>WOVY01009538.1:32500-702283 GCA_013436015.1 Rhipicephalus annulatus | reverse complement strand
CTGGAAATAGCTAGAGTGATTCCATATTAAAAAAACAAGGGTCAGGTTTTTAAACATTGACAACATCAGACCAATCTCTTCCTAACAATCCACCTGATCAAAATTATAGAGAGATTTCTCAATAATAGAATAAAATTTGGATGGCTGACAACTATATTGAAACCATTTCAAATAGGTTTTCGTAGCGATGCTCAATTTGGGTGTGCTCATGCCGACTTAGAGAGCCGAATACAGCTTGCCCGAAAAAGACGACAATACGCTGTACTAGTAACACTAGACATAGCTAAAGCTTATGATAGCGTTGAGCACTCATTTTATTGAACTCGTTACACGAATGTGACTTTCCGCGATATATTGTTGATTGGGTACAGAGTTTCTAAATCGAGAGAATTTTATTGTGCAAGGATGGATGTCACTCATCTAAATTCAAACAGCAACGTGGAGTACCTCAAGGGGCGGTCCTATCTCCGCTGTTATTCAATTGTTGATGATGCTCAATTCCCATTGAACGAGATATCACTGTCTACATTTATGCAGACGACATTGCATTTTTCGTTGCAGACAGTGACATTTATTCTTTGCATCAAAAATTGCAAAAGTACATGTATTCTCTTGAAATTGGCTGCATTCATTTCATTGTCTCTAACATCAGTAAAAGTGCGCTCCTGGTGTTCCCTATAGCAGATTCTATTCAAATTTCATACTTTATAATCAGGAACCGTTCCACAAGTAGAGTCTATCAAATATTTGGGCATTATTTATAACGAGAAACTTAACTGGAGCCTCACATAGACTATATCGTGGCAAAGGCACAACGAGCATCAGGCTTATTGCGAAGGTTGAGCAACAGAAAATATGGGTTACGTAGACACACCTATTAATGATATATAAATGTACATGCGCCCAATACTAGAATTTGGGTGTATATTATTTTCGGTGGCCCTACGTACAAAATTAAAACCGTTAGTTCTATTAGAGCGAGAAGCGTTACGTTTGTGTTTGCGACTCCCCAGGTATGTCGCTAAATGTACTATATCAGGAAGCTCGCATACCAACTATTCTTTGCCGATTCCGTATCCTAACTGTACAAACATACTTGAAATTTTACGGCTTATCAGCGAGACGGTCTGCATATGCCTTTATTAGTGAACCCGACGCCTTCTTCCTCGCTCACTGGCCACGCTTTCGTACTCCCCAGATTATTTTTGTACAAAAGAAACTGGAAAGCATAAAGGTGGATATCAGATCGGTAATTGGAACCAAAGCATTAAATCACAATATTACGATAGAATGTGATGAAATTTTTCCCCCACTATTCTAAGTTTCAATCTTCGAGTTACTTAAATGACAGGTTAGAAGATTACATAGCTCATGCGGAAATAAAGAACATAATAGCCACAGACGCTTCTGTGAATAAGAAAAGGCAGCAGTAGGAATCGTCTCAGATTACCTCGGTTGGTCATTCTCGGTAAGACTACCAGACTTCACTCCGGTTTTCGAAGCTGAGCTCTTGGCTATTATTTTAGCGCTACGAAAACTTCCTTCAAACGAAGAGAGTGCAATGATAATTACTGATTCTCTTTCGCTGTGTGTACTACTCTCACAGCTTCAGAACAATCAAGAGCTCTAGCGACATTACAAACATTAGTTCCACCTCATGTGAAGTTCCTGAAGTTAGTCTGGGTCCCGGGACACTGTGGCATACGGTTGAATGAAATGGCCGATTCACTATCTCGAGCCACACTTGATGGCCCTGTGATCTCGGTACTACCAGAATCGAACACATAGTGTCGATCATATAGAAAATTGGCTATTTATACGGATATGATGGAAAATATTACTAAATATACGGACTATCAGCACCTTACATATCCCTGGAAACCTCAGTGGAGTCAATCTAAAAAGTTAGAAGTTATTTTAACCAATTTCGATGTCGTGTCCCTCCATTAAACTTTTACTTGCACAGCTGGTCTGGCGATATCCCCCCTGTGTCCATTTTGTGAAGAAACGGAAACAATAGAGCATTACTTTATAACATGTAAAAACTATTCATTAATTAGGAAAAGACTTTTAATTGTTCCGTTTCACGCAGTAGGATTAAATTTAACTGCAGATAATGTTCTAAGTTTCGGTGCCTTTAGCTTGGGACATTGCCACAGGAGCGTATTCGATGCTGTATGCAATTTCATTCGAGAATCAAAGCGCATGTCATAATAATGCCTGCTTAAATATATTTCTGACGACACTTGTCTAATTTTGAATGAAATTTGCATATTCATTTGATTGTGACCGGGTGAGATAAGCTCGATTGTCTGGTCTACTCAAAATTTCTGTCTTACACTGTAGTATTACCTCACCTTTACACTCTTCTTGATTCAATCTTCATTATATTGTTTAGTTTAATATTCTTTTTCTAGTTATTATTCTTTTCTAATTATAATTATTTTTTCATTAGGATTAAACCTTTTAGTAGATCTCATATAGGCTACTTCTATATTTCATGGGCCAATCCCCATAGTGTAAATGTGCCATGCGAAGGGGCAGAAGAAGAAGAACAAGAGCGAAGCGCTTGCTCACCTGCGTATGAGGTTGTGGCCAAAGAATAAGTAGCTGTGTTTTGTTTTTTTCCCCATCATCACTTCTTTTAGTGCAATAGTTGTTTTTTAAGCGTTTTTGTGCAGTTCAGGCAAGAAAGGGTGCCTTTTTCTCCCCTAGACAAGGGACTCTCCTTTGTTCTGCTTTCATTGATACGCCTGTACCTGCCAGTGTATCTTTTTTTCTGCAACTGTGTCTCATTCGTTACAGTAGCTCTAGCCCCTACCAATGACAACATCATTCGGATGAAGAACCCGAAAGATATTCAGACAATAGTGTGGTTGGCGACAACCCATTTCCCGTCCATAACAAATGTCAGCCAGTTCTGCATAGGGGTATACTCTGCTTTACCTGATACCAGTCCTGTGTGCCAAATCGTTTTTAGTGCTCGCTGTTTGCATTTTATCCGGGGAACGCGTTCTTACCGCCACATTCAGCACGTACCAGAGGTATAGCCGTGCCATCGATGCCAATATGAAGCCATCTGAAATACTATAAGTGTTTTCTTCACCAAGTGGTATTTGAGTTTATTGGTGTGTACATGTAGATTGACAAAAATAAAATACCACCTAGTCCATCATACTAACATTTGCAAGGCCAGTTCAGCCATCGAAAATTAGAGCAATGCCTAACATACAGATTCGTAGCTTTTACCCCTCGCCCTCTCCGATGCGCAAAGTACTGGTGTTAAAGACGAAGCGTAAAGGTTTCATCTTCATTGTGTGGTGTCTAGTATGTGGCGATCATCACATTTCTAGTGATTGTAAATGTAGCAAAAAAGTGTTATCTGTTTAATGAAGCTCGTTCTGCCGGATTTTCAGGTTGTTTTGCAAAGACACGCGGACTGAAAATTCTCGATATAACAGAAGAAATTCGTTTTTCTCGTAGAGAAATAATTACCTAGAAAAGATTTTTCAGGTGTCTCACGTCGTATACCGTCAGTGGAAGGGCCCCTTTTCGTTATTCATGACCTTTTGATCAAAAAAGAACTATTCTAGTTCACTCAAGGACCTAGACGTACCAGAAGATAGCCTGTTTTAAGCCAGTTAAAAAAATTTTCAAGCCTAGCAGTCACACAGCCTCTTTAAAGAAAACCATAATGTCACTTAACATTCTTGACTAGAATTGCCGATTTATTTACTCAGCAGTACCTATGTTCACATACTTGGCACAGAAATCATCTCCAGATATTTTAGATGCGGAGCATCTAATACTCGAGGCTTGTAGTGCGTCGCCGTCCGCGAGCTTCCTCCTCCTTCTTCCACCATCTGTGCATCCCTTCCTCCTCTACACACCGCGCGCGCTTCACTCCTCCACCATCTCTGTCCCTTCCTCCTCTACACCACCGCGTGCGCTTCTCCTCTTCACGAACATTCGCTAGCTGTATAATGTAGCGCGCATGCGCCGTCACGCTTCGAGAACATCGGCAGCTACGGGCGCGCATGCGCCGTCGCGCTTCGAGAACATCGGCAGCTGACGCGCGCGCATGCGCCGTTGCGCTTCTCCCCCTTCTCGAACATTCGACAGGTGACGCGCGCATGCACCGTCACCCACCATCTGTGCCGCGCGCGCTTCTCCCCCTTCGAGAACATTCTACAATTCTCCTGATTCTCCAGTGGACGCGCATGCGCCGTCGCGCTTCGAGAACATTCAACAGCTGACAGTGCATGCGCCGTCGCGCTGTATATATACTCAAGGTCGGCGCTCGCTCGCTCAGTTGCCGCTCGTCGGTTGGTTTGTACGGCACGTCGACGTCCAAGGTCACGGTGAAATGAATTCCAACGAATCCACAAACACAATGATCGACGTTTAACACCCCCTCCTACAACCACGTTAACCAATTTAGCCATCGACCCAAGTAAGTCGCAATTTAACACCCCATTTCACAACCACGTTAACCAATTTAGCCATCGACCCAAGTAAGTCGCACTTTAACACCCCGTTAACCAATTATATGCTCCGCATCCTCCTCAGTGTTCCCCCGAGGGAAGCTGCGGGCAATCTTTTTCACTACAAAAGCCTGGCTTTCACAGCATCATAGATTGTTATACTCAGAGCATCATGGATTGATATGTTTTGCATTTGAGCATCCATCGGAAGTTGGAGGTCCGACATTATTTTATCAATTGTAGGGTAAGTCTAGAAAATATTGCATGCAAGCGTGTCACCTTAAAGCGAAAGTGTCGCCTTAAAAGTAACTTTGCGAGGCATCTTGCCTTTATTTGTTAGGCAATAGATACTTTTCTACAGATATGCAAAGTACTCAATGCACTAGTTCATACACATAGAAACGTTTTAATTTTGAAGGCCACTAAGATCACTGTGGATTGTAATTAAACGAAATGGCTGAACCACCAGCTGGGGCTGCATATATGGTTTCAATACTTTCGTTCCTTCCAGTAGTGGCCAGTGCCACTTCGATTAGATATAGAAAATTTTCACTTCATGAAGAAGCCATAGAATTCATAACATCTTGGAGACAGGTTAGCCATTGAAAATTTTCATATGAAAACGTGTGGTAGTAATCGTACCTAAATTACGATTTCGTGTGTCCTCGTTATATGTATACTACGTTACCCACTATTTACCCACTATGTATTAAACTTAGATTACTTCAAAAATATTTCTTATCCGATTCACTAACTGGGAGTTCGACTTCAAAATAAACAACGTACTTACTTACCTGCAACGCTTCAGCTCTGCGCTTCAGCCACAGGAACGCTTTTGATGCCGTTTGTAGTTACCTGCACGAAGCTAACGAATACTCAACTTTCAAGCTTACAAAGCATTTTTATAGAATTAATGTTAAAAGAGTAGTTATTACATATTCTAATTTTTATTGCGCACAACGATGAAAAATTCTGATATGAAATTCTGAAAAAAGAAATGATTGCAGGTTTCATTTTTACGTGCGTTTTTCTTTTCTTTCTTGTTATCAGTATTGAATACTCAGAGTAATACTTATTATACCTAATATTCTTGATACCAATCTTTCAACAATCTCTCAGATTGGGTGCGAGCTGCTAGCAGAGGTTACAACAACAAAAACAACAACAACAGCAGTGCGCCTCGTGCAGGCCGCGACCCAGGAGACGAAGCAAGCGCCACGACTTGCATGCGCGGAGCCCGACATGGTAGCTTTCGTATGACCCAACGAGGCCCACCTTGCCGCCGCCTGAGAGGTGTCCTCCTGGCAGCTACCCTTCTCGGCTTGTGGCCAAGGCCAGCGCACGCACCAACGTCAGTGGGCATATCAAGTGAGGGAAACTCAGTATTGCAGTCGTAGGCGGGAGCAGGGTTATGTGCTGATTTGATCGATTGATCAAGCAATTGATCGATTGATTGTTTGTTGATCGACTGATTGATTGATTGTTTTCTTTACGATAACACATGTTGTGGGACGAGAATGGAAAACTAATTCAAGGATGGCTTGAGAGATTTCTTCACCCTCGCACCAGCAAATACGGTAGCAAATTCACATGAATTTCATTTACGCTGTCGTGCGCAATAACGAAATGTAATCTTAACATTGTCATAGATTTTTACAAACCACCATTGTTTACGCGAAAAGATGTCACAAACTTCGATGATACCACTAAGCTGATAAGACGCTTCGTGAGTTGTGGCTCTAGATAGAATGTCATGCATTAACATACATCTCATCTTCATACTATGCGAGACAAAAATTTATTTCAGCTATTATGTGTGTAGGGCGAGTGAACTGTGAAATGTTGCAGGGCCCCTTTCTTTTCTCTCGGTCCCTGTTATCGTCTCCCTTTCTACCGAGGCCAATAATTGGATGGCAGAGAACAAACGAGGTATTAGAGGTGATTTGCCAACCCTACTCTTATGCGTTCATGGGCGCGCGCCAATGGTTACACTCACGGAAACTTTTTATGATACCTGCACTCATTATACAAGGTAAACGTTCATTTAGACTACATAGTTGTCTATTTGAGTGATGCAAAGCCATCATAGTCCCTAAAGAGCGCTTAAAACTATTTGTCCTGATGACATGCTACTCAGCGAGGTGATAACAATGGTGGGGGAGTAAGTAAAATACTAAAAGTGGTAAAAGGGTCATTGGCAGTTCAAGGTATCAATCATTCAGGGGTGAAAAAGTGAGCACGCTGGAGTTGTAGTGCGGCGAGAAACCTCTTAGAGAAAACACAAGATGACAAATCATGGATGAAGTGTTGCACATGAGAATTGCAGAACGAATTTTCATGTATTTAATATATACAGCTTGCACTGTCAGGATGACTGATGACAAAAAGCATGACAAATCTCCTTGAATCCGCCCGTTCACGACAGATTAGAATGCTTTAGGGGTGGAGCAGCCCTAGAGCCATGGCTTGTCAGCATGCATGTCATGTCATCACGGCACGCCGTCGTCAATGTCTATCATGAACGAGTATGCACCAGAAAAATTTAGCGAATCGCACTTCTCGCTACCGGTGCCTACTATGCACATTATCAGTTAAACTTTCATCATTACTGCCAAAAACATCATGTTTTGCTTATCAGTAGTGTCAGAATTTATGAAAAAACTTACTAAGGCGTTCAAGTTTCTTATCTTGAACCGTAGGCACAAATGTGCGACTCTTCATTGAGGTTACCTACTTTCAACAGCACTTCGTGAAAATGTGGTAAGTCATCGTGCGTTAGTGGACCGGTGCCGCATAAAGCTGTAAAGAGCAAGGAGATTTCAGCGGGTAACACCAACGCACACTGAGTGCTTCACTCCTCCCAAGGTTTCACGCTAGTGTAGCTAACAGAACCTTTCTTACATGACACTTTTTCTCTTGTCGCAAACTGCATACAGCGCCCCGTCGTCGCGTGTATCTTCCTAACAGTGCAATAGATGGCGCTGTTCATAGAAGTACATAAATACTGGATTTGAGTGACGATATTCTAGATGGCCTTGTACCATTATTCTCCGATTGGCTGCTGCGCGGGGAACAAGTGCCTATCTCAGCCTCCTATATCTTCGCCGTACGTGTAGAATCGTTGTGGGCGCGGCAATCTTCTCACCCCCGACAACTGGGTCAATGATTTGTCCCGATTTTGACACATAGAACCTATTGAGAGTTCCACAATACATGTAGTTTCATAACTATGGTTTTGCATGACTCGTGTTGACGTTGGCATGTGGGAGACCGGTCAGTTTTCGCGTTTGATGAGACATCCAAGGCATTCGCCTTAAGTATAGCTTTCGTTTTTACTCACCCTTCAAAGCTTGCACCTCTTTCTCATTTCTAGATCTGGGCAGCAGACTGTGCAAAGTGAACCCGTTCGTAGTGTGGGCCAACGAAACGGGCGAGGGATCAGCGGGTGCTCTCATGGTCTGGCTCCTTGCCACGCGCGACATTCTGCCTTACTGCGACCTGCACCTCGTGGCACCCGAGGGCGCTGGCGTCATCATGCACTTCCTCTCGGCGAACCTGCGCAAGACGCCGCGATGGCGCTCACTGCGACACAAAGCCCCAGTGATTCCCCCGGGAATAGCCGGATGCGTAGACACCGTCACCGTGGAACACGTGCCCAGGTGCATGCATAGTTATGCATCGTGCCCTCGTTCAGGAGTCATATATCATTTTGGCAATCAAAATAAAAAAGCTTTTGCGGGAGGCAGAGGTGTGAAGAGATTAAAAAAAAAGGAAACTTTCTTTATGTCTCACAAGCCTTAGAACAACTTTACTTCCGCAGTATTAAAGTAAGATTTGAGCCCCTATGAAGAACTGTATAACATTTCGATTGAAATAAATCGTTTCTCCTTTAATATGATCGTTAAATAATGGCCGTTTTTCCTGCATCAATATTTTATGGTCCCTTGGAACATGCTTTCGAGTTGTTACAGACGCACTTAGAGATAATGAAGGCATCAAGTAAAACGAGCCACTCGTTCTTCGCGGGCCTCTTAATAAAGCGGGGTGTCTCTGCAGCGAGGAGGCCCCCTCGGCACCCAACAATTCCAACGAAGAGGCGCAAGGCACGACCCTGGTGGAGACCACGTGCGTCGAGAAGAAGCTGACCGCGAGCTACCACCACAGCCCGTACGAGGCCACCCATGCTTTGACGAGGATCCGACTCGTCATCGGCGACCGGGACGAGAAGAGCATCGTGGGCTACCAACTCATGTTCAACATCTACCTCCACGGTGGGTCCTCCCGGTCGCCTTCCTTGAGCTCCTCGCCCCATTTGTGGCGCTAGTTACTCGGAATATAAGGCTATAGCGGAAATGTTCACAACTACTTTCCCCAATATGTTCTATTAAAGTACGTAAATGGCAAAGCACTTCTAAAAACGTAATGGTTAGAGTTCCTGCTTGTACGGGACAGACCTGCAGACCTGTAGTGAACAGTGTGCTTTACGTTCGTTGTGAAAACGAAGGGACTGACAAGCTCGGACATTAGGGTACATGACATCAGTTAAGTCACCCGGATAATTTTTATTTTGGGCCTTTGGGTTCCCCAGACACGCGCACACCTGTCGTGTACCAAGGAATATGTGTGCGTTTGTAGAAAAGAGAGGGAAGGGGCATCTGCTTTGTATAATATTGGGAAGAGAACGCCAATTCAGCCCCATTCATCTATTTATTCGGACATTTCATGCTGTTTTTACTGTGTTGGTTATGGAAGTACATACTTTTTGAATGATTAGAATACAATGTCCCAGCTACTGGAACAAAAGAAGCGTGGAAGAACGCACGTTACGAAGTCGACACGACAAACGCAAAGTATCAACTGAATTTATTTTTCAAAAACAGCAAGGGAAAATAACTCAAGGAAGTGGCATGAATGAATCGGTATAGGGGAAAAAGAAACAATGTTGTTGAACTGTCTAATGATCTTACACGTGGGGTGATTATGGCATATGGCAATGACCTCCCCCATTTTACCCGTTCATTCCCTTTCCTGGAGGTCTTTTTCCTTCATGTTTCTTTACTCCCCCATCTTACACTGTTTATTCTCTTTCGTAGAGGTCTTTTTTCTTCATGTTTCTTTATTTTTCAATAAATTCAGTCGGTAGTTCGCTCTTGCCGTGTCCACTTCCAAACGTATCTTCCACATCCTTTCTTGTCCCAGCAACTGTGGCATAGTATTTTAATCATGCGAAACAAACAAGCCGAATACCCCACTTCAATGAAAAGTTTCCCCAATAATGGGGGAAGAGGAACCGTTATGTCGCGATTAACTGTTTTATTTTCACTTTTACGTCCACAGGTACAACTCGCTGCTATTGAGAGGTACTTTATCGCTTCATTTTCACATTCTTGGTGGAGCTGTGCATTACGATGGTGGACTTAAGGTTCAGCTACAAGCTTTACTAGGTGCGAACATGAACATGAAGCAATGCTGGCCCTCTCACATTAAACTTCGGTCCACGGTGTTCTCGCGTTAAAAGTATGCAGTGCACGATTGCTAGGATGCCACATCATTGACTCTCGGCCACCATCATCGTCAAAGAGCTGCGCAAACGTAAATATACTCACTGAGTAAAGGCGCGTTCAAAATTCAATTGAACAAATGTACGGAGCAGACATAGATCGATTGATTGATTGATATGTGGGGTTTAACGTCCCAAAACCACCATATGATTATGAGAGACGCCGTAGTGGAGGGCAACGGAGCAGACATAGCGCCCTCCTCAGGTGATTAGAAGGAACGCCTCCTCCTGCAACTATCCCTATCCACTGTACGTGCGTCTTGCTTCTATAATACTGCTTCTGATATTTATTTTTATTGCGATAGCAATTATATGGACACTCTCGGCTGGATTTTGCCGCCAGTGTCGACGTCGATGTCATGCACCGTATATGCATACGTATTTATATATATGAAAACGCAAGAAAGAAAAAAATCTAGAAAAAAGCACTCCGGCGCGCAACATCGAACGTGGCACCTCTGCGTCGTGATTGCGAGGTGTTAACCAGTGAGCCAGCCCGGAGAACGTTATTTACCATTCAAACGGCAAACTATTTATATCTACCGCTTACAGATGCTGTGTTATCGGCATTACCAGAAAGATGGGGTAATGAGCGCACGTCGCCACATCGCACAGTGGCGCCTGCTCTAATCTCTTACGCGTACTTCGCCCAGCTTAGAGAAGGTGAGTGACGCTCCCTCACCAGCCCTTATCTCGCGGTGGCGAGGAAGGAAGGATCGTACGCCTTGGCTGGCCTCGGGCTTTGCGGTGAATGATTCTGCAGTAGTTACCGGGTGCACAAATATCACCGTAATCATTGCAGTCTCTGTTCGCGAATAGCGCGCTCTTTTCAGACTCGGCTAAGTAACAAATGAGACGCTTATTCGCGTGCATTCGTACCCGTGAGTACGTTTCGTGCGTAATTAGTGTGCGGGAAATGCGGGGCACGTTTCGATCTGCTTTCCATTCTGCCCATCAGCTTTCAAGTTGTTGCTATCGCGTTAATTGCTTCGCCTTTGCGTCAAAGCTGTGAATGTTTTTTTTTGTGTTCAAGTGCTTTCTTTGCGTAGAAATAAGAAACAAGAGAGCACATTTCTGAATTTTCGCGGTTTCCGCGCAGTTTCACTTTCGAAACTTCACGAGTAAGTTCCTAAACAGCATTTTGCTGCAAGAACACATAAATCAAGTGAGCTTGGTCCAAGCAGTCGTGTCATTGCGATAAGCTTCATCAAGACCTCCTTTTTTTTCTTGCGGATTCTCCTTGCGATAAATTACGGCTGCAGCAAGCAACAACGTATTTCCCACGGGGCTGCGTCGTCTCCAACGTGCAACTTCTCTGTGGTGCGCCGATCCAGCGTTCTTTGTTCGCAGGTCTTCTTTCTCTGTCTGCGCTATGCAAACGTTTCCGACAACTTCGCTGAGTTGCCTTTCCCGCAACTCAAATAAAAGAGCAAGCTAGAAGCAACTTGCTGTAACAACATCAAAATAAGAAATCAAGCTAAACAAACGGACAGCGCTCGGCGGATATCAAAGTGGTCTTAATGTACTTCGCGCTGCTCCTTTAATTTGTTTTCTAGACGTGCTTTTTTTCATATAGTTCGGCTTGCAGAGTGTAACATTATAAGAAGCACAAGAGTGATTAGCCCCTGTAAAGTGATAAATGAAGATTACAGCTATCTTCTCAGACGTGTTTTTCTCCGTCTTCTTATAGTGCTCCGAAGCGTTCCCACGGGGGCTAAGCTGACGGGAAAAATGCGAACGCATTATATGTCTGCGTTTCTACTTAGCCATTTTGCTCGCCTATCGATAATAACTAAGATGGTGTAGTAAACGAACAACACGCGTTTTCTGAGAACAGCTTACGTTATTATCTTCCGTAAAAGTGTGTATCTTCCAGATGCTAATTGCAAGGCAACATCCAAGCGGGAACCTTTGATGCTTGTTCGCGGAAACAGCTGTCGTACAGCAGTTGTGTCTAATACGTCACTTATGATCTGTCGTAATGTGCCTGCGTTATAAAAAAAAACACGGTCTCGCTGTCTCGATGAGCTTACTTGATGTTTCGGCAATAATTTTCATCCCTTTATATAAGGCAGCTATAGCCTATAACCACCTCTTCCTGTACGCCTGTAAAGATGTGTTAAACCGAGAGCAAGCACAGTGGGTCATAACACAGTGCTTGATGATTTATTTATTGAATGATTGATTGATTGATATGTAAGGTTTAACGTCCCAAAACCACCAAATGATTAAGAGAGACGACGTAACGTAGTGGAGGAATCGGAAATTTCGACCACCTGGGGTTCTTTAACATGCACCCAAATCTGAACATACGGGCCTACAACATTTCCACTTCCATCGGAAATGCAGTCGTTGCCGCCGGGATTTCATCCTGCTACCTGCGGGTCAGCAGCCGAGTAACTTAGCTACTAGACCACAGCGTCGGTGTGGAAGTGAAATGTCGCTGAGCCAAGTTGTGCAATAAGCTACTACAAGCAATAGGATTTGTAGGAAATTTCAAAATGACAGGAAAACACTGCTTTCTCTGTAACCAGACGTTTTGTAAAATTTTTGTTGAGCACATTTCAGTTTACTGCCTATGTATCCATGTGAGTATTTATGCATAACACTCGTGCGCTTTTATAAAATGCTTAAATTTTACGTGAACCAATAAACTATAATATACAGTTTGTTCATAAAGTCACGGTGCACTTCTCATCTACCACAAGAAAGTCACAAAGCCGTATGTGAACGTGAAATCTTCGCTCCAAAAAAAAAAAGTTCTCCAAGTTTCTCTGGCATGATATGCAAGAATGTGTGTGCGCGAGTGGTGACGCGGTATGCCGAATCGGTCAGCAGCACACCAGCCCGCGCCCATGCAAACGAGATGTGTGACACACAGCAAAGCTCAGTGGTATTCGCCAATATACCCGTGACTGAAGTGCAACGGGTATATTCTCGCGCGTACAAGTATGCACCACAATTCGACTATTCTGTCCGATTTCAACGATTCCCAGAGGCCAGTCAAGCGTGGACCGTGAATCTGCGAACACACTATACACGTGTAGCATGTTGTACAAAAGTGCTTATAAAATGTTTTGTGGTGAACCGGTCATTGGCAATTCAGGCTCTTGGTTCAACTGTTTATGTGCGAGTTTTTATCAATAGGAATAATAATAATAATAACTTGGGTATCATGTCTGAAAACTTTCATATTGCCGCGTGCATAGCTGCATTTAGCGGCGAGATAGCGACGACAACAAAGAACGCGGATTCGCTCGAGAGGCGCAGCGCAGCAGAGTGAAGAAGACGACAATCTTAGCGGCCTTCTCTGAGAACGTCTCTACAAGCCCTACTGTCCGTGTTTTTAAATAAACCCCCTGTCATTTATAACCCGCGACACTGGTGGAGGTGCTGGGTACTACCACCTCATGATCAGCACCCCTGTGAGAAGCCCCGAGTCCAGCCCTACGAGACAGCCACGCGTGGAGACGCCTGTGCACCGCTCAAGCCGTCGCCTTCAAGGTCTTGAACCAGAATTTGGCCTTTTAAAGGGAGCAACACTTCCGACAACCACCCCTACTCAAGAAATGGCAAGGAGTCCTGCACAGGTAACGGTCCAGAATATGCGCATTCCTGAACCATTTCATGGCCGGCTGAACGAAGATGCACAAGACTGGCTTGAGCAGTTCGAACGGGTAGCTAAATCGAACTACTGGAGTCTCGATGGAAAGCTCTTCCACGTATACTTCGCCCTTGAAGACGGCGCGAAGACATGGTTTATAAACCGGGAGGCAACATTGACGACATGGGAGGAGTTTTGTCGTCGGTTTCTTGACACCTTCGGTAACGCGGACCGACGCGAAAACGCACAACGCCTTCTTGAAGGACGCACCCAACAGCTGCATGAAAGCGTCGCTATGTTTGCTGAGGATATGGTGCGCCTGTGCCACCGCGCGGACCCCAACATGCCCGAGGCTCGAAAGCTAACCCATCTCATGAGGGGCGTCAAAGAGCAGCTATTTGTTGGTCTTGTGCGCAATCCGCCGACAACAGTGGACGAGTTCACCAGGGAGGCCACCGCAATAGAGCGTGCGCTACAGCAACGGTACCGACAGTCTGATCGCCCGGCCACCGGCGCAGCTGCAGGCGCCGCCGCACTTACCGCAAACGACGAGTTTGCTCTACGCCACCTGATTAGACAGATCGTGCGTGAGGAGATCGCGAAGGAGAACGCAAAATACACATTGCAGTCACAGGCGCCCCCGCAGCAGGAGTCCACGGTAGCCTCCGTCGCTGAAATAGTTCGCCATGAACTTCGACAAGCGTTTGCCTCTCCTCAGCAATATTCCGCTCCACCGCACCGTCCAAACTCGTATACCTATGCAGATGCTGTGCGTCGTCCATTGGCTCCAGAAGTATCGTACCAGCCGAACGGATACAGCTATGCAGACGCTATTCGTCGACCCACGCCCATGCCAGCGCCGCTGTACCGTGAACCGTATCCTGTGGCAGCCTGGGCTCAGCAGGATTCTGTCAGGCGACCCTATATGCGGAAGACCGACATATGGCGCACTGCGGATCGTCGACCACTCTGCTACAACTGTGGAGAGCCAGGGCACATTTGCCGTTTTTGCCCACATCGCCGAGCTGAATACCGCGGTAGTGCACCTACAGCTACGCGCCGACAGCTCGACGAAAGCCGTGCCCCCATCGACGACGACCAGGCTGGCCGGCGGGAAGGCTCTTCTACCTTCCGGACGCGGTCACCATCACCGGCTCGCTTTGGTTCACCAAGCCGCCGTAGTTTTGCTGATGCCGTCAGAGGTCGGTCTCCCAGCCCACGGCGGGAAAACTGAAAGCAGCGACCTCTGGGGGGAAGGTTGCAAGCCGTCGAATTGCCGAAAAACCCCCACTGCTGCCGAAACACGTGAGAGACGACGATGAAGACTTTGCCGAAAAAACTGTGACTGCCGACCTTGCTGTGACGATTGACGGCGTTGAAGTGACGGCCTTAGTCGATACGGGTGCAGACTTCTCCATATTGAGTGAACGATTGGCAGATGAACTCAAGAAAGTCAGGATGGAATGGACGGGCCCTTATATCCGAAGTGCTGGAGGCCAGATAATGACTCCCACGGGAAAATGTACAGCAAGACTCACTATTGAGAATGTGGCTTTTGTAGCCACATTTCTGATCCTACCGGAGTGCTGCAAACCTATGATTCTGGGAATGGACTTCTTAAGAGAGTACGGTGCTGTGGTCAACATACGCGACGGTGTGATCACATTTGCCGCTGACAAGTCTGTGACCACTGATCCAGACCAAGAACCCAAGGTGTTACGTGTGGTCGACGACGACGTCTGCGTGCCACCACTGTCATGTAGTCTTGTTTCCGTGTGTTGCGCCGTGCACTGTAATGAAGACGCCATAGTCGAACGCATCACTGACCTTCTTTTTCACCAAGGCATCGCCATCGCTCGCGGTATTGTCAGCTTAGTGGATGGGCGCGCAGACGTGCTTCTGACCAACTTCACGAATGAGCGCCGGCACATCGGTAAAGGCACGGCTGTGGCGTACCTCGAAGAGCTGGACTACTCTCACGACTGTCTTCTAATGCAAGGGGAAGCCACAGTTCAATCACCTCCACATACACCACCAGTTGATATCGGTCCGAGTCTAACACCGACTGAAAGATGCCGTCTTATGGAGCTGCTCGACCAGTTCAAGGACTGCTTCTCATCGACATCACGAGTGGGTCGAACGCCTCTGACTAAGCATCGTATAATTACGGAAGACACAGCAAGACCGATCCGACAGAACCCTTATCGCGTCGCTCAGAAAGAACGTGAGGTAATCCAGCAGCAAGTCAAGAAGATGCTAGAGGATGACGTTATCCAACCATCAAAAAGTCCTTGGGCATCTCCAGTGGTACTCGTGAAAAAGAAAGACGGCAGCTTGCGTTTCTGCATCGATTATCGTAAGCTGAACCATGTTACAAAAAAAGACGTTTATCCATTACCACGGATCGATGACTCTTTGGACAGGCTACGGCATGCACGCTACTTCTCGTCAATGGACCTTAAAAGTGGATACTGGCAAATAGAAGTAGATGAGCGCGACCGAGAAAAGACCGCCTTCGTGACGCCAGACGGGCTTTATGAATTCAAAGTCCTCCCTTTCGGTCTATGCTCAGCCCCAGCCACGTTTCAGAGACTGATGGATACCATTCTGTCCGGCCTGAAATGGAAAACATGCCTTGTGTACCTCGACGACGTGATCGTTTTTTCGGCCACGTTTGAAGAGCATCTAAAGCGGCTACTGTCAGTCCTTCAAGCCATACGGTCCGCTGGACTCACACTCAAACCAGAAAAATGCCACTTCGGCTTCGAAGAACTCCAGTTCCTGGGACACGTGATCAGTCGCGAAGGTGTGAAGCCTGACCCAGATAAAACAGCAGCCGTCGCAAAGTTCGCAAGGCCTGTTGATAAGAAAGCGGTCAGGCGTTTTCTGGGTCTCTGCGCCTACTACCGGCGATTTATAGCAGGCTTTGCACACATCGCCTCTCCACTCACCCGCCTTACAAGGGAAGACATCGCATTTGTATGGGGTGAAGAGCAAGAAGCTTCATTCAACGAGCTGCGACAGCGTCTACAAACTCCACCTGTCCTCGCTCACTTCGACGAGAATGCGCCAACAGCCATCCACACAGACGCCAGCAATGTGGGCCTAGGTGCTGTTCTTGTCCAATGCCAAGATGGTGTGGAGAGAGTGGTTGCCTACGCTAGCAGAACGTTGACACGTGCCGAGTCCAACTACTCAACAACGGAGAAGGAGTGTCTGGCCGTCGTTTGGGCAGTTGCGAAGTTCCGCCCGTACTTATATGGCCGCGCCTTCCAAGTCGTAAGCGATCATCACTCTCTTTGTTGGTTGACCAACATGAAAGACCCATCTGGACGTTTAGCACGGTGGAGCTTACGGCTCCAAGAGTACGACATGGCCGTAGTGTACAAGTCCGGAAGGCAACACTTAGACGCCGACTGTTTGTCAAGGTCACCGATTGAATCACCGGCTATAGAGGATGATGATTTCCCAGGTTTTTTAGGAGTTGTTGATGCAGCAATTATTTCTCGGCAACAACAAGATGATCGGGAGCTCAACTCGCTTATAGAATTCTTGAACGGACGAGCCGCCAATGCACCAAGAGTGTTTTCGAAGAACTTATCGTCATTCTGTTTACGGGACGGAATTCTGTACAAAAAGAACTTTTCATCAACAGGTAGAAGCTATCTGCTGGTAGTTCCTGGAGCTCTCCGCAGCGAAATTTTACAAGCCTGCCATGACGAAGCCACTGCGGGCCACCTCGGTTTCACAAGAACACTGACACGCATCAAAGAAAAATATCATTGGCCAAGAATCGCAGCAGAGGTTAAACATTACGTCCGAACATGCATTGACTGTCAGCGGCGCAAGGTACCACCTGTCAAACCCGCTGGGCTATTACATCCCGTGCCCGTGCCAGAAACCCCGTTTTCTCAAATCGGAATGGATCTGCTGGGCCCATTCCCAACATCGGACAGCGGCAACAAATGGGTTATAGTGGCGACGGACTACCTCACCCGATACGCGGAGACCAAGGCAATCGCGAGTGGCACTGCAGCTGAAGCGGCTCAGTTCTTCATTGAGAACATTGTTCTGAGACATGGTGCTCCAGCTGTCGTCATAACAGACAAAGGTACCGCGTTTACAGCCGAGCTTTTGCGCACTGTGCTTACGCTCAGTGGCACAGCGCATAGGAAGACGACAGCTTACCACCCACAAACTAATGGGCTTACAGAAAGACTTAACAAGACAATCGCTGACATGCTTTGCATGTACGTCGACGTAGAACACAAGAATTGGGACCGAATATTGCCGTACATCACATTCGCGTATAATACGGCGCGCCAGGAAACAACAAAAATGACGCCGTTCGCACTAATTCATGGCAGAGAAGTTACGACAATGCTTGACGCCATGCTGCCTTACGATTTCAATGTTTCAGAGACAGACGCCGCAGACTTCACTGAGCGCGCCGAAGAAGCAAGGCAGCTTGCCCGCGTCAGAATAGTGAATCAGCAGCAACTTGACGCCCAACGGTACAACCTTCGCCATCGATTCGTCATTTATCAACCAGGAGATAGAGTCTGGGTTTGGTTTCCTGTACGACGACGAGGCCTCTCAGAGAAACTTCTACGCCGATACTTCGGACCTTACAAGGTTCTGCGTCGTCTTAGCGACGTCACGTACGAAGTCGTGCCCGACGCCTCCTCCTGTTCAAAACGTCGCCAGCATCTGCCTGAGACAGTGCACGTGGTCCGCATGAAACTTTACCACTCTCTGTGATGTAAACACTCGATGGCCGCATCGCTACCTGTTGAGCGTCGGGACGACGCTCACTCTGGCGGGAGGGTAATGCCGCGTGCATAGCTGCATTTAGCGGCGAGATAGCGACGACAACAAAGAACGCGGATTCGCTCGAGAGGCGCAGCGCAGCAGAGTGAAGAAGACGACAATCTTAGCGGCCTTCTCTGAGAGCGTCTCTACAAGCCCTACTGTCCGTGTTTTTAAATAAACCCCCTGTCATTTATAACCCGCGACAATATCATTATGAGAGACTCCGTAGTGTAGGGCTCCGGAAACTTTCGCCATTTGGTTTTTTTTTAACGTTCACTGACACCACACAGTACAAGGGCCCTACCATTTTGCCCCCATCGAGATGCCACCGCCGTGCTCTGGGTGAAACTCACCACCTGTGGCTAAAGAGCCAAGCACCATACAGGCACTGCTCGACCGAGGCAGACTGTGCAAATTTTTCAGTAGATGTGATGATGTATCTGTTGATTGATTGTATTATTTTTGATTGATTGGTTCATTGATTGATTGAGTGTTTGAGTGAGTGAGTGAGTGACACAGTTATCACATAGTTAGGAGTTGGGGACGGTACGCTAACATGTGTATTCGCAGACAACGTTGTGACAACTTGCAACTTCCTGTGCTCATTTCAGGGAACTGGAGCACCTGTCCCCATGGAGACCAGTTCCAGTGCAAAGATGAAAACTGCATCTGGAACAAGCTCATCTGCGACGGAGCGATGAACTGTCCAGATATGTCTGACGAGTACGAGGCCACACATGCGAATTGCAGTGAGTGACTACTCTCGGTTCTCCACCATAGAAAGCACAGAGTCTACCGTAAGAAGAAGTAGGTAGTTGTCTTAGACACCCCTCACTACATACCGCGTAACAGTTTGGAGGAAGTCGTAAACTACGCCACATTACTAGGGGCGGCGGAATGCATCCCCCTGACCCAGAAAAGTCCCACCAATGCACGCACCTGTTGTGTGTCATCTTGTGTCCCCGTTCAGAGTTTTTTTTTTCTCGTCAACACACGTTAAGGCAATGGCAGGAGCGGCTTTGCAGCTACAGCCTGGCCGACTAGCCAACGCTAATATACCAGTTTGAACAAACGACTGGGTTGAAAAACATTCATCTGTCGGAATAACTTAGGTTTCATCAGAGTTGTTCTGTACTGTATTGTTCCAACCCGAGCAAAATAGACTTTTAGTACAGCGGAATGGTGCTACGTACGCATCACCCAAGCACCTTGCGTTACGTGGCGCCTTTTGCCACGAATGGGCATTTAGTACGCCGTTGAACCCGCGTACGTAACGAACTTGAAGCGTGTTGCGCCATGCCCCGCCGCGGTGGTCTAGTGGCTAAGGTACTCGGCTGCTGACCCGCAGGGCGCGGGTTCGAATCCCGGCTGCGGCGGCTGCATTTCCGATGGAGGCGGAAATGTTGTAGGCCCGTGTACTCAGATTTGGGTGCACGTTAAAGAACCCCAGGTGGTCTAAATTTCCGGAGCCCTCCACTACGGCGTCTCTCATAATCATACAGTGGTTTTGGGACGTTAAACCCCACATATCAATCAATCGTGTTGCGCCATCTGGTAGATAAATATATAAGTACGTGTTGAAAGCCAATCTGAGCAAATCCAAGCGTGCTAACCGAATTACGGCCGTATTTTTAGCCGCTGTAGTATGCTACAGTAGCCGTAGCCTCTCAAGACGGATGCCATATTGCGAAACGAAGTCTCGCGCTGCCGCGAACGTGTTCGAAAGCGGCGCGACCACCACATACGTACGCATGCACGCCTCGCATGCTTGCGTACGTAGCGGGCCGCGTACGTAACGCGATACGTGTGCGTTGCGGTCTACGCATGCGCAATGCGCGAAACGTGGCGTTCTTACGTACGCATCGCCGCCACGTACGGTAGCTACGCAGCACTAAAACTTTCCGAAATCTGCACGTTCTTCTATGCACTCGTACGCGATGCTGTTTGTTCGAGTTATTTGTGTTGTCACATACTTGTCCATATTCGCGCAACGATTTTATATGCTTTGTGAAGTTTATATACGCATTCTCACTTGTTTGATGGAGTCACCTTTCGAAAATCTTCATTTCGTCTCCGGTCAAGCACAAAAAAAAGCATAATCGCAATACGACGAGAGACGGAATCGTGTACACAATTTTTTAAGATAAGAAGTGATGACGAATTCGTAAACAGGGGTGAGTGCTGGATTCTGCAGCAGCCGCCTGCCGTTTCGAAGGCTCCAGCAACCACCCCCTTTTTACGAAAGGCTCAGACACCCATCCTCTGTTTACAAATAGCTCCAGTACCTACCCCTGTTTACCAGTCTCATCGCAAGCTTTCATTTTTCGGTTCTTGACTTTTTAGGTAAAATCTCTTATGACATGTGTGCCTATGTACGAGTAAACAATAGATCGACGCACAGCAAATATCAAATCTTGTGACACCTGGGAACACAGTGAACAGAGAAAATTCGGTGAAAAAAAGAAAACAGCCTGAACAATGACAGATTGTCAGCGCCTTGCTGCAACGGATAGCGTGACCCTGAAAGAGAATTAAAAAAAATACTTGAAGTGTGCTTAGAGTTAGCCGCAAGCAGGTGCTCATTATCCAATCGGCAACACTTGATTTTTCTCAGTCACTGGAACAGGAGCGCAAAACTCAAATTCCAACGCCTGGCGTGAAGAGAAGAAAGAGATGCGCCTCCATCCAGAAGCACCACCTTACGCTCACCTCGCACTTCTGATCGCTGCTGTCTCGTTGGACTGCGTGTGCACCTTGCTATTTCATCGCTCATGAGAGATCGCCGATAAACGTTTTGCCCACGTCTGTAATTCGCACAATGTGATATAGCAATAATATATAGATTCAATGAAGCAATGTTTACTATGCCATACCCAACATGGCCATATTTTCGCGGGCTTCTCTCATCAAAGTAATGTAATGGCTGCAAATCGTGTTCCGTTACAATATCCTCATGTTTTTTTTTTTCGTTCTCACACTTCCCTAAACCCGAATGGCAATGGCTGCATTCGTGTTCCTTAGCTAACATACGGACTTTCTTGCAAACTTACACTAACTTACACGTTCGTTACCAACCTCGTCAGCACCTCTCACGTTCCCAAAAATACATAAGATAAATTCTGTAAGCTTTACCTTTTTGTTTGCGAGCGTCTGTGGAGCTCTTCAACCACGGGCTATTGAGCAGCTGACAATGAACGAGGGTGTATATAGTGTTATCGTTTTGAAGAAAGACGTTAGCTTCCTCTCTTAATCGTTTTTGGGATTCTGGCGGAGTCGCAAGTTGATTGCACGAAGACGTTTAGACTGAAATAATGTCTCCTTGGAAAAACTCGATAGTACAGTCACGCCAAGCAGGACACCGAAAACGAACGTCAGAGACTCAGTACTGCGCTGTTTGAGTTCCCGTAGGTTACGCCTTCAGTATTTCATAGAAAGGGAACCCAGAAAGCAGGTAAAAAAGTGTATCTTCTCGACTCTATTGCATTCAAACGTCTCTAGTGTGGGTGTGAGCCACAGTTTCTAGGCTCTCCTTCTTCAAGAGTACATATCCCTCACGGTCGTACTACAACCCCACATCCTCTGAATATACACAGTTCTTTTTCTTGTTCTTTATTTTTTATAACTGATATTTTGCTTGCTCCGCGCAATGTCAGCCTCAATCAGCCAATCGAATTGACTCTGTTCTCATTTTTATTTGTTATTTTTTCATGTGCTAGTACTACGGTGTTGCAGTCCTGGCCATTTCTATTCTAAGCTAGCGGCTCTTCTCGTTAGCCCGACGAGCAAACGCTTTTGAGTCCACGTTATTATTCTTATCTTTTTATTTCTTTGTGTATATCCTACCATACGCTGTCAGCACAACCTTTTCTGGCAGTTCAGAAAGCGAATGCCTATAGGGTAAACAGCCTTTTATTAGCGTATTAGGTTCGAGGTGAACGCAAACTTAGCAACAAAGTTTCCAAACAACATAAAAACAAGATTGCCTAAAGACGAAGTAGCAAGTCGGCCTGAACCACAGAGGACCGACAGTGCAAGCGCGCACTTATGCGGATGGAGCTGTGGTGTGTCTTCGGGGCAGTTAGGCCTTCTAGGATGTGATATCGGCTGCGTAGGTCTGCAGTATTATAGAGCTTGTTCATCTTTGCGGTGATGCCGGCTCCACCGGCTGTGTTATATGTGCGTGAGTAGTGTTATATTCACAATGTACTGTTGGTAACATCAATATGGCAGTATCGGCTGCAGTGTGCTAAGCAAGCAATAATGCAAGCTCTTGTAGTACTGTCAAGATTATTTCAATATTTTCAAGACGACGGACGCTTGAAGAAGGTAAATTTTCTTAACATGACTCAGGGTTACAACAGCGCAGGTAGCAGCGTAATGCAACAGTAGATATTGTCATATGTGAGTAATGCCTCTCCCTCATAGTGCGGCCGTTACCTCCTATCATCATAACATTCAAAACCATAATCATTCGCAGTTCAAGCCTTTTTAATGCAGAATAAAGGCATGTTTCAGTGATCTAAAATTTACCCCGTTCTGCACGAACTGGTTTAAATTTATTCCTATGAATTCTTTCATTATCCCTCTGAACTCTTGAACGACCTGTGCTACGTGTTCCGAAACTTAGCATTCATTCTGCCGTTTCAACTGGCCATCGGATCCATTTACGACGCTTCATACGGCCAGCGTAGTTCCATTTCTTTTTTCTGCTTAATCTAAACAAATTTGCTGACGAGTTGGCTGAAATGCACTTGTGTTAGGTCTAGCGAGAGTGGAGTGCAGTTGGTTCGACACCCAGCGCAGCCCGCAAACACATCGGTTCTCTGTAAATGGTAAAGTAGTTCACCTATTGTAATATCCTGTTACATCACTGCTCAACAATCTTCCGCCAACCAACCAGACCAAACCAACCAACCCACCCAACCAACCAAACCAGTCAACCCAACCAACCAAGCCAAAGCAAAACAAAAAAACGGTATGCCACGTTTACCGGGTGCCCTAATTTCGTGTGCGCTCGCACTGGTTGCTGTAAGATGATTCGGCTCAACCATGTTACGCAAGAGTTGATGAAACAAGCTTACCTGCCTCAAATACAGTTTGAGCGAACGCACATATGCCTATTTGTACTAAACGAGACCATAGCCATTTCATTAGGTCAGCTAAAAGTACATTTTTTTTTAGTGTTTGGCGACTAATTCTGAAAGCAGTACTCGTACGAATATTTTTCTGGTTATCAATTCAAAGATATTTTCTGAGTGCCCGGTCGGATTTCAGTTTCAAGTAACACCGATCCAGACAGGAACACTGGCGGTGACTACGTAAGCACAGCTGGATACGTGATCACGCAAAACTGTGACGTCACCGCCACGTGCGAGAGTGGAAGCCGCACTGAACAGCCAACACGAACTGGTCACGAAGGTAGTTCACGCTGACTCAGCCTTGATGTTGGTGTCGCGAGGTGCTCCGCATGTCGCGCAGTCACGCAAAATGTATTTTACTATTAATAATAAATATGTTCTAGGCTTTAACTGCCCTTCACACAATGTAGATGTTATGGATCTCTCCACATAAATAAATCCCTGTCAATATTATTTCACCTTGAAAGCTTTGTGTCGGTGTTCCTTTAATGCATGATGCTGCCACTTAAGGTCTACTGAATGCAGGATCACACTACAAAGCTGAGTGAGTGAGTGAGGGAGTGAGTGTTAACTCCGAAGACTCAGCTCCTAAGGTAATGTGCCCTCCCAACTACCCCTCATAGCCATCACGTGCTATCAATGCGAACGCGATAGGTGGAACTTTGTGCCGACGCTATATTCACCACCTACGTTCTTCTTCCGTTATAGCCTTCCCATTTCGTAAGGTCCCTTCGGGGCACGCCTTCGGTAAAGAATAAGCACTAAAGACTAGGGAGCAGAAAAATTAGAGCAGACAGAAGACAGGTGCCACACAAAATCCGGAGTCCTGAAACAACCGCACTTACAAAGATCACTCAGATTTTAATATTTTAGAGAGTCTCTTGATGAGATTCCACGCTGGCTGGAGATCGCCAAAAAAGGCACAGACCTCCTGAAGCGTGCATGTTTCTACGATGGCTGCACAGCGTCAATATAACGGCACCAACCAAATAAGGTGCAGTTCCTTTGCGATTGCAGAAAGTGAAGCAACTTGTCTTGCGGGCAGAGTCGTCTATATGGGTGACTAAAACGTCGGCGACTCATGACAGAGATTGCACACAAAAAGCGCCCATGACGTGGCTGCACTTGGTTTTGTGTTCGTCAGTTTTGAGCGCTTATTCTTTCAATGTTCTCGAATAACCCACTAGTCCACCAGTATGTTCTGCTAACGCTCACTGCAATACAACAGACAAACTTCGGCACAGTCCCCCCTCCCCCTACAAAAAAAGGCCATCCAATTTACACGCCGATGCTTCGCTGGGAATCACTCTTGGGAGAGATGCGCCGAAGCGCTTCGTCAGTTTCGAGATTCAGGCCCGATTGGCGGTTATTGCGTTTTCGCGTCTGAGACTTCAGAAAGGGAATCGCATCATCTCCCTAAAAGGTTTCCTCCAGCATTCCAAATGCCATATTCGACTTTTCTTTGGCTGCTGCATCCCCGACGACACACCTCTGGGACCGCTAAGAAAAAGAGTGCGAACCACAATAGATCGAGCAAGGGAAAGCTCCTGGGAGTTTCGTAGTATTGAGCTAGGCGACTCGATAACGAAAGCCCTTTAAGCAAGCGTCACTGCAGCATATCGTCGTTTTACCGAATCGCGAAGTTGTGCGTTTATGTGATTGGACACTCCTATCGCCTACGCGCGGTAATAAGTGCCTACGTATCAATAGTTTCTTACCGAATGCCATGCTGACTGTACTAGCGAAACGCGTCGTTATGACAAGAAGAAAAAGAAGGAAAACAAGCATATGGACGTCATAGATACGTTATATGGTGTAGGTATCATGTAATATTTTTTTGCATCGCTTTTTGTTGGGGCCGCCGCCAGGGGACACCGAAGTGGGACGGCCGTCAGTTTTCGCACTTGACGAGTCATCTAAGACTTTACGCTTAATTGAGCTTTAACGGCCACAGCAAAAAGAATATTTCGCACTGAGAAGCAGTTTTTCAAGCGAAGTTTTTGTAAGTTAAGAACTTTTGTGTTGGCGGAGTTGGTGTAATTCACTGTTCTCTTAATAAGTGATGCTCGCTTCGACCGACAGCACACCAGATGCTCTTGTAGGACATGTCGATGCCAGTAGCACCAATGGTAGGATTCACGCCACACTGGTGTGTACAGAACTACCACAAGTAGGACAAACATGCAGGTGTGCAGCTGACCCTGAACCACCTCCGAAACTCGCTGCGCTCGCCGCTATAGGGGGATGGCCTCAATGCATTGCGGCGTTTTGTTGAAACGAACCACTACTCTAAGCTTGTCCTTCGCACCAATTCGACGGAAGCAATTCGCGACGTCCGCCATGGGGCCCGATCGGCAGCGTTTTCAGACGCCATCCGTCAGCTGGCAAGAACCATCGGCATACCGATATGCATCCACGAGCGGCGATGTCTGGTCAGTTAGAGGCAGATTCTTCCAGTGACTCGTCTGCCATAATTTATCCACTGTTGTGATTCCCGGAAGATAAGTGCGGAAAACTGCTACGTTGGAAGGAATGTCTACGACGCACCGCACGAGCACTTATACCACCGTGTGATTCGGACCTCTCTGGTGGGCTTGCCCGCTTGAAGGAGGCATATAGTGCTTGTAGGAGGTATATAGGTTTCTCTTACGCCGGCAGCCACCGCCCACTGGCCGCAGTAGTACCGCGCAGCGTATGGAACACCGTGCCGCTTTTTGACGCTGCTAAAACTGCAGTGGACGTGACAAACTTGCTCTGGACGTGTCCGGGCCTAGAGCAAGCGTGCCTGACCTGCCGCGGTGGCCTAGTGGCTAAGGTACTCGGCTGCTGACCCGCAGGTCGCGGGATCAAATTCCGGCTCTGGCAGCTCCATTTTCGATGAAGGCAAAAATGCTGTAGGCCCATGTGCTCAGATTTGGGTGCACGTTAAAGAATCTCAGGTGGTAGAATATCCTGATCCTTCTACTACAGCATCTCTCATTATCATATGGTGGTTTTGGGATGTTAAATCCCACATATCAATCAATCAATCAGATCAAGCGTGCTTTCATCCCAGAACAACCGCTCACCGCCCCGGTCGCCCTCTGGACTTACAAGGGTGGATAAAAGGACTTTTCCACCAATAATTGTTAAACTTAACGCATGAGTGTAACTTGCTTATGTTTCATGAGCCTCTGTTGTTCTAATGTATGTTCGTTATGGCAAAGTTGCAGTCTTTCTAATAAAAAAAAGAGACGCGCATGTTGGCGATAAGCCATTTCTGATGTGGAAATCTGTCCGCCTCGGTAGAACAGTGGCAAGGATGCTCGGCTGATGTCCCGAAGGTCATGGGTTTAGATCCCTGCCATGGCACTCACATTTGGTAGAGGCGAAATGGTAGAGACCCTTGTACTGTCCGATGTCGGTTGGTGCAAGTTAACGAACACCAGTGTGCCGAAATTTCTGGGGCCCACCATGAAGGCGTCTCTCGTAACTGTAGCCTGGTTTTCAGATGTAAAAGCACAGATATTATTATTCATTTCGAAACCTGATCTTTTGTCGAGATCACTAGTGATTTGATGCCGCCACATTTTGTTCTTTTCTTCCGTTGTTGCCCCTGACGTCACTCTGTTTTCCCCCTCGACTCCTGCCGAGTAGATATGCCAACGCGTGCTCCCCCCGTTCGAGATAGCAGGATTACTAAGCCGGGCGAAGCCTGCGGTCGGGTGTTTGTGTTTATTTTGCTGACCGCCTGAACATGACAGTGTTTTTTGTGTCTGTGAACTGCTGCGTCGTGATGCGATGCGCTTCCCTCACTGAATGTTCGCATGGTGTATTATCGTGAGCCATATTTGTTTGTTTGTTTATTTATTTATTTGTGAAATCCTCGGGGTACATTTGTACATTGTAGAGGGGAGGGGTGGAGATACAGATAAACGACAAAATAACTACAGTAATACGTAAACACACTTAACATGAAGATAAATATAATGATGAAGTTTTACATACAAGGAGTACACTTTAATAAAAAAAACAACTGAACTAGAACCACAAAGAATACACTAAACAGTCAGTAACACTTGCCCCGATTAGTACAGTTCGAGATTCTGAGTTTATTAGTGCATTCTTGAATCGAGTTGGTGGGTGATGCTTACTGATGATGCAGGTAGGTTATTCCAATCTATTGAGGTCTTATGACCTCGAACACACCAGCGCGCGGTAAGTAGCATCAAAATCAAGATAAAGTTATACGTGGATGGCGCTGCCCATACCGGAAGGGAAAGGAGAGGTGCTCCTCCACTGTCTGTTGGTACTCTCGCTTCGCTAGCGTTGCGGAATACCGCAGAAGATTGCGTGCGATTTGCCACTTGCGACGATAACACGAAGGAAAAAAATGCACGAAAACCAGGGAAGTGAAAGACGCACCGAAATTTCCATCCAACACTGCCTACATATAGTGCAGGCATTTCATCACGGCAGCCGACGTCATAGCTGATATCTCAGCAGCTACGAGGGTGACTCGATGTGACATGAGTGATTAGATAATAAGCAGCCGTTTTGCAGCAACAATTCTTAGGCGGGAGTGTAGACCGATACCTGGAGCGTGCCGCCCTTTTTTTCACTTTGCTTCCTACAACCATCGCTCAGAATCAGCCAATGTAGTGGGGTTCAAGGCTATTCGCCGCGCACTAGCGTATTTGAACTCATATTACTCACCATAGTAGGTATGTACACTGTCGTTCTTTATGAAAGGGAACACGCGAACGCGTGGCCTGCACTCTGTGGCAGCTGCGTGCAGCACCATCAACCGACAAGTGAAGAAAGCGCGTTCGATTTTGGCGCCATCTATCGCCAAGCAAGATAGCTAGTCAAGGCCGGTAGACAAGCGCTGCTAGATTACGTTCCCCCACCGCTCACGTGGCGAGCGACATCGGGCGATTACTGCAGTCGTGCAGAACGTTTGATATGGTGGCAGGGGATCACGCACTACAGGCGTGGGCCGAGATGGAGTGCAATCTAGCAGCGCTTGTCTACCAGCCATAACTCGTTTTTTTTTTTTTGGCAACAGATGACGCTGAAAGCGAACGTGCTTTCTTTTGCTGTCGGTTGATGGTACTGTGGGCGGCCGCCGCAGAGCGCAGGCCACGCGTTTGCGTGTTCCCTTTCATAAACGACGACAGTGTACACATGCAAGGCCTCACAATGGGACAGTCTTGCGGGCCCAGCTGTCGCCAATACTGACAATTTGCCGAAGGTTCGAGTGTTTTCGTTCCCAAAGGACGACGGAAAAGCGAAGTGGGAGTGTGCTGCTCATTGGGCTGACATCCTCACGCGTTCGCTCTGTGATTCGCAGGTATGTGTGTGCCTATACTACTTCCTTTTGAGTTGTCGTGTGCGCTTAAGACTTGTTGGCGGAAACCTCGACATTGAGCGCGTTTAGCTGAGCGTCGTTGGCACTCACGCTCGCGACAACGTGCTAAGAACCGCATAGATTTCGTGCTTTTGACGAACGCGTTTGCCGAGACGCAGTCCGCCTGGGTGCGAGACTCTGGCGAAACGAAATAGGCGCACCTTCAAGCTCCGCTCAACCGGCTTCACAAGCGGAGCTAGAGAGGCGTTTGACGTTGCACTGCTCGCATTTCAAACGCATCGAAATGGAGCAATAAATGCGGGTGGCGGTAAACTGTCAGAACTGGTGTTTCAAAGCGAAAGCTGTATGTGAGTAGGAGAAACGAAATACCGTTCCACATTGGTGTCACCAGCACTCCTAACTGGGTGTGCTATTGGTTAGTCGTTCTCGGCGTCGTACTTAAGCATGCGCAAAATTGGCTGCGTTGTGAGTATACCGTCGTCCACCCCGTCGCAGCGGGGGTTTCCAGTACACGGGCATGAGTTTCTACTGACACCTTCGACGTAGGCAAGCCACGGACCACTCTAGAAGAGAGTAGACAGTGGAAACGGGAGATAGCTCACATTCGGCGAAGCGATGCATGCAGTCCGGGCACAAAAACGCCCAGGCGGCAGAGCGCCGGTAGGAACTGCTTACCAATGATCAGACAGCCTTCAAAGCCGTACTAAATTGTGAACGGGAATGCAAACGCACATGATGGGCGGATCCTGCAAACCGCGCTGCCGCGTTAACTCGCGATGTGAAACGCTTGGAACAACGCCCACCGAACAAGCGCCGTTGCGACCACAACAGAGTTAACGTGACGATTGCGGGAGCGTGTTAGCCAGGGCGAGTACCCGTTTCGGGCGGCAGTTTTTCCAGCGGCACTTTGGCTTCGGCTGTGACGCCTGTGGTTCGAGAACCACCGTGATAAATGCATTGTGAAATGCATTTAACGGGTCATTACACTCTTCCAATACCGTGATAATGCGAGGCAATATGTGCGGTGTTTGACTTTCCTTTCTCCATGTCTGGAAATGAGCCTTCGTTTACTTGCTCAGCCCCGCCGCACTTCAGTTACTATACAGGCAATAGTGACGCTTATGTGTTTATTTCCAGGCAACACTGCAATGTGTCTGTATGAAATGGCGAGTAACGTATATAGATAAGAGCAAATTACCACATACGAAATTGCTGATCGCTGAAAAGCACATTCAAGATCGAAGAGAGTTATTGAATTACTGTAAAACCAGCATACAGATAACGCGTGTGAGCGCCGCAGCTTGGAAGGCCACCTTGTGCATGTCTGAAAACACCTTGTTTTTGTTTAGTTTTTTCGCGTAAAACGCGACCGCCGCTGGAATCTGCAACTCTATGCGATTGTCGCTTGGAAAATCGTATGATACCTGGGTGAATTTCGAACATCCCGCTCAGGCTAAGTATAACTCAGGTAGCAAACGCCACACTCGTATAGTGTACTATCAGCGTCGAGTGAAACGAAAACCGCTGAGTGCGTGGCTCAAGCATCCACCACGTTATAACACGCACCGTCCAGTGATCATTGTTTAAAGGTGGCGAAATTTGGTTCGACACACTGCGAGATTCTACCCTAGAATGATATTGTGCCATGAAACAAAGAAATCGCTGCTCAAACACTTCATAAAGATGGTTAACCAGCAAAGCTGAAGCAGGCAGTTCCAGACGTCGCAGCCGAAGCCAATGTGCCACTTGACAAACCCCCGCCGAAAGTGGATGTGGACCTCGGTGAACGCGTTCCCGCCATTTTCATGGTGACGCTTGCCTGCCTATAACGTACACAGCTTCCTCGGCATAGCCATTGTCGCTTAGTTTTGGCTCCGAAGGCAGTCGGGTGGTCGGTGCACAGTTGCTGCTTGCGCTTCACCACCCTGCAGGGTGTTGTCTAGACTGCTGTATCGGCGGCGAAAATGAATTATCTCACGGATGAGCTGTCGGGGCTGTTATAGGAAAAATGCATTTCAGTTCAAGGGTTTAGGAAAGTTGCATTTCAGTTCGAGGGTTCGTACAATCCGCGCCCTCCCCATGTTGAAGTTGAAACTGCTGCACGCGGCTCGGTGGCATGGCTGCGAGCGGAAGGTCGACGTCACTGACGGCACAGACAATGGCACGTGTGCTTGGGTACGACGCAGAAAAGGACGTCACCAACGGCACTGCCAATGGCACTTGCACCTGGGTGCGACTAGGGAAAGGCGTGACAACGCAGTGAAGGGCGACTGTTATAGAAACTCGTGGCAAGTGGTTTTTCGTTTCACCTAGCCGTGTACAGACGCGATCATTAGTTTGCAGACCATGCGATCGCACGGCGGTGTGCTTGCATGCGCTATCTAGCAGCTCGTTGCCTGCTGTTGGGAGGTCGCAGTGCGCAGGCGCGGACATTCAAACCTGCCGACCTGATTCCTCGCTTGCTGAATGCTGGCGCGCGGCCAACTATCGGAAATAGTGGCCGCCACCACTTCCAGTGCTTCATCACGAAGCATCAGGACGGCAACCTCAAACTGGGTGCGATTTCGGCGTTGTTTTTGAACTACATACAATTGAAAGGCTTCCAGCGCAGATCGCTATCGCGACCGTTCACTCGACTATGCTGACGCATTTTCACTATGCCATCGCGTCTGCTTATTGGCGGACAAACACCCTATTTGAAAATGCTGGTATAGCGAAAGGTGCACAGTGGACGTTTCGCATTGTTTAGTAATCTGACGCAAGTACGCTGCCACTAGGGCCGGCGTAAAGAAAAAAAGTGTATAGTATATCTATCTGCCGACAACATACCACCACACTAGATCTGCAATCTTTTAATTTTGTGTCGTAATACGCGAATCTTAGATAGCGCATATATCAACAAATCTAAAGCACCCCATTTACAATGACAAAGTGCTGTGTGATCAAACGTCTCAACCCCCCGTTGCTAGAAGACACTCCCATTTCTCGCGAAAAGGTGCAGATTGTGTCGTGGCTGCTTACTTCGGCATTACTGGCAGCACCGATCGGAAATTATGGTCATCAGCTTATGCGCTAATGTCCAGTGAGAGCAGTCAACGAGCCGTTAGGTGGTGCACGCATGCACACTGCCACGCGATCGCATAATTTCCAAACGTATGATTGCACTTGTACATCGTTTGCTACGAAAAGAATGAAAAAGTTTAGCTGCAGCAGTTCACGGCGAGTGCTGCAGCAGAGTAAACCGAAATCATCGGTACTATTATTGGCGCCGATTGAAACACAAACAATGGTGCACGAGCTGTAGCTCGCAACCTCGGTATCGAGAGATTATTACGCTGATGCGGTTTCCCACACTCGTGGGGCCACATTCATGCCTTTTATCTCACTGTGCTGCTTCACCGGATGTGCGTGCTAATTAGTGGTGAGGACCTAACGGCTTGTACTATATTAGCTACGTTGCTAATTTTGCTGACTTCACGCTGCAGTCCACCTGGTTGTGAAAACGTCACGAACCAAAGTTTCCAAAATGGTCACCTATTTTTCACCAAATAAGTCAAAATGATCGCATGTGCGTTCCCAACGGAGCCATGGGGTGGGAAGGCCGTGCAAAGGTCACGATATCTTTCGTGCACATGTGACGAGTAGCGCATACTATGTTGTGACGTCAGGGTACAGTATAAACCAATACTATCTCTTGGAAGCATACTCTTCCTATTTTTTTTCTATGGGGCAGTCACGTTTGACACTACATTTTCGAGTGCTTGGCTTTTCATTTGACGCATAGGCAACTCAATATTTTCGCTTCAGTGCTCCTTCAAAAAAATATACTGATATTGATGGTTCATACTGTGCAAGGGCTAATTACTCAATGCAAGACGAAAAAAAAAACTGGTCCTGAAAGAGTGTCACGTGAGAGTGAATTCACTTTTTGTTACGGTAAAGGGCAAGCAAATGCGTAGTTATATTTGCGCAGGTGTAGTTCCATGTTTATTAAATCGTGCGGAGAGGATAGTTTATGTGGCAGAAAAGTTCTGCAGAGAGATGTGCAGAAGCCGAAGGAACCAGGATGGCATCGTTAGAAGCAATAATAGCCCATAGGATTTTGACATCCTACCAGTAATGACAATGGAAGTAAGGAAAGCCCTAAAAGGATTGCAAAGAGGCACAACCTCTGGTGAGGATAAGGTATCAGTCGACCTTCTGAAAGATGGTGGAGAGATTGTCTTAGAAAAATTGACCACTTTATACACGAAGTGTCTCTTAATAGGCAGGGTAGCAGATTTTTGGAAGAACGTGAAAATCATCTTAACTTTCAAGAAGTGAGACGTCAATGACCTGAAAAGTTACAGGTAGATCATATGAGTGTCCGTTCTCTACAAAATATTTACAAAAATAATAGCTAATACAATTAAAGTGACGTAAGAGTTCAATCAACCAAAGAAGCAAGCCACATTGTACAGTCCACTCCACAATATACCATGTTCATACTGTCAATCAGTTGATAGAGAAATGCGCAGAATGCAACCAATCCCGATACATGGCCTTCATAGTTTACCAGCAGACGTTTGACTCGGTCGAGACATCATGAGTAATTCAAGCAATATAGCATCGATGCATCATGTATGAACATACTGGAAGAAATCTGCAGTGGATTCGCGGTCCTCATAGCTGTTCGTAAAGAAAATGACGTAATCCCAATAAAGAAGGGTGCAAGACATGGAGGCACGATTTCGGCATTGCTATTCTCCGCATGTTTACAGGAGGGTTTCAGGACCCTGGATTGAGAAGATTTGAGGATAAGAGTCAATGGAGAGTATCTTGGTAACCTGCAATCCGCTGATGGCGTTGCCCTCATGAGTAACTCCGGGGATGAATTACAGCTCGTGAATTCCGCACTGCACACGAAAGCAGAAAAGTAGGTCTGAAAACAATACGCATAAAACTAAAGTAATGTGCACCAGTCTCTTCAGAAAACAGCACTTTGTTACTTGTAGAGAGTTGCTGTAAGATCCAAAGGAATATGTCCGCTGAGGACAGATAATAATCGCAGAGCCGAGCTTTGAGAGTAAATTAACTAGAATAGAAATAGGGTGAATAACATTCGGCAAGAATTCTCAAATAATTAAAGGTAATCTGCCACTAAACCTCCAAAAGAATTGTATAACAGCGGCATCTTGCCGGTGCTTACCTAAGAAGGAGAAAGCTGGAGGCTTGCAACAAGTGCCCAGCTTAAACTGAGGACGATGCAGGGAGCGAAGGAAAGAAAAATAGTAGGTGTAATTTTAGCTGACAAATAGAGAGCACAGTGGGTCAGGGGACAAACTGGGGTTAGGAATATCGTAGTTCAAATCAAGAAGAAGAAATGAATATGGGCCGGGCACGTAGCACGTTGGCAAGATAAACGCTTGTCACTAAAGGTAATTACAGCTTCTGAAAGGTCACGGGTCAGCGTCATATGCAGAAAGCTATTTTCGTTTATAAAGATAAACGTGTGTGAAATAATATAAATACACAAATATGGGTAATAAACGTTTTCCTTTATATTACGCATTTATAAATACTTTACGAACTAGCTTGAACATTAGTTTCTGGTTCACTACTGAAAAAATATGGCATGTGTGCCTTCATCATAATTGTGTGGAATGAATCGAAATAACTCTAAAATATTTTTAAATGCGCATCTAGATATGCACAACATATATTTTATCTTAAGAGCCGTATGGCACCAAAGCACGACCGGCTAACATGCAGTGTTGTCGGCTTCGTGCAAGACCTATGTAGGCCTGGCGTTGAAGAGCCAGTTCAATTTACAAAATTTTCACTGCTTGCAATGCTATGAGAGTTAGGCAGAAGGAAGAAAAGGCATTATTTCTCTCGTGTGAGAGAGTTAGTAAACAAAAGTCCAAGATCCAGAGAGTTCGTTCTTTGGGATTGAGCACACCGGTAAAGGTTAAGAGACCTTGTCTCTAAAGCCTCCCTGGCCTGCGGAGCAACTTTTGTCTTTGAATTCACAGCTGAGCAGCGCATTGGACCACCGCTTCCAGAAGACCTCATTTTAACTCATTGATATGTTGGAATATTCACAGAATATATGTTGTTATGAAGTCTTTTCTGTTTTGCACAGCTTCCACTTGTTGTTCGTGTATAAGCTTGGGTGGCTACTGTGGAAGTGCAGAGTTTGCTTGAAAATTGTAACTGTTGATATTGAGCCGCCAGTTTCCCGTCTAGACTCATGATGGGTGCGGGTAAAACGGGCAACCTGAAATCCAGCCATTAGACAAAGAATAAGCAAACTCTATTAGTCTAAATGCCTAATACGGTTCCTGGGATAACACGGGTGAACAGTGGAACTGCCTCAGACTGGCTGGCCGACGTTTCGATAGGAAGACTTATCTTTGTCAAAGCTGACTTGTCACCCTTGGCTTGTTAGAATATTGTGGCTTGCTCTCAAATACGTGGTTGGCGTACACATCTAGTCTCGAGACTCACCCGCTGGAGTGTTTGCGTAAGTAGGCGTTTCGTGTGTTGCGACATTACGGACCCGAGCCAACGAAGGGGTTTCGACTTCCCTCCCAATCTTCGCCCTGCGTCGCTGAGCCGTGTCGAGGGAAAAGGGAATTCGGGGGGGGGGAGGAGGGTTGAGCCAACGGCAGGGGATTGGATTTTTAAGGTCCCCCAGCAGAGGCAAGACACCTCTATGGCACTGGCTTTACGTAGACGGCACCCCCTGGCTGACCCATCCTGGGGATATCGGCAGTCGTCTGTTCCTACATCCCTACATCTTCACCTTTACTTCTTACTTTTATCTTTCCTATCGCCTTATTTCTTCTGGTTACTTCCAATTTCCTTAGCGACAAGGCTTACCTTTGTGTTATTACTCAACCTTGAGTAGTTTTATTATAGTGGCAATGTGATGCTGGCATCTGCGCACTTATACTCGTAGGTGCTTCAGTGTCTCCTAGTTGGACTCCTTTATGCGTGGTCGCAACTGCTGCCGAAAAAAAGATTTTTACTTTGACAACACCTGCATTTTTCCTGTCTGTTTCATCATCTTCCTCTTAAGGGACGCACCAATGAACTTGTAGTTTCAGCCAACCCAGAATATTTCCCGATCTCCATGTCATCCACAATGAAAATCTAGTTAAACAAGCCAGAGCTATACCTCTATTTGTTGTTGCTAATTCTCTGACTGAAGTTTTTGACCTAGGATACAAGGTTACAAAGATGGCTAGCGGAGATCTCCTTCTAAGGATACCAGAAGAGCATTTACTATGAAAAATTTTGCAGTGTTGCAGCATTTGGTATTATTCTAATAACTATTTCACCTCACTGATCAAAGAACACCTCACGCGGAACTGTTTTGGAGGCAGGCATTTAATTGTCTGAAGATTTGTTGCTTCAAGTGCAGAAGAAACAAAATTTTATGGATGTTAAACGAATTGTCATCAGGCGCGAAAACAAAGTACCTGCCAAATATTTATGCTTACTTTAGCATCCAGTATGTTGGCTTCATCTACAAAGGCTCCATTAAACTCTCCGTCCGTCCCTACATTCAATCCGTAGACAAAAGCTACATTGAACTCTCTGTCCGTCCCTACATTCCCAATGGAAGGCGATGGTATAAATGTCAGCGATTTGGACACGGCTTGCAAAACTACCGCGGCCAGGAAACTTGTGCAAGATGTGGTGGCCACGGCCACCCATTCGATAACTGTGTTTCTGCGTCCTACCACGTGAACTGTGGTGGGGACCACGCCCAAATTCGCGTGCGGGTCTTAAATGAAACAAAAAGAAATAATCAGTCTTGAAGTCAAAGAAAACATTTCATTCAAGAAACACCGGAAGAGGGTCTCTCCTTTCCGCAACACACCTTATGTTGATGCGGCACGTCGCGGGGCAGCTCCGCAGCAGCTATATTCTGCGTACATAGCACCCTAACAGCAACCAGGTTAGGGTATCCCAGTGTTGCCGGCTAAAAAATTGGTCATCGACGGCAACCTTTGCTAGGCGCAGCGAAAGCGCAGGATCGTCCAAAGTCCCTTTGGTGGCTGCAGTCATGTCTGTCTCTGCCATTCCAGCCGCTGTTCGTGCTGGTAACAGCCGGCCGAGTTTGGACACGAAGGAAGCACCATCTGCCCCCGAGCCGAATGCCGCAAAAGTCTCGTCCTTCGAGGCAAATGTTTCCCAAATACTTTACCGCTCGCAAGAGCGCTTGCCCGTTGCCTCAGTAGAGGTAATAAACCCTTCATCTATATTTAAGTAGTGCCTTAAGAGTGGCGAGACTTTCTTGACCTCTCCACAAAGGACAAGTTGCGTTTTATAGAGCCGGGAAATGATCCGATAGGTGAACGCCTTACCATTGTACCAAAGCACTAGTTTGGTACCACAGCACTAGTTTGTTTTTTTTTCTTTACAATATGAGCAGGAAAAATATTCAACATAAAGTCAAGGGCCTTCTTAGAAACCTTGGTCACTCCCAATAGCTTTTTTTCACAAACACAGTACGATTGCTGTGTGTACAGAGCACACTTAAAACCAACGCACACTTTCTCCGACCGTATGTCAGCTTCTGCCAAGACCACCATGCTGCTCACGCGTTCTCTGGCAACGTCTGCTTTCATGATAGACAAAACTAGACCATGTCAGGCTCTGCAGCAGCAAACGACTTCGGTGGGTGTGCCTGTTTGCGACCTTCTAATCAACAAGCCTATAACCATTTGTTCACCTTATATACCCCTACACTGCCAGCTACGCAAAAACAGTGAATTTCTGTCCTTTCTTTATGAGTTGCCAGAACCATACCATGTCCTTGGCAATTTCAATGCACGCAGCAGCCTGTGGGAAGATCTTCGATGTTATGCCCAAAGCTGTATGATTGAGGAGTTTGTTTTCCGCTGGTGAATGCCTGCTCAATAACAAGTAGCTACCGCTTTTATGGTTGCTAACAAAAGTTATTGGTCTGTAAATTCCAGCATCGTTTCACCCACCTTTTTACTCGATTTTAACAGTGACGTTAATAAAGACCCCTATGGTAGCGACCATTTTAACATAATCTTAAGCACAATAGAAAACGAATCTCCCCAATTCGCTCCCAAGTGGAAGACTGAGGCAGCTGATTGGGAGCAGTTTAGAATTTTACGAGTATCTCGTGGGACAAGATGTCGTTTTTAGAAATCGATGCTGCTGTTCAGTTTCCACCGCTTTCAATATTGACGCTGCTTTGAAATGTATTCCTCAGTCAAGTGGCGTTGCTGCCAAACGTCGCGTGCCGAGGTGGAATGAAGATTGTCGGAAAGTTTAAGAAAAGCAAAACAAAGCGCGGGGACTACTGCGCGACTCTCCCACTGCTGAGAATCCTATTAACAAGCCTCAAGGTCAGTGAATATATATACAGACAGGCAAGAAGGGAGAGCTGGCACGAGTTTTTATTGGGCATTACGTCCTATACAGATGAGGCTAAGGCCTGGAACGAGGCAAATAGAATGCTAGGTCAGACAACACACTCTATTGCATTAGAAATCATTGATGACAACAACGTAGAAGATGAAGTAAGCTTTCTGGGTTCACATTTTCAATGTGTGTCTAGCTCCGCGCACTTCTCCGACACGTTCAAAAGATACCTAACAGCTATAGAAAATAAAAAAAATAGAAATGCGCCAAGAATGAGGCTTTCAATGATCCATTCAACATAGTTAAGCGGTGAACAGCCCCAAACTGCTGCAATGAGTCTGCAGCCCGCTCTGAGCGTGTTATGTACGGAATGCTAAATCACATACCTCAAGCCACACAGAACACCCTCCTCCGTCTGTATAACCATGTATGGGCTTCCACCGAGATCCCGTAGGCGTGGATAGAGGCCATTGTAATCCCAATCGGGAAACAGGGAAAGTATCCATCCAGTGTATCTAGTTACAGACCCATCACCTTAACATGTTGCTTATGTAAAGTTTTCGAAAAAATGATTGACTGCCACTTATTGCCCTTCCTAAAGAACAATTCACTAGACCCGAACCTCTGCGCATTTTGAGAGTCGAATCCACAACCGACCAACTAATCCGCATAGAGTCGCAAATTTGTGACGCAATTGTACACAGACACTTTTATCTCAGTATTTCTAGATATGTAAAAGGCTTATGACACCGCGTGGTGGTTTAGAATAGAGACATGTCGCATTATATCATACAGGGTTGGATAGTAAATGTAATCGAAAGTTATCAGACTAACCGCAGATTCCGCGTTATTGAAATGCCCTGTCACAATCTTTTATACAGTAAACAGGCGTACCGCAGGGTGATGTGCTTAGCTGCACACTTTTTATAATTAAAATAGGAGTATTGCAACTTTGGATCTCTCGAACTATGTTCTATTGCAGATGCTCTATAGTAGATAAGTGGACTACATACAGCCAGCTAGCGTTTAAATTTTGCAATTTGTAAGCAACATGTTCAGCTTGGATTGAACTAAGCGTTTTAATGAGCAGATAACAACAGGTTCGATATAAACGCTTGAAAGAGCACCCAAGTTTTTTCTTCTGGAAATGAAGACCTTCACAAAACCCCGAAATGGAGCTCTATAGGGAACGCATACCTATAGAGGCATAGCATAATTTTCTAGGTGTAATTCTGGACTCGAAACTGACATTTACAACGCACATCAAGTTCATTAAACACAACTGCATAAAAATAAGGAACATCCTTGAAGTGCTGTCGCACACACGAGGAATTGACATAAATGGCCTGATGAATATTCATAAACGCCTCATTCACACACGCCTAGAATATACGGCCATAGTCTATCAGTCTGCCACAACCAGAGCATTGAAGATTTTGGATCCTGTCCGTAACCTTGGCATACACCTTCATACGAGTGCATTTTGCACAAGCCCTGTGGAAAGCTTGTACATTGAATCTAACGAGTGGTCGCTACACCCACGAAGGTCTTAGATGTCGTTTCTATGTAATCTCTAAGTTCGCGCAGGCAAAGATGACCCCTCCCACTCCACTGTCAATGATCTGTCCAATGCTGTACTCTTCGAAAACCGTCCTTCGTTTCAGCAGCCCTACTTACTCCGTGTGAGGAGTCTAGCCCAGGAGCCCCGTTTATTATTTAAGCACCGTAGTTTATTTATTAATTTTATTATTTATTTATTTATTTATTTATTTCAATACCCTCAGTGCCCGAGGGCATTATAGAGGGGAGTGGGTTACATTTTTAACACAACATAATGAAAAAGCAGAATATTGGTGGTTACACGAATCAGTGAAAGAAACCAACAAGAAAGAGTGCATATTATAAGAATAAAAACAGGTATTAAAGAACTACAAAGCTTAACAGGTCTAGTACTAAAAAAAGATCAAGCAAACTATATAACACTCAACCACAAGCACGTGCCTATAAACAAAAAAATGCGTCGTTTTAACAGCATGTCAAGATACGAAAAAAATAAAGAACAAAGTGCTACTGAAAAATGGAAATACTATATTCCTAAACATTATGGCGACAGGCTAGTTATAGCAGCCTTAAACATAGAGTTATTTGTAATCTCGACTACAGATCGGGGAAGGTGATTCCAACTTGCTGACGTGCGGGGGATGAATGAATTGTAAAAATGGTTGATGTGGCATGTGGGAATGCCAACCTTATGACGATGGTCGATGCAAACGGATACACAAGAAGGGGTTATCAATTTATTCTTAAGGACTGAATTGTCGTAATATATCTTGTTAAACAGGCAGAGGCGAGTTATTTCCCTACGTTGTGAGAGCAGAGGTAATGATAAAGTTGTTTTCATGGAAGTGACGCTGAAGGTGCGATGGTAGTTAGAAAGAATGAAACGAGCATCCCGACTCTGGATGGATTCAAGCTGATGAATGAGTGTTTCTTGGCTGGAGTCCCACACAGATGCAGCATATTTCATTTTGGAACTGACTAATGATTTATACAGAATTAATTTTACTGGAAAGGAAGAAAGATGAAAATTACGGCGTATAAAGCCCAGCGTGCGATTCGCATTATTAGTTACATGTGTTACATGCATCTTCCGAGAAAGATCAGAAGTGATGAGCACGCCTAGAAATTTGTTACATGACACAGGTCTTAGGTTAGTATTATTAAGATGACAAGAGGGCAATGTTGTACCGCGACGTGAAACGCGCATGTGCTTGCATTTGTTAGTGTTTAACTCCATTTTCCACGTGTTAGTCCAGTCACGAACACGGTTTATATCTGATTGAAGAAGATAGACGTCAGAGTCGCTGTTAATAACACGGTATATAACACAGTCATCAGCGAATAGGTTTATTGATGAACATAAATTATCAGGTAAATCGTTTATGTTGAGGAAAAGCAAAGGTCCCAGCACAGAGCCCTGAGCCACGCCCGATTCAACTGCAGAAGTGATGGATGAGGTGTTATTCACAGTGACAAATTGGGAACAATCAGTGAGAAAAGAGTGAAGCCATTGAAGAACGTTCAGATCACTGTTAAGTTTGCTGAGTTTTAAAAGAAGCAGTTGATGAGAAACCTTGTTGAACGCTTTTGAATCGACAATGTAACCCTTGTCAAGAATGGAATTTAGGTCATGTGTGAATGTCAAAAGTTGTGTTTCACGTGAAAATGACTTGCTAAATCCATGCTGGTGATCTGTAAAAAAGGAGTTTGACTGTAGAAAAGATGCGAGATGAGAACAAATAACATGTTCCGTAACTTTACATGAAATGCATGTGAGTGATATTGGTCGATAATTATATGGAGAATGCCCATCTCCAGACATGTGCAAGGGAATCACCTTCCCTACCTCCATGTCCTCCGGAATGCAACCGGTATGAAGTGATTGCTAAAATATATTAGTGAGAATATTGGCGCTGTACACTTTAGTACTAACTAAAAACTTTGAATTGATGCCATCTACACCACATGATGACGAATCTTTTAGATTTTTCATGATTTTTTCTATACCGGCAGCATCAAAGACAATGGGTCCATTGTTAAGAAATCCGAACTAGCATACGCGGGAGTTACAGAACACACATTTTGTGAAAAAGCAGAAACAAATACGGAGTTTAGAACATTTGCGGATTCATCAAGTTTGATTATGTGATTGTTTGCATCTTTAAGGGTGATTGAGGAATTGTCTGTTTTGTTCACTACATTTCAAAATTGCTTAGGGTATGTAATTAAAAGAGATGGTAATGTAGTATTAAAATGAATGCTTGGCATTTTTAGGGCTTGTTTGTATTACGTAGCTACGGCTTAATAATCACTCCAACGTTCTTGAGTGCCAATTACCTTTGCAGAGATGAAAATGCGTTTTTTCTTGTTGCGTAGTCCTTAAGGCAATTAACTGAACCATGGTGATTGCAGGTTAGATTTGATGACTATGCGCGGCACATATTTTTCTATGAGTGATAGAACCTTTTCTTTGAATAAAATTCAGTTAGTATTAACGGAGTGATTATAAAGGTTGTGCATGTAATGACTTTAAAAAGCTGAAAGATCATGATTAATAGCATCAAACTGTGCATGCTTATAGTCCCGGATATACTTTTTGTGGTTCCTACTGTGGGGTACTGTGCAGGTGAAAGAAAAATGAAGCAGGAAGTGGTCGCTTAGCCCTTGTAAGTAGGACATAGAATGGAAAAGATCAGGCGCAGTGGTGAGCACTAAATCTAAGATGTTAGATGTAGTAGACGTAATTCTTGTTGCCTGTTTCATTAGCTGGGACAAGTTAAAACTGTTTCACAAATTCAAAAACGTCTCCCGCTCCGGAGAAAGGATGACAAGTGAAATGCACATTTGACGAAACTATATTCGGGAAATCGAAGTCGCCTAGTAAAAGGAGTGGACTATTCGGATACCGTACTGTTAGCATGAAAATGACATCATGAAGCTCGTCAACGAAAGTTGAACAGGATGGTGGTCGATAACAAGCGCCCAATATCAACTTCTTGAAACACCTTTGTATTTAAACCAAAACAAGTTCCGAAGCACCACTAAAATGAATCGGAAAAGACGAAATCGTGTCTGAAACCGCGATAAGCACAACGCCGCCACACCGAACACCTGTGTCACAACGGTAAATGTTGTGTTTTTTTCAATCAAATAATTCACTGTTATCAACCTGCGCAGACAGCCAGGTTTCAGTAAGACAGATTATGTCGGCGTCAGAAGCATCGATAACAGAGCAGAGATCGTCACGTTTTGGAATTACGCTTCGCATATTTGTGAAAAGAAACGAAAGTTGGTTTGCGACTGGCAGCCACTTCTCCTCGCGTATAGCGCTGTTCAGCGTTGTGCGACACAGATGCATGCGGCGACTCAAGCGGCGACTCATGCGATTGCTCCCACGGCATACCAGCCGCTGTCGCAGTGGTGGGCCATAGATTGCAATGTGTATTTCTTAGGGGTTAATTGTACATATCCATCCACACTTCTTGGAACGGCAAGACATATACAGATGTCCCGAGTTTTTTACAGACGCCTCAATGTCTAACACTCCTCTGTCCTACGCTACTGTCGGTCTATCCTTCACGGATGCTGGCGCTTTTCATCACGAGACAAGCATCCTCACAGCCGAAGCTTATGCAAAACTTGCGACCCTTCAACATATTAAAGAAATAAAGCTACAAAAGGCAATAATTTACACCGATTCCCTCTACGTAGAAAACCCCCTGAAAACTCTTAAAATGTCAAATACCACATCCTTCTGTCTCTTTACTCAGTAATATGCATTATCCATGTTCACGATTAGCATGTCGTAGCCTGCTGGTAGCTTGGGCACTGCGAAATCCGAGGCAATGAGATGGCGGACCAGCTAGCTGCATCCGCCCAAGAAAGCACTCTTCATACATGCACATTCATCCATGTGCTTGACCTAAAACCATTTCTTCAATGAAATCTCGGAGATTATTGGCGGAGTACGTGGGATAGGCACACCCAAAATAAACTGCGCGTTATGAAGCCGTATATCGGCAATCGGCCGTTGGTATTAAAATCACGGTGCACACAAGTAACAGTATACAAGGCTGCGAATACGACACACACATACCTCAAATTTGTGTCTCCTATCCAATGATGATCCACCCAGGTTGCAAAAATGTGAAGAACCACTTTACGTGCTTCACATACCGATTCAGTGCTATGAATTGGAAGAAGCACTTTACATTACCATACCGACAGCTATTTTCCACTGAATCCTGCGATGCTCATCGGCAGGAAGTTACTTTTCACATTAAGTCACTTTGAGCATTTTTAAACGATATACATAGTTTTAATGTCATACATTCAGGGGTTTCACAGCCCAAGCTCTCAGCGGAGGTCACAGCTGTGGTGATTGCTATAACGAAAGCACCTACCTCGTGGCCCTAGGGCTCAAGGACATTGACGACGCACTCGAGCTTACACCATGTTTCCATGGTATTTTTACCACTACCACATGTCATTGATCTTCACTGCACATAAGTCGCGTCACTTTCATATTTTTTAAAACTATACGTTTAACCCGTCTTTAGGACGAGGAATTGTAAACCCCTATACAGCCACTTAACATCACAATCATTGCTCAAAACTTCACAGCCTCTGAATGTCATTGTATATAACAAATCATTGTTACCGTTACATCACCTTTCACAGTGCTTTTTGGCCTATCAATGTCCTTGCGCTACTAAAATTCACATATCAAAGTCAGTCTCGAGACTCGCACTTGAAGCTGGCTTCAGTTTACGCTGCACCACAAAAGCCGATGAAGTCGACGCTACGAGCGGCGCAGGAAAGAGTGTGGCGGTCGTGCTCGCCACAAGTCATAGTGGCTGGCGACTTCAACGCCAAGTACCAAGCGTGGGGTCTCAGGGCGGGGTATGAGAGGAGGGTGCAGATGATGGTGTCCGCGGCCATGGCTGGCCTGGTCGTAGTGATCGACCCACATTCTGAGCCGACTTACGAGACAGCATACGCCACCAATTGGATAGATAGACGCTGGCACCGCCCTCCGTGCTGACGGTGTGGTACTTATGGTGAATCCGAGCTGATGCCACGTATTCGGAACACAGCATGATCGCAGTGCAGATAGGCACTGATGAAAGGACAGTTCGCAAGCGTCTCACTAGCTACGCCCAGGCGGAGCTCCTGTTCTCGCCGGAGACAATGTTTCGCGAGGACTGTCTGCTTGCAACTCTGATCGCTGGAGGCGCCGAACTGTGTTCTAGGAGCGTTTTACCGAGTCTTTTACGCACGCCTTCGACGCCAGCTTTGGTCGGTTAAGTGGAATGTCCGGGGAATAGCTGGCGGATGCTGGTTCTGGCGCAAAAGCATAAAAAAGTGAACGCCATGCGGAGGCGTTTTTAGAGGCCAAAGAGCGATGACGTGCGTGCTCTTTTGTGAATGGCGCATTGCGCTGTGCTGGCACACTTCCTCCTGTGGGTCAGAGAGGTGAAGGCGAACTCGAAGAAAGAGTTTCACTCGACGTGCTCGCGGGAAACCATATTCTCGTCCACCTACCGAGAAGCTTTCGGCAGAGCCCACCCACTCAGGTTCCTGCTTTCGCTGGAGCGGGTGGATGGCTCGAAGACCACGACGCATATCGAGTCGGCAGTCCTTCCACTCGAGACTCAAAGGGCAGTAGATGAACCGAACACTGATCTACTCGAGCACGCCAAAGTCGGACAAATGGCTGCCGCGCCATGACGTGTGCGCCCCTTTCGCGGAAGCAGAGGTGTGTGAAGGGATTTGGTCAAAGCCGTCTCGTTCGTACCTGTACTACTTCCTGTGGAATAACCGGCATGTTCTCACACGTCAATGCTTGTTCACGCACAGCAGAAGTGCGGTGATGGCGTAGGTACACTTGAAGGAAACGCTTATTGAACTCGGGGTCTGGAAAACGCCTGCGGTAGTAATGTCATTGGATTTTCAGGATGCCTCCGGCAGCGTGTGGCATCCTAGAGGGCTAAGGTTCTTCCAAGAGCGCCGCGTGCCAGCGAACTTTTACCACCTGTCGCCGGCATTCTTGCAGCAGCGCTTGGTGGTATTCAGGTCAAATTGCGTGAGTTGGTTGCGTAACCCTTTTTGGGGAGTACAAAGGGGTCCCCGCTCTCCCCGATGCTGTGGAATGTCATAATTTGTAACCCTTTGTTTTTCGCCTTCCCGCAAGGTGTTACGATTCAAGTGTACGCCGACAATATCATCATCATCATCATCATCATCATCATCATCATCATCATCCCAGCAGATTGCCGTGAGCGCCTTGGAAATAATGTCGTCTGCAGTGCTCAGGGACGTGGTCAGGTGGACAGTCGAGGAAAAGGTCACCCTCAGCAAAGAGAAGGCATACTGCGTGTTGTATTCTTACGAGCACTGGGGTATGGAGAAGTCGGGCTCACGTCGATTAAGTCTGAGTCTAGATGACAAAACATTGACGTACTAGGACTTGCTACGAATTCTTGGGGTCATTTTCGACACACGTATCTCTTTTTTTAAACATGCTGAATTCTTAAAGTAAAAAGAAAACGGAACTACTAATAACGAAGACTGCGACGTTAGCTCGTCTGCAGAGTGGCGTCCTGCGCCCTAAACAAAAGGTGTTTTATCGCAGCACCATTACGCATGGTTCGCCGCGGTCTGGTAGAACCAGCTATGTCCAGACTGTCGCCTGAAGCCCCGCGTAATCTCCCTGCAGCACGTCGTTCACCTGAACTTGTTGGGGGCGTTCAGGACGATGCGAACGGTGGCCCTTCAGGTGTTAAGAGTTCCTCCAATCACTCTCGAGCGTGACAGAGCTAACGCGGAGTTCAGGCTGCTACTCTCTTATCAGCCGATTCAGTACGAGGAGCTGTCCTTACGGCCTGACCACGTCCTCCCCAATCTAGGAGGTGTAGCTGGAACATCCCGCGGCCAGAATCACCTTCCCGTTTTGTAGACTCGCGTCGGCCGAGGCATGCTGGATGGCCCGCATGCCAGGAATACACGTGTATACGAACGGCTCGTAGAAGAATCACTTGGCAGTGGTTATGTTCATCGTACTTGGCTTGAGTGAGCGCCCCGCCACGGTGGTCTAGTGGCTAAGGTACTCGGCTGCTGACCCGCAGGTCGCGGGTTCGATTCCCGGCTGTGGCGGCTGCATTTCCGATGGAGGCGGAAATGTTGTAGGCCCGTGTGCTCAGATTTGGGTGCACGTTAAAGAACCCCAGGTGGTCAAAATTTCCGGAGCCCTCCACTACGGCGTCTCTCATAATCAAATAGTGGTTTTGGGACGTTAAACCCCACAAATCATTGGCTTGAGTGAGCAAATTTGTTTCGTAGTGTTACAAAGGCGTGACGCCAACACGGTCCCGGAGACGCCACTGCTCCTAACTCCGCCGCCAAGGGCACCAGCCGTTTGTTAGCGTGTGTTACTCAGCTCGCGACTGCTTCTGCGCAGAGCTTATAGACGACCCGACGAGATGACGGTGAGTTAAGGCAAGATTTATGTACAGCATAGAAATAGAGGCATTACGTATTCAGCACTGGGGCTGACAGCTTAGGGACTCGAATAGCCGAGAGGTCTTCTCTCGCACGCATACGTCGGCTTCTCTCTAACTCATAGGTCAAGTGCTGGTGACACGCCGCTTGGCTTTTTTTATAGGCACCGGGTGGATCTTTTGCGTCACCGACGTCCAACCAGAAGCGCCGCTGGCTGTGAAGTCAGAATCCTCCTATGAGGATTTGCCACTGGGCTGCGTCATGGTCGTCAAATCCAGAGCCGCTGCGCGGGGTTGCACCCAAGGACGGATTATGTTGCCAGCATTGCATAAGACTCGCCAGACTGGAAGGTGCCGATTGCTTCATCGGGCTCGTGGGCTGAGGGAGCTCGCTGTACGTTGCGTAAGAGAGACCAGCGCCGCCACTTGATGATGCCGTTGAGTTGATCGCGTCAGGTGGGCTCGATCGCTGGCCTTTACACAGATTTCCTTTGCAAAAACATTGACGTTAGGTGTGGACTCCCAGGCGTAACAGCACCCCGCCCCCCGCCAGACAATGGACTGGAAAGACTAGCTGCTTCCACGTGGCTCGGTTGTTGGGTGCGCTCGTTCGCCAGGTCCTTCCAGGTTCGCCTCCAGGGCCATGGGGTTAATGTAGCTCCAGGCTCAGTTCCGTGAACACATCCCACTTTTGAGGACAGATCCCAGTTCCACTGACTTGTCGCCACAACTTGTCGGCCAGCTTTGCTCGTCTCTTCTGATGATTTTTAGTCTCAGCACTTGTCGATGTTTCTGCAATTTGTCAAGAACGCGTCGACAACAGACAACACAAGCAAGTGCCCTCGGTTACCCGACAGAACACCAAAGTATAGTACAACATATGCCTAGCTACGTGTCTTTCGGAATTTCGTTACCTCTACATCAAGAGGCACATGTGGGACACAAGACTCTTAAAATGAGAACTCAAATGTTTAAACGTACTACAACGTAATAACATAGAATACAACATAAAGTTGGCCCGTTGAGATCATTCTGGACGAGGGCTATCAGCCAAGGTCGAAATGAGGACAAAATTTTGCCCCGTCTCGCCAGCGAGAAACCGAAAGGCGGCGAAGGTACTAGCTAAAACGCACGGCTCAATGTGTCTGCATTAGCGTTTAGCTTTCCTTTTTTGTAGCGAACGTCAAAGTTGTGCTGTTGGAGTGTCATGCTCCACTTCAGTGACCGGCTACTTATAGGCGACGATACCTATGCGGTACCAAGAGCTGCTCATACTTGCGATGTTGTGCATTTGTGTGGCTCCGATACAGGAGTCCCGTCTTCTCAAAAATGAGAATTCTTTTTATTTTTCTCAAGTTTACGCTTTTAATTAGTGCTTTAATCTAGAGGTCCTCACGCTGTTATTGATTGAGCGTTTCTCGATCAACCCTCGACAGCTCACTCCAACTTTACGCTACAGGCGAGAGCACTGCACCTCTCTCGCTCTGACTCAATGGTGCCATGTCATCTCCTCCGCCGATGAAGACCGCGCCAGTCGCTTCGGCGATGGGCCACTCGAGTGACTGTTCAAATGACTCGCACGGAAAATTTCCTATCTGAGGTTCCGTCGACTCCCCGCCAAGGTCACACAGATCAGCAGCTTTTGCATGTGGTGTTTGACCACATTGAGCAAGATCAAGTCCCTGCGAAAGCTTCCGCGCTTGCGATCCCGTGAGGGCCATGTACGCTAAGTTGGAGAAAAACGAATTACCCTGCTCTTTGAGAAGCGGCTCTGAGTTGTTAGAAAAAACATAAGGAAAACGATCGGGAAGCGCGGCAGACACAGCCGCTTCGGTGCGAAGCTTACTGAACGGACATTCAATGACAACCGTAGCGATTGGTAAGCAAGCACTCTGCTCCTCGGCGACTTGCCTGATCCACGCGCATTCCCATGTAAAGTCATCTGGAGACACCGACAAAGTATGGACAACGTCCATGGTTACCGCTGGGTCTCGAAGTGCTCGACACGTTTTCCCATTCAAACTAAATTTTTGCAGATACGGCTCTAACAACCGCATGTTCTTTTCCTTTGTCAGGCGGGCTCTATCGCTGGCCTTGACGCAGATTGCCTTTGCAAAGGCAATAACGTTCGGTGTGGACTCCCAGGCGTAACAGTAGGCAGGTATCAGATCCATCACGCCACGAGTGCGCACTACACGGAAGTCTTCACAGTAATCGACGCATTACGTTACCCAAAGAACAAGGGCTTGGCCGCCACCGTCCTGGTATACAGGGATTGCTTGTCCCTGCTCCAGGATCTTCGAGGTTCTGGATCACTGACCCGAGAATTCGATAAATAAGTATACTTTTGCGGGATATTTCCAACGACACGTCAATTGCACTCTCTGGGGATTCGGGACTTTTTGGCAATGAGCTGGTGGATTTTCTCGCTGCACATGCGGTACGATTGGGTGATACGATGCAGGCTCCTCTCACTGCGAGGGCGATCTGCAGTGCCTTGAGGAGGCAAGAACTCCGGCGTTGGGAGCTTGACTGGAGGGATAATAGTGCCGACACGGACCTATTCAAATGGGTTCCAGACGTTTTGGACGCACCTTTTTGGTTCCCGCCTAACAAAGCCCCCGTCACCTTCCTAACGGGGCATGGTAGGTTCCACTTGTATTTTCACAGGTTTAACCTGCTTCAGGAACCGGTCTGTTCGTGCGGCGCAGTTTGCAATGAAACTGATCATTATCTGTTTGGTTGCCCCCTAACCTGACATCTGGCAGCACAAATCCAGCCACGCACTGATTACGAGCAGAAGAGATACGCGTCTTTGCTACGATGCGCAAAGAACCGCGCGCTGATCATTCTTGACCTCAGCTGTGTACGTAGCCAGCAAAATCTCTCGCGCTCTATCACTGTGCGAAGACGCAGAAAGAAAACCAGGGGGCAGCTGACAAATACACACCCACATGATTGCGATGATGTGGAGGTGGAGCTGTCCTGTAGGCCATACACTGGCGAGGGTGACAACCTCGGCAGCTTCTGCCTCTCGCATTGTTCTTGTCCGCCGGCATGCACCACAATTAAATCATGACGTCATTATCGATCACCGGTGGTCTACTGGGACCTCATGATCATCCTTATGAACGCATGGACTCATCCCACACTTCGAAAGGCGTGGGCAGGAGGACTGGTGGCACGGTGTTTGAACAAATGCCAGGCAGTGTTTTTTTTTTTCTTCTATCATTCTTTTCTCTATCCTTTTGGTTTTCTACGGAGTCATGAACGATTTCTGAAAGAAATATACTTTCTTAGTGCGCAGGGAACGATTGTTCAAAACATTCCCTGCGCACTACTAAGAAAGTATATTTCTTTCAAAATGCGATACCGACCCGCCCAAGTAGCCACTCTTTTGTCATGAATGATGCCTGCAGATGCCTCAAGATGCCCTGTACCTGCCAATGGATGAAAATGTGTGCGCAGAGGAGCTGGGCACGTTCTATTTTTTAACCCTTACCCTCTGCTTTCTGCTCATATTTTCTATATCTTACTTTGAACATCCCGGCCTTTTCTTTCCTCTTACCGCGAAAGCTGTTATGAGTTAAAAACTCGGGTCACGCGTGGTGCCATAGTTGTCTGCCGCCACCGATGTCTGTAGCCACATCACACGAAATGGGAAAAAAAGGCTAATAACAATGACACAGTAGGGCTCGAACCCGGGTCTACTGCCTCACAGCCCAGTATTCTACCACCGAGCCTTGCCGGTACTTGGGACGTGTTGGCAATTTTGCCTTAGACATGCTTGATATCGGGTAAGGAATCGCGTTATTACGACTTAAAAAGCGTTTTAGTCCAGCGAAACAACTAGTCATCGCACAATGCGAATAGCGTAATGAGTGGGTTGTACGATGCTCGAAACCTTTACAAAAGCTTGTTTTTGATCACCACGCGCTGATTACGAGCAGAAGAGATATGCGTCTTTGCTACGATGCGCAAAGAACCGCGCGCTGGTCATTCTTGACCTCATCCGTGTACGTAGCCAGCGTAATCTCTCGCGCGCAACTGTGGCGGATACCCACTTAAGGTATAATTCCTCATCGTCATCAGCGTCTACATCGATTGGCACAAAATTACTTGCAAGTGTATAGCCGTATAGCGGATACCTCGCTTCTCACAGGAATGACGAGAAATAGCATAGTGAATGCCGGCCTGCTACCATAAAATTTTATTATAATGCCGTAGTGGGTATCAAGCAAGTGCGCTTGCAGCAGTTACCTAATGAGTGTTTAGAAAAGACTCTGAAGGGCCTCTCTTCTAGCTTTCGCTGTGACTGTGCTGTGCCTTCCAAGCAGGCCTGGCGTTTTTTTCTCTAGTTTTTCATCCTGGGCCTGTTCTAGCTACGTCCGGCGGATCAATTACTAAACGCTTCGCTGGGTATATGTCCTTGTTGACCCCTAGGGAGACCGTTGCGCTACCTCTGGCCACACCATTGTCTTCATTTTTCTATTTGGCTTTATTATGTAGATTAGTTTTCAGCGTGAACTAAATGGCCTGGTAATTATTGTTGAAAATTTAACGGAAGAAAGGAAAGAACGAAGTGTGAGCACGAGCGGAGAGCTCATGACTGGGCGGGCTGAACGAACGTTTCGCGGACACTTGACGCGTTTAGAGCTTGTCTGAGCCATTAAACCTTTGTTTTTCGCTCACTGCACCAGCGAAGACATTTTTTCTTCTACACGCTATATGTATACATTATACATGAGCTTTAAGACTGGTATGCTTATGCAGGAACTGGTTTTTCCCAGACCTTTATTTTTACAGTTCTTTGATCAAAGGTGGGAATTAAGTTCAGAATGAGTTTAGTCGTGAAGTTGGCAACAGGGACCTGCGCCACCACCAGCAGATGGCGTCACTACTAACCGCCTTAAACCTAACATGCCAACAATACCAAGACGCCTTTGACAAAGGTAAATCCTCTTATCGAAACGTCGGTCAGCCAGTCGGAGGCATTTCCACTGTTCACCCTGATTGTCCCAGGAATCGTATTAGGCGTTTGAATTTATGGTGTCCTGTCTTCCCCGCACCCCACCCGAGCCAAGACGGGAAACGGGCGGCTGAATACCGACAGTTACGAACTCCAGCCAAACACTGCATTGCTAAGGAGTCACCCACGGTTATACACGGACAACAGACAACAAATGCAGGCTGTGAAAAACAGAAAAAGTCTTCAAAAACATGCATTCTGTGGATGCTCCAACATATCATTAAGTTCTAATGAGGCCCTCCGCAAGCGGAGGTCGATAGCGCTGCTTAGCTGTGAATTCGAAGACCAAAATTGCTCCGCAGGCCAGGGAGGCTCTAGGGAGGCACGGTCTCTCAGCCTCTACTTGTGTGGTGGAGCCCAGAGCGCAAACATTCCTCATCTTGGACTTTTGTTTATTCACTCACTCTCACACTCACACACACTCACTGCCTCACACTCACACAATCACTCAATCACACTCACTAACTCGCACACTCGCACGCTCACTAAATCACACACTCACGCAATCACACACTCACTAAATCACACTCTCAATCACACACTCACTAAATCACACTCACTAAATCACTCAATTACTCAATCACTCACTAAATCACTCAATTACTCACTCACTCAATTACTCACTCACTTAATTACTCACTCAGTTACTCACTTAATTACTCACTTAATTACTCACTCAATTACTCACTCACTCAATTACTCACTCAAATACTGAATACTCACTCAAAAACTGAATACTCACTCACTGAATCACTCACTCACTGAATCACTCACTCACTGAATCACTCACTCACTGAATCACTCACTCACTGAATCACTCACTCACTGAATCACTCACTCACTGAATCACTCACTCAATCACTCACTCAATCACTCACTCAATCACTCACTCAATCACTCACTCAATCACTCACTCAATCACTCACTCAATCACTCACTCAATAACTCACTCAATAACTCACTCAATCACTCAGTCAATTACTCACCCGACAAAAAAAAAATGCCTTTTTTTCCTTCTGCGTAACTTTCGTAGCATTGCAAGCAGTGAAAGTTTTGTAAATTGAACTGGCGCTTCGACGCCGGGCCTACATAGTTCTTCCGAGCAGTTGACGCAACGCTGCATGTTAGCTGGTTTTGCTTTGGTGCCATGCGGCTCCGTACAGTGCTGAACTCTCAAGTCTCCAACGACGGAGCGTGGCGCACGAAACAGCACGAGCAACATCTGCTGTCGCAAATGCGCCGCATCTGAGATTGTGCGGCGCCGGTGATGTGCCTGCCTTGCAGTTTCCCACCCTTTTTATCTCCGCGGCCGTGATGAATGCTTTTGCCGACGAAGCGCTTCCAACTGTATAGAACCGAAGGAAAAAATAAAGGAAACCAGCAACTGCCCGTATAGGCGCCTTTTATACTATAAACTTATTCTCGCTTCGTAATATCATATCAAAGACAGAACGGTTCCCTTCGTTTTTTTTGTTTGCTTGCTTTTTGTTTCTTCGCCAAATTGTTCAGATCCCTTTAGCTGTTCTTGCATCCGCGCTGATGAACAGGCATCTTTATTGCAAGGCAGGCACAACACATGCGCAGCGAATGCTCAGATGTGACGTATTAGCGACTGCAGATGTCGCTCGAGCTGTGTCGCGCGCGATGCTCCTTCGTTATAGACATAAACGTAGGGCACTGTACAATAAATTGTCTTGTACAGAGCTAGATGCGCTTTTTGAAAGTTTTGTTTAGAGTTCGTTGATTCATTCTGCACATCTACTCTATGATGAAGGCACGCATGCCATCACTTTCCAGTCGTGAAGCAGAAGCGAATGTTTTAATTAGTTATAAGTTGTCGTAAACAATTTGAGCCCCGCCGCGGTGGTCTAGTGGCTAAGGTACTCGGCTGCTGACCCGCAGGTCGCGGGTTCAAATCCCGGCTGCGGCGGCTGCATTTCCGATGGAGGCGGAAATGTCGTAGGCCCGTGTACTCAGATTTGGGTGCACGTTAAAGAACCCCAGGTGGTTAAAATTTCGGGAGCCCTCCACTACGGCGTCTCTCATAATATGTTGGTTTTGGGACGTTAAACCCCACAAATCAATCAATCAAACAATTTGAGACAGTTATCCTTAGCAATACGTATCTATTAGGGCGTAGTATAAGCGACACAAGTTTGTAGCGCTTAAGAATTCATATCAGATGAAGTCACCAATTGAGAAAATATCACGCAACGTGGACGACGGATTAAGAAGATAAGAAAACTAACGTTGTCAGAAAGAAAACAGAATCGGCTCACAAAATCTGGGACAAACTGGAGCTCATTTAGAGAGGCATTTCTCCTACGGTGAACTTAATCACACTGAGAATGAGGACGATGACTAAGGCGAATGCGAAAATAAAAAATACACCGGGGTTTACAACATTGTCGCTGTGTGTTGCAAGTATGTGTATTTGCACCTTCGCGCTAAGCTATCGTGGTCCACGAACTCCTGTCACCACATGCGCGATTTGTATGGTTAACTCAACTTGAAATAAGGACGAAAAGAAAAGTTGGAGAGACGAAAAAAAAATAGTTGCAGCTGTGAAGTTCGTCATCTAAAAGATAAGTGACAGAAACACGTGATCCTACGGTGCATCGTCAAGAAAAATAATTTCCTTTGTACTAAGGGATGTGACGATTCTGTGCTGATACACAAGTTCCTCTTTCTAAGAAAGTATGAGCTTCCACAAACAGCCGTATTACCTCTTCGAGATAGCTGCATAGTACCTTGCCCGGAGGAAAGTGCGGTGAACACATTAACAATGTATCGAGCCAAACTGGAGTAATACTGCAAGACGAGCTAGTTGGTATGCGTATATCATAACTTATTTTTAGCGCACACTGACACACGGACAAAGAAAAAAAAGTACAAAAGGGTACCGAAGGGTACGTTGGTGTGGTACCCTTCTTTTCTTTGTCCATGTGTCAGTGTACGCTAAAAATAAGTTACGATGGGTCAAACTGCTTTGGTGCTAGTGGTCAAGATTATTGTGTGCGATTTACTTTAGGTTGTAAGCTGTCCGGCGTGTCAGGTCATTATGGTTGATCATGGATCAATTCGCGCAACAAAAATCGGGTAAATCATCCTGCTTTCCACCATTTCATACCATTCACATCATGGATTGAAGGTTTGTCGTTTGTCTCAAATAGTGGTTGTCGAAGCTGCGGCGTCAGGATTCCCGATGAAGTTTGCAGAGGTGCCCAAGTTATCCATGGCCAGGGACACAAACCTGCATCTCTACGGTAATCTATAGAAAACACCATTTTTTGAAACCTATCTGCAAAAGAATGTTGAGTGAGCATACCAGTGGTGAGTAAAGCGGTAAAGGCTAAAGGTTTTGCTGTGTCAAACACCGGCGTTCATTCCATTGCTTGTCCCTCTCCAGGTTTCAAGTTGTTGCTCTGAAACACCCTTACCCACTTGGCCTTTCGGCACGACTTTTAGTATTTTCTCTGTCGCGTGTAGACACGCCTCAGTCGGCGCAATTTGATAATGACCGCGGGGCAAGGTGACTTCAAACACTACACCCACCGCGCTCTTCAAGACCCGTGCTTGGCCTTGCATGTAGACTTCTTATGTCCTCAACAACAATGTGCGATTTGCGCAGTTCCTTACCAGCATTTCATTCAAACACTCCGCTCTATCTACACCACTTTAAAAACAGGCATAAAGTTTCTTCTGAGATCGTTAGGCCATCGTAGGCAAGCAGCTAGACTCAAAGAAGAGTTAGTGTGTCTTTAAAGAGTCTTATACGAGGTCATTCAGAATTCGCAGGAAATAGGAGCAATAACTCTTATGTTTCTCTCTTCTTTTTATCTTTCTTGGGAGTGTATGCCAGTGTCTTGCATGTATCTTCAACGGTTGCTCAAATTCGCCATCTCACACGTTTTACTGCTATGAATATGGTGCCCTATTGTCCCGCAGAAGTGCTTCCGTTTAACGTGCGCACAGAAAAAATCTTCGCACTGAAAGGGTCTTTCCCGTGCTCTTTCACGCAATTAGGGCTCCTAGACTAAAATCGAGCAGTTGCGCCACGTTCGCATTGTAAGTAGACGAGGAAAGTTTTCAGAAGTTCTATGTCTACTCACGCAATGACTAACATGAGAGCGCCTACCTGGACTGACCGGCACATCTTTCGAAATAGCGCTATATACTGGGCGGGGAGAGAAATTGCCCTCGATGGCAATCGCTTCCTGATCGGGATGTCACCGGAGATGTTTGTTCACGTCCCATATTACTGGATGAAATTCGGGCATTTCGAGGAAGTCGCCTGTGTATGCGGTGGCACTACAGCTAAGCTTAGCGTATACTTTAACTTGAGCCTTCAAGTGGGACAGCCAGGGGGGGCACTGGTTTTCCGGTAAACTCATTCGCACAGCAAATTAATTTAGCGAGATTGCTTGAGCAGAGAACTTTTACCACCTCGAACTTCCCTGTAGAGGTCTTATTCATCACGTCTCCAGCAACCCCGCTATTAAACGCGTGTCACCGGTAGTGCTACCAATGACAAAAAGCATTATTAGGACTAATGAGTGCGCGCATATTTTATAAAAACACGCAGGTTTGAAGAACGCTAGACGACTTTCAGCAGTAGTGGCGGCGTCATTGTGCATTTCACAAATACCACGAAATGTTCCGGGGCCATAACTCTACCTCGCGCGTAAGAGTTAACGAGAAAACGCCGATGGGGGCAATTTATCCAATAGTCTGATAAGCAGCGCTCTTAAAACAGAGTAATCTCCCGCGAACTAGAAGCATTACACTTCTGTGTAGGTGACGGCAAGTCGGCTTGAGAGCGTGGCATTCTAACAGCCAAAGTGCTCCTTGGCGATGAAATGCTGCCTGAGATTATATGCAAGCTTAGGCGAAAGATTCCTTGTTCTTTGAACCCAAAGCATTTTCAGCGATACCAAGCCGCTCTATTTACTTATGTATACAAAGTATCCCAGCTATCATTAGCCAATGTGTAGAAGGAGGAGGAGGATTGAAAGAGGAAGGACAGGGAGGTTAGCCAGTTCTCAAAGTGTAGAAATATGTAGAAGGAGGAGGATTGAAAGAGGAAGGACGGGGAGGTTAGCCAGTTCTCAAAGTGTAGAAATATGTCATGTCATTGAAGACCTCCTGAAAGCTTGTCGCACAGTGCACAACACGACATTACTCTACACCACGCTCAAATGAATGGTTTAAATAATAGATTTCATCGCGCACTAATGGAGATGTTATCAATTTATACGGAACCACATCACGATAACTGGGATTTTGCCTTTTGTAACGTTCGCCCACAACACCACTGCCCAACGAGCAACTGGCTACTCTCCCTTGTTCATCGTGTACGGCCGTTAACTAACGTACACTATCGACATCTCTTTGCTGAAAATTTCCGCTGAAGCCTCGGCAACGTTATCCGAGCAGTTCTTCTGCAGACGGAACCTCGTAACACACATACAAGCACGAAACCTTTTTATTCTACAAATCACTGCACAGTAGACAACATGAACCTTAGCGCCTAGCTTCAGCCACTCGTCATCATCCACTTTGTAAATCAGTTCGGCGCAGAGCCACGAGGGGGCAGAAGGGTTGAGAACTACTCCTTTGTGGCATGAATACACAAAAAAATCTGTACCGGTTTCTAAAAAAATAATCTTGAATGCCGAAAAATTTATTCTGATCAGGGGATTGAACCCGGGACCAACGTCTTTCTGGGATAGTCATTTCATCAGCAACTTGAAGCAGATGAACACAAGCAATGCAAATCAGTTTTGTGGAGACCCGCAAAGTGGTGAACGGGGTACGAAAGGGAAATTGAACAACCATCTATTTGTGACACGAAGCAGCATTGACATCCGTATGAATTTCCTTATGGTTTCGTGCACGCATCTCCATTTTGTGGAGATATGTGCATCTTTTTTCTTTAAGATGAAAGAAGCCTGATATGCCACGTAAGGAAAGTTTTTTTTTTCAAGATCTGGCAAATTCTCACGATATATTCCGGCATTATGGCGGCGGTATCGGCCCACGCAAACCAATGTGGCTTGGCAATGCCTCTGGGATCGCAGGCTTTGGAAGCTTTCAGCACCTCATGTGATCTTGAAGTGTGCATGATGACGCGATTGTGCGTGCGACACGTCATCATGTGACGTCACATCGACGTCACGAATTGTGGGGATTCGGGACGTCCTGATGACGTCATTACGTGATTTCTTGCACCAATCATGTTGACGTCGCTGAACAAGTTTTACGTTAGACACGTCACTTAAGGCCTCAGCCAACGTAATGCAGGAGCTTCTTCCGCTTTCTGACGTCAATATTGAAATGCGCTTCCATCACCTGTTACAGCTGGTGCTGTAGAGGAAACTAGTGCGCACTTTGATGTTTTCGACTATGTCCGGCTCAGTGGATCAGTGGCTAGAGCTCTCGCCTGCAGGCCTAAAGGTCGTGCGTTCGGTCCCGACTACGGCAGTCGCATTTTGATGAACGCGAAATGATAGGGGTTCATGTATTGTGCTATCGATGTCAATTCACGCTTGAACATCATATGGCCGAAATTTTCGGAGCTGTTCATTAAGTGTCTCTCATAATATTATTCTGTTTTGGGACGTAAAGTTTCACTTAATATAATAGTATCGACTTCGCTTCACGATTACAATGAGGATAATTTTTTTATTGTGGAATCGTCAATTGTTAGTCCAAACACTGGTAACACATAAATATTTTTTATCACGTAGTCGACAGTAATGTGTCGAAGCATCGAGAATTTTAAATAATGGTCTGAGAACGAAGGTTGTATTATTTCCCGCTGCAGCCCATTCAAAGTCGGCTGGGTTCAGTTGATGTCCCAATAGTAGCATCTTTTGTTTATCAGCTGGCAAAGCGAAGCACAGATAACCCATAGTAGCTTCAACGTTGCACAAAAGGTGGCGCTACAAAACACTTCACTCCCCTCTATAAAACCGAAGATCACGTATAGCTAACACTCTTCGGCTCTCCGATGAGCCACGCTCGTTGCACTAGCTCTAAAATCTGCCTATTGCATTGTAGCAGAGTCGGTCGCACCGGCGAGGCAAGGAGGGTGGGGCGTGTTTGCTCTACCCCCCAATAATCTAAGTAGGCACCAGGTCGATGCAACACCTTTATTAGGATGAAACTCTTGAATGCCTCATCAATGGGCATTATGATTAAGAGTACGCGTTCATTGTATTGACACTACCCTAACAACGCGTGTTTATACGCTTGCGCACTAAGCTCATAATTCTGTGCAATATGAGGTTGGTAGGTAATAAACTTTATCAAGGATCCAAAGAGGAATTACTGGTCCGGGCTAGGCCTCCAGGAGCTGTCATCCGTTGAGCATCGTGCGATGTCCTCGGTGATAGCCCTGGCTCGCTGGACAGCCTAAATTTGGTCTACTGCACGTGGGCTGACAAGGGCGGCTCGCCACCGCTCAGCCAGTTGTCTTGGAGTACACTCACGCTCGTCCGAGTAGTGTCAATGAACACCGCACTCGCACTCCCAAAGAATATGCGCCATGTCGGCGATCTCGTGCCCTTACCACGGACAGTCGGGTGATGGGTGCAGCGAGGGACACAGTCTATGCAGGTGTCGGGGATTCTCAAGTGTGTAGGTTTTAGAACTAATGTAAAGGATATGTACAAGTGCATTCTGTACTAGTAAATACTTGTCGGTGTGTTTCTTATGCCTTCCTGCCAGGGTGGCACAATTTCGTCGTGCCACCTTGGAACGACTATGTCGGGCCAGGGTGTCGTGACTGTCGTCCTGCCACATAGTCAGGCACGACTATGTCTTGCGTGACTATGTGGTAGGACGACGTAGTAAGTCGTTTACTCAGTCTTCAGGTGTGTATCCAGAGGCATATTGTAAAAGTTTTCTCTTAAATAAATAAATAAATAAATAAATAAATAAAGTGATGTAAAAAGTTATCATGGCCCTACAATGACCTCAACTTAGGCTGTCATGGCGCCACAGATCGCAACATTTTTCGATGGGATCCTAACAGAAATTTCGGCGTGACGTCATGTGAAGTAACGACACATTATGCCGTCGTAGCGCCTCACAATGAGCGGGGAGCAAAAGCTGGAAGGTGCGCGGCGTGAAATGGAGAACGTGTACACGGTCCTTGGCAGTGGAACGTGAGGCCACGGGCCGTGTTCTATGCACTCTTATGCGTCAGCTGAGGTGAAAATGATGGCTTGACCATCGAGACATCTTAGAATGACTGCCATTTGGGCATGTTGGTTTATGTTCATGATGAAAGAGTTCATGATATGAGTGGTCTTTCCGAAATGATGAGTTTCCTTTGCTAGTAAGCGCTTCCCCCTGTGTACGCTCCAAGTCGTCGTACTTACTGGTGCTTTCTTCAACGCGAGATGTCTTAGGTGAATGCACAAAAAAAACCGTGCCAGTTTTTTGCAGTCAGTACTAAGCCGTCTTCGTTTTTTGATATGCGGGGTTATGATCATGGAGAAAGACGAGGACTAAAAAACTTTATTGAGAAAATCTGGGGGCCTTAGTGCTGCGGATTCCAAGTCTAGGCGTCAGCCAGGAGCTCTTGGGCCCTGGCGGCGTCCTAGACCCGTCCAATCACTCAGAGCTGTGCCTCTGGGTCTGAGCTGAGCAGCACGATCTGCCACTGCTCATCATTATGTGATCCTGTCGGACCGCCTTTGGACAGGCCCACAGGATGTGAGGTAAGTGCGCCCTTTTCTTACATGGAGATTTTTTTTTATGCTAACGCCGAGCAAGGTGACCTTATTCATCAGTCAAATAACTGTTTACGTCCTGCCTTTATGCTCGGAAAACGGGTGACCAAGCAAGGGCGTAAGTAAGTATTTTTAGGGGGGGAGGGGGAGGAAGTGGGGCCCGCAATCATTTAGAACTATGTATGCCATTGCAAAAAAATTTGTTGGAAAAAAAAAGGGGGGGGGGGGTCCTGGGCCTGGTACGCCAACCCCTGGCTACACCACAGCGATCAAGGGCAGGCCATCGTAAAATCGCGTCATCACTCCACTTTCACTGTGGCATTCAATGTGAAGTTCGTTTGCTTCGATGTCGAACATTAAACGGGATGCACTGTGGCAAAGCTTTTTACCTCTGTCCTCCGAACAGAGAACCCTGCACACGTATATGCTCTTCAGGGAAGACACGGCACACTCTCCGAGCGTCCAGCGCATGCGCAGTTGATGTCCCCGCTCACCCATTTAAAGCCCACCAGCCCGCAGACATGTTCAGCTATTGCACTGTACCGCTGACAACGCTCAGCATAAACGAGGCGATTTCGCACGGAAACGACTCGTGAAATGGACGGAAGAGCTACTGACATTTTGCGAGTTGTACGCTGCGTCATAATGTCTGCTTCCTTATCAAACATACTCAAAGATTTAAGCGTCGTCATTGCGCCGTCAGGGAAACTGCCTTGTTAACGCTGGTTACCGTTAGTTAGCTTAGGCAGGGTCTTCGACGCCCACCTCGAATTTGGTAAGAGTGCGTCTTGTGACAGTGCACCACATAACGTACACATAACGTACACATAACCACCGCATAACGTGCTCACTTGGCACTCTTAACAGAGCCGAAACGATATTATGTACACTGATGACAGAGTTGTTCGGTGAGCATAAAAGCACTTTTCTTTAAATGTCGGCAGTGTGCTCCGGAGATTAGCTTCGTAATTACTGTCTGCTGTAAACTTTTGTGACTCACAGAATGTATTCAGACAGAGGTTTGGTTCTCTTTTTTTGTAGGTAATGGGATTCATTATTTAAGGCTCACTCATTTATTACAAGAGAAAAGGTGTGCTAGGTGCTTTACATCACCTCTCATTTCCCTCTGCTTTCAATTACTTTTCGCTGTCCTGCTCCCGACGACGCCTTTAAAAATACGCAAACTACTATGCAGACGCTCCTGTAGTTGTGGTCAAGAGAGGAAGCTCTAGGGGAAAGGCTGTGCTCACTTATTGGCTCTTATCCTCGAAACGCAACTATTTTATACGCGTTGTTGATAATGAGTTAATTGTTGTTTGAGGGCCTTTATGAGTACAACCCCCTTCTTTTCTGTGTATGTGGCGATTACCCGGTTTCGTGTACTATATGATCATTCCATACCTGCATCAAGGTCTAGAGGTATTATGCCAAGTGCATTTTAAATGTGTGTGTGTGTGTGTGTGTGTGTCTGTGTGTCTGTGTGTGTTAGCGCTAATGTCGTTCTTCCTTTTTTTATCTGTGTTGCTTCAAAGCCTTTTCCACCTCGAACAATCTGTCTTTACTAACATTACTAACATTAATATTATTCGTTAGAGTTGTACGCCCCAAAATGGGGATTTGATTGCAAGACACGTCGTAGAAGGCTCTGGGAGTTTGGAACCCCAGGGCTTCCCAGAAGTGCGCCTAGATCCAAGTACATGGGCCTCTAGCAAATTGAGCACATATAAATGCAGCTACCCCTACCGAGATTCTAATCTGCTATGTCAGGGTTAGCGATCGATAAACGTACCCGATTAACCACCATAATGAAGGGGATTAGTCTTTGTTATTCTGGTATGTTCTTCAATCTGGTTAGTTGAAGGCACCGGTGCGGGATCCATCCTCGCTGCAAAGCAGCCAGCATTCTAATGGAGGCAACGATAATAAACACCCACGTTTTTCAACGCCCACAGTATTAAGCTCCACGTTGAGGGAAATCAGGTGGTGAAACATTAACCCAAACTTCCCAGCAAGCCTAAGTGCTACGTAATTTTAAGCCTAAGTGCTGCGTAATCGTATTTGTGGCGCTTAAAGTCGAGAAGTTAATTAGTTTCGATATTTTCAAAGCATTATTTGTAGATTACCGCGGGCAGGCGTAGCAATGTTCATTTAACTCTGAATAAATATTGCTGTAATAACTGTGAGGGCCATCTTGAGTTTGAGATAGAATTTGATTCCTCTGATGAAGATTACAAACGGAAAAAAAGGAAATTTAAAAGCTCGTTTTTCTTTGTTAAGCACAGCATTCCCGAAAACCGAGGAAGTTTCTTTAGCTTTCTGGTGTGTCAGTTTTGATTGATGAAGGTACTCGCGAGTCTAGACTTAAAAGTGGTCCGCAATAAAATTTCAACAGCTTCTCTTCGGAACAGCTTATTAAAACCTCATCAGCACTTAAGTTACGGGTGCACCAGACTGTTTATTGCATGAGCCAGGAAAACTGGTAACTTAAGAGTCAGTGATTTTGATATTAAATTTTGATAGTGAACGCGAAGAAAGCTCACTGAATCCGTATTTTTGCTGGGAAGATGTCACTTGGGTATAACTACCAGCTTCAGCTTTTAAGTGCAACGTTTGCCTTGCAAAGAAAGTCGCGAGTACAGTCAAAGATGGAAAACTGAAGTAATGAGTAATCGTCAAAAAGGAAATTTCACTGAATCTGTCTGTATGTATATATATACCTCTTCCGCCTTATTTTGTTCTTGCAGTTTCGGTAGTTACTGATTTATTGTTGTATTTTTATTGTTGTACATCGATAGCTGTACCGTAGCGGCTTCACTATATAAACTTGAAACGAAGTACTAGCCAGGGTTGTTCATTGATTTTTCTAGTAATGCCTTTATCAAAGGCTTTCTTTGTATTAATGGTTCGCACATATACCTGTACCGCAAGCTTGAAGAACAGCGATTGTTGTACTCTGGTGCCCTCTACTATATAAACTTCAAAATCAAAACCACGCAAAGGTTGCTGAGTGGGCGTCGGGTGGCGCTGTCACTTCAATGCCGCGAAATACGAAAACACTGCGTGACAGAATGTACCATATTCGTAGAGAAATTGCCAGCTTTGCGCGAGTCCAGAAAAATCACAAGGGGAGACACGTTTTTTGCTATGACGGTAACTTTTTTTTTTAAATTGTGCGCTTTGTTTGGTATGGAAATCCGAATCATGATTTTAAATCAAACAGTTAAACGAGGAGCCGCAGGTTTTAATATCCGGTCTTTCTGAAGCCACATATTTATTTTCTCATCAATAACGTAGTACCTTTGGTGGTCGACTTGTCGGCTGCACAGAGACATTATACAACCTTTATTTGTTCATTTCTTCCCAGCTTTTTTCTGCTTTTTTGTACTTTCATAGCGTTTATGTCCTTTTCTGTTTTCCTTCTTCAGGGACACTTCATATATGGTCGTTTTCTCCACGCTTTTTGTGATTACTTTATTTGTTTTGCAATCATTTATTTGATGTTCCGTGGTCTCATTTCTTGCTCCTTCACACTGTTCGCTGATTTGAGCGCAATTTGGCCAACTTCCGACGCTGGTGGTTCGCTACCGCTTCTTTTAGTCTTGTTATTCTTAATGTTTTAATCACTGACGACAGACTCAATCGTTGGTTGTTCGCAAAGCACTAGACACCCGTATAACATGTACTTGATTGATTAGCGGGTAAAACAACTTGATCGCTGTTTCCGCGACAAATTGGTTCTTACATTATGGCAATCAGTAGTTGAGTTTAGACAATCGATAACAGGGATGCCTACTCGAGACCAAAAAATCTCCTAAGAATAGGCGGGGATGGATCGCATAGAGCAGAATGTGGCAACTAATGTCCAGCAATCTGCAAGTGAAAAGCTTCGAAGCGAAAAGTGTGCAACTACCGCCTGCAGCTAGTTATGGCATTCGGGGGCTAAAACGCGGATGACGCACAGGAAGCAAATGAAAAACAAATTTACTCATATCAGTTGATTATCTTTTCGCAACTCACGCTTCTTTAACGTCCCCACGCTTGTCGCGAGAACAGGCTTGGCAATCGAGAAAACTCGGGGAAACTGCTGACTGCAGCTTGAAATTTCCTGACCAATCGTCGTGACGTTACAGCGGGTGTTACGACGTATTTTCATCCGCTGACCCCAAGAGGGGTTACAAGAATAGCTTATCTATTTGCGCTCTGTGTGTGCGAAAGAACAAAAATTGCTATCACTATTATGTGAGAGCCACCATGAACTGCTCAATATACTTGGCCAGTGTGCTTGGCCGGCCTGGTAAATGTATTGTTATGGACGAATTAAGCAGAACTCAGGTCACGAACAACATATGTTCCAGTCAGTCGACCTAAATCGATGATGAGAAATTTGCTCAGGTGTTTTAACGAGAAGTCCAGATCGCGTTATAAATTAATGAATTAATGACATGCTCTTTTTCATATTCCCTACATAGGGTGCTCAGATTTACCGTCACCTCCTGCACGCTGGAACAAACAGGTCAATTGACATAAAAATCACCCAGAACGCACAAAGCCGAAAATTTCCCAATATTGACTCCCAGCTACTAGCAGCAAAAGGTGGGTGGTGGAGGTGTGAAACAAGTTCAGCAAAACTCAATACTATCTTATGTTCTCACGCTGTTAAAGAAGCATACTTCCAACTCTTGCATATACTACACTCGATTAGAACCCAAAAAATCCACGCATACCAACGAAATGAATAATCACGAGTGGGCGAATTCCTGGCGATCATTCTTAGCGTAAGTCACCCACTACATTGCCCATTCACACATGTTAAACAGTGATAACACGAGCGCACACTATGTGCAATGTGGTTTCTGGTCGCTAATCGCCGCCTTTCTTGTCCCCAACTCCGGAATAGCATCTTTCGTTATATGGTCGTTTTCTCCACGCTTTTTGGTGATTACTTTATTTGTTTTGCAATCATTTAGTTGATGTTCCGTGGTCTCATTTCTTGCTCCTTCACACTGTTCGCTGATTTGAGCGCAATTTGGCCAACTTCCGACGCTGGTGGTTCGCTACCGCTTCTTTTCGTCTTGTTATTCTTTATGTTCTAATCACTGACGACAGACTCAATCGTTGGTGGTTCGCAAAACACTTTACACCCGACTAGCATGTGCTTGATTGATTAGCGGGTAAAACAACTTGATCGATGTTTCCGCGACAAATTGGTTCTTACATTACGGCAATCAGTAGTTCAGTTTAGACAATCGATAACAGGGATGCCTACTCGAGACCAAAAAATCTCCTAAGAATAGGCGGGAATGGATTGCATAGAGCAGAATGTGGCAACTAATGTCCGGCAATCTGCAAGTGAAAAGCTGCAAAGCGAAAGGTGCGCAACTACCGCCTACAGCCAGTTCTGGCATTCGGGGCTAAAACGCGGATGACACACAGGAAGCAAAAGAAAAAGAAATTTACTCATCAGTTAATTATCTTTTCGCAACTCACGCTTTATCAACATCCCCCCGCATGTCGCGTGAACAGGCTTGGCAATCGAGAAAACTCGTGCAAACTGCTGAACGCAGCTTGAAATTTCCTGACCAATCATCGTGACTTTACACCGGGTGTTACAGGGAATGTGTTTGAAGTCCTCAGAAATGAGAGAAATACGATATTTCTTCAACGCCTTCACATTTATACTTGTTCTGTAGCCCCAGACATCTCAAGATGGTTAACGAAATCAGTTCGGTCAGTAGTCAAAGAAACGTAATTAGTGGTGTTAATTAGTGGAGTTCCTACCAAGATGGGTTCATCTGGCCCGATACAATTGTTTAGTGGAGTTAGCTGGTTTTTCAATATGGCCATCGCGTATTGGATTTCTTCACTCGAAGAAACAATCGCAGCTTTTAGATGTAGAAGCGTAGAAGATGTAGAAGAACCTGGTGGAAGGGGGGGGGGGGGGTGCCCCCTTCCTGCAACCTAGAGAGGCGATGCAAAGTGTGCGCCTTAAGACATCGACCTACTAGGGACAGGGTGCTGTGACGAACATTCGCTCACCCAGAAGAGGAAATAAGCTGAAAGGGTAATTGATAAACACTAACTGAACTCTCGTGGTGTTGTTCTCTCTGCAGGGGACCCACTAAACTTGGGCCTGAAAATACTGTGCTTCTTCGCAGCAGTCGGAGCCATCGTGATCACGCTTCTCACTCTCGATGCGCTCGGGCGTTACGTCTTGCACAGCCGAGAGGTGAGATCCTTGTATCTCATCGCCCCTTACTCCCCGTGGGTGTCTCGCCGCGGTCGATGTTTACACACGACTCCGCGAAACGTGAGCAGAGCCGTTCTATTGGGAATCCCTGAGAACAGGGCAATCTTTCTCAGAGACTGCATAAGCTGCAAACACGTTTCCGTTGGGAAACCGCGATGATTTTCTCTTTTCGAAGCGATCGATTGGGAGCAGTTCCGCGGTGTGGGAGTTTGAGAGCCTGCCTGCTTCGGAGAGTGGTTTCATGCGCGCACGTATCTGAGTGCTTGCGTTCGTGCTTGCTACGTTAAGAAACAATGAAGAGTGTGCTACACTCTTTTCGTTGAGTCCTGACCATCCACGTATAAGAATTCTATCCAAGAGAACCGTTAACTTTATTCTGAGGCTCTTGGCCCTCCGACGAGATTATAATGATCCTCAAGGAAAGCTCAGATGTCTCTTCGAAAATAGTCGTATAAGTTAAAAGTTATGTTTTCTAAACTGGAATAAAAATATTTCGATTAGAGGGTATACAGCTAGCCATCCAATCACATCTTTCTGCTAGAAACTGTCTCACTAGTTTCTAAATCAGGTTTGCAGACCTAATCATACAAGCAGAAGCATTAGAATAACGGACAACTACAGAATAATTTGACGAAAAACTTATTCAGTGCAGCCTGTGATTCCTCGTCAATAACCACAGGACTCGTAATAGTATAAAGCATATCAATGACGAAGTCATGCGACATGAGAGACAAGCCGTTGTGTGAGCACAAAACGAACCTTCTTGGGCGCTCAGTTTATGGGCGCGTACATTTGTTGCTGTTGCTGTGAGCAGCAAGGTGGCACTGCCGGGGTGAGAGCATGGAGATCAAACACGAACTTCCGCCTGAGTCAATGTGCTGCCGTACATTGCATATAATGCACTTTCATGTTGTTATGCTGTACTAGAGAGTGCTAACATAACGAATACAAGCTAGTGCAAAAAGCACTACAGGGGCGACAGCACCTCGCTCCCCGCAAAAAATAATCAAATGGGGACCCCGATTCTATCCAATAGCTTTACGCGCCCCGCCGCGGTGGTCTAGTGGCTAAGGTACTCGGCTGCTGACCCGCAGGGCGCGGGTTTGAATCCCGGCTGCGGCGGCTGCATTTCCGATGGAGGCGGAAATGTTGTAGGCCCGTGTGCTCAGATTTGGGTGCACGTTAAAGAACCCCAGGTGGTCTAAATTTCCGGAGCCCTCCACTACGGCGTCTCTCATAATCATATAGTGGTTTTGGGGCGTTAAACCCCACATATCAATCAATCAATAGCTTTACGCAGTCTTAGCTGTCCCGACATTTTTTTAAATGCCTGCGTTATGGGAGTGCAAGTTTTTGGCAATAACCGCGACAGGAGACGCCTGATTCGATAGAATTCATTATTTATCTATCTTTCAACGGAAGAAAGAAGCAGTCACAAAAAAACTATGGCAATTCGCGGCTTGACAGTATGATAGATGCCTTAGAATGACAGCAAAAGAGTGTGTGGCAGTGACATATCTTCAAGGTAGACCTAATTTTAATGTTTGTGGTTCTATGACTTAATTCTCTTGGGGCTTCATGTTAACGTAGGTGCACTTCAAGCAGACGCATCGCCCTCATGTACGACCCAAGACCTTGCTCGTCGCAGTGGAGGAGGAACATGCAGTGGCGCCTGTCCACGGTGTGCTCAACGCACCCATCAACCTGCTCGACCGTGACTTGGCGCTCTTTGAGAAGCAGGCTGGAGCAGAACCACATAAGGTACATTTTCTAGCAACTGAAGAAATGACCCGAGGATATCGCTGCTGCAGCTCGATGGCTGAGTCTGTTACACTTACTCTAGAACCATCGCGACCTTCAGTAATTGTGTAGTACTCTGAAACGCGGTTCCGAAAACACAGTGTGGGTTATCGATGCATCTCCGTCCTCGTTTCAAATAACTCTCCTTTCCCCTCAGTACACTACCTACTACCAGTCTTATGTCCGAAATATGTCGCACCAGAAGACATTTATGCCATGGATGGGTCCCCCAGCAGACAAGTGGCCATCTTTAGTATAATTTTCTTGGTAGTCTGCCGACCCACTACCAGTTCTTGTCCTAAGTGTGTCGATCCTGAAATAGGAAAGTATGCCACAAATTAATCAGTATCAGATAGACCAGACGCGGTGGTTTGGCGAGTACGGTGCTCGCCTTGTAGGTAGTGGAAGTTTCTATCAGCGCAGCAATTTTATTCCTGGCTTTCATGTTACGAGATTGTCACAGATCGCAGTGGGAGTTACCTACAAAAACTCGGCAAATCTCACAACAAAGACGAGGGGCAAATCTGCCCCTCATCGCTACAACGTCAAAACTCCCGCACACCCACTACCACTCCCGCCGCTCGTTCGTTCATTCTTACTTCCTTCAACCCTCTTGAGTCAACCCGACTCCAAGCCACCAGCTTCTCTGTTTGAGCAATGTACACCAAGCGGAGCTGGCGGCGTTTTGTAGCACAAGCCACACTGGCTGAGGTTGAGAAGTTTTGCGTGGTTTGCGGTGAGCAGTTCTGCGCAAGCACGACAAGCAGGAGCTCCCTGCCAAATGCCAGGGAGCTCCTGGAATGACGTGTGACTATGGGCTGGCGCTTGACTTGCGTGAGATCATTCGCTCGCCAGTTCATCCGTCCATACGTCCATCTGTGGTTATTCTATTGATCCATCCATGGTTAGCCTGTCTTTCGGTCCATCCATGGTGCGCCAGTCCATTCTTCCGTCTGTCCGTCTATCCATCCATGGTTCGTTCATCCATCCATCCGCTGTTCGTCCATCAGTCAGTATGTGGTTCATTCACTAGTCTGTCCATCCGTCTATAGCTCACGCTGCGTGTATCTTGGTGTTGACCACCTAAGCCACTGCCAATTTTCAGCTTGTCGGATACTCCATTCTGTTCAAATGGGTTTACGGAATACCAGTTACCAGACGATGCTGTGGACATCTTTAATGTGACAATTTGAGCAAGCACAATTATGGGCACGTTTGTTTTCCCCTAGCATCTTTGAACAGAAAAAAAGCTTTAAAAGGCAACAGATTCTTAATAGGCTGCTGCCAGGAATCTATACGAGCATAGGTGCACTGGGTTTCTGTAATGACGATTCTCTGCTTACATCCCAGTCTCACCAAATGGCACTACTTACCAGGTCCCTCACGTTCGTGTCTACAGTATCCGTATAACACAAATACAAATTACTTTGCCGACAAAATAACACTGTCTTGTAGCGTCACATAAGCAAGCTACAATGACCGACCAATGCCTCCTACATAGGATGTTTGCAATATCAAGCGAGCTGGTTCCCAGCCAATTCTTCCTTTTTTCCGGTCCCACACTTCCAAATTATGGAGGCAGAGTGTGCTTCATGCGGTAGCCGTTTCGAACCTCGCCGCCTCCGAGACTGAAACAAGGTCCTCTGAGGGCAAAAGGCCACGTCGGCGGTAAACACTGTGCCAATACCTGTCAAGACGTCACGCTACCAGAAGTAATATCAGCTTCAAGCACTCTTTGCGGCTCCGGTAGACAAGGAATTCACCTACGACCACAATGGGAAAGCGAGTGGCATCGCAGGCACCTCTGTAGAGGACACATTGCTTGACGTTGAGGAGCCAAACAAAGGCACTTGGGCCATTCTATCTTTGTAATCTATCTATCTATCTATCTATCTATCTATCTATCTATCTATCTATCTATTTATCTATCTATTTATCTATCTATTTATCTATCTATTATCTATCTACTTATCTATCTATTTATCTACATATCTATCTATCTATCTATCTAATTTATTTATTTATTTATCTATCTATCTATGTAATTTATTTATTTATTTATTTATCTATTTATCTATTTTTCTATCTATTTATTTATCTATCTATTTATCTATCTATATATTTATTTATTTATCTATCTATCTATTTATCTATCTATTTATCTATTTATCTATCTATTATTTATCTATTTATTTATTTATTTATTTATCTGTCATCTCCTCATCTCCTGATGATCTACTCATCTCCTGATGAAGGGAGGACCCCTCCCGAAACTGTTGGGAAATAAATATATTTATCCTTGTTGACAACGCTCCCGTTGTGCCATATCCCATACCTATATATATATATATATATATATATATATATATATATATATATATATATATATATATATATATATATATATATATATATATTGTCACGGTACAACGCGAATAAAACAGATACACCTTGGGACGACGGAAGCAGCGTGTGTTCAACAGCTCAGTCACAAGATCGTCTCTTTTAGCCTCGAGAGAAGCTAGAGGCCCACTACCTCGTGCCCCCTAAATGCCCCATCATCGTTATCGTCCACATGTAGACACGCGTCATTTGCCTCTCTCCCAAAGAGCATCGCCCCGATGCGCAGTCTGTAATGCAGTTTTTTTTTCTAAATTAAAGTATCATGCAATCACTCGCTGACGTAGGGTTTCATGCGGACTACGTGAACGAGTTCAGGATGGTGCTGGCGACGCCTTGTACTATACGAACAGTCGGGAACAACTTCGTAAGTGACATCGCTCAGTCGTCGCACAACTAGGTACGGTCCAAAGTATCTTCTTAAAAGTTTTTCGGAAAGTCCTCGTTTTCGTATGGGCGTCCAAACCCATACTTTGTCGCCAGTTTGGTAGACGACTGTTCTGCGGTGAGCATTGTAGCGGCCTGCATCGTAGTCTTGCTGCTGGCTGATCCGTAAACGTGCAAGTTGCCTAGCTTCTTCTGCGCGTTCCGTAAATGTGTCGGCGTCCGGGATGATGTCGTCGCCTTCGTGCGGTAACATTGCATCTAACATGGTTCGTTTTTCCCGTCCATGAACGAGGCTGAAAGGTGTCATGCGGGTCGTTTCTTGCTTGGCCGTGTTGTATGCAAACGTTATGTAAGGCAAGATTGTATCCCAATTTTTGTGTTCGACGTCAACGTACATCGAAAGCATGTCTTCAATGGTTTTGTTTAGACGCTCTGTCAGCCCGTTCGTTTGTGGATGGTATGCGGTGGTCTTACGATGCGTTGTTCTACTTAGCATCAAAACATGGTCCAAAAGAGCTGCTGTAAATGCGGTTCCTCTGTCTGTGATTACGACGGTTGGTGCACCATGCCTCAGTACAATATTCTCGATAAAAAATCTTGCCACCTCCGCTGCTGTACCTCTCTGGATAGCCTTTGTCTCGGCATAACGGGTCAAATAATCCGTCGCGACGATAACCCATCGGTTGCCTGCAGTAGAAGTAGGGAGTGGGCCCAAAATGTCCATGCCGATCTGGTGGAATGGAGTCATTGGGACCCGTACGGGTTGCAGGAGGCCAGCTGGTTTAGTTGGCGGTGACTTGCGTCGCTGGCAGTCGAGACAGGTACGAACGTGGTGCTTCACGGCTGTGGTTAGTCTTGGCCAGTAATACCTTTGCTGTACCCTGGCCAACGTTCTTGTGTAACCCAAGTGGCCAGAGGTATCCTTGTTGTGGCATGCTTTCAGTACTTCGGTGCGAAGGGCTGCTGGGATGACGAGCAGATAGGCAGATCCCGTCGACGAAAAATTTTTTATAGAGTACTCCGCCACGTAAACAAAATGATGACAACGCTCTTGCGAAAACTCTTGGCGCCTTCCGAGATCTGCCATCCAAGTAGGTAATTAAGCCAAGCAACTCAGCGTCGTCTCGTTGTTGCTGCGCAATGTTGGTCGTGTCGAGGACACCGAGAAATGATGTTTCCTCCTCCTCGGGTAGGGTTGCCGACTCAATGGGTGAACGGGACAAACAGTCGGCGTTCATATGTCGCTTCCCTAATTTATGTACGACTGCGATGTCGAATTCCTGCAGCCTGAGACTCCAACGCGCTAATCGGCCGGTAGGGTCTTTAAGATTAGTTAACCAACACAGTGAGTGATGGTCGCTAATTACTTTGAAGGGGCGGCCATATAAATACGGACCAAATTTCGTAACCGCTCATACCACGGCGAGACATTCCTTCTCAGTCGTGGAGTAATTAGCCTCAGCACGTGTTAACGTTCTGCTTGCGTAAGCGATTACCCTTTCTGCGCCATCTTGCTGCTACACAAGCACAGCTCCCAGACCAACATTGCTAGCATCGGTGTGAAGCATCGTAGGGGCTCTCTCGTCGAAGTGGCCAAGGACTGGGGGTGTTTGTAGTCGCTGGCGAAGATCGTTAAAAGCAGCTTCCTCTTCGTTATTCCACTCAAAGGTGACGTCTTCTCTTGTTAGGCGAGTTAGTGGTGATGCTATGCGTGCGAAGTCCGCGATAAATCGTCGATAATACGCGCAGAGGCCGAGAAAGCGTCTGACAGCCTTTTTATCGGTCGGCATAGGGAACTGTTCTACGGCTGCGATTTTTTCAGGATCGGGACGAATACCAGCATGACTGACGACATGACCAAGAAATCGCAGCTCTTCGTAGCAAAAGTGGCACTTCTCAGGCTTCAACGTCAGGCCCGCGGACTGTATGGCTCGTAAGACCACCTCAAGTCTTTCAAGGAGCTCGTCAAATGTCGCGGAAAACACTATGACGTCGTCCAGATATACTAAGCATGTTTTCCACTTCAACCCAGACAGCATGGAATCCATGAGCCTTTGAAAGGTAGCAGGGGCTGAGCACAAACCGAATGGCAAGACCTTAAATTCATATAACGCATCTGGTGTCACAAAAGCGGTCTTCTCGCGGTCTCTCGGGTCCACCTCGATTTGCCAATATCCACTCCGCAAGTCCATTGAAGAGAAGTATCGAGCATGTCGAAGTCTGTCGAGAGAGTCGTCTATACGCGGTAGTGGATATACGTCTTTCTTGGTCACCTGATTTAGCTTCCGGTAATCCACACAGAAGCGCAGGCTGCCGTCCTTTTTCTTAACGAGGACTACAGGCGACGCCCAGGGGCTCTGTGAAGGCTGAATGGCGTCATCTTCAAGCATTCTGTCTACCTGCTGTTGTATCGCTTAACGTTCTTTTGGAGCCACGCGATAAGGGTTCTGGTGAATAGGTCTTGCCGTTTCCTCGGTAATTATTCGATGCCTGGTTAGAGGCGTGCGGCCAACTCTTGATGTTGTCGAAAAGCAGTCTTGAAATTTGGCCAGTAACTCAAGGAGTCTGCGTCGGTCGTCTTTTGGCAAAGTAATGCTAACGTCCAGAACAGGCGCTGAATCAAGATTTAGCGACTCGTCGACTACCGCCAAGCAGCCTTCGGCATCTATGACATCGTCGAAGTAAGCGACAGCCGTGCCTTTAGGAAGATGCCGGCGCTCAGCACTAAAATTGCTCAGCAGCAAGTCCGTGCGTCCAGCAGCAACTCTGACGATACCTCGTGCGACAGAAATACCGTGGGTGAAGAGCAGCGAGCTTATTCGGTCCGCAACTCCTTCGGCGTCAAACTGAGCAGCGGCGGCCACAGAAACAAGCGTGCATGACTTCGGAGGGAGAACCACATCGTCATCAGTAAGACGCAGTTGGTTTGGTCGCGCCTCTGGGGAATTGGGTAAGCCCGAACTGTTGCAAAACGTAATCAAGCTCTCTGGTATGTTGATGACGGCACCATATTCCCGTAAAAAGTCCATGCCGAGAATTACGTCTCTGCAGCATGCGGCGATAACGACGAACGACGCAGTGAAAGGAGAACCTCCGATGTCAATTCTTGCGGTACATCTTCCCGAGGGCATCAATAACTGGCCTCCTGCTGTTCTTATATGAGGGCCCGTCCACGGCGTCTTCACTTTTCTGAGGCTGTCGGCGAGGTCCTGACTGATAATGGAGAAGTCGGCACCAGTGTCGACTAAAGCTGTCACTTCCTGGCCGTCGAGAAGAACACTAAGGTCAGCAGTCACAATTTCATCGTTTTCACGGCTTATCGGCTGTATGGCGTCATGCTGTGGGGGCTTCTTGTCGTTATTTTTATGGCCTGCAACCTTGCCCACGGAGGTCGCCGCTCTCAGTTTCCCCGGCGCGGGCTAGGTGACCTTCTTGTATTAAGGTCTGCGTAGGTGCGGTGGTGCGACAAAGGCGAACGCGCGGGGGACGGAGAGCGGGACTGACGTCTCGGACCAGGAGGGTGAGCAGGCATTGCCTTCTCTGCAGTGGTAGAGCCGTCCTCAAAGTGATAACAGGCTCCATAGAAAGAGGTGTCGTCACGGCGTGGAGTGTATTCGTCGTTGGCACGTCGACCGTCAAACCAAGGTCGTTGAGGACGGAATGAATCACCTCGATGCCAGCAATGACGGGCAATATGTCTTGCACCTCCGCAGTGAAAGCATAGTGGACGCCTGTCCACGGTGCGCCATGCATCTGTTTTCCGGGTCGGTGAACGCGTCGATGCCCATGGGGTGTCTGTGGATGGCTGGTTGTATGGCTGTAGCGTAGGTGGTTGAGGCAGTGTCTGCTCTTGCGGCGGATACGAAGGGGCCATTGGCACCTGGTGGTACGGCGTCGGCATAGCGGGTGGTGGACGTCGGAGAGCGGCAGCGTAGCTTATAGGACGCTGCTGAGCATCAGGACTAGCCGTAGACAACGCTTGGTGGATTTCATCGCGTACGACTTCAGCGATCGATGCGATGGGATTTTCAGCAACAGGATTCCGCAACTTCTGCAGTTCCTCGCAAACTATCTCCCTAATCAAGTCTCTCAAGCAGCTCTGACTCTCAGACGTCATGACGATAGCATTGATTGGGACATTGCAGGACATGCAGTCATATTGCCTGCAGCGTTGATGAAGGGCCCGCTCGATAGCCGTAGCCTCCTTAATGAAGTCAACCACGGTAGTCGGAGGGTTGCGCAGTAGCCCGGCAAAAAGCTGCTCCTTGACACCACGCATGAGGTAACTCAACTTTTTATCTTCCGTCATGTGCGGGTTAGCTCGTTGAAAGAGACGAGTCATGTCCTCGGCAAACATTGCAACGGTTTCGTTGGGTTTTTGAACCCGTAGCTCCAATAACTGCTGCGCACGGTCCCTTCTATCGATATTGGCGAAGGTATCGACGAACTTCTCTCGAAAGTCGGGCCAAGCTGACAGATTGCCTTCTCTATTCTCATACCAAGTACGAGCACCGTCGTCAAGGTAGAAATAGGCGCGTGAAAGCTTTTCCTGTTCCGACCAATGATTTACCTTGGCAACACGCTCATAGTGGTCAAGCCAGTCGTGAACGTCTTCATGGGCACCGCCACTAAAGCGATCGGGAACGAGGGGTTGAAAGAGGGTCACCTGAGATGGGTGCGTCGGAAAGCTGCCTTGGGGCACCTGTTGCGAGCTTGCGTTGGCCGTTGGTCAAGCTGTGCGGTGCCTAGCAGGTTCCGGCGAGTGAGTCAGCTCTGGCGCGAGGCCTCGCAACCGTCGACTGGCTCGATGCACCGGTGTTTCTACTGGTGACAATGCGTTTAGACTCGATGAGCGGCTCCCAGCGGGCGTGTGGAGCATCAGACAGGGTTGCGGCCCAGCGCCTACACCAGTGTCGCGGTACAACGCGAATAAAACACAGATACACCTTGGGACGACGGAAGCAGCGTGTCCTCAACAGCTCAGTCACAAGATCGTCTCTTTTAGCCTCGAGAGAAGCTAGAGGCCCACTACCTCGTGCCCACTAAATGCCCCATCATCGTTATCGTCCACATGTAGACACGCGTCAATATAATATTCCAACCAAAACATTCCGTATGCGACTCCAATTATTCCATATGTTTCCCATATATTTTCATATATTTCCCTAAGATTCTTACGGAAACATACGGAATTATTGGACATCACGTACGGAACGTTTCAGTAGGGATATAACATGGCCAACTACTGGCTCTGGCTGAGATGCATCGCAATAAATAGATTGTCGCACTACGTGGGACCTGCCAGCTTTTTCAATTTTTCTGTTTGTGATCGAGTAACATCTTCTTGCGTGTGGTCCCTGACCCCACTTTTTTTCGTCTTGCCCTGCAGAAGGATAAGAACGTCGAAAGCTGCAAAGAAGCCGCACCGATCGAAATGGCACCTCGCCTCAGCTCGCCTTCGGGACATTCCCATCACGGTGGCAGCAGCAGTAGCAGTAGCCCTCTACACGGTCCCTTGAGCCGTGGCAAGTCGACGGGAAGCTCCAAGAGTCGGTCGTCCTCGCCGCACTGCGACCTCACCGACGGCAAGCTGTCCATGCTCTCCTATGACCTGGACTTCGACGCCGACTCCTCCAGGCCCCGTGTGCCTGATGTCACCCCCGAAGAGACGCTGCTTGTCGAGGATGACAAGCATTTCCCGTCGGACAAGCCGCTGAAGTCATCGGAAGCTTTTATGCGACTCCTCTATCTGACGGTCGGCAAGAAGTCCGTGCCAGAGCAGGCCGGAACACCATCGGCGATCTCTCCCCGGACCTGCACGAACACCCCTACGGGCTCGATGTCCCCATCACTGGACGTGATCTCTTCGTCGGCCAGGACACCCGGACGTGGCTCGTTGCCACTGTCGAGTACTTCGACTTCCCCAACGTCAGAGTACAAGAAATCCAGCAGGGCTCCAAGACCCACTCCTGAACAGAGTGGTAGTCCGTCCCCGACCCTTTCGTCGGAGGCTGTGCTGTCTTTGCCGCACACGATCAGCAAGACCAGCGGCGAACGGCTGGAAGCCATTCCATCCTCCAGCAACGATTCCAAGAACGCACCACCACGTTCCGCAGAAAGCAGAAGCCTCAAGGAACACCGAGATGGACCGCGAGATAACGTCCATAAACCGGAGTCGAAGGCTCGCGCGCCAAAAAGCTCATCGAGTCAGTCGAAGCAGGCTGCGGGAAAAAGTACGCAACATAGTGACCGATCAAAGAAGCACCATCATCACTGAATATGTTGTGCGTCTGAGTCCATCAGTAGCACCTTCGCAATATACCTCTGCGCACTCGGAATTTAGTACTCTTTCGGAACTAGGACAGTCTTAAATAATTCGCTGCGAAGCTGAGCGAATTATGTCATTCGCTAAATGATATTGTGAAATGGGCTAGTTGTCGCGTGCCACACTCATATGTTTGCGAATGGGAGCAGTGACTTTCGTGCACCAGGAGTCTTTGACATAACGGATAATATTATTTCATGTTTATTTTATCTTCTGCAGGCCCGTTCGTGCCAACTTCCTTCTTCGTATTCTTGCGTGCATAATTTCAAAATGATGTTTTGAGAAATACGGATCATTGCTTCGAACTCACCCTTTCTTGCATTTTGTAATATATATTTTCTTGTAACGCATCTAAAATATAATTGAAGCTCTTATATTAGAAAGGTGCATTGTGCTCTTTCGTTTGTATTTGCACAACCTTGTGTGCATCTTTCGTACTACGGTAAATAATTACGTTAAGAGACACTAAGGTAAACAGCACAGTTTATTTGAAGGCAGTGATGATATTCGAATGGGCAGATGACTGACTGAAAGGATCATGATTAAGTGAAAAATTTACCTATTCGAAAGTAGAAATATCAAACTTATTTTCTCTGAATACGGCTAAGTTGATTAAGATGAGGCAAAGCACTGGGCAGTCAGACATTATGTACTCATCTTAAACCGGGGAAATTGACGCTAACCACCCGCAATATGAGGGACTTTCTACTGTGAGTGCAAATATTCCACAATTTCGACGGTAAACACAGCCGTTTCAACCATGTATCATCAGATATCTCTTTTCGGAGAAATTCCAGTGTCGGTTTCAGTGGAAGCATTGGCAGTGGTGGCATCTCTGGATGTGAGCGAAAAAGCAGCGTGGGCTGTGTGAGGAAGTTCGAGAAGGTTGCAAGGTTAACGACCGGAGCTTAGGTATCAGGTGAGCAAGCAAGCAAGCACGCAAGAGTGCGATTCGGTGTGAGCGTGCGTTTGTGCGTGCGTTTGTGCGTGCACGTGTGTGTGTGTGTGTGTTTCCTATTTCAATACAGCATGTTTTTTTTAATGGTACGGCATAATTTTTTGCCGTTGACCCTCAACACGGCTCGCATACGGTTCAAGCGTGCAGAATTGACGTTACGTCGCACCACAAGCTACTTGTTACAAGCCAGCGTACTCGACGTTCCAGGTAAGCCCGCGCTGAGCAAACAACCACTCAATTAGGACAAAGACGTCGAATCATCACGTAAGACGTTTAGAAGCCCCCCCCCCCCCCTCCAAATCCGGCATGCACAGCTACTCAGTGGCAGCTTCCTATAAAATACATACTCGGAATGCGTGAGATACGCCGTAATTCATTTAAGACTCAGCAGTTTTTTAACCCAGTTTCAATCCTCATTCAAGTACTAACCAATTGATTGGGCCCGTATGGATTGGAAAGTTAACTCCTGATATGGCCCGTTTGTCTTCTTTCTCTTGTGAGTAAACAATCCCTAATGCACGGGAATTGCTCTTTTGGCTTCAATAAACCGATTGTTCCCACGCTAGTAATATTTTCTTGCAACTTCTCTTCAGAATTATGGAAGCATCTTACATTAAACAATAAAAAAGTATGTTTAAATTATCCGGCTAGTTTTGACTTAGTACGTATAGTTCGGGTGTCCCTTAAAAGGGACACCCCAACACTCATTTGTGCCCCACAATCCTCGACCTAAAGTGTTATGATATAGAAAGATAGTGCAGGTGTATGAATAAAAAGAGTGATATATGGGCCAAGTATAAGTTTCAGAAGACTCCTTCTTAGAGTACAACTTACGATGTTTTCATGGAGCTGATAAGTCAGTGTATGATAACAATGTTTCTTCATTTTACGGCACCTTATGAGCTATACTGTCAGCGCTTCTGTAGCCGAGGTTCTGGCAAGCACTATCGCTATCTTTCTGCCACTCATTTGACGCCATTTGGATTACATTTCTAAAGGCATTATGATTTAGTGGACTACGTGAACTACTCATCGTTGTGGACTGAATGCCGCTGCGATATATAAGAGGGATCGTACAGTAAGGTCAAGAGTAAAGGCATTGCTAAAGGGGTCGTACAAACTAAAGTTTAGGCCCCGCCGCGGTGGTCTAGTGGCTAAGGTACTCGGATGCTGACCCACAGGCTGTGGGTTCGAATCCCGGCTGCGGCGGCTGCATTTCCGATGGAGGTGGAACTGTTGTAGGCCCGTGTGCTCAGATTTTGGTGCACGTTAAAGAAACCCAGGTGGTCTAAATTTCCGGAGCCCTCCACTACGGCGTCTCTCATATTCTAATGGTGGTTTTGGTATGTTCAACCCCGCATATCTATCTAAAGCTAAATTTTTAGAGACGCTAGCGCTTTCAGTGAAAAAAAATTGTGTACACCTCGTTTGATGGTCCCAGAAAAAGATTGATGTCCCCGCACTTTAGCGTACGTTACTCCCTGTTTTCAGGCGATGTAAGTGTAGGGAATCAATGAACGATAAAAAAAAAGGGGGGGGGGGGGCTCGTCCCTTTAAATAACCTTGACTGAATCGGTTTGTATCCGACAAAGCGGCGAGCCCCTCGACCCATTCCCCTTCTGTCGTAGATACCCACATATGTGTTTTCGTTGATAAAATTACTTCAACAGACCCTACGTTGTTCGTAATAAACAATAGAGCTGATAGCATTGGGGAATCGTTGCACCCTAGAACCTCTTGTAATGTCACTCCAAGGACGAATAGTGCATCTCAGGCCCATGATATCTTGTTACTCAGTGAATATTATCGGAAGCAGCTATTTGTGGCTCTCTCGAATAAGCGTATCGAAGAGGTCTTGAGAAGTAAATTGCAAAGCGAAAGCATCACGTTGATGTACGCAGAACGAATTGCATGGGCACAATTTCTTTCACGTTTTGAAAGAGCGAGAAAATTAACATTTATTGTACGCCCAAGGTGGGCGGCCTTTTTATTCCAGGTAGCTGCAGGCCTTCGCCAATTTCAGCACCCATTCAACCAGGCTTCGCTGATTCTTCAGGACTGTGTCCAGCGTCTGGGAAGTAATCTTCTTTAGTTTCGTTGGTTTTAGTTGTTTCAGTTAGTGAAAGAGAGTTTAGATAAATGTGAGGGATGGCGAAATATAACTATTACAATCATAATGCGTTTAGTCAGCACGATGTCCAGTCCTAAAACAATCAACACGCTGCATCCACTAGTAGAATCGACAGCCTTCATCTGGCTTGTGCGGCACAGAAGATTCCTTATTATTATGAATTGTTCCTTTTATGCCCGATTTCTGTAAAACACCAGGGCACACCTATTTTCAGTAATAACTGCTGAGGTTTGACGTCTCGAAATCATGGCATCATTACAGGGGATGACGTAATGTAGGGCTACGAAAAATTAGATCGTGTGAAGTTATTCAACGTGCGCATACTTCTACGCGCATGGACCTCATGCATTGTCGCCTTCTTCGAATGCGGTGGCCGTGACCTGCGGTCGAACCTACGACTTGCCAATTAGCCCTCGATCACCGTATCACTGTTATAAAAAACCGTATATTTGCAGGGGTGGCCTACTGAACACGAGCCGTACAAACACCGTAAATTCAGCATTCTGTACTGCACCTCAGCGGTTTTAATCTTCCAACGAAAATTTCGTTGGGGGCATTATAAGCAAGGACGTATACTGTGATTACTTTTTGGTAGAAGAGGTTATATTGTCATGACATCAAAACAGAGATCTTGCCGCAGAGATTGAGACACCAGAAGCAGGTGGCTCTTTTGATAGAATGCGCAAGGGAGTTCTTCTTTTCCATTCATTTCATTGTCCTTCATGGCACACGCACAACTGCCATTGTCTTTCTTTTTGACAAGCACGTGACATTTGCAAGTGCCATTTCACTTTTGTGGCGCTAAAAATCCAAACGAATTCTCTCTTGGTTCATTATTGTATTGCGACATCGTCAATGTTGTTATAAGTAAATACGGCTGTAGTAGTGTCCTAAGCAGTAACATGGAACCCCCTAGCATCAAGAATTAACCTGTTGTTTAACCGTTTGGTTAAAACGTTTTTCTTAACTGCATAACCACTTGACCAACGTGGCGGGGCCACACTTATTTTGCATTAAATAATTCAAACAGGAGTTTTTGCGTCGGAGCTGCTACGGTCGACGTCGGCTGTGTGTCGTGAATAGAAAACATAATAATCACACATGCTCAATACACACACACATGCTCAATGCTCAATGACCACCCACACACACACACATGCTCAATGAATACACATGCTCAATGACCACCCAAGCATTGTGTACACTGATGCACGGTCCATCAGACACGTTTAAAACTGCCCAAAGGCTCTGCTGTGAACTAACCTTGCGCGATTTACTCCAAGCTTCCCTATGGCGAAATCATTCAATGGCTCATACTAAAGTCAGTCAGCCAGTCTGTCCGTCCATTCATCCATTTGCTGCAATTGAGCCAGCTGTGGCCTCTCCCACTCGCACTCTCAGCAAACACGTGACAGTTTTGTGGGGTCGAATCTATACAGCACAGCCGGCAGGGAATTACGGTAGCAATGAGGGAGCCTTCTGGAAAGGGGTTTGTAGTGTTAATCTGGTTCACTGCTGTGGTAGTGGTGTGTGCAATTTTCCTGAGCGTCAGCTTCTGTGCAGTGCACAGTCACAAGCGGACCTGCAAAACAGACAAGCAACTACGCTACCAAAAGGCTTTATATACAGAAACTCTAAGCGGCACGAGCGGTCATCAACGTCCGGTGCGGATGAGGTCAACCAACGCGTGACACGCGCGGAGGCACGTTGGACCGCTGGGTTAGAGGTCAAGGCGGTCACGACGTAGAAAGCTCAAGGTCTCCGCAACAGGATAAAGACGACACAGGATGAAAGAGGAACCTGTTCGCATTACAGCACAGCCCTGGCTTACGGAGTGCCACCCACGTAGTTTGCCGGGAACTAAACGAGCTCAAGAACGCCTTCATCAAGAGAACAAGCACACTTGCACGTCAACTAGAATCCTATTATCTGGTGTTTTACAGCGAACCTGCTCACGGCTTGCAGGGTAAAAAATTGGGGCAATCTGTGCGTGACTGGTAACTATATAGAATACCTTACAGAGGGCTTCCAGGGCCGTCGTGTCGGGATCTTAACCTTTCCGTTTCGCATCTTGAAGAATATAAATGCAAAGTGTTACGGTAGACGCATATGCATGAAAGCGGTTAGGTTGGTACACACGATCTTTCATGGCCTTATAATTTCGTATCGCGATATACAGAAACACGCAAACGTCGACATAATAAACAGCCCAAAGAGGCGGCGCCCATATGCCTTCGGTAAATTAGTCTATACTCGGCAACAACTTTCCAGCACTGCGAAAGGTACAGAACCTGGTCACATGTCTGGTACCACGCCAAGAAAGTAGTACTTAAGTTTACTCATAATTTTCTCATGCTAGTTGCTGAAAAAATGCTTTAATGCTCCCTTATTTATTATCAGGTTTTACAGTGAAGTAAATTGTAGGTAAAATGCAGGTATTGTTCCATTTGCGAGAATGCCTCTGTTTGCTTTTCATCTTTTCGACAGCACCACCTTTCAGCATTCCTCATACGCATAACGTCTATATTGTATTGGTTCAGTGTGCGGCCGCAAACGCACTGCTTATGTCCCCGAGAAACAACTCATAATACGAACGAGCGAAACTTAAATGAGACGCAAGCTGCCACTCTACTTGCGGAAGCTTCGCCTCCGTTTCCTGCACTATCAAGACAAGCTGTAGACGTGTATATAACGGATAGCGAATGCTAGCAAACGCTATTTTTGCGTGTCTACATGCTCGCACTAATTTTCCTTGAAGTTTTTTTAGCACATATATAACTGGAGGTATGCAAGGCGGTGATGTTAGTGCTACAAAATACGCACACAATGTGAGAGACAGACGATACAATGGTGTACGTCTCACGTATGTACGTGTCTCGTAGCGCTAAAATCGCGATGCTATGTAATCACACACTCGCCCAAAAAATTCGTACTAAGTGTATAGCTTGGGGTGACATACCCCGCAACATCAATAGATGGTCTTGAAATCCTTCATGTCTTCTCATAATCCTTTAAAAAATCTCCAAACGCGAAGCTTCCAGCACTTATCTTCAAAACACGTTGATACAGAAATGAAAAGCTATGGCAGAAGACACTTCAATAGATCTGGGCGCGTGATAAACAGCAGTGGCACACGCTCCAGCGTCGCTGGGTAGCTCCGCTTGATTGGTCGGTCGTTTTCTAGGCAAGCGGTTAACATAAACCTGTCGTTTAAAAGCTCCTTTTCTGCACACCTCTGAACCCACAGAAAAGTGGAATGTAAATGCTAGCAAATGGTGTTTTATTTTTACTGTGCCATACCTAAACAAGTACGCTTGGGACGTTCTGTTGCCCGAGCCGGAGAAGGTGCACAAACCATGCGAAGTTCCTCAGTGGCTGACGCTAGCAACGACAGTGCAAGCTGTGGCAAACAAGGCTTTTCTTCATTTTATTGTGGCCCGTCTTTACGCTTGGTTCGTTTTACAAAGGATACTGACTCACCCTCTCTGGCAGACACCACGTGATAATTACAGCGTCTCTTCTATTAAGACACGACTTTCGCATAATTTAAACAAACCTCGAAGCGAGCAATCCAACCGTGAAAAAAAAAAAACAGCTTAACTTTTACTTCTCGAATGAGTTGATGTTTTCTACTTTCGCAGTTTACCTTCCTGTGAACTCTTTCTGTATTTATTTCTCTACTAGTCAATTGCACAATCACACACCCCAACCCCTCACGCCCTTCATTCTGTTTGTCCTTTGCATTCAACCTCGTCACACCTGTATCAACAAAAAGGCGCTGAAATCCTCCCATTGAAACAAACTAAAAATGGTGAGGACCGTGGCGACGCTCGCGTTCACGTGATCAGGGATGCATCAATCGGCGAGACAGAGCGAGAGCGGGTGAGAGAGAGCGAGAGAAAGGCGATATCTTAGGCGAGGAAGCGTCGTAGCGCATATCGTTGTAGCAATCGTGCAAAGAGGAAGGACGGGTACACGCCTCCTTTCCGTCCTCCTCCTCGTTCTCTTTCGCTTCCTTCTCCGCTTACCTTTCATACCGAAAGCGCTGATTCTTGGTTCTAATCCTCACTCGTGGCTGGTGAAGCGCACTCAAACGTTTGAGCCAAGATGCCCGTTACTCCCGATGCGAAAGAATGTTTCTTCACGTTCTGCGTCGCTGCAGCATTCCGATTATGCCTGGGTGCCGCCTTTGACAATGCCGGATCGTGGCCGGACGTCCCAGATGCGTGCACGTGAGTGAAATCAACGGCTCAAACTAGGGTTAAACGTTGGTAGTTGGAAAACTTGGCACTGAAATTTATAATTTGCGCCAAACTTGGTATAAGTGTCCCAAGGGCTCTTTGGGAGTCGTCATATTCATGCTGCGGTTGTTCGCCACCCGGCATGGGTGGCCTAGTGGTTACATTGCTCGACTGTGCACACAAAGGTCGCAGGTTCGAATCCAGTCCATGGCGGTCACACTTCAAAGAAGTCAAAATACTTTGGGATACGATTGATCTTTAGCTTCACGTTAGAAACGCCAGATAGTCGAAGCTTCTTAAGTCCTCCACGATAGTGCCCTTCATAATTGTGTCAGAGTTCTGCAACGTTAAACACCACCACTTTTAATTACGCTTATTTGTGTCCCTCCTAAATGACCGTTAAGCGAAACCGAGTCCAACGGCGATAGAGTAGTTTCTTTTTTCGCCTTCACAACTCTTCTTACAAGCGCCACCTTTTGCTCGCTACTTCCTTCTTCATCCAACACGTGGAATGTCAGCACTAGACTTTGAGCCAGACAGGGTTTCACGTTTGTACTGATATATGCACTTGCGCAGAAGGGAATGCAGAACCCCAAGTGAAATCAGTTTATCGTGCACTAGACCACGCATGCGAGTTTCTGGCAAAGCAGGGTATAGTACCATGGGCCACGGTATGCGGGTATGCGCCACAGGTGATAGACAGTATATATCTACCCAAGAACGACGGTAACAGGCATTGGTAATTTAAAAGCGAGAGCGTCAGAAAATATGGATATGGGCAGCGTTGACCCACTGACTACAAATAGATACACTGTAAACCAAATTACACCCATATAGGTGTTTTATAGTGTCTATAACTCACACCCCAACACCCCACGAAATGGGTGTATCAAGCAGGACTACACCTATTACCGTGGGCGGATTTCCGAATTTACACCCTATTGCACAAACATTTTTTGGGGTGTAAAAGCAAATGTACACCCAAGTGGCCTTAAGGGAGTGAGGGTGTAAAAGCGAATGTACACCCAAACAATCTTAAGGGCGTAAAGGTGTAATATTGCTGACACCCTAACACCCTTAAAAACAACAGTAGTGTAAGGGTGTAATTCTCCCAGACAGCAAAAAGAGTGTGGGGGTGTTCATGCTGAATAATGCCCCAACACCCATGCGAAAAATACCATGATTCGAGTGTTACCCCTTTCCAGTAGGCCCCTGTGGAAGCACGTGAAAGCTTACCCTTTACCATTCATGTGCAGATGTCCTATTGTAGTGGCTCCTGCCACAGTGTGGTAATCCTGGCCCTAGCACAGCTTTTATGGTGCATATATGAAGCACGGCATATAAGGCTCTCACATATAACATGTAATCCTAGCTGAATGCGAAGGCATCACTCAAAATGAGCTGTCACACATAACAGAACGTTCACAAAGTCATGCAATAGTGCAAAATGAAATCAAGCTTTATTTTATTAGACACAGAGCACATACAAGCTTCAGAGACAAATTGTACCTTAATCAAAAGCCTTTGTCTAGTGTGCAGAACAGTTGCCACTTGCTACAAAAGACCGAAAATAAGACATCAATGGTACGGCATGGAGCTCTAACTACCGATGCATGCATATCAAAGTACAACAGAAGAGCCTTTATTTGCACTTAAAAAAGAACTAATTTTAACACGCTTCACTGCAGCACAAAAGCACAGTGCAGTGAAGCATACAAACAGCAAGAAGAGTAGTGCAATGTAGCATGCCTTATTCCTCCAATATACTGAAATAATATATCAATGCACACTACAATTGCCTCATTGATACGCCACAGTTTGCATGTGTTGTGGCATGCCTTATGCATATTATGCAAGGCTAGTGATATTCTAATGAATGTAATGACAAAACAGTCTTAAGATGGCATTTTCATTTCACAATAACCCTTGTGTGTTCAGACATTCATAATACTGGAGAAACAATAATACAGGAGTGAAAACAATAGGCAAAGTTACAATAGCTTAACAGTGTCACTAGATATTAACCATGCAGAATAATTGATTTAAAGATGTAAAATATCAAGCGCATCACATATGTCTCCCTGAAACAATACAACATCAAAGAACATAAAATGGACACACAAAAGCAGGGTGAAAGAGTAACCACTTACAGCTAGCAGAGGTGGAGCAGCCAAGCTATCATCTGGAGAAATATTTTGGAGCATCATATCTTGCTTTTCCAGGGAGAAAATTTGAATTTGGAGCAGGTTTCAGGAAAAACAATCGTAGCATTTTTGAGCCTGATATTCAATATTTACACCATTGATTGATATGTGCAGTTTAGCGTCCCAAAACCACCATACAATTATGAGAAACGTCGTAGTGGAGGGCTCTGGAAATTTCGACCACCAGGGGTTCTTTAACATGCACCCAAATCTGAGCACACGGGCCCACAGCGTTTCTGCCTCCATCGGAGGTGCAGCCACCGCAGCCGTGATTTGATCCCGCGACCTGGGGGTCAGCAGCCTAGTACCATAGCTCCTAGACCACCGCGGTGGGGCTCTAAATTTACAGTAGTATAACAAATTAGACTGAATCACACAAAAGGAAAAATATATGTAGAACTCATTTGACATCCGCTAATTCATTCAAAATATACGAGAGCGCAGCTATTTCAATAAAACACTCTTGAACTGTCCCACAGTGCAAACAATGCTAACCTCCCTATTTACGAACGCTCCTCGACTTGAATCTCGTCCTTATTTGAACAAGCTGAGCACAGCACCATCGCTTGTCTAAATATGATGCTGCGTTTCTCGAGAATCGCTGCAGATTATCACTGATATTGGGTGACTTACTCTGCCTAGAGACTGCGCTGGAATCAATTTTCTCAAGTCAAGGCGAAGCATTTAGTGAAGGGACGTTGTAAAATACGGGGGTAAAACCCACAGTAGTATTTGCCGAGCTTGTCAAACTGTTTGACAGGCGACCCGGAAATTCCAGATATTCGTAAAGGAGGAGCTCAAGGGGGTGGCGAAAAGAAAAAAGTCGCATACGATTTTCCTTATTGTCGCTTAAGGCTGCAAAAACCTCATAAATTACTCTGAAAGACGGCCAGCACTCATACTAGTACCCGTTATTGTATGGCATCTGCATGGCAGAGTAATATAGGGAAAAAATATTTTGTGCCCTGTGACAGCGAGTATTAGTAGCCACTTCCAAATCATAAAACACTTTTCCGCAGAGCGAAAGCGTACTCTGGCTAAAGCGACTTAATAAGCGTTATGGATGTCATAGAAAAGGGGGGAGAACTTTCTTTTAAACCGTTCTACTCTTTTCTTTTGCAGTGAGGTTAGAATATAGTCAATTAAAAGTTATAATTGCGGTTGGCGCATCTGTATTAGATTAGATGATGATGAACCCGCCTCGATGGTTTAGTTGCCAAGGTACTCAGCTGCAGTTTTCATGCAGGCGAAAATGCTGTAGGCCCATTTGCTTAGATTCGGGTGCACAAGAACCCCAGGCGGCCGAAATTCCTGGAGCTCTCCCCTAAGGCCTCTCATAATCAAATGGTGGCTTTAGGACATTAAACTGCACACATCAATCAATTGGATGGTGATGCACAAACCTATGTTGAATAATGGATTTTATGTTTCTTGATAAAATTAACAATACTGAGAAATAATTGAAGCTGGTTGGGCATTTCATAATGGTTTTGTGCAAAATTAGGAAATTGTATCCAATTGACACAATTGGTGCGCCTGCTGTTCTCTTGAACATGCAAATAGAACACGAAAATAGCATGTAATATTGTGCTACAGACATTAAACATGTGCTGTAAATAGACATGAATGCCTGAATTGAATAGTCAATTTTGCGAGGAAACAACGACCACACAAAGAAAACACATGGGCAGGATGGGTGCTCACTAGCAGCTGTTTGTAGCATATATTCATAATATAGCATATATTCATACACACAACCTTAAAAAGGTGACGAGTCGGCATGAAGTACTGATGGAGTTCGTGCGCCTAACAAACTAGCAAAGTTGCGCCGGTGCATCGCTGGAAATCATCCTGAGCAGCTGAAAGGCTGTAAAAAGAAGCATGCGTGGCCATTCACGAAGTCTGCCACTGAAGTGGTTTACAAAATACCCCTATCGTGCAGAAAGAGACATGTTAGCCAGACGACGAGGCGCTGCGTCAATGATCAAGCGAGGGAACATGCCCTTACGGCAAAGAATAATGACGGTGCCTGTTCAAGAGCGCACGTCACTTCATGTGGATTCACACCAAGAGCAATTTCGAAGGGCTTTCACAAAAGAAACGGGGTATCAATTGCGATAGCAAAACTTCACTCATCATGTATGAGCTGGAAGCACGGTATCTAGCAATCATGTGTCCTATAGCGTGATTAGGTAAGGGACGGCCCAAGTAGGTTTCACTTGCGTTGACGAAAAGTGGGTTTATATCAGCCTGTTTCCTCAAGAAATAAACAATTGCAAATGAGTGCCCATCCCGTTTATGTGTTTTCTTTGATGTGTGGTCGTCATTTTGGTGCAAAATTGACTAATGTTTAATGCAAACATGCACCAACTATCCCAACAGCGAGTTCTACTAGATATGAACGGCACTGCTGCACATGTAACAACAACAGCACGTGCAGCCGCCTTATAACTGTGAAAAAAAGCAGCGTTATACAGTGCCTCAGAGGAGGCACTTTCAATATATTTCTTGGAAAATAAAGGGCTTAATAAGCATAGGATCTTTTTCTGTGCTCACGACATGCTGTTAGGGTGATTTCATGCCAAACGCCCAGCCATTTTGGCAACCATCTCAAGTGCATTAGAAAAATATTGTGCTGATTAACTCTATTGAAAGTACTGAAACGGTAGGATATTTCGGAGATTAAAAATGTTCGGCCACGTGGTTGCCTTCGGAACTTTCCGGAATGTCATTTGGGTGTTTGTGAAAAAATTTATTTTAAAAGTACGTTCTACAGCAAACTTGGCCTACATGTTGAGTTAAGGTTCTTGTGTAAGGTGTTCGAAGCTCAGTAATATTATTGCAATTACACTTGCACATATGCTTCCAAGAATTAATCCAAAATGTGTTATGTTTGCAATTTTTTTATTGCAATACTGCAGTTTGTATGAATATCTGAGTAATGAATACTTACTCCACGCAAGGTATATTTTGAGAAAAAAAATATTTGAGACCTCTCAAGCTGGTGAACTTTATAAAAAACATCATAAATTTTACAAAATCGTAATTTTTGTCCATATTGAGATGCGATTTACGCCATGTGGTGGCTCAACTAAAAATTACCTTTACACATAAATTGAAAGCAAATAAAGAGTTATTTTCATGAACCATCATTATATTTTTTTTTGTTTTAAGGAAGAAAATATTTTTTTATCATTCTATTGGTGCCTATCTTCCCATTTGGTCATACGACAGCTGCCGCCTTGAAATTCCCTATTTTCATCAATGGGGAAAGTTGAAAACTTATTTTGTTCCTTAAAACAAAAAAATGTAATGATAACAATTGGCATATGAAAATACCCTTTTTCTTTCCTTCGATTTAGGTTTGAAGGTCATATTTATTTGGACCACCCGACAGTGCAAATCGCGTATCAATATAGACGAAAATGACGATTCTGCAAAACCTGCAATTCTTTTCTCGTAATGTTTAGCAGCTTAAGAGGTCTCATAATATTACTTCATCAAAATATACCTTTTGTGTAGTTAGTACTCATTATTTAGACATTCATAGAAAGTGCAGTACCACAATAGAAAAATTCAAATATAAGACATTTTGGCTAAGTTCTTGAAGGCATGGTAGGCAAAGAAATTGCTTAATAGCGCAAACAACAAGAAGGGAAAGAAGAGACAAGAACAGAGCCGTGAACAAATAACCAAAGTTTATTGCAAACCAACTGCAATATATAGAAAACAATCTGCGCATATCCACGCATTATAAACATAATCACACATACATGCACCGTACGGCCTACCTTATCAACAACCGTTCATACAAATGGACCCCAGATAACTAACTTCACAGCAGTTAAGAAAAATTGAGGGTACGCTAACACAAGAAGCACCAAGTTGTTGAATATAGAAGGCTTCACTAATCTAGTGCTCGCGCCGATTTTTACATCCCCCGTGATGAAACACTTGTGAAGAATTGGCTGACAACAAGACTTATTACAATGGTCTGCCAAGTGGCTGGGAAAGAAACCTTTTAGAGAGTTAGCGTGCTCCCTCAACCGATCATTCATGCATCGCCCTGTTTGGCCAATGTCCACAACTAAATAATATCTTGTAGAGAATTGCTAATACACATTCAACATGGCACATAGCGTGTTTCTTAGAGCATGCTTCTTTCTTAGGCCCTTCGCTGTCGACCCTGCGACATAGGCCAGTGAGCTTGTCGCGTGCGCAGAACGCAACTCTTACACCTATTTTTCGAGCAACCTTCTTTAGCCTATGGGAAACTTCGTGTACTAACAGCCTTGCTAGAATGAGGCTTGTTGAGTTTGCTGTTGCTTAGTGTCTTATCAGGCAATCTTAGTGACGTTTCGAGAGTCTTGGCAATAGAAGTTAGCAGGGGATTAAAAAAGCCTGCTTGTTGAAGGCGGTGAACTTAGAGCGAGAAACTGCACTCTATGTGGCGGTGACAAGAGCCAGTTAGAATTGCCTTTAGGCAGGAAAAAGCGATGCTTCACTTGACTAGCTTAGAATAGGTGGACGTAAAAAAAACGCTTTTCCTTCAGCAAGGTTTGTACCGCCATTACACATGGTCAACCAAAAAAGCATTTCCCAGTCTAGACATCGTAACTTGTCGTCATGAATTAAACTCTGACTTTATTTACAGTTGCTTCATTTCACGCCGAAAAACGTCAAATATCTCACCGGTGCAGATGTGCGCATTGGCTCATGTTTAGCACCGGTTCTTTGTGACCTTTTACTCGCGCGGTATGAAAGAAGCCTCATGGCTAACTTTGATCACACGAGTACAGTTAAAGTGTTTGGCTACGTTGACGACATTTTAGTGTTTTTCCGCATCGATCAATCTGACCCTCAGTGAACCACTCATGAGATATTTGACGTTTTCGGACGTGAAATGAAGAAACTAGAAATAACGTCGGAGTTTATTTATGACGACAAGCTACGATGTCTAGAATTAGAAATGCTTTTTTTGTTGATCATGTATGTTGGCGGTACGAGCCATGCTCAAGAAAGAACCTCTTTTTTACGTCCACCCATTCTAAGCTAGTCAAGTGAAGCATCGCTTTTTCCTGCCTAAAGGCAATTCTAACTGGCTGTTGTCACCGCCACATAGAGTGCAGTTTCTCGCTCTAAGTTCACCGCCTTCAACAAGCAGGCTTTTTTAATCCCCTGCTAACTTCTATTGCCAAGACTCTCGAAACGTCACTAAGATTGCCTGATAAGACACTAAGCAACAGCTAACTCAACAAGCCTCATTCTAGCAAGGCTGTTATTCCCTACGTACACGAAGTTTTCCAAAGTCTAAAGAAGGTCACTGGCCAAATAGGTGTAAGAGGTGCGTTCTGCGCACGCGACAAGCTCGCTGGCCTATGTCGCAGAGTCAACAGCGAAGGGCCTAAGAAAGAAGCATGCACTAAGAAACACGCTATGTGCCATGTCGAATGTGCTTTAGCAATTCTCTACAAGGATATTATTTAGTTGTGGACATTGGCCAAACAGGGCGATGCATGAATGATCGGTTGAGGGAGCACGCTAACTCTCTAAAAGGTTCTCTTCCTAGCCACTTGGCAGACCATTGTAAGAAGTCTTGTTGTCAGCCAATTCTTGAAAAGTGTTTGATCATGGGGGGATATAAAAATCAACGCGATCACAAGATTAGTGAAGCCTTCCACATTCAACAACTCGTGCTTACTGTGTTAGCGTACCGTCAATTTCTCTTAACTGCTGTGAAGTTAGTTATCTTGGGTCCACTTATACGACCGGTTGTTGATAAGGTAGGCTGTATGGTGCATGTATGCGCGATTCTGCTTATAGTGCATGGTTATGCGCAGATTCTGTTTTCTATATATTGCAGTTGCTTTGCAATAAACTTTGGTTGTTTGTTCAGGGCTCAGCTCGTCTCTTCTCTCCCTTCTTGTCGTTTGCACTGTTAAGCACTTTTTTTGTCTACCATACAGCACCAACCAGTCGTATCAAGCACTTTGTTAGTCTTGGAGGTGTATGTACCGGTGAAATCGCACTAATATTACTGCGCTTCAAACACTTTACACATGAACTTGTACTTAACATGTAGACAAATTTTGGTATAGAAGCAAGGAGCAGTACTTTTAAAATAAAATTTTGCACAAACAAGAATAAAACAACATTCCGGTAAGTTCATAAGGCAACTACGCAACCAAAAACTTTTTCTTTCGAAAATTTTTTACAGTTTCACTGTTTTCAATGCAGTAAATCATCACAATTTGTTTCGAATAGATTTGAGATGGTCGCTAAAATAGCTGGGATGTTTGGTGTGGAATGACCCATTAGTGAATCAGCTATTTAACCTGGAGACATCAAGGCCATCTCCAGTTTATCATACAACTCTAACATTATGCATAGTACACAGTTTTCTACATGCACTGCTGTTAATCTGATGGCAAACTGGTACTCGTATTGGAAAAATAAATAGGTATATAGGACACATAGCTTGAGATGAAGCCTTTTCCATCAGAGGAATGTTCCTAAAATGTAGAAGATATTTGGTGCACCCTATGAGTAGCGTCCACCGCTGCTGCAACCCTTTGAGTGAGGCCGTGAGCTCGGAACAGCTGTTTTCAGGATGTGATGAAGAGTGCACTGCATCGTCAGCACCCAGTCCATCGTAGAAGATGTAGTGTGGTTTCATTTCAACATTCTGTATGTAAGAGATGCACAACATTCAACTAAGCATTTAAAAAATACTGTGAACAATCAGAACCTCATTATGATGTGTCATATAATAAAAAGCTCCAGCTTCCCCACTTTCAGCTTTACCACTATTTACTTTCACGTTTACAAGCATCTGTGCACATTAGTGTATGAATGCAAGTGCCATGTTTGAGTCTACACCATGGTGGTGCTGAAAAAGTGCTTCTCTCTTGAATCATGCACCTACCAAGAAGTTTGAAATATACTGGGATGCTCAAATTTCAGCCTTTATACCAAGTTTTCTTGCTTAGCTAGAACACCCTAACCACTAGGCCACTACAATGGTTGATACAAAAAATTATATAAACCCATTCAGAAAAAAAAGTTGCAATATTTATCATTTATTTGAAGGATCGTTTTGTAGACATGTACACCACAGATGTACAATCTACTGTGTAAAACTAGTGTAAAACATCGAGCAAGCCCCAATCTGAAAAAATCAACAGCACTTATAAAATGACAACTGCTGCTGGAAACACAGCACTGTGTATTTGTGGAAGCTAACCTCTAAATTTCGTCTCCAGTTACATAAATTTGGTGTACTGGATAATTTTATAATATATTTTTCACGGGTTGCTTATTGGTCAACAAGATAACTTTAGGCCACGAGTAAAACGAACTACTCTCAAAAATCAATAAGACGTGCTAATCTTATTCTTCAAGTGCATGCATAAGCAGCTCATTTGCAGTTGAATTTTTTTAATTCATAAAAACAGCCATGCAACAGATAATGTATCACAAGTAAGTTAAATATATGCTCATTAAGCTCTGAACTGCTGGACTATAATATAATAAAAAAATGCACGACTTATTGGAGAAGTAGCTAACAGGAATATATGCATGGAGGGCTTATTAGTTGGATCAGTGTGTTTACATTCGTAAGGATGAAACCTGCACAGAAAAAATGCATGCAACATACAAGAGCTGTTAGGTCTGCCTGCTTTCATTTACAGCCACCTGTGTCGCCATCCTCATTTTGTTTTTCGCGAGCGTGTTCTTTAGTGGCTAACTATGCCTACACCATTATCATCTGTGCTGTATCAGTCTAACTGAAAGATTTCTGTGGGTGTTTGTTGGTACACTTTGGCAAAGCTTTCATATGTAACCACAGCGCCAACACGCTACACCAAAATATACAGAAATATTCTATTCTACAATATTCGATGTGCCGCACTGCAACGGTGCAAAAATGCAAAAAAATGTGTGCAATTGAGTGCGGCTGTTCAATCCTTTATTAAAGCAGATCAATATTTCTATATCCTGATTATCTACGTTATAGTAGTATAAATATAAACAAACCTAACAAGGCATAAAAAGCGCAAATTGCTGACCAAACAAGGTACATATAAATTCTTTGGTTAGCTGCACGATATTTAACAAAACACATGCCACGCCGCTGCAAAGCGTAGACACCAAAGGGTTATTGATACAAATTTTAAGTATTTGAATTGTTGCTTTAAATAGCGTATTTACTCGCATTAAAAACGCACCCCTATCTTCAGTCACTGAAATCTAGATTTTTTTTCTCCCGCGTATTAAACGCGCCCCATTTGTCCACTGCATTGCCGCTAACTGACAACTGGCGCCTCTATTACCGTTGATCTGCTTCGTTATTATTATTATTATTATTATGCCATTTTTTTTCGCCCACCTCGGATCGCTCAGCCCCCCCCCCCTCCCTTGTTTTCTCACCCGCTGCCGAATGCCGTAAGGTTTATCTGCGCGGGGCACATCCCCCCCCCCCCCCGTTTTCTTTAACCATGCGCCAAAGCAAGGTTCACGAACACTGCGACTGTTGAGACATCGCAGCTGATAAGCACAGAGCGAGCGACGGTCACGACGGCGCCAAGAGAGGGTCGCTTCCTGCAATTACGAGTATCGCGGGCACATCGGGCGTTGGCAGGCAGGCACGCACTTCTGCACTTCGTTGTTTGCATGCATGAAAGCTTACCTTTTCAGCAATAGCACGAAATCCAAAAGCGTTCTCCATGTAGCTCCCTGCGTACACTCCGCTCATTGCTTGATCGGAAACAGCTCTGCTTGCGGCGTGCACAAGCTTCAACGAAAGCCGTTGACAGAGGACTCACACTCCGCCGCACTGAAGTTGTTCTGTACTTGCCGACGCGCCACAGATTGCAGTGACTCGTACTGCATCTACTGTAAGCGTGAGTTGAACCGCGCAAGCCGTATAAGTACACATCCTGGACAAAGCAAGTGAATAGTAAAATAATAAACCACCGTCAGCGTACAGCAAACACGCACACGACATGTTACCACCCAATTCAAAGTCTGCCTGTTGACGATGGCGATGCGCAGTTGCCCCGAGACTTCAAAACCGAAACCGAAAGTGATAGCAGTACCGTTTTATGATATAATTTCCAAGCTATGTGAAGCCTCCAACATATAGTGTAATATTTTATGCTTCACAACATATTTATTTGCTAGCAGAGCTTCGAAGTCGTTTTTTTTTTCCACTGACGTGTGCAGGCGGCAAATGCGTAGCCTTCGTAATGCACATTTTTCTTTTCCCAAGTGAGGCGTGATTGTGGCGTTGTTTCGACATTTTGGAGTCAAAATTTGTTACTTGTGCAACATAGATATAAATAAAAAAGTTAGTGAAGGGCGGCGGGGAGGTTGTTTCATATTTGACACATCTCCACTCCTTTCTTATGTTTGTTTGAGGAGCTTTTTTTATTCAAAATGGGGCAAATCTAGAACCGAAAAAAGCTCAACTAACGCTGCCTTGGCATACACATGCTATCAACGTTTTTCTAGAACAGTGATAAGTTTAAATAATGTTTTAATATTACTGTTTTAGAGGAAAGGTGAACGTATGTATGAGCCAATTGAGTGTCATTGGAGCTACTTTCGGGTCAGGATTTGGTCCATTTCGCACCAAAAAAAATGAAAGCTTCCGATTTGGTTTCTCAAGTGTGCAACCACAGGCAAAAATGTACATGCAAATGGGTCAGGCCCCCTTTTTTTTTCTCTTTCTATCCCCCTGCATGCATAAATCCCAGCAACAGCCCCGCTGTGCCATTAGCTTCTTTTAAATAACACTCTGCCATTCAGCAAGAACCTGGGGACTATGCTTTTTTTACCGACAAAGTATGAATGACGCTTGCTTTTATTTCAAGTCTTAAATTGTGTGTGAGCATAGCAATGTGCGATTATCAGTTCATTGTAACGCCACAGTAACAACTATCAAATACAATGCTGCAACTAGTCAACTATTCTCCATTCTTGTGGCACGGGTACATTGCGCTAGTGTTGTCTACGATGGTTCACGTGTGTATTAAGGGACGCGCAAGCGTTCATATCAAGGATATAAAAAAAGAACAGTAAGTGCCCACAGAGTGGTGAATACCATTGTACGAGTTCACCCGTGCTTAGCGGATGTGCGCTAAGCTTGTCCTGCGGCGCGGCATGCGTGCACAGCAGCTGCATTAGAGTAAGCTTAGCCTGTTATTTGTAAACATGCCTAGTTCCACGGCAATGCGAATGCTGCAAACATTCAATTTGAACTCATCCATGTTATTGATCTAAATATAACTCACTGAATAAATCAGGGACTTGTGTATTGATGCGAATTACTTCAGTGTAAGGAAATATGTGGACCCCCATTGAAAAAAAATGGCCCCGTATCTGCATGTTGGTGGGTGAGTGGGTAATTGTTTCATGTTATGTTTAAGCGCAACATAATCTCTTTTACCGATGTCTCTGTGAGAATTAGGGAAGAATGGATATGAGCGGCAGCAAAATATTTTTAGTAAGAATCCCAAAAACGTAACCCATGAATTAAATCGTTGAACATGTGAGAAATGTTCTCAATAATGTAAATAGGGGTGGCATAATAAATATAATACATAGCACGATATATTTTGGCGAATGATACGGGAAATGAAAACAAAGGCCACAACATCGATATTTTCACCAGAACTTCGGCATGCGGTTTGATTGCATCCATTGAGATTTGCTATGTATTGATGCTCTAAACTATATGCATATATGATAGGTGTAAAATTCAAGGAAACACCCTTGGGTGTAATTTGCGAACATACATCTATAGTACACCTAAAAATGACAAATGGGTGTACAATAGGTGTAATTACAGAAATTACACCCGTGCGGATAAGTTTAGCAGAAAAAATAGGTGTAAGATGGGTGATTTATTGAAAAATCCACCCTTGAGGGTGTGAAATGATTTGCAGTGTATCGCTCTGCCAGCAGGAATGAAACCCAAACTTGTTAGGGTCACCACTTGGCCGAGTTGGTTCATGTTTAGAACGTGGTAGAACAGCTCAAAATTCAGACATGCACAAAGGGAAGATGGTAGGGTACGAGCACTCACTTGCAATTGACTTCAATTTTCGACATGTGGGCGCATTTGTGATATGTGAACATCAAATGATGTTATTTCTTCTTATTTTTTACTGTCTAGGTATATATGTGCCTACATGTAAAAAAAGGCATCAGTTGAAGGTTAGCGCTGGTGTCGTACTTTTTGTCTGAATTTGGGACTGTATTTTCATCCTTCAAATCCAAGCTTTGTGCGTGGCAATTACCTATTCTGCCGCAGAGCCAACTGTAAACAACAGGTTAAATAAAACATATGCGACTCTTCTACATAACTATTTCGCTAAACGAAAATGCACCATGGTCACCTTCCCTCTGCATGCTTCGCAAGGCATCGGTTCTTCAATCAATGAATCAATAGAACTTTGTATTTTTATTTCTTTGCATAGAAAAATATGATATTTGAACCAATAGCCTTAAGTGGCTAGTGAACGGTTCAATACAATATGTATAGACAATATGCTGGTCAGCAAAAAAGTAAAAACAAACGAATCACTTGATTACAGGCAATACACGTATATATTTTCTCAAATCAAGACATACACACAGGCTTACATATCTTATCTCAATAAAAAAGGGCCTTGCATGCCAGACCAAAATTACGTGCAGTTTGATCTCAAAGGAATTTGCGTTCCATATCTTTATTGAAAAAGAATATTGTAGCATCTGGGCCAATTCAAATTGACATTAGATGCATGTCTACACGCAATACGCGACATGCATCTAATGTCGATTTGAAAGCACGTACGTGGGAGCAGCCTTTTTTCTTTGTTCTTTGGTCTTTAACGAGCAATAAACGCGATCTCATTATGAAGCTCGCTGTAGTGGAGGGCTCTGGAAATTTTGGTCGTTTGGTGTTCTTTTTCGTGTGCTGACATCGCACAGTAGACGGGCCTTTATCATAATCTCACCTGTATGAAAATGCGACCGCCGTGACTGGAATCACAAAAACTCCTCGGTTCACATCAAAAATCGCACCCGAGACTTTGGAATGAGCGGCCGAGCATCGTAACGACTACAAGAGCGTGGCGGACTCTAAAATATTCAACATCACCGTAACGTCACCATAACGTAATGTGATGACATAACGTGACAAACTTTTTTCGTCAAGGACGGGTCAATCATGGAGGCCATGCACAACCAGGTTAAGGCAGGAAGACAGCAACGCCTCCCATCATAGAGGCTGGCAAAATAACATTACTAGGAAACGTTTTAAGGTGCTGTAGAGGTTCAAAACAGCTACTGAGAAACTAAACAAGAAAGTGGCTCTCACCTTCAAATAGTCTTAGACAAAAAGTAAGTAACCCTGTGGGTATTTAAATAATGTTCGTCAATGACCTGACGTGACGAAGTGCTGCTGTTGTACCCTGACGTCATTTGCGCTACCTCGATGGCCCATTTTTATTCCAATAGGGGACTCCCACTTTTAACTTCGATCTTTTTTAATCCCAGATACACAGTTGTAGAAACCATCCCGGAAGGAGTGACCTTCAGTTCGGAATATCCGAGGCATCTTGCGACGTACGATGCTTGGACGGAGCTGATAAATGTGTCGACAGCCGAGATAAAGATTGCCTCTTTTTACTGGACATTATCAGCTAATCTCACTGCTTATCCATCCGCAGTTCTGGTAAGTAGGCTTGCTGTTTCTGTCACCCGTTCGACGTATTTTCATCCACTGACCCCAAGAGAGGTTACAAGAATAGCTTATCTATTTGCGCTCTGTGTGTGCGAAAGAACAAAAATTGCTGTCTATCACTATCATGTGAGAGCCACCATGAACTGCTCAATATACTTGGCCAGTGTGCTTGGCCGGCCTGGTCAATGTATTGTTATGGACGAATTAAGCAGAACTCAGGTCACGAACAACATATGTTCCAGTCAGTCAACCTAAATCGATGATGAGAAATTTGCTCAGGTGTTTTAACGAGAAGTCCAGATCGCGTTATGAATTAATGAATTAATGACATCCTCTTTTTCATATTCCCTACATAGGGTGCTCAGATTTACCGTCACCTCCTGCACGCCGGAACAAACAGGTCAATTGACATAAAAATCACCCAGAACGCACCAAGCCGAAAATTTCCCAATATTGACTCCCAGCTACTAGCAGCAAAAGGTGGGTGGTGGAGGTGTGAAACAAGTTCAGCAAAACTCAATACTATCTTATGTTCTCATGCTGTTAAAGAAGTATACTTCCAACTCTTGCATATACTACACTCGATTAGAACCCAAAAAATCCATGCATACAAACGAAATGAATAAGCACGACTGGGCGAATTCCTGGCGGTCGTCCTTAGCGTAAGTCACCCACGACATTGCCCATCCGCACATGTTAAACAGTGATAACACGTGCGCACACTATATGCAATGTGGTTTCTGGTTGCTAATCGCCGCCTTTCTTGGCCCCAACTCCGGAATAGCAGCTTGTTGTCAGCATTATCCTTTTGCAACTGCTTCCCAAGCTCCTGTCTCCGGGGTAGGTTCCTGTCGGCGTAGACGTTGAGGTGCCGCATGCCTTGTTTTCTGCTCTAGAGTAGCAGCTTACTATCGGTGATCTCGCTTTGCTTTTCACGTTCGAGAGTGATTTCATGATCGTTTTCATCCGGGGCAGAAAGAGAATGTGTGGTCTGGAATACACTTATTCTACATCGCCATCATTATGATCGTCATGACGTATAGTGGGTACCATGAATGTGCTGTGTCGTGATAGCAGAAAGAGAATGTGTGATCTGGAACGCGCTTACTTTTCATCGTCATCGCCTACTGCACAAAGTGCACTTAATGCCTTACAGATGTGTAGGGGGTACCTCACGTATCAGCAGAATTATGAATGGCATAAATGCATAGTGCGTGCTTTTCTACCTATTGAAAAACTATGGTAAGCGTGTAGTGGGTGCATCGCATGCGTTATACTGTGATGGACATATGGTGGGTGTATAGCGGGTACTTTGCATGCGCTGTGCCGGATTACGGCTTACGCTCAACGGACAAGCCTACACTTGAAGGGGTTTCACCCCTGTAAAGATGCAGCTCCGCCCACTGGCATCCGTGTTCCCGAAGATTTAGTATAGAAACTGATGTATAATAGAGCTCGCTCATTTCCGTGAAGTCATGCTTTTCTCGAGTGTTTTACCTAGTTAACTTTCTCATACAGACATATGTTTGTGATGCTGGTTCTTAGTCAGAAACCTGAATGTCCTAGTCAATTTTACCAGAGATTCTGGCATTTATACTAAGCCAAGCGTTATGCTTAAGTCTACCGAAGAGCTTTTAACTAATAATATGCGAAAGTATTTAGGTGAAATCTAGGTTATTTGCATTGTTGTAGAAATCATCTGGTATAGCAAAGTGAGAGACGAAACGTGCTGCTTATAGCGGCGATTGACTTGCTGGTCACTTGAAGATGAAGCACAGACGCTGGACAAGTTCTAGTAGGCTGAGAAAAACTTGCATTTACAGACTGTACAAAAGTTACATAAGTACGAACATCGACGTAAAAAAAAGAAAAGAAAAACTTTAGAAGTGAACCATCTTCTGTAGGGCGACCCTACAAGATTCGGCGGAGCCGATGGTCCCTAACACCTCAAGCCCGGTTCAGAACGCTTGGCACAGCTCCGGGTCCTCTTCTTGTTGCCTGGTTGCTCCACCCTTACACAACTCTCGGCAAATCGTCGTCTGCTTGTCCACTCAAAGGACAGTACACTTGGTCGATCAAAACCCCGTCACAAGCACACCACCTTCGTGCACGTTGGCGCTCATGCCCTGTCCCCAAACAACACAACCAAAATGTAAATAACGCAAAACTAGAGAGAGAGAGAGAGAGAGAGAGATAAATACAAGAAAGACAGTGAGGTTAACCTTGACGAACTGGTTTGCTACCCTGTACGGAGGTGGGGAAAAGGGTCGGAAAGAGGATAGATATAGAGGATAGGATATTAATATAATATAAAATAAATCAGAAAAAAAACACATGCGCACACATTCAGGGAGTTCTGATCACAGTCGTTTGGACAGGCCGGTTGAATTCAAGAAGCGTGGGAGCGCCTTCGCAGCCTTCTTCTGCGACATGAAGTCCTGTCGGCAGCGCAGGATTCTTTCTTCCGAAAGAGGCTGGTTGTCCAGTTCATTTTGTGCCTTGCAGAGTGACTGTCTTTGCGAGCAGTATTGTGGGAATTCACACAAAATGTGCCAAGTCGTTTCATCACTGCCACAATGGTCGCATGCAGCAGTGTCAGCCATTCCTATGCGGAACGCGTACGCATTGGTAAAGCGACGCCCAACCATAATCTGCACAGCATAGTAGCGTCTCGTCGGCGTAATTCCGGAAGAATTCAAAGACTGAGAGTTGGGTCTAAAGTACCTAACCATGCATGGATGAAATGTGACTCGTTCCATTGTGAGGTGGTGTGCTTGCGAGCAAGCATGTGGAGTTTCCGTGCAGCGTCAGTTCTGGAAAGCGGAATTGATATGGGCAGAACGGGCAGCTTGATCGGCCCGTTCATTGCCAATTATTCCACAATGTCTTGAAAGCCATTGAAAGGCTATTTCATGACCTTTCTCAATGAATTGGTGAGTATTTTCTGCAATCTCAAATACCAGCTGTTCTTATTGGCCGTGGCGTAAAGGTGATTGAAGGGATTGCAGTGCCGCCTGTGAGTCACGGAAAATTGTCCATTTTTGTGGCTTTTGATCGCTGATGAATTGCAATGCGGCACGAACAGCTGTGAGCTCTGCTCCCGTTGATGTCGTAAGGTGGGAGGTCTTGAATTTTCTTGTCGTGTCTTTTATCGGTATAACAAATGATGCCGTTGAACTCTTCTGTAAAACAGAGCCGTCGGTTTATACGTGTATACAGCCTTGATACGTTTCGTATAACAAAAGCGGAGCAAGCTGACTAAGAGCAGGTGACGACATCTGTTTTTTTCTGAATGCCAGGTATAGTTAGCCTGAGTCAGGAACCAGGGAGGAGTCGAAGGCCTGGCGGCGGGTGTGAAGCATGTTGGCAAAGAACCGCGATATGTGGTGACCGTTTGGCAAAATGCTGAACGTGGTTTGTCTGCTGGTAAAGAGGCTAGGTGGTGGCAGGGTGTTCGAGCAATATGCCTTATATCTGTCCTGAGTGCCTCAACGTCGATATGTGTCGTGATGAGGTGGTCACCGGCGATAGCTATAGTATAGCCATTGTCGACGCACTACGAGGCAAGTCGAGGCAAATCCGGAGTGCCTTGGACTTAACACTCTGTAGCGTTTGAAGGCTTGTTTTGCTTGCATTGGTCAATGCCGATAAACTGTACCACAGGAAACCAAGAAAAAGTACTCTGTACAGCTGTAGCATTGCACTGGGAGACATTCCTCAAGTCTTCCCTGCAAAGAACTTCAGTATATTACAGATGTCCATCAACCGTTTCTTCATGTACGAAACGTGATCGCTCCATGATAGATTCCTGTCAATTATGACGCCCAAAAACTTGTGCGATCGAACGTATGGTACAGTTTGACCATTGATGCTTGTAGTGTACTTATCCATAGGCTTTCGTGTAAAAGCTGCGAGGGCGCATTTCTCGGAAGAAATTTCCAAGCCTCGATTTCGGAGGTAGCGTAATGTTTCAGTGGCAGCTTTTGCATTCTCCCTCGTAACTGCAGGCGCAAAACTAGAAAAAGTCATAGAGGCTTGGGCAAACTCCACGGCTCACAGTTATCTAGACAGCTACATGTAGTGGCGTTTGTGGTCATAGGACCGCTTCTTTGTAACAACTTAACTTGCTGACGACGGGGCAATATACCGCATGTCGCCTGTGCGCTCTCAGAGGAACCGCCAGATGACCGCGCGTGGTTCTACCTATAAGCTCATTTACCAGGATATCGCAAAAGCAGTCGAAGACATGCCAATTCAACAATAGGCACCCCAGACACCAACCTGTCTCGAGCCCGCCCGCCTCCGAGAGCTAGCTCCCCGGACTGCAACTAATGTTGCGCGTCACCGATTTCGCAGGCGCGCAAACAGTACACGACCGTGCCACAAGCCAAGCCGGTGTGAGGAGTAGCCGCGGTGCGCTGGATCTCGGAAGAGGCCCAACGATGCGTCGGCTGCCAGTGCCATGAGGCAATTAGGGGTACGTCACAATGACGTATATAATCAATCAATCAATCAATCAATCAGTTTATTATCATGTCATAAAGTATGTTACAGGGAGTAAAATATACAGAAGAGGGTCTCAAAGTACAAGACTGCAACGGGACCCTCAATCCCGCCCCTTTTGTTGCCCACGTGGCAGTTGGTTTTCTTTCCATGAGTTAACAGTAACTGGAAACGCTTGGCCGTCTCTGGCGCTGCAGAACTAACTACGCGTGACACTATACTGGCGCCACACTGTTCGCGTTCACGGCAAATCTGGTCAGACACGCTTCGACCGAATGCAACTAAAGCAATGCTGCCTGCCATAAGCTGGCATGCCTCCCCAAGCTTACGGCACAAAGTAAATAGAAGCGAACATAAACTGCCACGTAACCTTATAGCGCGGTCCTACGATTTACATAAGCCATGAAAAAGTGCTGCCACTTCGAACAAAAAGCACATAGCAAGACTATTTTTCACAAGTGAAGGGCAGGCGTACCGTGGTTTTATGTGTGGTGCTTACATATATTTTTTTAACCGGCCATACACCACTTGATTTTGGTAGCCATGAAATGATGTCCCTAAAGAAGATTATTGCCTCACAAATTAACCAAAGAAAAAATTTTTGAATCGGTCAAGTACTTGTGGAGTTAAAATATTGGTCGAACGCTGCAGCTGCATCTTTTTTTTTTCTCGCACCGATGAAATAACTGAAAGTTAAGCAGTGAAGGAAGGCACGGGGAAAGGAAATACGTCACGCGCGGAGCGTGGCCATGAGCACTTTTTATGTTTTTTTTCTTAAAATTCACGGCTTTTCGGTGAAATTGCGCGGACACGTTGCGGCGTCCTATGGCGGCCCACTAACTCCAGAGATCGCCATGCCCAAAACACCATGTGCGTGATACTCGCACCTTCGGAGCAATATTTTTTTTTAATAGTGTCACTTGACTATAGAGAAGAGAAAGCAATCTTTAGCAAACTCTGACACTTACTCGCAAATTTCTGGCAGTGTACTGCACTGTATTGTTTGTCTCGTGTGTTCCCAGGAGCGTAGACTACTGATCGGCAGCGCTTGTTGACCACGCTCAAAAAAGCGTGTCAGCGCCCCTTCTATTTGTATCTGAGTAAAGTGCATTGTTTTTTTCTGGTAACATTTGTGTGAAGCTCCATGCTTGGTCATGACTACTTTCCCAGGCGCAGCCCACGTGCGTAGCCTCAACCTAACACGACTTGGTCACGAGGGCATCCTTCACTCCAAGTTCTGGACCGTAGACGGGAGGCATGCCTACATCGGTAGTGCCAACATGGATTGGAGGTCCCTCGCACAGGCAAGTTCAGATCACTCACTTACCTACTCAGTGTTGCCTGCGTCAGCTCATCTTAAAGGAGTCTGAACCAAACGTTTGAGTGTGAGGTATCCGGATGCACAGATCTGTGTGAACGTACACGCATTATCCACGAAATATGAATGGATAAAAAGTGAGAAAAAATACGCTGTCCCACTAAAGGTAACCATGTGTGGATTCAAAGCAGCACTGTTGTTGAGTTGGGCTTCAATTTGTTGTTTCATTTCTCCATTTCCGTGTATGAATCATTTCTGTGTGGAGTTGTGTACATATGTTGTGTGCTGCTTATGTTACCCTCCTTCAATTCGTGTGTATTTTGTGTGTGCCGCAAAGTGAAGCCCCAGCGCTGCTAGGAGAGTGCAACGGAGGAAGCGCGCACAGCCATCTCTTGGGTGCGCGACACCTACCCTATGAAAAAATGATGAAACAATCAAAACGCATCATCTTGAGGCACACTATGTCCCGTGACCGATACCCTTTCAAATCTTTGGTATGTCTTACCGCTTCGCAGTCTTGCATTGCGGTGGCGCTGACTTGTTCCCCTTTTTCATGATCACGTTGAACATCTTCTGGTGTACCAGACATGCACGAGAGAACCCTTTTTCCCAGGCTTGCGTACTTAGAGAGCGAGCCTAGCGAGAAGCAAGTTGAACGTGGCTGCAGACCACACAACGTATTTGCAGGCTGTTCATACCGAAGTGGCATGTCACTTTATTGCAACATTCTTTACCAGGGCAAAACAGAATGCCTTTCTTGCATCCTACACGTTGTATTGCTGCATGGCACCCCTCCCTTCCTCATAGCCTTTTTTTTCTTTCAGTGCAAGGTGTCTTTTATCATTTGCACTGGTCCACAAGGGGTATTCGATACATCCATGCGTAGAACGTATGACCTAGAACGTATTTCATGTCAATTTTAAAGTGTTTGTCGCTTCACAGTAGTTCAATCGTGCTTCACTGCCTACGAACCACGTTTCACGTCCCTGCACACGCGACGTGGTTAAAAGGTTCTTGACATCATTTTTCGAAGGTGTGTTTATACTTTCACACAATCAGCCTGTATCAGAGATGGCTATCAGCAAATGTGAAGCATAGAAAATACTGAGATATTTTATGCTGATATTAAAGTCATAATTTCAGTGACGCACCTATAGACATCGACGCTAACGTGAGGTTGCTGTGTATTACGAATCCTGGTGACTGCATGGACCTTAGCTGATTGGGATAACGTCAGGCACCAAAACTTACAACATGACCGTTTTCACGTCACCAACTAAGTAAAGGGGTGAAGCTGCCATGCAAACATTATGATATCGTGCACGAGTACGTGATGAAAGCTCAAGCTGTGTTGTGACGACTGGGTACCATACAAACCAAAACGAGCTCTCATAAATATGCTGCAACTACTTATTGAGGGTGCCCTCAAGCTTAGCCGCACGTTTTCTAGCCCTTAAATGCCTGGTGTTCAGCTGACGCTAAAAAAAATCCCACGAGAATTTCCTTGAGAGTACCCCTTTATGAAGAACAAGAAATTATAGTGCACCTATGCTGCCGATTGGATCAGCTTGAATTTTGTGCATTCTAATTTTCCTGTGTATCCCTTTATGAAGAACAAGGAATTGTAGTGCACCTATGCTGCCAATCGGAGCAGCTTGAATATTGTGCCATCTAATTTTCCTATGTCTTTTCTGGTCTATTAGCACGTACAACATAAAAACATAGACGCTAATGACCTGAAATATAGAAGTGCACTTGGCTGTTCATAATTTCTAGGGTGATTTTATTCCCACCTCTCTTCATCTTCATGCAAATGCACATTGTTGTTTTAACCTTTAACATCTTTTTATACAGGTGAAGGAGGTTGGTGTGCTGATCAAAAATTGCAGTCGCATCGTACGAGATCTAGAGAAAATATTTCAAGTCTATTGGGAAATGGCGGATGAAAATTCTACTCTCCCCACAACCTGGCCGACCACTCTTAGCACCACGATTAACAGCATGACTCCGGCGCATTTCAACCTCAATGGCACAAGTACACTGTCGTACATAGCGGTAAGTTGTGTTACATTTATTTATTTCTTTTATTTATTTTTATTCATAAAGTACTGCAGGCCATAAAAATGGCCGAAGCAGGAGTGGGAGGTGGTACAATGATAATGATATTACCAATAATTAGGTGTACAGGTGTAGAGAAAGACGAAAAAACAAAGAAAACAACAACAACAAGAACGACGGAAAAAATAAATCAGACAGGTGTACAATATATTCGCAGGTTACATAACTCGCACTCTAAAGTAATTTTCCAAAGATTTTAGTACATTTGCTGACTCAAAAATATGGTGCGGCAGTTTGTTCCATTCTGTTATTTCACTATCAAAACACCGTATACTTAAATGGACACCAAAGTCAAATAACAATTGACTCAATGTAAGACGACGTGTAAAACGACAGTATTATCAACAGCAGTGCTATACCTACCGAGAAATTAAGGTAAATGCCCGAAAACACGTGAGCTACGCGCAGGACATTTGCAAAGTGATGCCCATGACGCGAAAGGTGCCGCCCACAATTATGCACTAGAAATTGAACTAGCTGCCCTAAATAAAGAACCTTCCATGCATCAAAAGACGTAATAAGATGCTGGTTGTTCATTTCCGTTTTATTCATGAAAAAAACAACAACCGCTAGACATTACTATGGTGAATGGCTCGAATGATTCTAAAATTCAATTTTCGTCTGGTTAAACTGGAGAGGTCATGCCATCTAGCGAGGCGCAGTTGAACCAAACACGTGTGCCATCTCGCAGGCCATAGCAGGATATTCTCCAATGGTCGTTGTAGCTGCCATGGCTCCCTCTATTTTCGTTCTGCTGCTACAAGTGTTGGTGGCCGCACAGCAAAGCCGGTCAACGTTGCGCACGGTAACAGTGATGTGACACGCTCCACTTGAGGCGGGTAATTTGAAGTGCACTAGTCTGATACGTACCACTAAAACGTAAACTTATTTCAAAATAAGCACTTTCTCGGCACTAAGGTGATCCCCTCCCTTTAAACAGAAACGGATAAAGTTGGTGATTGAACGGTAGATTCATTCATTCATTCATTTGACCAAAAATAAGGCAGAAAATTCACTGTTTCAGGCTCGCACGAGACATTTCGTTTGTCGCAACTATGTTTTCAGTGACAACCCTTGTGCTAGAATTTTGCATCCATCCTCTAACAGACAGTAAGAGTGCGTTGCTAGATGAAGCTAGTTGCAGTTCTTTCATATGTTAAAAATGACACGTTGTACTAAACAAAATCTTTTAAATAGAGGCACTGTTCACTTCCTGCAAAAAGCCACATTCTTCAGCGTTTATGAATACTGTAATAATATCTAACGAGATTTCTGGCATTCAGGTTTTTTACTGCCGATATAATTGTTTTTGTTGAACAATTACCCTTGTGGCCTACATAAATAGGGGGGCGGATCTAAACGCGATCAGCAGATAGCAGCAATGTGAATAACACCACAAAGTTACAATATGTCTTTCCAATACATTTATATACTAACAATTCGGGTTTAGTGTCCCAAAACTACAATATGATTATCTGGAAGGCCGTAATAAAAGGCTCCAGAAGTTTTGTCGGCCAGGTGTACTCAAACGTGCCCCGATATCTCACAGTACACATGCTTCTGACATTTCGTCTCGGAATGAAAAGCGATTGCCGTGGCTGGGGTCGAACCCACGAAATTCGAGTGAACAGCCAGGCACCATACCCACTGTTTCACCACGACGGACTAATATCTACTGCATTGAATACACCATATAATTTTCTACAACATTTACTTGGAGGAAGTTTGGTGCTGCGATTGTTCAACTATTGTGCAAATTATGGGTGGTACATGTGTTATGAAAGGGAAAGAAGACAACCACCAGTTCGTAGCACGAAGCCACAAGGAAATCTGTACGTATTACTCAGAAAAGAAAGCTTCTTAGTTGTCGAACAACTCGTCCTGGTCTGGAGTTCGAACCCGGAACCAACTCCTTTCCGCCGTCTTTCGGGTTTCCGCAGATCTTTTTTGTAGTACGTGTGTTAACCGAGTCTCCGTTCTTGCGGCTTCTAACGTAGTTACGGATTTGTTAATTGTGGTATCTCGTCTTTTATTTCGGGGCGAAAGAATGGCTCGTTTTGAACCACATGAGATTCTTTGAATAATACAGCCTATTAGGGTCAAGGTCTTAATGAAAGACATCTAAACTTCCCTAGAACACTGCCTTGCGACATAGCAACTGCAGGTCATACGGAGCTACAAGGTGTCCAAAAAACAAAGTTTAGGCAAATTCATATAAGTACCATCACTCTCATACCATTTGAAGCGTCACGCGATGCATTTCCGGTACACATCAGTGCCTGATTTCTCCAGAGCCCATACTGTTATGCAACTGTATATGTACACTCTCAAAAAAAGAGTTCACGCTACTCCTGACAATCTTAAGCATCACAGTACTCCCAGAAGAGAGTGCGATGACCAACCAAAAAAAAATTTACGTTCCTTTTTGCAGTCCTGAGTTGCGCGAAACATTTAAGTACTAGCCGCACTAATTCTGCACTTCAGTATTTCACGCAACTTTGTTAAGATGAATTACCAACGTGCCTAGCAGTCCGTGCTCCTCTTTATGGAGAGTCGAAAGGCGGCAAGCCACAACTCTTAGAAAATAGTTTAGGAGGCTTTTTTTTTATTTAGAAGACGTTTATTAATGGGTAAATCGTCATGATTAAAAAAAAACATCTTTTACAGAGTGCTCCCCCTTTCTTTACGACTGCTGGACGGACGGAGGACATTGACGCCATTCTTGACGTCATCACTAAGGCGAAGGAATTTGTCTACGTCGCAGTCATGAACTACCTGCCGTTAGATTATTATTCCAAAACCAGAAGGTAAGTATATATTGCACATGCCTTACTTGTAAAGTGTTGAACTACCTGCCGTTAGATTATTATTCCAAAACCAAAAGGTAAGTATATATTGCATATGCCTTACCTGTAAAGTGCTCGCGCACATGTCTTCCCTTTACGTCGCATCGCTGCATACACTTCACCCATAGACCACTCTGCACGGGGCGCAAGGAAATGTGACAACTAGGGCATAAGGTATACTTGAAAATACTGCACTTTTATTATTGTTTAGAACGCTTTGCTTCTACATAATCTCTACGCCGGAGTCTCTGCCTCTTTGGTAGCTGTTCAAAATTTCTTAATATTCTGTTCCACACACCGAACTCTTTCCAATAGTTTGGCCATGTATTAAACGAAATAGAGTGGTTGCTATTGAGAGTAGGGCAGGCGTCATTATTTTATTCGAATTTTATATTTCATTGGTCTTTGTTTCTTACGAGAATCGGTAATTTATCGAGCGTGAAGGTATCTGCATTGGGTGGTCTGTTGCACCAGATTTATGTAATTTGTCTTTATCTGCTATTGACAGAAAGTTTGCCTCAATTCCCAACAATTCTCTAATGCCAAACGTTTTTAGAAAATTTGAAGATTTTGGATTGATCTTAAATTCGAACTCTTCTGTATTGACCACTAATGAAGTGGATGATATTTTTAGGTTGTTTAGATATGTCAAGGGGCTTTCTTTCACGCATGAGCGGCCTTAGATGACGTATCGGAGTTTTTACATTTCACCTTGACGCTATCAGATGCACACATTCGCTGGTCCTACTGCCGTCGCTATCATGAAGAATATTCACCCTACGACTTGGCGCACACAAAACTTGTTGAAAGGGCAGTAACATCAATGTGCCTTGTATTTTCGTGGACGCGGTCCTGTGCTCACAAAATGCCGGAAACTTTTCGCCAACAGGTAGGCAAGCTAAATTCAGCCGGATAAACTTGCTCTAAGGTAGTGTCAGCGGAAACTCTCCTTCAGAAATTGAAGGACAAGCTGAAAACAATGCCGCCTGTGGATAAAAGACCGTAGGTCGTGCCGTATATGCACAAACTTTTCCACAACTTAAAAAAGGAGGTGAGCAGGTGCAAAGTATCTATTGTTTTTTCAGCCCCACGGAAGCAGGCCAGCCTTTTCCAAGGCACTGCAGCACCGGCAAAAGCTGGCCCTTTGTGGTAAAAAAAAGCAAAAAACATATGCAAGGCCATTTGTACGTTACGCGGTGTGCGTGGTTTACGAAATTCCACTCACATGTGGCAGTTTATATCAGCCAGATAGGACATGCGTTAGTGATAGGGCAAGCTAGCATGTGCGTTCCGTAAAAATAACATCGGTGCCCATTACCCACGCAATCATGCATGTGTGAGACAGGCCTAACTATCATTCGCATACTTAGAAGCAGCCAAAACACAGTGACATGCGAGTTTTTTAGGCGTATTTTATCAATGTTAAGCGAATTATGTGTATCAGTGACACATCTGTCAACCTACGTATATATGAGGAGCAATTTTCGGTGTCTTGCTTTGATGACGTGTTAAGTGGGGAATCGTTAACCATGTCCTGTGCAATTGTAACTGCGTAGATCTCCCCATAATTATAACGGTGAGCTTTTTTGAAATAAAGTTAGTCGCAAGGTGACGCCCCATCATATCCCCTTTCTTTTTCGTCTATGTGGATTGCGTTCCTAATATTTCTTCAATATGAACCTACTAACTCAACAACACGTTTTATTAAGCTTCTGCGCACCTATCTCAACCTAATCTTGATTGGCAAATATTTTTCAACAACAGCGGCAAATAAAAAAACGTATTTTTGAGTTTAGTGAAATCGCAACGTAGTTTAAGTTGACTAGGAACATAGGAAGTTCTGAATTAGCGCTTGGCAGTCCACACTTGCGCCCTATGCTCATAGGCAGTAGGGGTCCTTGTTACATACCACCCGTTATTGTGAGCGATAGCAGATTCATCTAGAGTTTTCGAAGTAGCTAAAAAAAGTTGAACGTTCTTGGTTGAGACTACAAAGACGCAAAGCAACTCATGCTAAGACATTAAGTATAATATAAAGCCCACTCTTATTGTCGTTATTGTTGTTTTTGTGCAGCCGCCATGCTACAGAAAGAGAAGTCCGCATAATGTCACTTGAGCAACTTGTGAACTCATTTATGAACTTATTCCATGACACTGTAACCCTTCATTGTAATTAAGGTTTTGTAGCCGTCTTACTGTTTGCTATGGTCATACACATCGTCTTAGTGGCGGCGTGGTTGTTTTTGCTGTTGTTGTTGAATATGCAGTAGTAGAAGTAGGAGTGGCCGTGATAGTAGTAGTAGTTGTTGTTGTAGCTGTTGTAGTAGTTGTTGTAGAGAAGTTCATGCGGGAGCTATAGTTGTCGTTGCTCTATTAAAGATCTATTGGAACCAAATATCTTCAATGGCAATTAATTCGCTTCCGTTGGTATCATCGTTTCAGTGATGCCACTAAGAAAACAACAAAAAATACCGATGTGCTGCTGCCCTCCCAAATGTAAAAAAAATGAACAAACTCTGCATCTTCCACCCTCTCAGGTTTTGGTCTGTCATTGACGATGCATTGAGACGCGCTGCCATAGAAAATGGCGTCCGTGTGCGCCTTCTGGTGTCCAAGTGGAGCAAGACAAAGCCTGTCATGTGGAACTTCGTGGAATCTCTCGCCTCACTAAACACCACTAATATCTCAATCGAAGTCGTAAGTTTGAACACGTTTACTTGTTTCCACTTGTAAAAAAAATAGCAGTATAGATTAGCCCTTACTTCACCCTGTAATCAGTACAACTATTTCTGGCAATAACTAAACGTTTAATCAGAGCCCACGTGAGATTTTTTGGACATGACCGAGATAATGTATCCATAAGTTATAGGCAACAGAAAGAGAGACGCTCAATCACAAATCCTTATGGCTCACTATGCACCTTTTTTTGTCCTGAATTCATGCGCAAACACATGCGAACCGCATGACTAGATTAGGAACGGACTTTGTCCTATATGACATGCACGAACGAAAATTTGGAGGGCACCTCAAAGTTTTACGTGTTAAGCTTGGGCTGCAGTCATCTCCTTATGGTATACTGTATAGAGGTGAACAACTTTGAAGAACTCGATCTGGCTAAATGGCGTAGTCGCTTCCGTTGGGTGCAGAGCTAATACTTGGTGAGGGAGAGTGGGTGAGTTGGTGAGTGAGTGTTAGTGTCTGTGTATGTGTGAGTTAGTTTGTGAATGAGTGAGAGGTTGAATTAAACTTATGTCTCTTACAAAAGAACTAAACTTCTTCACTTATGCATATTCTTTTTTTTTTCAGAAAGCTATGATGATTCCTGCCTTCACAGAAGAGCAACGCAAGACCCCATACGCTAGAGTGAACCACCAAAAGATGATGATTACGGACAAAGCGGCTTACATTGGTAAGCTACCACATCATTCGCCAATGCAAAAGCGAACGCAGGAACATAGTTCGCCAGTGTGTAACAGCGCCCACTTGACTCCTATCTGCTCATGTTCAGCATTACTATCAGCCTTATTTGGAATCACATATATACGCACGTCTGCTGACATGCAATCCAAAGCAGTGTCGTTTATACAGCATTTGAATGTTTATTTATCAGAGGCATGCGATGCTTAGAGGGCTAGCTTGACGTACTCCCCACCACTTTTCCACCAAAGTTCTAGATAACAATACACGTTATCTTGTCATCTCTACCAAGAAAAAGTACCTTACTAGTTTGCGAGCATTTTATAACTGCTATTCATAACCATTATATGAAATGGTGCTGAGAAGGGTACCGATTACATGAGAGATTGATGGTAAAGAGATTTGACACCATTGTCGGCTAACAAACTTCCTGGTTAACGGACAGATGAGTAGCCTCACTCTGACTCACTCAGTCCCAGATGGAGCCACCAGTTTGAGTGAGCGATAGTGAGTACCATTTTGTTGAGTGTGAGTCCGCTTGAAGAACAAAAAATGTTGAGCTCGAGTACGAGTGAGTCAGGCAGCCGGAGAAAAAATTTGGCAAGTCTGAGTTTGAGTGAGTCCGAAGCGCAAAATATATTTCATGAGTGAGTCTGAGTAAGCTCCACAAGTTTTGCCGGCCTATTGTTTACGGTGCGCCATTGCTTCACCCGAAAGTTGCGAGTTCAAATCGAATCCAGCTGCGATGGTCGCATTTTAGTGGAGGAGAAACAATGGATGCTGATTTCAGATGCAGTTAGCTCAATTTGTATAGTCAAAATGACTTTGATAAAACCTGCACAGACTACTCTATCGATAGATACCCTTACCTATGTCTAAAAAATGTATGAGTTCTATTGAATCAACCAAGTATAGGTTGTACCCACTTATTTTCTTTCCAGTACAATCGGTGACTCAATGGTATGTCGTGTATTTTCGGCATGACTAGAAAACAAAATCCACGTGTTTGATGAAGAGTCGAGGGCTTCGTAGTTCTCTTCCTAATCCGACATATTCACGGTGTTACGACGTATGGCCTTACCTTGATTCAAGTTTGGAGCTTAGCACTGCTGTGGAAAAATGATAAAAAGGAAAGAAATACTTGTAGAATTTAACATGCCAAAACTATGATGTCATTGTAATATACACCTCGGCGTAAGACGGTAAATTAATTTCGACAAGCTGGGTTTTGTAGGTGTGAAAAACAGAATTAAAAACAAAAAGTTATATTTATGACCGGCACAAGAGCACAACTGAAACTTCACCCACTATATTGTCCAAGAGTGTAACTGAACCACATTCTATCCTTTTTTTGTCATGAAAAAACTAGGCAATTCAGAACACCTGATGTCGTGCAATATGAGAAGTAGTGCATATCTCATGGTACAGTATTGCGTATCTGTAGCAGTAATCACTGACATTTTCGAAAAAGAAAGACAATGATGTTTATGCCAACGCAAGTGAGCTCTCGTGTGCCTGTCAGGCATTCTAGTGTAGACAGGGCATACTTCTTGCGGAATTTCGTTTTACCAAAACAGCAGTGTCGAATATCAGAGGTACGTTCGATGACGGCTGCTTCTCCTTGCCTTTGAGAATAAAAACATGGTAACATAGAAGGATCATGGTACACGCTAACTAGAAATTCATGGAACTACTCCTTGCGATTTTCTTAGGAACGTGAGAATTTCTATAATCCCTGCCCATATTGAGGAACGCTGGTAACTATATCGTCAATGTAACTCCAAATTATCGCATACAAGTGCAAACTGCTATAGACCGTTGCGAGACAGTTTCTTCGTTCAACGACAAAATATTACGAAACATTTTGCGCTGAAACATAACTGAAGACGAAGCGAAAAAGGTTTTCTTTCCGACATCATGCATACGCTAAACGTTACAGGTGCTCCAAAAGTAAAACATAACACGTGAGCTGTGACCGAGCATCGTGGAAGTGAGTGCCAGCGCGCTCCACCAGAGTAGCGTTTTTTTTTATTTTATTTTGAAACGGAAGTGTGTGCGCTATCTTCAGCCACATTTCTGCATGAAAATGACGGACCACTTCTCAAATCAAGCGCACTGCCACTCACTTTTGTGCAAGTACACCACAGCTCGCGTGCTTAATTTTACTTTAGGAGCACCTGTATAAAGGTAGCGTAGGTTGAGCGAAGACAAGCAGAGTACACGTGAATCCAGTACGCACAGGTAGCGTACACAATGGTATCGCACGCATTTAGCATGCCTTGGTGTTTTTGCGTGTCCTGCTCATCGATATAAGGTCGCAGTGGCCAGTAACGTAACAGGCGTTGTCGAGCGTATCAACCCGAAGTTTTACACCCTACTCTACAAGCGACTACGACGAACGCAAGTTGATGGGGAGGTCGTGGAAGTTGATGGAGCAGTGAAGTGACACTCAAGCGAGGAGATACTTCAACATATCAGTAAGTCGCGCTCTTCGACAATTCCAAGATTGCCACGTCCCCCCCCCCCCCTAATGAGACGTCTGATAGTAAAATTGCTGTTAGCGACGCCGCATTAAAATTCTCGCGCCCAACATTGCGATGCTTACATTTTAAAGGCATCTACAAGGCCGTATTATCTGACCGGTAAAAAGTAAAAATACGTTGTCATCTCACACACCTGTAAACTTGGCACAACGAGTTTCAGCAAATGTCGCTCACCTAATGTCACATAATTACGAAAAATACGCTTTCATGTCCTTGTCAACCCGGCCGGTAATTACGGTGCAAAATTTAATAAAAAGAAAACTATGACCTCAATTTCCCCTCTGTTGACAAACTTGTGATAATAAAATAAGTACATTAGTGCTCTTGGAGCACACGTAATCAATGTAAGCTGATTAGTCGTTTCGCCTTGGTGTCCCGGTAAGGTTGTAAATAGCATTATGTGTTTGACACGGCAGTACAATCACCATCTCATCACAATTTTAAAAGCTTTCTTGGGATACCTCAGTGCAAAATTTCTGCTTTTTTTGTAGGTCTGCTGGTTTTTTTTGTCTAGTGGTTGTTACCCTGCGCAAGTTCAACCTTTTGCTCAACGCCCACCTGTTTTCATCAAGTGGCTGCGGTCATACTTGTGAACATTGTCAATCAAAAAGCAAATATTGCACATATTTGAGGCGCATCATTGATACGTAAGTGTTAGGCTTTCAAAAAAATGCACAGATACTTAATTTTAAAGACAAAAGTGCTTATTATGGTGGGCGGACAATGCGACACTATGAACGGAAAACGCGAGTTTTTCCTACTCCTTGCTGAAGAATTCGCTTTATTCACTTTAATTGGCTGAAGCGAGCCGGTGCTACCACCTACCAGTGACTGTTCGTTTTAAAAGCTTTTGTTTCTTCACATTGCTGCCAGACGGCGTCATGTCTCATGCAGCGCCTCCAGACAGAATATCGTCTTTCAACGTCCTGTGAAGCAAAGCACAGAGATGCGCGGCTAATTTAGTTTCCTGCTAGAACTTGTTCCGTTGGTTGCTTCATTGGTGTCTGTCTTCCTCTCCTTCTTGCAGGAACATCGAACTGGGAGCCGAACTACTTCATCAAGACAACAGGAGTTGGCTTGGTGTTAAACCAGAACTCAAGCGATTCCATCAGGGGTGAACTGAAGGCAATTTTTGAGCGAGACTGGAATTCCAATCTCACCTACTACGTCAAGCCAGGCCACAGAAGAAAACTCCATTGATTCCAACACCTCGTTGAAACTTGTTACTGCATAGCTCTCTTCATGTCATCCCGAGAGTAGGTCAGTAAGTGCACTTCCTCTCAAACCTGCCTTTCATTTCTCACTGTAATGCCCGCATACAGCTCCTTCTGAATAAACAAAAACTCGTTAAGGACTTGTTTGAGATTGGCCCTTGCTATAGAAATAGGGTTCCCTTAATTATTGGTCTTTTGAGAGAAAAAACAGATTAACAATGGCTGCAGCGAAGAACTGGACATTTCCTGCGATTTTTTTTATTTGCTATATTGTCGGCGATTTTTATTTCTCGGAAGAAACCACATGCAGCACCAACGCTATCTCCTTTTCCGATCCTCGCGCACAAGTTGAATTTCTTTCACCCAAGTAACAGTTTTGTTTTTGTGTCATACTGTGCTACAATATTAACAACAACAACAATAATAATAATAATAATAGTAATAATAATAATGGATGTAGCATCGTAAAACTATGCTATTATTATGAGAGATGCTGTAGTGAAGTCCGCCGGAAAGTTCGACCACCTGGCGTTTTTAACGTACGTCTTAGTTCTACGTACACGGGCCCCAAGCGTTTTCATCTTCATCGAAAATGCGAACAGCGCGGCCAGAATAAGTTCCATGACATTATGGTCAGTGGTGACCACCACAACCACTAGAGCACCACGGCTGGTGCTTCACACGCAGCTGGTGCTTCTTACAGCTGACCGGAAGAGACCACTCCCAGAAAACCATCTATGAAAGGAAAATCGCTTTCGTTGTCGGCTTTCGTAGAGGGGCAAGAAAAATGGCATTGAGTAGCCAAGGCAACAACGCCTGTATTCAAAAACACTCCTTGACTTGAACGTGACTTGCACCAACCTCAACGCAGCGCACATGAAACGCGTTTGTGCTGCATTAACGGTGTTGAAAAGTCAAGTTCACATAAAAGCGTTTCTTGACACAGGGGTAAAGATGGCATGATGGGTGGTTTATTGGTTTTTCATCATGGAATGCTACTGCGAACAACGAAGGGTACGAAAGAACACAGCGGTATATTCCTGGTGTTCTTGCTTCGTCCCCGTCTATATTTGTAGCAGCCTTTCATAATGCAATATCAACTGGCTCACCAAGCAATCCTTAACGCCCTCACTACTGAATGCCCTTTCTTATTGCCGTTTACGAAAGCTAACCACGAAAGCAAAGCTTTTCATAGTGCAGTACCTGCTGGTACACCATGCCAGTCTTAAAGGGACAATGCAGTGCATTTTCGACCATACTCAGATAATACCGTTTTCAAACACTACTGACAGTCCTGCAACATTTAGGGCGATTGATTTTGCCGAGGAGCTCTTCTGTAAATTTAATTAACAAAATGAATGATGGGCCACAACAAAAATCGAGAGAGGGAGCTGCTCCGACATCCATGGTGGTTATTAACGTACGTCATAAAATTTGTATCTGACGACGTCACGAAATCTGCTACACACTGCCACGGCTGGCCAGGGCATGAACATAGCTGATGCGTCTCTTTTAACGTGCGAAAAGGAAGTTGGCAACGTCATCTGACGCGGAATCGAGGTGTGCCAGCTCGTCTGAACTTAGGAGTGACAAGTTCAGTGATGATTGCAGCTATTATCCAGCCGCGGAAGCATCGCCTTTCAATTTCGACCCGTCGGCGCATGAAGCATCTGACGTGTCTCGAATCGATATCCTCGTTTCTCTATATAGTATGCCATGTCACCTCTTGATAGAAATCGTACGCTGGAGCCATCTGTTGGGCATGGAGCGGTTTTGAAAAAGAGCAGGCGCTTTGTTTCTTGAACAGCGTGGCCTGCGTTAACAAGTGTGATTTAAAATTCTCTACCAAAATTTTAAAATTTTTCTGAAAAACAAAACAGACTTCTGGTTGTACGATTTGGCACGTACAACTAGGCTACCGACGAGAACACATGATCAAAGTTTTATAAAAATTCATGAATGTCGAAACTTCAACGGAGCTCGCCTTGAGGCCTTCGTTGCTCAAGGTCAATTTTTTCGCCCGTGTATAAAAGCTGAACACACTTAGTAGGACATTGACTTTAATGATAGCAACTTATTCATAAAAAGCGCATGTTCTCCTCATTCTCCTGCAGAGTGTAATCCGAAATAGGTCGTTTCTTCAGCAGGCTTGGAAATTCAGTGAGGAATAGTCGTATTACCTATTATGTCACAGAATCTTCTGCCCATAAATTGAACAATTAAAATCAATTTAACCATTCATTGAGTAAGTTTCAAATACAAGTTTGTTACTCACCACTGCACGTGATTTCTCAATTATTTATACCCACTTCAATGAGTAAGTTACACATTACCGGGAGAATTCATCGAAGAGAAGCAGCCATCAAAGTCGGGGTGCTACTGTTGTCAAATTGAAAACAGTGAAAAAGAATATTTCGTCTTGTAGGCTTATCTAACTACAACGATTATATTTGCGAATAACTGCATTATCACTCTTATCTGTAAAGTACTTGTAAATGACGGATCAGTCATTAAATTATTAATTCTTGAAGCTTCGACTTGTCTGTACAAGGATTACGGTGTACGTGATCACAGACGCTGCCATCTGCAAAAAGAAAAAAAGAAGGAAGAACTGGTGAGTCAGTTTCCCTTTTCGAAAAGACAAAAAATATACTTTTACATTGCGTAACATCAGAGAGTGCAACTGTTTACTTTTCGTGCGCATATATTGAGGAGAGACCTGAGCGATTTTTTTTAGACCTGAGCGCGCAGATTCTTTTTCATCGACAACAAGTTCTGCTTAGTGTTTATTACAACTCTACTTAGTTCCATCCCTAGCCACACATCAAGTGCTGTAGGCTTTGTTTTTTAGCTCGTGCCTAAGCACGCGTAACAAAACATCCCCGCAAGTGTGTTCCTATACCAAAGTAACGCGAAACGTTTAATGTTTCGGTTTCAAAAGTAATAACCGAACACGCACCCATATGAATGAACAAAGTGTCGAAAGGTTTTTTCGGCACTTTGTTCATTCATATGTGCCTACGATAACATGTTTCTGGAAATATATTTCTATTCGACACTAACGTAAGATACGTCATAACCCTGAAATATAAGCTAACCAGGCATGCAAAGTTTCGCAAGCTTGGCTTCTGGCCCATGCAAACGCCACAATAAAGTGTAATGACGAAACAGCATTGTAAAAGAAGTAAGTGCCTTTTCATCGTGTTTAATAAAACAACAAAAATCACAATTGTCGGCCATATTTAATTCCTTCTTCACGGAGTATGGGACATGGATCTTGGCATATCCAGCAATGTCCAGAAATGTCCAGCAAATCATGTCCAGCTCGCCCAGCATGTCCAGCAATGCAGTGTCTAAAAGTTCAAAGGCGATTTTGTTCGCAGCAGGGGCCGTGGTCTAAATTGGCTGATAGCCTTTGCTCTTACTGTGTTCTGATGGCTAAGGTACTCGACTGCTGACCTGCCCGTCACGGGATCAAATCCCAGCAGCCGCGGCTGCATTTTCGATGGAGGTGAAAAAGCTGTAGGCCAACGTGCTCAGATATGGGTGCACGTTTACGAACAACAGGTGGCCGAAGTTTTCGGAGCCCTCCACTACAGCGGCGTCTCATAATTATATGGTGCTTTTGGGATGTCACACCCCACATATCAATCAATCGGCCTTTGCTCGTATGACATTCCAATTCGTTGCGGGCGCATTGATTACTTCGTCATGCCTGGTAGCACGCAACGTCACAGCGTGGAACTACTTTCTCCATTTTGTCTCAACGCCGTGTCGACATTTTGCGCTGCTAGGGGCTGCTGGGGAAGCTTGAGACGAAAGTGTTCCTTGGAACAGTAGGGATGTTGAAACTTGGGGTTTGTCGGACGTCAGATAGCAAAAGCATAGAGAAGGAAAGTAAGGATGAGAACGATGGACGAAATAGTGAGGAGGAGAGAAAATACGAGCAAGAAGAGATGAGATGGCAAATTATAGCTTAGCGTATAGCAATGCGGGAGGGCGCCATAAAGGGCACTGAGGGTGAAGAGTATGAAGGGAAAGAAGGAAGATGCATGAAGCAACTCATTATGCATTCGCCATGCAAGTGCGCCTGCCTGCCCACTTACACACTTACAGACACGAGCAGCGACATCTTTAGGTGGAAAAAGTCGGCTCCTTTGAGGCTCAAATCTTCCGGATCAATTGAGTCGTGGAGGTGTTCGAGCTAGGAAGAAATCAGGGAAACGTTATTCTTCAGATGTTGATAACTTGCACTCGAAGCAATCGGTGAACGAAAAAATTAAAAAGGCAACAAGAGGCCACATTTGTTACATTTTACTAGAAAACTTGAGTTCGCACATTCTATTACTCACGGGTGAGAGGGTAAGGCTGCCACGATAACGCAGGCTGATAATCTTCGCCACCCGAAAATTTCCAGTTGCCATTCTACGACACTTTTTTGGTAAAAACAAACCAACGTCACAGCTATACTGCAGTAGTCGTAGTCTGTTTCATTGCAAGTAGATTTAAGTCTCGCAAAATGAAATTGACATGCTTTAAGTACATTGATATTGATGTCTTATTCTGCAGTGCAGACGAAATGAGCTCCGCAAATGTCGCAAACGTCGAAAACTTATGTCGATTGTCGTGGTAGTTGTGTCATCGTAAATACGTAGGTTTTTTTTTACTTTTTTGTTGTAATGATTTTTTCTCCGCATGCTTTCATAGAAGATTACTTTGAAAGTTTCTGTTTTGCAAAAGATGTTCAATTTTCAAGTTATAGGTATCAATTTTAGACCCCCCTCTTGAATACGCCAGTGTGTCTAAGCAGCCTCCTGTATCTTCATGTATGCTATGGAAACTTGTCTTTAGCTAGGACGTTAACAGTTATGAATAATATATAAGCTGCAGCAAACAGTAAAGCGCCTGTACAGCACCGTTTTCATATACAAAACGAACAAAAGATTTTCAAATGCCACGAATCATCATATACGTGCCTATGATTCCTTATCTTTCTTCAGTGTTCGTCTAAGTGAGCTACATCATCATATGAAGCGACCAATTATGAATTTATTCCTAAGATTTTCTTAATAAATGCGACAGAACTCAAGTTTTCTATCTTTGTGCAAGCCAAAAATATTTATTCTCGCGCAGTAAATAATTGAGTAGACACTCGCACACATTTAGATACGTCCTCACATTGTAATTATCGCACTCAGCGTTATGATGGTGCCAAGGCAACGGTAACATGTCATCATATACTATTATAAAGTGAAACATAGATTGAGCACAATATATAGCAGCTGCCTGGCTGCGTCTGATTCCCAGATGGTGTTTTTATATTAGATTTATAGAATGAGCTGTTAGATCAGTTTCCAGGCTTAACTTCCACGATCGTTCGATTTGTAAGGCAGTATAAAAATAATCCATCTACGTGGGGACGCAAAACATTCTGAAGCTCTAACTAGAATGTTTTGTGTAGCATAATTGTCTACTTCAACCAGCAAGTTGAAGAAAACTTATTACAGGAACACAATTGAGAAAACTCAGCGCATGAACAACCGAAATCGACATACCAGAAAACGCCGAGCGAATGATAAAGAAACACTCACCTCATTTCTGCAATAATCATCGTCTATTCGTCGAACACTCTTGCAGAAGTCTCTTACTTTCTTGGCCTGAATTCAAAAGCAATGAAAACCTTCTTTACTTTATATTCAAAGACACGGAAAAAATTGATTGATTTCCCCGTTTTGCCAACAGAGAAAGCGGTGCTTCCTGGAGCCGGCTTAGATGTCGGAATGAAACCAACAGGAGACAGTTATCCAAGGAGACAGAAGAAGAACGAGCCGCTCGCCTCGAGAAGCGTAACCGTAAAAAGTACCAAGCTAAACAATAATACTAACCGCACCTCTCGTTACCCACACCCAGGCATAACCGAGTTCAGCCACAGCCAACATTTCATGCAAAATTTCTTGTCTTTCGGTATTTTTCTTTCTATCTGTCTCTCTTTCTCTCACCTTTTCTTCACCTTCTTGCTCATTCTCACATCTCTCTATAGCTTTGTGATTTCTCCTTGCTGCTCGCCAGTCAAATGGGCACGCATGTTCTGAGAGCGATGAAAAAGAGCAGGCAGAGAGCACGTGCCACGTCGTAATGACAATTTTGTTCACAACATTTTAGGCTTAGTTAGAAGAGCTTCACTTTTCAGAAATATTTTTATCAACAGCAAGACGATTTATTAATTTCTCAGTAGGATTCAAAAAAAAATAAACAAGTTGATGGAATCGATGTCATTTCAAGAAACATTTAAATATTTAAGAAACACGGCGTGACGTTGTCGTTGGCAAAAGGAAAAGGGTGACAAAGAAAAGGGTGACAAAAAAATCCGGTTTTTCATGCTCACTTTGCATGCGTCCTCGTCTTTTGTTCTTGTTTTTAAATATGGTCAAGTGGGTGTGAAGGTTTTAGCAGTCTTTTATTCATGTGCTTTCAACTAATGCTCCGTGAATACGTTCAAGTGCTGTCACCAACTAGCCCAGCTTTCAATCCTTTTAAAGCAACAACCTTTCACCTCATCGAAACCTTATCTTATGAGCTCTTACATCCGTTGTAAATCGCATTTAATTCGCCGTTTGACAAGCGTGTGTAATCTTGATAACGAAAAACTACGTTCACTAATCACCAGTTGCACTTCGCATCGCTACGACTCACCGCGTTTACCAAGGATTGGCTGGCGATGTTCAGAGTGACAAATTCGTACCATGCCCAAGCACTGAAAAGCAGTAAACTGTAGTGTTGCTCATTCAGTGACCCCTCTCGGCAGACATCGTACACTCCGGTGCACGACATGAGCAGCACGCTGAAGCTCGTCACGACGAGGGGCACGTGCCAGATGTCATTCACCAATTCTTTCAGCTGGCCTATGGTGAACACGTTCAACCTCACGGCTTCGATACGACTGCGAGTATCATGAAAGAAAAAAATACTTCTGTAATAACCAATACAGTAAAACTTCATTCATACAGATTTTGTCGAACTGGAAAAAATTATATCTGAACTAACCGAACGCTGAATTATCCAAACTATCAAGAAAACACAAAACAGATGTGTATTACATCAACACATTTCCATATTTGATTGAGTGAATAGGTCGACATTGTACCCATTTTGCTTAAGAGGTGTGAAAAAGCCCCAATTTTCATCATTTGCGACTTCATTCACAACGTGAACGCGGCTCAACACCCCCTATCTTAAGCAGAAGCGAACGCTGAACAGCACCTCAATACGCACCTTTCTCCAAACGTCATAGCTCACACTGGACAATAGGTCATTTCCCGGGAAAAAAAAACAACCGGCAACTATTGTTCCTACAATAAAATGTAGCAAGCAACTTTCATGCCAGCATACGGATCTCGACTGAGGAGAAGGAAAAAAAACTTTATTAAAAATCCGGCGGCCTCGATGGTGATGATCCCCCACCTAGGTGTCAGCCAGGAGCCCTTCTTGGGCCCTGGTGGTGCCCTCGGCACATCGACTTACCCGGAGCTGTTTTTCTGGGTCTGAACTGAGCATACAGCACGGTCCCGCGCAGCTCATCATTATCAATTGTGTGACCCTGTCGGACCGCTTTTGGACAGGTCCACAGGATGTGAGGTAGGTCCGCCCTGTGCTTACATGATTCGCATCTGTCGGTGTATCGACCTGGGTAATAGTGGCTATAGGCTACCGGGTTCGGGTACGCGTTTGTTTGAAGTAGGCACCAGGCCACCGCTTGCTGCTTGCCAAGTGTGTCGCGAAGCTCTTTGTTTTCTGCCTTTTTCAACTATGTACGTTTTTTTTTTGCGACACGGCAAGTTCTTCACCGAAAATCGTAACCAAGGTACCGGCCTGACGTCGTTTCGGTTGTTCGCGATCGCCATTGTCGCTCCTTTGGATCACACATTTTCGGCGCTTCGTGCAAGACGCCATACGAGGAGCGTCCTAATTACCTAGGCTGCGGTCAAACTTAAGCAAATAGAAGAAAATTTTGTACCAATAAAGTATAAAAATGCGTATACTTGGAGCACAGAACGGGGCCGAATAATGTGATTTTCAAATTCACGAGTGTCGAAATGACGAGCTTTTATGGCTTCTACTCGGAAGATGTCATTCATTGCATGAGCTCGGCCTACTTAGGAGAAGCAATTAAACTATTTCACTTAAATTTTTCTGATTCAATGTAGGGACAGCGCAAGAAACCCGGACCAGTGAAGAACGCACATGACGTTTTATAGTCAACACTGCTCGGAGCTGACACGTGAGATTAAAGGGTCTGACTTCAGAACCTTTGACAGCTAATGAGAAAGCCTCACAATCACTTGTTTTGAAGGGGCTCTGCTATTGAAAAAAAACGAGATAACAATCTCAACCGATGTTAATCATTGACAATGTGTCCACACTTAATTAACAAGTGACGCCGCGTGTCTTGGGCTTCCCTAGTTCTCACTTCTAATGAAATCAACATACCAGAGCCTCTATATCCTTCATATTTTGGGGGGCGAAGCAGCTCAGGGCAGCTTGTCGGCGTATCATGTCCTTGTCATGGTCAACGACAAATTTGTATGCATCACAAAAATTGGTTAATTTTTACTACATGCTGCCAGTTCACATTGTGCAGATTGTCAGTGAAAGCTTTCATCGTTACTATTTCAAGAATTATATTTAGCTTAGCAGTGGTGTCTAAATGCGTGACGGAATCTACTGAGACACTCGAGTTTCTTTTCTAAAACTAGAAACAGAAGCAGGTATCTCTGTGGTAAAGTCTGTTTTAAAACTCCACTGCTTCAAACACATCTTGCTAAGGGATAGTGTGTTAATGAACCGGTGGCGAGTAAAGAATCAGAGAGCAAAGATTTTGCTGAGAAAAAAAACCGGCTCACTTGGCAGGCATTGTCCCTCCGTCCGTTTCACGTTCTACATGCCCCTTTTGAAATTAGTTTCACATCTTTTTGTTTTCGTACTCTATATACGATGTAGTTATTGCATCATAAATGCTCATCCACTATATAATACTGTTTTTGGTTATGAGGAGAGCATGAAGAACACTATCACACAGCAAAATAGTCAGGAGGGCCCATTGCGAGAAGGCCGAAGGAGGGACAAGCGAAGCTGTTGCGTCTGTGTGTCTGACGTACTATTCCTTTGATTTCTTTCATTCTTTTTTTTTCGCTTTCTATTTCTTTTTTTGCAGTGCACTATGCTACTTCATAGCAGTTTTCTTCTTTCAAGCCGGGAATGGGACCTTAATCTACGGCCTTAGTAGCACGACACTTCACTTGTTTTAGAAACAACGGTGGTTATGCCTGCATATCCATGCAACCGGTGGCAATGTGCAATGACAAGTTACCGTGATTGATGATAAGGTGGTTGCATCAGGTACTGCTGATCGCCGACAAGCCTGTACCTCAAACACGATTGAGAGAGTATTAAACATAATTCGGAGCACATCAGTTATCAAAAAAGGGTGCGTACAAACACGTGTGTGGCCGGTGAACCTACGAGGGTCGTGTTTCTGTAACCTCGAAGGCATGCAGTTTCTCTTCGTGCACCGTGGTCACTGAAAATTTCCGAGTTATAAAAGTTTTGTTTCAAAAAATTATTCGCCGAAGCTTGCCGTAATGTTGTGGAAGAAATTCGTGTCGACACTCGAGACACCCGACCAACTTTTAATCTTCACCATGGATTTTAAGGCGCGAAAAAACACCATCACAAAAGAGAACATCGGACAGAGTGGCTCTAACTGATTTATTTGCAGAATTATTTGTTGCGGCACTGAACACCAATACGCAAGGAACACAAAATGCACAAGACGAGTGATGTTAATGAGCATTCGTTTATGAACATGCAAGTTTACTCTGACCACATTGCTGTAGACATTGATTCTACGCTCGTGCTGTGAACGTTATAGTGTACCGAAACTGCTCAAAATAAATCAGATGTTGGCAGTACTCTCTTCCATGTTCTCTTGTGATCATGCTTTTTCGCGCCTTAAAATCGGTTATGACCATACCCCAATCAGCCCGACAAGAGGTTCCGATACCTTCAACGAAAGGCACCCACCTGGAAATTTCATTGTACAGGAAAGGCTGTCCTGCGTTCAAGGTAAGGCAAGCCTTAAGGGTTTGCAGCTGATTCCTCATGTATTGAGCCAGCACCTGGCACGCAGTCTTCAAGACGACGATGCAGATACTGTTGTACACGAAGTACAAGATTACCGTGACCAGAAGCCTCAACCAGAAGTAGGTGAGCATCAGTGGACTCTTTCCCGAGTAAGTGGACTGCTTGTACGGAGGCTGCTTGGAAAGAGTCATGGCAGAACCGGTGCACATGATGACTAAAAGAACGGCGCACCAGATATCGGACCACAGGAAACGCTTAGCGGCAACGTGGTACCATGAAGCCGTTCCGACACGTATCTCGAAAGCCGATGCACGGGCGTAAAACGCAGCCAGCTTCGCCGCCCCGATGGACATGCAGAGGTAGTTGAGGACCATTCTGAAAGTAATCATACCACGATTTATTAGTGACATGCTAGCACCGAGTTGTATTTTTGCGGCGCTATCGAGACAATTTGAAGTTTCTCCGTGTTGTCAGATTCCGGCATTGGCCAACTCTTGCTGCAGCTCGAAGAGCTGCTACACTCTCCAATTTGAATAAAACGCCACCAATACTAAATTTTACAGCATGGCGGAATTCCACGGTGGTCAGAACGGCAAGCTTCTTTTCCTTCTAAGCGCTTATGGTCAAACCATTCTAACGTTTAGAATATTCAGTCTTATAAAACTAGGGAATCACTATTCTAGTTCAAGTTCCGTCAGCGCACTACTTTATTATTAGGGCCAATTTACTGTCATAATAATTAGGAAAGATTAGTTGACTTCCGAGAAAGATTTTACAGACCTATGATTGTTGCGGTACCTGGCGGTGCAGATCTTAAATACTCACTAGTTTCGGCTTGACCTGTGAAGTTCGTTTATGATCTTTCTGACCATTCCATTGATATGCGAGGTTGAACGTCCCAAGACTACGATATGATTGTGAGAGACGTCCTCCATAGTTGAGGGCTGCGTAAATTTCGACCACCTGTGGTAGAAATTACCTTAGGAGCAGAACACTGTTCATGAATACTCGCAGCATGCTAGGGAGCATTTCGCCTTGCCCGGCCGCTTGGCTAGCCTTGTCAGCGATGAACTTCACATCGGCACTGACCAGAAAGCCGATGACCACGAAGCTGTATAGGGTGTATGGGCTCTTCCAGACTACTCTGGGTGCCAAGGGGTTCTTGGCTCCAAGCAGGCCACTTATGAACAAGCAGCCGCAGAGGCGACACAGACATCCGTGGAACCAGAAGCTTCGAGCAACCAGCGACGGGCTGCTCCGATCGCTGTTCCACTGATGGAATTCAGTGACACTGTTGGTAACACCACGCTTCTTCAGGCTCATTTTCGTCAGTTGAACCTGTATAAGAAGAAGCAAAAGTTATGCTCGAAAAGATAGAGTAGGGTCGAGGTGGTTTTGCATAATTTGTACTTCGACGCTTGGTTCTAACATCGACGAACAAAACAACAACAATGGAATCTTAGAAAGACGGACGGTGCTCTTTCCTGTTCCTTTTTTTGTAGGCATTTGTCTTACCTTGTGGCACTGTTTCAGTTGTAGGAAAAACGAAAACGCAATACACAAGACATTGTATACATTGCACATGATACCTGCGTCTTTCCTTCTCTAACCTCGTATATATTTTCCAACGTTTCCCCAAAAGCAGTGGATAGTGCATGCCGATGTACACAATTGCAGGGGTCTCAAGCTTAATTAACCCATTGGGTCGCAGTCACAGAATTCAGTCTCGTAAGGACTTGTTGGGAAAATAATAGTTTGTACTTTGTCAGTTAACGTTACCGTCAAAAAGCAAACATTTTCGCCACTTCACATACGACCCATACTAGATTTTGGGGAAAACGTGTACTATTCAAATAAGATTGGGTGCCAAGATGCCATCCTACAACAGGCAGATATTGATCGTGCAAAATAAGTCGAATCTTGAGGCCAATTCTGAAATACTCTTTTCGTTTCCTTGTTACACTTCAACACATCTATCTACACGAAGTGCCTCAGAAAACGAGGATTTATACCAGTCATGCTTATTATGAAAAGAACAAAAGATATGGGACGGGCATAATAATGTGCTGACCGCGCGCCACGTGTTTGAGGTCCCTGCCCAAAGGACTAAAGTGAGTCGACAGCCTCTCCTGGAGACACGTGGGGAACTCAGACTGGTGGGCTTATCTCGACCGCTAAAATGTACTGGACATTTTGACTATGTCTGCTTAATCTCTTTGGTTTCCACCACCATGGCCAACACCACTCCACCACGGCCGACAGAAAAACTCCCCGAGTATGTTGAAAAAAGATTCAGCTTCGTAACGTAAAGGCACCCTTCACTTCATCAGCAACTACCAACAGGTCCAGAAAAAGACCACGAGAAACTACCAAGTTAGTCTTCTTAAAGGCTCTTCCCTAAGCGGCCCATCGTTGCGCCAAGAGCAAACCCACCTTTCGCACTCCGCACCAGACTCTACAACGAAATGCTTTGACACCAAGCTCGATTCCGCATATTCGTCGCTGCACATGGAACACGTAGTTCAGGCCGATCGTTTCGTTTCAAGAATTCAGCCACATTCACTGAGCACCAACGGTCAGGGCTGTTGCAGTGTTAAAAAATTTAAGTAGTAAAAGCTCGTATGCGATGTTCTACTATAAACACTGATTAATGTAATCGAGAATGAGTTGCTCAAGCAAATGTCACCGCGCTGTAGCGTTTTTCTCAACCAAAGGACCTTATTATCTCTGGGCACGCACGGCCCATATTAAGTGCTCACGTGTCTGTTTCCCACGATCGGAGCTCCTAGCGATGATAGTCATTATACGGTAGACTTCAATTGTACGCCCTACACTGTAGTTTCGCAGCGTACTTTTTCAAACTTTCTTGTGAAGAAACAGATGATGACGTTTTTAGGACTCGAGAAGCGCACTTTGAGCCAAAAACTTCATTGTGAAGTTTCAATGCAGAAGTCGATCCTCTCTCTCTAATCGTATGGCAGTGGCAGCTTTTGGCAAATTAGATGTTTTCACCGGTTTTTGAGGCAACAAAACAAAGATAACGTTTTTTCTGATACTTTACTCCCTCAAAAAATTTTGAACTGGTAGTTTTTCAGTAGAGGGCCAAAAATTGTCGGGCGCTTCATATATTGAAACAAAGGTCTGTTAAGTTTTGTACATCCCAGTGTGATTTCAAGTAAGTGTTTAGGCAGTCTCGAACAGAACCAGCTCTCGAATGCTTTTTTTCATATTAACCGTAGTTATTTTTGCTCAGAAGGAAGTAAATAGGAGCAGTTGCTTCACAGCCTCGTACCCATAACTAAAATACACTATAATCGAAACCAAGACTTGCTGCACCAGAACAAAAGTGGAAGAAGAAAAAAATCTATCCTGTCTCCCTTCTTTCTACTTACTGCTTGCTTAGCTAGTCTGCATTTTAGTATGAACTAACTCGAATCGCTGTTGGGGTCGCTGGAGACAGTGTACTCACGATTGCTTACGTGTAACTCGAGCAGATGGCCAAGATGGGGCTAATACGTCACGGATTGCTGTTTTCGCTTGACGTCACACTGATATACTACGTCATTAATAAGCCACTCCTTTAAAATCAAAACCAAAAGCAGTGACATTGTAACTGTGTGCGATGCAATCTCTGTCATCCCAGTGCTCGTCTTAGTATTATCGGAATGCATGTTTTTATTGAGAGCAACAATCCCAAAATATTGTTATGAAGTCGGTGACTTTGTACACAATGCATTTACAGAGTAAAAACGAAAATGCATTTACGGAGGTGTCATAGAACCATCAAGCAGTCCTTGGGCCTTCTCTGTCGTCCTTGTGAAAAAAAGGATGGTACCTGGCGCTTCTGCGTTGACTATCGTCACCTCGAGAAGATCACGCGAAAAGACGTATACCCGCTACCACGAATCGATGGTGCGTTGGACTGGCTGCACGGTGCTACGTACTCCTCGTCTATTGATCTTCGGTCCGGATACAGGCAGATTTCTGTCGATGAAATAGACCGCGAGAAGACGGCCATCATTACACCGTATGCTTTATACCAGTTTAAGGTGATGCCTTTTAGACTATGTAACGCCCCTGCCATGTTCGAACGAATGATGGACTCTCTCCTGCATGGTTATAAGTGGTCTACTTGTCTCTGTTACCTATAAGATGTGATAGTCTTTTCATCTACTTTTAATAGCCACCTGACCCATCTCGCTGCGATTCTCGCAGTCTTCAGAACAGCTGGGCTACAACTCAACACCAAGAAATGTCAATTCAGATCCAACCATATCCTGAATAGCTACTTAACATCGTCTACTCGTCTTACATCGTCGTACATCATCTTAACATCGGCTACTTAACAACGCTCCCCATATTTGCCCACTTTAATACTTTTTCTGCCACAGAAGTTCACACCGATACCAGTGGCCACGGTATCGGTGCAGTTCTCGCTCAGCGGCACCATGGTAGACAGTGCGTGATAGCTTACGCCAGTCGCCTGATTTCTCCTCGTGAGAGGAATTATTCCATCGCCGAAAAAGAGTGTTTAGCTTTAGTTTGGGCCGTCACCAAGTTCCGGCCATATATATATGGTCGCGTGTTCTCCGTCGTTACGGACCATCACGTGCTCTGCTGGCTGAGTTCTCTGAAGTGCCCGACTGAACGTCTGGGTCGCTGAGCTCTGAGGCTCCAGGAATTTATCTATTATCCACTATTATCTCTCTCTATATATATACTATGCCTCAATCATCAGGCAGGTTTCTTCAGCAGAGAGGAGAAGTTATGCATACAAGAAAGGAATGGGAAAGAACACAGTTAGTGCTTTGATGAAGACAAGCCATCTTGTTAAAACGTTGGCTGCAGCCACATCTTTTTTTTTGTTCTCGTGGAAGTCGAAATATTTTTTAACAGAATTGGAAATTGGGTGGCATCGTGCATAACTATTCGTGAATTTCTGAGTGCAGAACTAGACATTTGCAAGGACGTGCGCTGCATTATGCCTCTCTCGTTCTTTGTGAATGTCTTGTTTAGAGCTCGAAGTTTCCCCATTATCGATGTAACGGTCCTTGCCCCTTCCGAAAGACTATTGCACTTGACTTTATTTTGCAAGACCTCCGAGATCAAAAGCATTGTGCACTTGAGGCGGTGGTCCGAAAGAAAGCTTTGCTTTGACGAGGGGCTTTGAAAGAAAGAGAAATAAAGAAATAAATGGGGCGTCATAACTGTCTCTTCGTGGAGGTCACCTCAACAGCACTCCACATAATTACGGCATGGATAACAATCTCTCAATAAAGGTCACCTGAACAACACCACACGGGAGTGTTGTGGAGGTGGCCTCCTCTGAGAGAAACAGTTACGACGCGGCACTTAGCCCACCATTTCTCTCTCTTTCAGAGCCACTCATCAAAGCCAAGAGCTTAACTTTGCACTCGTGCCAATAAAACTCGCATGATCCCTCATGCATTAATTCAGAACGACTTTAAAGCGGAAGCCATTTTCTTCTTTTTCTTCTCAGTCGATATTATTGATCAAGGAAACCCTCACCCTCCCGAAAGCTCTCGTCACCCAGCGTGGCTTTGCACGACCTCTGAGGTCATAGGCGTTGCAGGCTTTCTGCTCCTCGCTTGGTTTTGGGTCGCCTCCGTGACATAATGCCCACCTTCGACCAATCGGAGATGCCGTATTATGGAGCCATGATGACGTCACAAATTCTGGTGACTTGCGACGTATAGATCGTGTTATAAGGTGGCGCCATCACATGTTTGTTTTTTTCTTTTTCATCAGTTGTGTTCACGCCGACGTCCACTTTTCGCGTATCATGGAGTATCCCTAAAGAGCCTCAAAAATAGCCAACATAGGCGCGAAATTCTCTCCTGGTGTTTCCCGTATTTGTGGCACGATTTGAGACGCAGGAGTTTGCTTACGTGACATCAGAATGAAATAAGCTCTTCATTGGTCGAGAGACATCTTTCGTAAATTGTCCCCTACCCTCCTTTGCTTCGCAGTCGCATGTGCGTTTTTCCTTGTCTGGCATTACTACAGTGTGCGATGAACTGAGTTCACTTCATTTTCTGAGTCAGTGACTGCGCAAGCAGAGATAACATCGTGTAGTGGAAAAGCGCAATATTTTGACGCGCCTAACGCTTACTGCTGACATTCCATGTGCTTTACGAATTAATAGGTGGCGAAAAACATAAAGCGTTTGTATGGAGGGTTGCGAAGGTGAGAAGGAAACTGCTGTCTCGCCTTTGACCATTAGCCTGGTGTAGGGGCCTTTTAATACAGTTAATGGCCTCAAATTTCTCGCAATTTAACTTGTCTGTGCAGAGGCCAGCGATCGCAGGCCGCAGTACCATGGCGGTTAGGAAGGTCCAAACGTAAACTCAACGAAACGAGACCGGTTCGCACCGACGTGGACGGGACATCATTCTGGTAGGGCCGGGTCGGGGTCAGTCGCCATCGTGAGAACTTACTGTAATCATAACGATGAATATGCAGAGCGAAAAACTTCAATGCGTACCTCGCTTGTTCACTACGATCACGAGGTGTCGTTCCTGGACCTAGGTAAAGATACCCGCTTAAGGTCTTGAAGACAGTACGAGTCTTTGAAGGCTAGCAGACGGTTTCGTCGACGCCTGCCGTTGCGCGGCTGCTGCTCTTGCAAGAGTCGTTGTAAGAACGTATGCTTGTTGCTCTTGTGCGTGGTCTCGCCCTCGCCGCCGTTGCATCGAATGCGGAGGAGCGAGGTTGCTAAAGATAAATTCAAACCATAAAGAGAGCCGTGAAGACAAGTGTGAAGGAAGAAGAGAAATACTGCGACGTAAGTAAAGGGTGACACTTCTCGGGGGAGAAAATGGCAGCATATCCACGGAGTGAATGATGGAGAGTGGGGCGAAGCATCCGTCCGTCCATTCGTTCTTGCTTCCGTCCATCCATGCGTGCGTTTGTTCGCGAGTCCGCACGTCCATCTGTGCGTCCGTCCCTGCGTACGTCCATGCATCTGCTCCTGCGTTCGTCCATGCGTTCATCCGTCTGTGCAGCCATCCATGCGTCCATCCATGCATCTGTCTGTGTGTCCGTTCGTCCACCTATTCAACACTCAAAGTACCACCATCTCGCATCTTTTCATCATATATTCCTCATATAGAAGCACCGCTATCCAGCGGACATTCCAAGGACTGAACGAGAGGAGGCACACGCACACTACCTTACGGCTTGCGCTTCGTGTCTACTTCCCACCTTTAACCACCTCGAGTGCAGGGTATATACTAGTTCACGGTATTCATTGCACTGCAGCCCAACGCTCAATAAACCTGATACTACAACCGCAGAACTTACAACGCATACAAGGTGACTCTCTCGTGAAGCAGCATAGTGCTGGTGTCGTCTAGTCGAAATTCGGGCAAAGTAACAAGATGCTCTACCGGCTCAGGGGCAGATTTATGAACGGAGAGAAACCAGCCTATGCTCTCACGAAAATAGGTTCGAGTAGGCCGCGCATTTTTGTCGAATTGGTAGCCCGCCATTCTCGAGTTCCACTAACAGCGGAGGCCGAGAAGCACAATTGCTTCATAAGGCATCCCGTCCCCGTTGTTCAAATTCAGAAACCGGATTCTGTACGGGTCGAACGTGAGGTCTTTTTTTATAGCTCTCTGCACCAGTCCCCAAAATACACTCCCTCCCAACAATGCACGGATACGTGAGCAATTGTTTCGCGTGATCATTTGTTCATTGGTAATGAGCCCGAATGCAGTTTAAAGAAGAATGTCTTGGTTCCCGTGCCGACCGGTTGTGCCCCCACAATCTCCGACGACATTGCAGCTCTAATCGACCAGGTTGTTCCTACGCCACCTCATGACGCCGGTCCCCGACGACAGCTCTCGCCGACTGGATTAGCCTTACGCCATCTCCTGTTGCCGACAAGAGCTCTCGCCAGTGGTGCCCCGTCCTCGGACTCCTCTGACCGTGTTCATCTTTCCTATCATCTCTTTACTTCCGTCGCACTCTGTTTCTCTCTCTCTCTCTCTCTCTCTCTATATATATATATATATATATATATATATATATATATATATATATATATATATATATACCTTCTAATCCTACACTTTTAATTCCTCCTTACCCCCATCCCTTGTGAGCTGCTGTTGAGGTGTCACACCAGATGCAGACAGTTACGGGGCTCACTTTTCTCTTCTTTTCCCTTTTATAACCACGTCAGAAAAACAAAAGGCAAAATAAAATTTTCTTTTTGCACTCAACAGGTACTCTCTAAAATCTAACAGAAACAAAAATTTATACTCGAGGCTTTAGAAAACCCGCCAATCCCTCCAGTCACAACGTATTCAGGGAGAGATCTACAGGTGTTAGCCAAACAAAAGAAGAAATAAAGATACTGCTGAGGCCCAAAACTACTTGGTTAATGTTGGGCAATACTAGCAGAAAAGAATGATGTACAGTAGAGCAGCGAATAACCTAGTTTTCCACACAACCCTCAATAATTTACATTGTAACTTCACTGAATGACGTGGCACTAATAAAGGCTTCAAGTAAAACTTTCGCGGCTTTTCCTCTTCAAAGGTAGACTCGCAAGCCTGCACCAATGAGCATGTAAACGAGGCAGACGTTAAGAGCCCGAGGACCAGTGACCTCGCATTTCGAAAACACTGCCGAGTGCATGGGCAGGACTTTAGCCACCTCCAAGTAATTGTTTAGTCGCCAAGGTGATCCACTGCCATCATACAGTAATCTGGGTGGGCCTTTCCGGACTTCTAAAGGGTGGCCAACTATAATTCTCAACAGAGATTTAATAACAGGGTATATTCACATTTGTATTACCCACAAAAACAAGGGGTACCCATGAAACTGGATGCAAAAGCATGGTGCGCTCATGTAGAGAAAACCAATCTGGTAAAAAAAAACTAAATTCAAGAACATTCGAAGCGCACTAATGCACTAGCGATTCCCTGATTGACTATCAACACTCTACAATTTCACCGAGAAGCATACAGTATTCACTCAAGAAGTACAGCACGCAGATTCACTGCCACACTGTACTGATGTCCTGGTCCCTGCATTCGTGTTCTACAAAAGCATATAGAAGAACACTGCAGTAACAGACAAAAGAAATCGCGCATTACGCGCAAAACAGACTCATTCTCTAACGCGTTTTAATCATTTGTAGTTGCCATGATTTTGAGAAAAAATGGCAAGACTTTGGAAATTTTCGATTTTTCAAGGTTGCATCTAAGGCTGATAAATCGTTTTTAGGACCTTTTTCAGACAAAATGACGACTTTATAGCCTTCGGAGAGCTTCTATCTTTTGCTTTTTTGGCGTTTTACAGCGTTTTAAATAATTTATTGTTGCCATGATTTTGAGAAAAAATGGCAAGACTTTGGAAATTTTCGATTTTTCAAGGTTGCATCTAAGGCTGATAAATCGTTTTAAGGATCTTTTTCAGACAAAATGACGACTTTATAGCCTTCGGAGAGCTTCTATCTTTTGTTTTTCTACGTTTTACAGCGTTTTAAATAATTTATTGTTGCCATGATTTGAGAAAAAATGGCAAGACTTTGGAAATTTTCGATTTTTCAAGGTTGCATCTAATGCTGATAAATCGTTTTAGGACCTTTTTCAGACAACATGACGACTTTACAGCCTTCAATTTTCATTTTTCAATTTTCATTTTTCAATTTTCAATTTTTCATTTTTCAAGGTTTTTTCAATTGCTGATAACTCGTTTTTAGGGCCCTTTTGAGACCAATTGACGACTTTTTAGCCTTCGGAGAGCTTCTCTTTTTTGATTTTTCACGTTTTGATGCGTTTCAAATCTATTGTATTCAGCATGTTTTTGAGAGAAAATGGCAAGTCTTTGGAAATTTAAAATTTTTGAGGTCACGTCGGATGCTTATATATCATTTTTAGGGTTATATTGAGAGATATTGGCCACTTTAGAAGCTCTGGAAAACTTGCATCTGTGTTGACGGACGCCAGAAAACATTGTGATGGCCGACGCAAGGACACAAAAACTGCAGCTGCGTAATGTGCAGAGTTACTTCTAAACCGTGTTAGCGAACCGCGGCAGTAGCCGAGTGGTAAAGTGCTTGTTTCACAATCGGACGGGCAGTGGTTCAAATCGAGATGCCGGCCTCAATGCGAAAAAGTATTCGTTAAAGAATTAAAAATTTTATTTTTCGAAGTTTGGCCGCCTTCACGAAATTGACTCAGATTATTTGTCACTGAAGCTCTCACCACAGAGGTAGCATAATGGTATGAGCGTCTGCTTCCGATGTGGGAGGTGCCGGGTTCAATGCCGTACCGGTTACCGACCGGAAAGCCACCGGATTCAAAGGCAAGAGGGATGTGTTACCCGGACCTGGCTCAATCCACAGTGGAACACCCCTCGCCCTGGGGATTTCTCGGGGTTAACGCGAGCGCTTCGCAGTTGTGCTACGGCACGGTGAAGCTTGTCATGCTCGGGGGGGTTGCTTGAGCTACATGGCGGCTATTGGGTACCCTGGACCTTCGGCAAGTCCAGAGCCGCCGTAGCTCGTGGCCCCTACTTTTGCAAAAAAAATTAACGCATATTTTTTACGCGAAAAATTAAAACCGCAATTTTATTTGTTGAACTATTTTTTTTCAGGCCTGTAAGCCTCACCTGCAGAGTGGCAATTCGTATTACACTTTTAGTATGTAGCATTGCGTGCATTTCAGGGTTGGCAGTATTATATCTGTATCACATCCTGTTTTTTCGGGCACTCTCGCCGCTCTGTAATTCGAACCATCGACCTTTTGCTTGTGAACTGAACGCCATACGCACTGGGCTACTGCCTTCACACAGGACACACAAATTAGAACTTGCTCTGCTCAATGTACTGCAGGTCAATTATAAAAACAAATAACGCACTTGGGCGTATGAGCGCACTTCACCACATCGCCCTACTTTTTTTCTACCCTACTGTCACCGGGATTCGAACCAGCGACCTTTCGGTTTAGAGCTTAATACCTTACCGACTCGGCTATTCTGCCACTGTATGATAAGACGGTGTAAAAGTTGTGTACATGATGCAGGGCATTCTTCAATATTAAATGGCGAAATGACGTGTCCGAACCTTGGCGCCCAATCTTTGAAAAAAAAATCGAAAGGCTAATTTGAACTTTTCTAGGTTGCATCGAATGCTGATAATTCAGATTTAAGGGCCATTTTAAGACAAAAGGACGACTTTATAGCCTTCGGGGACCTTCTATTTTTCGCCTTTTCGGTGTTTTGTCTCATTTTAAATAATTTACATTCGGCATACTTTTGAGATATAGACTTTGGCAATTTTCAAATTTTTGAGCTTGGTTCGAATGCTTATAAATCATTTTTAAGGCTTTTTTGAGACAAAATAATGACGTTTAGTCTTCGGGGAGCTTCTATATTTCGATTTATTGACGTTTTGAGGCGTTTTATATTATTTATATTCCGCATAATTTTTAGAGAAAATGGCAAGACTATAGCCTTTGGACATTCTCAAAATTTTTAGGTTGGGCGTGATGCTGATAAATCATTTTTAGGGTCATTTTGAGACAAATTGACGACTTTGTAGCCTCAGAGCAACAATTTTTTTTGACGTCATGTAGCGTTCCAGTTCATTTTTTTAATGATATTGAGGAACTATGGCAAAACTGTAGCCTTTGGAAATTTTTGATTTTTCAAGGTTGCTTAAATCATTTTTAGGGCCCTTTTGAGACAAAGCGACGACTTTTTAGGCTTCGGAAAGCTTCTATATTGCCATTTTTGGACCTTTTGACGCGTTTTAAATAAATTATATTAGCCTTGATTTCGAGAAGAAATGGCAAGACTATAGCCTTTGGAACTTTTCGATTTTTCAAGGTTGCCTCAAATGCTTAAAAATCATTTTAGGGTACTTTTGAGACAAAATCACGACTTTATAGTCATCGGAGAGCCGCTATATTTCGATTTTTTGACGTTTTGACGCGTTTTAAAGATATTGTATTCGGCATAATTTTGAGAGAAAATGACAAGGCTATAGTCTTTAGAAATTTGAAATTTTTGAGGTTGCGTCGGATGCTTATAAATCTTTTTAGGGTTATATTGAGAGATATTGGCCACTTTAGAAGCTCTGGAAAACTTGCATCTGTGTTGACGGACGCCAGAAAACATTGTGATGGCCGACGCAAGGACACAAAAACTGCAGCTGCGTAATGTGCAGAGTTACTTCTAAACCGTGTTAGCGAACCGCGGCAGTAGCCGAGTGGTAAAGTGCTTGTTTCACAATCGGATGGGCAGTGGTTCAAATCCAGATGCCGGCCTCAATACGAAAAAGTATTCGTTAAAGAATTAGAAATTTTATTTTTCGATGTTTGGCCGCCTTCACGAAATTGACTCAGATTATTTGTCACTGAAGCTCTCACCACAGAGGTAGCATAATGGTATGAGCGTCTGCTTCCGATGTGGGAGGTGCCGGGTTCAATGCCGTACCGGTTACCGACCGGAAAGCCACCGGATTCAAAGGCAAGAGGGATGTGTTACCCGGACCTGGCTCAATCCACAGTGGAACACCCCTCGCCCTGGGGATTTCTCGGGGTTAACGCGAGCGCTTCGCAGTTGTGCTACGGCACGGTGAAGCTTGTCATGCTCGGGGGGGTTGCTTGAGCTACATGGCGGCTATTGGGTACCCTGGACCTTCGGCAAGTCCAGAGCCGCCGTAGCTCGTGGCCCCTACTTTTGCAAAAAAAATAAAGCGTATTTTTTACGCGAAAATTAAAACAGCAATTTTATTTGTTGAACTATTTTTTTCCAGGCGTGTAAGCCTCACCTGCAGAGTGGCAATTCGTATTACACTTTTAGTATGTAGCATTGCGTGCATTTCAGGGTTGGCAGTATTATATCTGTATCACATCCTGTTTTTCCGGCACTCTCGCCGCTCTGTAATTCGAACCATCGACCTTTTGCTTGTGAACTGAACGCCATACGCACTGGGCTACTGCCTTCACACAGGACACACAAATTAGAACTTGCTCTGCTCAATGTACTGCAGGTCAATTATAAAAAACAACTAACGCACTTGGGCGTATGAGCGCACTTCACCACATCGCCCTACTTTTTTTCTACCCTACTGTCACCGGGATTTGAACCAGCGACCTTTCGGTTTAGAGCTTACTACCTTACCGACTCGGCTATTCTGCCACTGTATGATAAGGCGGTGTAAAAGTTGTGTACATGATGCAGGGCATTCTTCAATTATAAATGGCGAAATGACGTGTCCGAAGCCTTGGCGCCCAATCATTGAAAAAAAATTCGTAAGGCTAATTTCAACTTTTCTAGGTTGCATCGTATGCTGATAATTCAGATTTAGGGCCATTTTAAGACAAAAGGACGACTTTATAGCCTTCGGGGAGCCTTCTACTTTTTGCCTTTTCGGTGCTTTGTCTCCATTTTAAGTCATTTACATTCGGCATACTTTTGAGATATAGCCTTTGGCAATTTTCAAATTTTTGAGCTTGCTTCGAATGCTTATAAATCATTTTTAAGGCTTTTTGAGACAAAATAATGACGTTTAGTCTTCGGAGAGCTTCTATATTTCGATTTATTGACGTTTTGAGGCGTTTTAGATCATTTATATTCGGCATAATTTTGAGAGAAAATGGCAAGACTATAGCCTTTGGACATTCTCAAAATTTTTAGGTTGGGTGTGATGCTGATAAATCATTTTTAGGGTCCTTTTGAGACAAATTGACGACTTCATAACCTCAAAGCAACAATTTTTTGTTTTTGACGTCATGTAGCGTTTCAGTTCATTTTTTTAATGATATTGAGGAACTGTGGCAAAACTGTAGCCTTTGGAAATTTTCGATTTTCCAAGGTTGCGTCGAATGCTAATAAATCATTTTAGGGCCCTTTTGAGACAAAGCGACGACTTTTTAGCCTTCGGAAAGCTTCTATATTGCCATTTTTGGACCTTTTGACGCGTTTTTAAATAAATTATATTAGCCTTGATTTCGAGAAGAAATGGCAAGACTATAGCCTTTGGAACTTTTCGATTTTTCAAGGTTGCCTCAAATGCTTATAAATCATTTTACGGTACTTTTGAGACAAAATCACGACTTTATAGCCCTCGGAGAGCCGCTATATTTCGATTTTTTGACGTTTTGACACGTTTTAAAGATATTGTATTCGGCATGATTTTGAGAGAAAATGACAAGTCTATAGTCTTTAGAAATTTGAAATTTTTGAGGTTGCGTCGGATGCTTATAAATTATTTTTAGGGTTATATGGAGAGATATTGGCCACTTTAGAAGCTCTGGAAAACTTGCATCTGTGTTGACGGACGCCAGAAAACATTGTGTGGGCCGACCCAAGGACACAAAAACTGCAGCTGCGTAATGTGCAGAGTTACTTCTAAACCGTGTTAGCGAACCGCGGCAGTAGCCGAGAGGTAAAGTGCTTGTTTCACAATCGGATGGGCACTGGTTCAAATCCAGATGCCGGCCTCAATGCGAAAAAGTATTCGTTAAATAATTAGACATTTTATTTTTCGAAGTTTGGCCGCCTTCATGAAATTGACTCAGATTATTTGTCACTGAAGCTCTCACCACAGAGGTAGCATAATGGTATGAGCGTCTGCTTCCGATGTGGGAGGTGCCGGGTTCAATGCCGTACCGGTTACCGACCGGAAAGCCACCGGATTCAAAGGCAAGAGGGATGTGTTACCCGGACCTGGCTCAATCCACAGTGGAACACCCCTCGCCCTGGGGATTTCTCGGGGTTAACGCGAGCGCTTCGCAGTTGTGCTACGGCACGGTGAAGCTTGTCATGCTCGGGGGGGTTGCTTGAGCTACATGGCGGCTATTGGGTACCCTGGACCTTCGGCAAGTCCAGAGCCGCCGTAGCTCGTGGCCCCTACTTTTGCAAAAAAAATAAAGCATATTTTTTACGCGAAAAATAAAACCGCAATTTTATTTCTTGAACGATTTTTTTTTCAGGCCTGTAAGCCTCACCTGCAGAGTGGCAATTCGTATTACAATTTTAGTATGTAGCATTGCGTGCATTTCAGGGTTGGCAGTATTATATCTGTATCACATCCTGTTTTTCCGGCACTCTCGCCGCTCTGTAATTCGAACCATCGACCTTTTGCTTGTGAACTGAACGCCATACGCACTGGGCTACTGCCTTGACACAGGACACACAAATTAGAACTTGCTCTGCTCAATATACTGCAGGTCAATTATAAAAACAAACAACGCACTTGGGCGTATGAGCGCACTCCACCACATCCCCCTACTTTTTTTTCTACCCTACTGTCACCGGGATTTGAACCAGCGACCTTTCGGTTTAGAGCTTACTACCTTACCGACTCGGCTATTCTGCCACTGTATGATAAGGCGGTGTAAAAGTTGTGTACATGATGCAGGGCATTCTTCAATTATAAATGGCGAAATGACGTGTCCGAGCCTTGGCGCCCAATCATTGAAAAAAAATTGTAAGGCTAATTTCAACTTTTCTAGGTTGCATCGAATGCTGATAATTCAGATTTAGGGCCATTTTAAGACAAAAGGACGACTTTATAGCCTTCGGGGAGCTTCTACTTTTTGCCTTTTCGGTGCTTTGTCTCCATTTTAAGTCATTTACATTCGGCATACTTTTGAGATATAGCCTTTGGCAATTTTCAAATTTTTGAGCTTGCTTCGAATGCTTATAAATCATTTTTAAGGCCTTTTTGAGACAAAATAATGACGTTTAGTCTTCGGAGAGCTTCTATATTTCGATTTATTGACGTTTTGAGGCGTTTTAGATCATTTATATTCGGCATTATTTTGAGAGAAAATGGCAAGACTATAGCCTTTGGACATTTTCAAAAATTTTTAGGTTGGGTGTGATGCTGATAAATCATTTTTAGGGTCCTTTTGAGACAAATTGACGACTTCATAACCTCAAAGCAACAATTTTTTTGTTTTTTGACGTCATGTAGCGTTTCAGTTCATTTTTTTAATGATATTGAGGAACTGTGGCAAAACTGTAGCCTTCGGAAATTTTCGATTTTCCAAGGTTGCGTCGAATGCTAATAAATCATTTTAGGGCCCTTTTGAGACAAAGCGACGACTTTTTAGCCTTCGGAAAGCTTCTATATTGCCATTTTTGGACCTTTTGACGCGTTTTAAATAAATTATATTAGCCTTGATTTCGAGAAGAAATGGCAAGACTATAGCCTTTGGAACTTTTCGATTTTTCAAGGTTGCCTCAAATGCTTATAAATCATTTTACGGTACTTTTGAGACAAAATCACGACTTTATAGCCCTCGGAGAGCCGCTATATTTCGATTTTTTGTCGTTTTGACACGTTTTAAAGATATTGTATTCGGCATGATTTTGAGAGAAAATAACAAGTCTATAGTCTTTAGAAATTTGAAATTTTTGAGGTTGCGTCGGATGCTTATAAATTATTTTTAGGGTTATATGGAGAGATATTGGCCACTTTAGAAGCTCTGGAAAACTTGCATCTGTGTTGACGGACGCCAGAAAACATTGTGTGGGCCGACCCAAGGACACAAAACTGCAGCTGCGTAATGTGCAGAGTTACTTCTAAACCGTGTTAGCGAACCGCGGCAGTAGCCGAGAGGTAAAGTGCTTGTTTCACAATCGGATGGGCACTGGTTCAAATCCAGATGCCGGCCTCAATGCGAAAAAGTATTCGTTAAATAATTAGACATTTTATTTTTCGAAGTTTGGCTGCCTTCATGAAATTGACTCAGATTATTTGTCACTGAAGCTCTCACCACAGAGGTAGCATAATGGTATGAGCGTCTGCTTCCGATGTGGGAGGTGCCGGGTTCAATGCCGTACCGGTTACCGACCGGAAAGCCACCGGATTCAAAGGCAAGAGGGATGTGTTACCCGGACCTGGCTCAATCCACAGTGGAACACCCCTCGCCCTGGGGATTTCTCGGGGTTAACGCGAGCGCTTCGCAGTTGTGCTACGGCACGGTGAAGCTTGTCATGCTCGGGGGGGTTGCTTGAGCTACATGGCGGCTATTGGGTACCCTGGACCTTCGGCAAGTCCAGAGCCGCCGTAGCTCGTGGCCCCTACTTTTGCAAAAAAATAAAGCATATTTTTTACGCGAAAAATAAAACCGCAATTTTATTTCTTGAACGATTTTTTTTTCAGGCCTGTAAGCCTCACCTGCAGAGTGGCAATTCGTATTACAATTTTAGTATGTAGCATTGCGTGCATTTCAGGGTTGGCAGTATTATATCTGTATCACATCCTGTTTTTCCGGCACTCTCGCCGCTCTGTAATTCGAACCATCGACCTTTTGCTTGTGAACTGAACGCCATACGCACTGGGCTACTGCCTTGACACAGGACACACAAATTAGAACTTGCTCTGCTCAATATACTGCAGGTCAATTATAAAAACAAACAACGCACTTGGGCGTATGAGCGCACTCCACCACATCCCCCTACTTTTTTTTCTACCCTACTGTCACCGGGATTTGAACCAGCGACCTTTCGGTTTAGAGCTTACTACCTTACCGACTCGGCTATTCTGCCACTGTATGATAAGGCGGTGTAAAAGTTGTGTACATGATGCAGGGCATTCTTCAATTATAAATGGCGAAATGACGTGTCCGAGCCTTGGCGCCCAATCATTGAAAAAAAATTGTAAGGCTAATTTCAACTTTTCTAGGTTGCATCGAATGCTGATAATTCAGATTTAGGGCAATTTTAAGACAAAAGGACGACTTTATAGCCTTCGGGGAGCTTCTACTTTTTGCCTTTTCGGTGCTTTGTCTCCATTTTAAATCATTTACATTCGGCATACTTTTGAGATATAGCCTTTGGCAGTTTTCAAATTTTAGAGCTTGCTTCTATTGCTTATAAATCATTTTTAAGGCCTTTTTGAGACAAAACAATGATGTTTAGTCTTCAGAGAGCGTCTATATTTCGATTTATTGATCATTTGAGACCATTTTTGATAAAAATTTCACACTTATTGACTTTTCGAGTTTTTGTGGCACATAGAGTAATTCAATTTTAAGACCAGTTTTGATAAAATGTCTTTGGAAACTTGCCAATTAGTCGATTCGTCAAGCTTGAGAAGCATATTGCGCAATTAAATTTTAAGACCATTTTTGATAAAATGGTAAGCGTAAAGCCTTCGAAAAATTGCATATTTATCGACTTTGCGAGGTTGAGAATGGCCTATAATTGATGCTTGGTATTTTGAATATTTGAATATTGCACCAAATTTTATGAGAAAATGCATATAACCTTCATTACAGTTTGGGCCAGCAATTATAGTACTTCGCTCGTATATAATAAATAAATCCAGACAACACTATTGTTACATATTAATGAACAAGCTCTGCAATAATGCACAGACTACAGCTTATAAGCAGCGGTTGCTGTGCCATTCCAGTGGTCAAGGGGCTAAAATGTTGATCTTGTAACCGAGCGAATGATGGTTCGAATTCCGCTCTGGGAATAGCAATGAAAATCAATCAGAAACGGGAAGTGTCAATATATGCCTTTCCAAACTATGTGTTTCTGGACACTGTTGAGGAGGCCCTCCTACCTAGAATGATTTCTTTTAACTTTTCAGATTTCAGATTTCTTTTTAACTGTTTTAAGATTTCTTGAGACGAATATGTAGCCGTCTACAGCCTTCACCCTAGCTGTGGCATTGCACGTACGCGTCCGCTTCAGCTACGGCAGGTGCGGGGTTCGATCCCAAGTGCCAGCCGGCCACCCACCGGTAGCTAAACTGGGTAAAGGCGGGCTTTAAGGGGCTGCGACGCGTCGCCCCAGTGTTGAAGCTTACTCTGCCTGAATACTCCCAACATGCTGCGTGGGGACCCGGTACCATGTCCCGCGCAGCGAACCGGGGGTATTTTGATAATTTTTTAATTCGAAAATTCAATAAAATTATAAAAGCCATGATAGCGCCTTTGAACTCCGGACGGAGTTCTCTAGTACGATTGACGGCTGGTCTCTACGGTTAGAAGTGCTTGGATGGCCCTGCCATTGCATGCTGCGAGACTGGGCTCAGCCTTCACCTTCTCTGATAGCCGGTCTCGGCCATAGAATCCGCCATATTTTTCCCGGGCAAGTGCTGGCAGGATTCGAACCATCGACTCACTTTTTTTTCGAGCCGATGATGAAATTCTTAACGGGTTAGATACCTGACGAACACAATAATGCCAGTGTCGCCTGTCGTAGTGCCACTCCAGAACGACGGCTTTCGCTCGTTATTCTTGGAACATAGAGGTGGCGCCACTGTGGTAATTGTTGACACTGTGGAAGCGACCGATTTAAAAGGCCGAGACTGTGCTTTCTTCGTGTGCTCATCAGTTCATAATTTTAGGCTGCGATTTTCAACCGGCTGCGTCGTCTGTAATATTGTGGGGTTACTCTGCAGTGCTCTCCATTTTTTTGTCGCCCAAAACGTCGTCAGAGCTGCGGATTTTCTCCTGCCTTCAGCCTAAGAGCACACTCTTGCAATCAAGGCACGAGACGTTACAGACGGCGAAGCTGGGGCAATTCCTAGCCAGAGCTGCATTCTTCAAGGAATCGCCATCGCCACTTTCCTAGTTCGGTTCTCACGAGGTTTCCCGCATTATCGAAAAGGCACTGGTATGTGACGTCGCTGTTTCACCTGGCCCCTCAGTGGCACAGTGGCATCTTGCACTATCAAAGCTACTGGAGCACAGGTTCTTACCTTTTGAGATGTATGCAAACAACTGTGTGCACCACTCGTTTTGCTATTTGAGCAAGAGCGAGATTTATCGTAGTTTGGATGAAATGAACCTGCTGCGCAATCCATTCGTCAACATTTACCTTCATATTGCAGCGTGCTAATTAGTACAATCACGTTTCCGAAGGCACTGCCCCGTTCGACTTGCCACTTCCTGGAAGCAGCGTGAAAAGCCTAATTTTCCTGCGCCCGAATCGGGCAAAACCGAAATTCAGCCTGTACTGTATTCCTAGCCTTATATTTTATTCTGTTTATGCCAAGAGTAAGCATCGATAACTTCGGGATCAACAAATACTAACCTAATTGGGATAAATGGAATTCTCATTCTTGAAGTAACGTAGTGATTTGGCACATTTGCAGAACATTCTTCGTAGGTGGCTTCTGAAACGATTAATCGGACCGTGATCTCGTGCCATTGATCGCCACCCTCACCGCATATCAGCTTCTGAACAGAAGGTTTAACGAAGTGTTTGGCTAGAGCTAGCGTATGTGATAGGCTACTCGCAGTTTTCTCACCTTCAGGAAAAAAGTTTTCTTCTCTAAATAATGGCTCTACGTAGACACCTTGCCCAATAAATTTTGTAGAGACTTTCTGGCTTGCTGAAGATTGCCACGGTATTGTATCTGCATCGCTTAATCGATGATTGATGCCACGAACCATGCTAATAGTGGATTGTCGTCGCTTAGAGCAGATATTTTCATTCTTCATACAGTTGGTTGCTTAGCTAAACAGCCTTTCACACTTCGTAGTTAGGGCACGACTGCCAATGAAAAAATTGTGAAATACCACGGCAGTAAACGGTGGTGCCCTTTCAGGATGGTTAGTTCCCGGACCCTAGTGCTTAAACACTAAATTCCTCAAAGGCCAAGTCACCATAGTGTCTACCTTGCAGTCTCTCAGCCTTGTTAACAAGTCATTCCTAACGGAATAAAAACGCGCTTGTCCTGCAGTGATGCGTACTTACCGTACGTGGTGCTACTTCCAAGGTGTACATTGAATGCAATGAAACTGCAGGTATCAACCACTACAACTTGATGTGCAAGCGTTCTTGCTTCGAGGCGATAAGGTACAATGTGATGAAAACAGGTTTCCCACACTGATGCTGTGAACCCTTTGTCTTATCCGCTAGGTTGGCGGATGATTTGGATAAATTTTACGTGTTTTTTCAAAAGACAGGCTCAAGTGATGTGTGGGTAGAGATGCTGAATGAAAAGTGTCACCAGGATTCATAAAATACCGGCCAAGTCGGCCAGCATAACCAGGACAGCGGCTAAGGCCTCTACACCTAGTAGAGAGAAAAACAATGCCAATAGTCATGGGAGACAGTTTACTGTCACCAAGTCTTTTTATTGCGCAGATAATCCAAGTTTCCCTCTACACATTAGGAGGGCTACAAGGCCACCTATTGCGTAAAAACATGCGAATGTTAAAATTGATTGATGACATACCTAATGCAATTAAAAGTACTGAAGACGTGCAGGAATTATGTTCGCCAAGTGTGGTTTGTCATGAATGCCTACGAAAGTTGCTGGAGTATGTTTTTTTTTCTGTCAAAAGACAAGTCAAAGGCGTCATTGGTTTCAGTGCTGTATGTACAACTCCTCCGCTTGCGAGGTAGACGCAGGAAATCTTAGTTCATGTCCATCCGTTTACCTTCATATAGTTCCGAAGGCATATGGTGGCTCCTAATTTCAAAAACAAGAGAATTAACATTCACTTTCACGCAGTTTATAAGGCCAAGTCATGAACAACTTCTAATATTTTCCTTATAGCAATTGCATTTTACATGTAGAACTAACACCAGCACCGGATTGCCAAGTATACCAGCTCATTTCAAATACGTCGCCCATTGTATGTTCAAAAAGTGTGGTCTGCACTGCAATATTGCAAAAAAAAAACAAGACAAACTAACTGAACACACACACAATATATATATATATATATATATATATATATATATATATAATTCTTACATGCAAATACGTCCGTATTAAGAGGATACAGATGCGCATACTGTTACATGCATGCGTCTTGTCTTGTCTCAGCTCGAATTCTTATTCTTGCTGCTAATCATTAGCCCACACGAAAAGGCCTGTGGCTTCTCCGGAGCATCCGACCGCAGTCAGCAGTGCGCACGCCGCAATACAAAAAGAAAACTGATCTGCACAGTATTAAAACATTAATGGCGGTAAATCTGAATGCGTTTGAACTTTCTTGAAAACCGATAGGTGGGAACGCTTTTTGCAAGATACTTACGTTTTCTCGTTTTCCTACGTGCATAACAGCGTCATGCACGGAAGGGTAGAAGTTGGAAGCTGCAATTTCTTCCAGCACTTTACCCTTTTTGAGCATGGAATACACGGGGGCTACGAAGACAAAGAAAAAAAACGAAAGCCTTATACATCACGCGCTTCACGTAAAACGACGTTCAAAAGAATCGCAGCTTACCAGAACAGCACGCAATGTAGATGACAATATTGATGCTCCTATATTCCTTCAGAACCTGCAACGACAGCAAAGTGTTGTCGGAGCAACTGTTGAATGACTGAACATTTGGACGATGTTACCAAGTTCAAGCGAAAATGTTCTGCCAGAGTAAGTGCAATTATGAAACATATGCCGAATGAAATATCAACTGAATTTTGTTCTAACATCAAAACAGAACAGCTGAACAGAAAAGAATTATACCAGTACCTACGTGGGCTTTCAATGACGTAGACAGAAAAACTACCCCTTACTATGTCTCCATGGTGTATATATGCAGCGCTGCTTCTGCCTACCGGAATGCTGGACCACCACCCGGAACTATTAGGATTGAAGAAATTATTTCAATTCCTATATTGCACAACTCACTTAGATCCCTGCGGCCCAATCAACCCTAGCGCACCTAGTTGTTGGTGAGAGCAACTGACCTGCGCTCCTGTTTGGGTTTCACTAGCGCGAATTTTGGATTACCATGCGCAACAGACGTTTGGATGTGGCTAAAGTGAATAACTTAAGACCACTTTTATCCACCCTAATGGCAAGCTGCGGTTTATCGTTTTCGTTCAGCGATGTCCTACATTGTTCATTTCAAAACTGTTCGGGCGAATTCAGGTCATGGTATAATTTTCATTTCTACTAAGTTATAATAAAACGAGATGCAGGTAATCATAATTCGCTGGGGCTTTATTCATCGCGCTTGTTATTTCGGAACAAGCGGGCTATATATCAAATAGACAGGAGACAAAGTATCTGCAATGTTTTTATTCCACGACAAGGTAGTGGCTGAGCATAAAAAAAGCACAACATGAGAAGAGTGTCGCACAGGAGTGATTCGCTATGCTGCATACGCTGAATAATGCTCACGTCTTGCCGGCGCACAAAGCCGCAAGATGTTTTCTATTTTGTTTTTGAGAACCTCTCCGTCACCACAATCTTCGAAAAAAGATTACAACTGTGCGAATAAGGCACCACGGCCGCGCCGCGGTGGTTTAGTGGCTAAGGTACTCGGCTACTGACCCGCAGGTCGCGGGTTCGTATCCCAGTGGCAGTTGCTGCATTTCCGATGGAGGCGGAAATGCTGTAGGCCCGTGTGCTCAGATTGGGATGCACGTTAAAGAACCCCAGGTGGTCGAAATTCCGGTGCCCTCTACTACGGCGTCTCATATAATCATATGGTGGTTTTGAGATGTTTAACCCCACATATAAATCAATCTATAAGACACCACGTAAAAGAACATACAAGACTCACACGAAGTGCAATGTTTGTGGGCATGTTATGTTTCTTACACGGTGTCTTCTTCACGCAGTTGTAACTTTTTTTTCCGAATCAACAATTAAACTAGCCCAACATGTCATTCAAAAAGCTTGATGTGAAAACGTGCCTCACCTGCAGTCTCACATGAAAACACCTAAGCAGCCGACGTTGATGAAACCTTCCCGCTGTCATGCCTAGGCTTTGTGGTATTTGGCTGGTACTCGAATAGGCGCGAATCGTAGATGCTGTTTATGGCAGTGAGGCTTACCGAAAATAACCACGTAGGAATTTATGAATTGAATGAATTTATTTCATGCATGAAGAACATCTTCATGCCAAATATGGGCGTATAGTTATTACTTTGTAAATAACATCCCGTTGGATTCATTATATCTTTTTTTTCATACTTGCGTTCCCTGGTGTTTGATGAGAGCACTTGGGCCGTACTTTCTGTGGCTAGACTTCGTTGAATGTCCTCTCTTACCTTTTCCTTTCTCTGAAGTTATAGCGCGATCCGTTATCGCTGACAACTGCATGGTGTGCATGATGAAATGATGTGTCCCAGACACGTTCGAGACGATTCCATATTGTGCTTAGAATTGGTACTTTTGGCACCATTTCTGGAGAGATTTTATTTTTTTCTGAAATGGTACTTTGGGCACCATTTCCGTAGAAATTTTATTTTTTCACCCTCCCCCCCCTCGATATGGTGCCCATAAATGGTACATCAGGCACCATTTACGGAGGGACTTCAATTTTTTCACAAAGTTTTTTCTTTATAGTTCGAGGGTGCTGAAAATGTTTTAGCTAAATGCCAATTTGGTAATAGTGACGTGCTTTCAAAGTTTTCAACGCCCTATTACCTTAAAAAACCTGGAAGAAAAGTTTATTTGAGAACCGCAAAGGTCGAATTAAGTGTGATTTACGGGCATGATATCGAATAATCTCCAACGTGTACACCTAAAATGCATAATTTTGTCGTGCACACCAGTGCTAAGCGATCGCATCGGCCTAAACCAAAAACAAAAAACAATCGCAGCATATTCACGAGGGGACTGATGATGAGTGGGGTGAAATGAATGGACGCATGAACAGACGCACGAACGTACGGAAGCACGGATGGACAGATTGACGGGGGCACGAACGAACGGACAAACGCTTCACCTTACTCATCATCATTCACTCCGTTGATAAGCTGTGACACCAATTTTATTGACATGCAATGCAATGCAACTAGCTACTACTACTACTACTACAAGTAGTAGTAGTAGTAGTAGTAAAACAACGACGACACGAAAACAACGACGACACGGGACGTATGACCAATGGCAATTATAAAAAGCTTCGCCCATAAAACAGCCTAGATGAAATAATTTAATTTTGTCGTTTATAATTGTTAAAACTATGTGCATTATTTACCAGTAATGAAACACGATTCGTCAATATGGAATGGCAGCCCATTGACAGCATTATAATCCTACCCCTTGGAAATAGGAGTGGTGCAATATTACCTGCTCTTTGATGACCCAAGAAGTGAAGTATTGTTCTGTAAAGAGAGCACTACTGCCCAATTTAGACGTTCTATACGGCAGTATTACAATAACGAAGTGACAAGATATACTCTTTTAAAGCGCTCTTATTATCTTACTGACAAACTGTTCTATGCAACAAGCTTCAAAGGTTCGGAATTCGAAGCCTTGTATGAATGCGACGTCAAAAGTTTGAAAGTGACATGCTGAGAAGACCGAGAGTTTACTTAGCCGCATCGTGCAATCACACAGCTATATGCCGACCTAACTCCCAATCGCACCTGCTCGCATTGACCGCAAGACGAAGTCAGTCCATCTATTCTAGAAAGTCATCCTGAAAAGTCATCGTGGATGCAAATTGTTGAAGTTCTAAGCACTAAAGTTTCGCACAGGCTACATTATTTATTGGTAATGTAACCGCATAAGGCCGAGAGCGTATGTGCCCAAACCATCATATTATTATGGGAGGCGTTGTAGTGAGGGAATCCAGAAATATGCACTTGCATCACACAGTACACATGCACTATTCATTTTCCTTCCATTGAAATATCACTGCCACGGCGGGGATCAAACCCACGACCTTATAATCAGCAGCCAAGCATCCTAACCACTGATATACCGAGGCGTACAAGATAGAGGGCGAAACAAGTAAATACGATTAACCAGACTTACGTACGATTTCCTAGCTCGCATTGGGGGAAAGAATAAATGGTCAAAGAGAGAGAAAGAGAGAGAGAGAGAAAAAACATGCGTGATGAACTTGCCTGCTTCAGGACAACTGAACTGGAGCCGTCCACGAAAGTGACCCGAGAGAAGTCCAGCACAACGTGGCTGGGAAGTTGAGTGTTCGCATGTGTCGCCGGGCCGGACAGCGATGAAGCCGAAGAAGAATCGCCGTCGACGCGCACCTTAGTCTGCAAGTTCATGGATGGCAAGCTGGCAATAGAATTGCTCAGCTCGTCGTACATTGGTGGGCTTGGATCCACGGCGTTTATCTGGAGAGAAAACCAGACCGTTTTTTTTTTTTGCAACAGCTGTTCAAGGTATACATTAGGGCGTGTGGGTGAAGATCTATTCCATAAGGGATTTCAAAAAGGCACACAAAATTATGAAATTTAGGCATGCATTGATAAACTCCAGGCTTCAAAGACGAATTTCTTTCTGTACACGCGCACATCACAAAAAAGGACAAATCAAGCCAGGAGGTAATATAACATAACTGCAGGGGTTTTGCATCCGAAACCAACATTAATTTATGACCACGACGAAAGCGCTAGTGGAAGTCTCCGGAAATTTCGACTGTCTGGAGCTTTTCGCGTGCATTAATATTTCGGTACACTGAGCACTATCGTTTCACTTTCATCTAAATGCACCCACCGCGGGCGGTATGTGATCCCACGACACTCGAACATCGTAATGCCTTGACCAGCATGACTGGACGAGACAGGAAAGGTGTGCACAAGGTTGAGGAATCATTTACAAGAAAGGCTGCGCTCTGTATTTTATTGCCATCCTCGACCTTTCAACTACCAGGCTTTTACCAGCTCTCCAAAGTTTGAGCAACTATGTGGAAAAGATCCATCAAGAAAAAAGCTAGCCCAATGAAATAACACAACACTAAACTTGCTTCAAAAGAGAAGGGCTCTGGACTTATGTGTTTCCATGTAGAACATTTTTTTCAGGGTCAAATGAGGTGTACTTGTCACAAACTATGAAAAAGCTAAGCTAACCAATCCAAACGGACAGATCAAAAGAAATTAAAGCATGTACTCTTCTAATTGCACTAACAAAGAGCCACAGATTAGGGCGCAAGCCTTACAGGCATGGTCACATCCACCACGGTGGTCTAGTGGTTCAGGTGCTCAACTGCTTATCCGCAGGTCGCGGGATCGAATCCCGACCGCGACAGCTGTCTTTTTGATGACAGCGAAAATTTTCAAGGCTTGCGTGGTCAGCTTTATGTGCACGTCAAAGAACCCCAGGTTGTCGAAATTCTCGGAGCTCTTCACTACGGTGTCAACATTTATTGTATTTTTATTATTATTAAAAGTTAACATATATTTACCCCTACTTATTACTACTATTATTAATAGTTTGCGTTAGCGTGCACTAAATTCTAACGGTTGTTCTAGCAGGGCATGGTAAATAATGATTCATTGATTGATTTATTATTTATTTAATTACGGAAAAACGCGGTACATTTAGCATTCACTAACACTGTACTTTTTTTAAAATTTTCTTGAATGAGCAAGAACATTCACTCACCCAGCACAGTGGTTGACCGGTTGTGGCGGTACCTTTTTTCCGTGCTGCAAGCACTTTGCTGCAATATTACCACAAAATATGATTCTTTACAATGAGGAAATTCTAATGCCTTCAATATCATTTCTCACCGCATATTTCCGAATAAGATACGGTCATGACCTTTACCCTCGTTCTACGGCAAGTTTGCACCCCAGCCTTACATTTCTGTCACAACACGAAGCGTCGCGTTCGCCTATAGAATTAGGATATGTGCTCCAAGGAATGCGGTGCTACTGGAAATAGGCGGGTACCCGTTAATATTACTCAAAATATCAGCATTTGCATGTTCAATCAAAGCCATGCAAGCATTATGATAGCTCTAACCAACGGCTATTGTTTCAACAAGTTAAATGGCATCTAAACTTGTTTCTGTCTTATAAGTTCAGTGTCCTCTTGTCTCGAATTCTTTTTTTCTTTTGTGTCGGTCTTTTCTCAATTTTACCTTCTTCAGAGGAATTTTGAAGACGCTCTGCCCCACTAGGTGGCACTTGTCAGTCTACCCCTTCCTATTTCCTCCCTATTCATGTGTGTCCGCATATCATAGTCAAATTATATAAAGAAAAAACTTATATGCTAAGGCAGGCGTGAAGGTAGTGGCGCTTGTCAGTTTGCCTCTTCCTATTTTCTCTGTGTTTTTTTGTGTGTGTATATCCAAGTCAAATTATTTAGGGAAAAAACTCGTATGCTAGTCAAATTAGTCAAACTAGTCAAATTATTTAAAGAAAAAACTTGTATGCTAAGGCAGGCGTGAACGTAGTGGCGCTTGACAGTTTGGCTCTTCCTATTTTCTCTGTGTTCATGTGTGTCTGTATATCCAAGTCGAATTATTTATGAAAAAAACTCGTATACTGGTCAAATTAGTCAAACGAGTCAAATTATTTAAAGAAAAAACTTTTATGCTAAGGCAGGCGTGAAGGTAGTGGCACTTGACAGTTTGCCTATTCCTATTTTCTGTGTTCATGTGTGTCTGTATATACAAGTCAAATTATTTAAGGAAGAAAAACTCGTAAGCTAGTCAAATTAGCCAAACTAGTCGAATTATTTAAAGAACAAACTTATATGCTAAGGCAGGCGTAAAGGTAGTGGCGCTCGACAGTTTGCCTATTCCTATATTCTCTGTGTTCATGTGTGTCTGTATATCAAAGTCAATTATTTAAAGAAAAAAAACTCATGCTGGCGTAGGTGTGAAGGTAGTGGCATTTGTCAATTCGCCTCTTCCTATTTTCTCTGTGTTCATGTGTGTCTGTGTATCCAAGTCAAATTATTTGAAGAATCCACTCATATGCTAGGGCAGGCGGGAAGGTACACGCCATATTGTTTAGGCCTTAACATCAGACCAACTACGATTACATTTTCTACAATTTTTCTTGTATTACCGGAAAGCTGCCACGCTTACCGCACTCGGATGAGCGTTCTCCGGGAAAGCTCTGCTCTGAAGAATTCCGCGTTGGCGAAGTGTATGGGCCCACCGAAATGGAACACCTTTACACCGGGAACCTCTTGGGCCTGGCGAATCCAAATGATAACAATGCCTCAGCGAATTTATCGCACCGAAATTAACAACATATAACTTGTCAAGGTAGTTGTTCGGCCTTCTTCGTGCTCTATTGAACTGTCAAGTACCGCGAACTTCAGGGACAAGAGACAAGAGAAAGCAACACACAAGCGCTAAACTTCGCACTAAATTTTGTTGAAGAAGCACGTGAAATATATATGGGTGGGTTGGGTCAGTACGCAGAGTCACGTGGCGAAGCACTGCTTTAGCTCTGGTTGTACACCAGAATTTTAAGAATGTACGGTACTTTTCACTCATGTCGACCGAAGAAATGTGAGAAATAGAAGCGGCAGAGATGGCCAACGATGATAGCCGGTATATCATCGTGCCTTCCATCACAATGTAAAAAAAGAAGTGTGTTTTTAGGTGTATCGTCGTATAGTGCCTTATGATTTCGTAACTCTTTTTCGCATTTTTTTCGTAACTGTTCATGAGCTGCAGCTTATCTTATTGAAGTGTTGTTACCTTGTGGTTGTGAAACTGCCCAGGTGTGTGGTATTTTATGTTCGGGTTCAAGAAACTTTAGTGTTAAGCTCAGTGATTCTGTGTCGCTTTCTCTTGTCTCCCGTCCCTGAAGCTTGCGTGCTACTTAACAGCTCCAAATGAATTACCATGCTAGTTTCAAGGCTCTATGTATTCGAGAATTATTGAGCTTGGAGGTGAACAGAGGCACATCATTCAAGACTGAGTGTCACCGAAGCATACGGTTGGACAAAGCGTCTTTTCTTCGTCAAGGCAGCAACTAGCCTCATTAATGATGAAATGACATGCCGACGTTCCTAGGTAAACCTGTGTTGATGGACGAGCCCCTCGTTCACGACTTACCACTCCATATTTCTTCAACGGGACGAAGTAGTCAGTGTTGGGAATTTGTCCGAGTATGCATGTGCTCGGCCTGGAATACAAAAGACAAAAATATTCAATCAGGTCTTGTAGCCTAATGCGCTGCAAAGAAAGTTCAACAACGCCAAATGCCTAGATTCAAGTTGTGATACTGTTTCAACTAAATCCTGAACGTGGCGCAATTTCCTTGCATTTACAACTGCCTTCAGTGTTCTGGCTCTGTTGGAGAGCTTAACATTGTCTAACAATTCGAGGGACAATATACCTCTGAATCTTGTAGACCAGAGTCAACAGTGAGTAGACTACTCCGATGACCAAACCGAGTTGCACCTCCACGAACACTGTCGAGAAGAAAGTCACGAGCCAAACTTGCTGCAAAGAGCAAAATATAGTTTCACAATCGGATACAAAACACAAAATGTGCAGTTTTACTTTAATGTGCACAAAACAAAGTGTCATAACAAGGACCTAGCTCGACACAAAAATCTTGATTTGACAGGGGCAATTACTGAAAATGAGTGATTTCCTGAAACAGTCAAGCCATTCAAAAAATGCCCCCCCCCCATTCCTTCTGAAAGGTTACGGGCTACGGGACAGCCAAAAATAAAGTTGTGAATGGTCAAGAAAAGAAGGTGTAGAGTAAAAAAATTATGGCTGTACATCTTTCTATATAGCACATAAAAGTGCAGCCTATATGTGTACTTATCCTTACTCCGTCAATCTTGGAGATCTTCCAGTAGTTGTAGAAATCTCTGACTTGCATGAAGACCTTCTTCAACGATACAAAGATGATCGATGCGAGCACCGCCTACAAAACAGTGAGTGCATAAGTCACACAGGAACAAACCAGTCGTTTTTCGCCCCAAATTATAAAGCACAATTAAGGTTCAGTACAAACGTCACGTGCAATTGTTCAGGGGGCCTGATTTCAGTACTTACCACAGGCAGCTTTCCAAGGTAGCTTCCGAGATACAGGAGTGTCACGGCAATCAGCACAGTGTTGATGATACTAACGAGCTGAAACACAAAGAGAGAGAGAGAGTGGGGGAATGAAAATAGAAGACCAGAGGGCTCAACCAGGGCTGTGCCAGGTGTGCTACCCTAATCCGAAGAAGAGAGAAGGATAAAATTCGATGTTTGGGAAGAGCAGGTACACATTGCGGCTGCACCTGTTGCTAAACCCGCCTTGTCGCTTAATAAACTTCGCCAATTTAGGTTCCTTGCATTGGGTTGTTTATTAGCATTCATCTCACATCAAACGTCTGTTCGATTCTTACTTCACACTTTGTGAATGACATCTCGCACGAAAAAAATACGGGCAAGAAGGAAGAGAGCATAAGCAGGCGCAGAATAACAACTGAAGTTTATTTTCACAAAAACATTAAAAGCACAGGCAAGGCACATGATTACGATTCCGGTTTGGTGGTTAGATAATCTAGCTCTAGTTTATGAAGGCTCACTGATGGCATCATCACTAGACTTATGTATGAAAAAATCACAGCATATATACGAGGTGAATTATGATTGAATGGATGCAGAGCGAACGAACTGACGGATGGATGGATGGATGGATGGATGCAGAGCGAACAAACTGACGGATGATGGATGGATGGATGGATGCAGAGCGAACAAACTGACGGATGGATGGATGGATGGATGGATGCAGAGCGAACAAACTGACGGATGGATGGATGGATGGATGGATGCAGAGCGAACAAACTGACGGATGGATGGATGGATGGATGGATGGCATGAGCGAACAAACTGACGGATGGATGGATGGATGGATGGATGGATGCAGAGCGAACAAACTGACGGATGGATGGATGGATGGATGCATAGCGAACAAACTGACGGATGGATGGATGGATGCATAGCGAACAAACTGACGGATGGATGGATGGATGCAGAGCGAACAAACTGACGGATGGATGGATGGATGCAGAGCGAACAAACTGACGGATGGATGGATGGATGCAGAGCGAACAAACTGACGGATGGATGGATGGATGCAGAGCGAACAAGCTGACGGATGGATGGATGGATGCAGAGCGAACAAGCTGACGGATGGATGGATGGATGCAGAGCGAACAAACTGACGGATGGATGGATGGATGCAGAGCGAACAAACTGACGGATGGATGGATGGATGCAGAGCGAACAAACTGACGGATGGATGGATGGATGCAGAGCGAACAAACTGACGGATGGATGGATGGACGCAGAGCGAACAAACTGACGGATGGATGGATGGACGCAGAGCGAACAAACTGACGGATGGATGGATGGACGCAGAGCGAACAAACTGACGGATGGATGGATGGACGCAGAGCGAACAAACTGACGGATGGATGGATGGACGCAGAGCGAACAACGACGGATGGATGGATGGACGCAGAGCGAAACTGACGGATGGATGGATGGACGCAGAGCGAACTGACGGATGGATGGATGGACGCAGAGCGAACTGACGGATGGATGGACGCAGAGCGAACAAACTGACGGACGCACGGACAGACGCACGAGCGCATGAACGAACGTACGCATGGAAGCACAGACGTACGCATGGAAGCACAGACGTACGCATGGAAGCACAGACGTACGCATGGAAGCACAGACGTACGCATGGAAGCACAGACGTACGCATGGAAGCACAGACGTACGCATGGAAGCACAGACGTACGCATGGAAGCACAGACGGACGCATGGAAGCACAGACGGACGCATGGAAGCACAGACGGACGCATGGAAGCACAGACGGACGCATGGAAGCACAGACGGACGCATGGAAGCACAGACGGACGCATGGAAGCACAGACGGACGCATGGAAGCACAGACGGACGCATGGAAGCACAGACGGACGCATGGAAGCACAGACGGACGCATGGAAGCACAGACGGACGCATGGACGAATGCTTCGCCCCACTCATCATCATTCACATTTTGGATATGTTGTGACACTATATTTATTGACATGCAGTGCATGCAACTGGTTACTGCGATGACTACGACGACACGGAACTTACGACCCACGGTATAAGTGGCTTCACCCCTAAATGGCAACAACCATCTCTTGCGTGATTTACCAGGTACTTAAACAGTGTCTGGTTTGGCCGAAATAGCACTTACCACATGACAATGTAATATGATCGACTACCCCCTTTTCACACTCAACCAATCTGTCCCGGTGTTTGACATCACACCCATTCCGTTTTTTTCGTCTTGCCACCTTCCATTTGCCTCTTAACCACGGCGCACATACAACCTAGCTTGTTCTTGGCACAAAATACTACGTCGATTCCACAACGACTCCCCACTTTTCGCATGCGATGAGAAAAAGCATGCACATATGGAATACTGAATGGCCTCTCCTTACCATGAGCTTGCCTGGTAACGTCTCCCCTTCCTTCACTTTTTAACTTCCTGAATACTCGTTCACTGAGAACGGCCAATGTTTTTGAAGGATATATGGACTGTTCTAGTCGATTGAATTGCTTGGAAAAAGCATCCTTCATTCGATGTGGGCCAGACTTACCCAAGGTGGACACTCGACAAGACATGGTGATCCACACTTTACCCAATTTAGAGTTGTGAAACTCGCAGTTCAGAATTAGTTTTACTGACCTCGAAAAGTACATCCAGCAGGTATGTTCACGATAAGGCGTGGTCTTCAAGTCGAGGAATTGGATGCATCTCTTCCTAGAAACTTCGGAAGTTAAGTTCAAACCACGACATTTCTCCTTGAAGACATTGAGCACCTTGTAACTAGTAATGATACTAGCACTCTCCTCAATGAAGACAAGATAATCATCCACACACGGCGTTACATTGAACGCAAGTCCATCCACAGCCACTGCAAGGTCGCGGTCTATCTTGCTCACCGAAATTTCGACAAATATCGGCGCAACACGAGGAGCTATGAATACGGCCGATCTCTGCCTGTAAACATCACCCTTCCAAGCAACCAGTCAAGTTGCAATACAAGGTTAATATTTCTAGAAACGCGCCCACAACTATACCACGCTCATTTTGCAACAATTCTTCATCGTGATCATCTTCCATACGTTCACGCACAAACTTCACAAGACTAACATGTACCAGAGAATAAAATAAGTGATCCTTATCACAACTAAATACAGACAACCTAGACGAACTTCCGACCATCAGGAGCTGGAGCACCTCATCAGTTCATCAAAGGCAAAGGATCTTGATGTTTAGAGACGACAAATGCACCTGCAAGTAACTGGACACTAAGTACTGCCAAGTGCTGCGGTTCTAAACAATCCCCCGAAGGGGTCATTTTCTTTGTGTGTTTTAACTGAATACCAGTTTCAAAGCATCCCATTTCTCACTCTTGACATCAGCGCATAACCCGGCAAGCTTCTACTCGAGCAATAAATTAACAGCCCTTTTCTTCAAGTCAGCTGGCTTGTCTATGACTTGACTTAAGCTCATGTTAATCGCTCGCATCCCCTTTTCGGACAGGTGCCGTCTTGCATCAAGACGAAAGACCCTTCCTTATTCGAGATCAAAGGCCTGATTCTATGAGTGGCCATTAAATCAACCAAACACTTCAGCTTACATTTCATGCCGCGATTCCCCTTCAACGGGGTGGTGACCTCTGCTACCTCGGCAACACATCTTGACATTTCAAATTTAGGAACCCTCTCTGACACAGAGCACGCCAAGGCCAATATATTTGAAGGATGGAGAGTTGGCTCGAAGCAAAACTTAGGTCCTAAAGCTAAACTTTTCAAATATGTTTCGTGTTAGTCTGCGCCTGTGTTTGCTCTCTTCCTTCGTGTCCGTTGTTTTATTTGCGCAAAATGCCATCCACAAAGGCATACCAACTCGCTCAATGCTCGATTGTTCTAAGATACTCTTATGCACCAGGGACTGTTGCTTTGCACCAGGACTAAAACTAGTTTTCGCTTATGACTGCAGTACTTTGTAATTGTGACAGAATTATTGTACATTTGACATATCACGCTCGTGTGCATCAGTGATCATATTAATTCTTACCTGGGATCGCCATTATGATAGTTTGTATCTGAATACATTTTTTTATTTGAGACTAAGATAACAGGAGTCTCATTCTCAAATATTTTTGAGGCGAAGTAGTTTTCTAAGACCACAATAGGTTGTATCTGGGACAATAGTAGCTTTCACCTGGGACCATAATAGCTTGTATCTGACTGGCAGTGATCGAAATATTTCTTGTTCAATCGCCAATCATTATTAGATTTCCTTTTTGGTGAACTTCCATTTTGTCTAGCTCACACACTTGAACTGAAATTTCCACCAAGGCAGCGTGTAAGTTTCTTTATGAAGGAAGGACGACACGAATCCAATGGACTAATCCCGTCACGCACTGTGGTAAAACAGGTTAACCATAGCCGTAAAGCTCTGCATTGGTTCGATCACACCTACACATCAGACCAAAAAAGGGGCAATCAAAGCGAGAAAAACCTATTGACAAGTACAGTGCACATTACCTGCGACTTTCCACCACTGTTATCTTGAATGGAACTTCGTGGTACAGAAGCACCACTCGGAAAGCAGTCGAGGAAACTTCCGAAAAAGTTCGACATACCAAGCGCCAGCAGTTCCTGATAAAAAAAAGCAGAGCCAGAAAAGGTTTCAGCAACTTATTTCGTCCGCAGTTGACCACGCTTCATATGGTGGTTTTGAGACGTTAAACCCCACATATAAATCAATCAATCACTCAATCATTCAGTTGACCACGTAAACGTTCTGCTAAGTGAACATTTACAAGTTTTATTTTTCGTTAGCAAATATTGCTAGATCGCTTGCTTGAGCATCGCAGGCCCTAATGGCACAGGTATACCGAGTCAGTCAGCATGTCCTATATACATATAAACATGTTTGAAAGACTTCTGCAAGAACCGGAAAGCTGAAAATAAGAGAACCAGCGATAAAGATATACACATGGTTATGCCTCTCCGAGACTGGTGCGACGAGCCGTGCTGTATATGACTGCTTTGAAACTATCCGAAATCAGTCGAAGGAGTCCTAGTGCTTTCGCAACGCAGCCTTCCACTTACGGCCGTCAAGAATGTTCTGCCGAACATTGCATTCAATGGCCTGCGCAGCGTGCAGGGCGCAACTTTTGTAAAAAGTGGATTTTATTCTATTCGCCGCATGTAGCTGTGTAGAAAATGCGCGTTTTCTGAAGAAACCGCATTGCAACTTCGTACGGATATTTCAGTGCGAATTTTTCTGTAAAGGTATTTTCATGGTTAATTTTAGTTTCAGGGGCGAGGCTCCTTAGGCTGTGAGCCACTCCCTCGTAGTGTGTTGTGGTAGCCACTTTTAGTTAATTTTGAAAATCGCTCACTACATGGCATTGTGTGTAAATGTACTTGGAAGTAGTATCACTCTGTGGCGTTTGTGGTTTTTATATGGTTGACGTATGTAGAAGATAGTTGGCGCTCCTATTAAAATTATTTCATAGCATAACCATGGAGTGAATGATGATGAGTGGCGCGAAGTGCTCGTCCGTCTGTCCGGTGCATGCTCTAGTGCGACTAGAGTGAACTGACGGACAGACAGGTGGACGGATGGTTAGAACCACTCATCATCATTCATTCCGCGGATATGCTGGGAATTAGTTCTGTTGCTTTGTCTAACTCTGGCGTTCTCACCTGGTTTGGCACAACCTCGTATCCGTGGTTTCTGGCGAAGATGCGACCCAAGGACACCGTGACAGCAAACGACACGATCGCAATGGTGAGGGCCGGCACGACCACTTTCGTCACAAGAGAGAGGTTCAGGTTGGGCAGACCCATCGTCGGAAACCTGGAAGCGAAACGTCAATGGATGTATACCCAGATATTGAGCGATATCATTGCATAGGCCGATGGCGTGAAGGGACAACACGAGCACTGATAATGAAAATCTAATTGCAGGGAAAAAATGCGCCTCATGAAAAATGTTTCGAAACTGAAAGGGTCGGGTCTGTACATAACTGAGGACCTGTCCCCGAGCGTGCGCACCTTAACAAAAAAACCGTGGGACACAACTGTCAGTTATCGAGATAAAAGATCCAGAGTAGAGCTGAGTTATGATCACGGCTATATTGATGACGTGCGCTACATCTGGGACAATAGTACTGATTCCTTAAAACGAGATTTTGCTGGTTCCGCTAAAAAATCGTTTTCTTGAAGAACTAAAGCAACTTCTCTTACACTGCCAGGAATATCTAAAGGCTGAGTATTTTCTATATAAATGCCGTAAGTATTGTTAACAAACTCGTTTAATTACTCGCCATTGTTACGTCGTACTCTCCCCATGTAGTGGCTATAACAAAGACCTGGCTACATGGTGGAGTGTTTGATTGTGAGTTTACCCCACCCGGTTACGTAGCAGTGCGCAATGACTGATCACATATGAAAGGTGGTGGTGCAGCGCTGCTTATTCGCTCTGACAAAGTTGTTGTGCTTCCCGACACACATGACGTCGAACTTGCTTGGTGCAAACTCTGAATAAATGGTCTTTAGATGTTAGTGCATTCTATCGAGCACCAAGTTCCTCTTTGGATAAATCACTTCGGTACCTCAGAATTCATTTCTATGGGGAACTTCAATGCACAGGGTATTGATTGGCGTGCAAAACGTTGCACAGGTGAAAAGTTCTATTTGTCGAGAACTCATACTTTTCACTAACCCAGCTTCTTACTCAAACAGTAAGATCTCCAACTCGCCCAAACGTTCTGATAGACCTTGTTTTCCTCAGTTCACTTTTAGTTGAAAGCGCATTTGAATGCGACGTGATTGATGGCATTTTTAAGCATAAAACTTTGTACATATTGCTTCCAGCTCGTCTAATTGAACTGCAGCTGAATGTAGTCCTCACTTCATGCATGCAGACGACACTTATATCCCTGATATGCTTGCTTCTAATTATTATTCATTTAATCACCCAAACATTCGCGGTCACGTTCACAATTAACCTTAGAGTGAATAATAAAATTTCGGATTGATTCATTAGGTTGCCACAATTTTGCTGCAACTTCGCTACAAAAATTTCCTACAACTTTGCTAGACCTCGATTCTCCACGCACAGTACTCGTCTTTCACAAAGATTGTGGTGCCCTGATGACTTTTCAAACGCTTCAAGGGTGTTTGGCAGGATGGTTGGTCAAGTCTTATTAAACAGGCGCAACCCACCTCGGGGAATTCGCTAGAAACATGTGTTATCCTGTTTATATTTGTATAGTGGCTTGTTGGGCGAGTTGGTTTCTTCTTAACGAGCTTATGGTGCGAAAAAAACACGGAAGGACAAGCGTTCTTTCTTGATTTTTTTCGCGCCATAAGCTCGTTAAAAATATTTGTATATAAACGTATCCTCATTTTGTTTAAGAATCTATAGTTCTTTAAAAAAGATAATGGCTTAAGTCGGCATTAAAAAGTAGCGAACTATTACTGTTGAAAAATAACTGAATTTTGTTTTGCCTCGTGCTGGAATTTCCATACGGCTTCGCAATCATTCCTGTGGCTAAAACCTAGTATGGTAGCTCCAAACGATTGATTGACTGATTGATTGATTGATTGATTGACATGCGGGGTTTAACGACCCCAAAACCACCACCAAAGCCCACCACTATGATGCGAGACACCATAGTGGTGGGTTTTGGAAATTTCTATCGCCTGGGGTTCTGTAATGTGCGTGGTAACTCCAAAATGAAGAACCATTCAGATTGGGTCAAATTTGATCCATCTTTTTGAGCGGCTAATCTAGACGCCTCTTTCTTTGATTGGTAAGTATTCTGCATGTTTGAAATAAATGATGCAGATATTCACTTTTGTTGCAATGGATCATTAACGCTTTTAAATGTTTTCTTCGGTTTAGTAGGCCAGCGGTGGGTAATGGAATTGCTAATGATAATTGTATGACCACGGTCAGAATTGGTTGAGCGACGGTTAGTTTACTTTCATTTACTTTGCGCCGTAAGCTAGAGCAGACATGTCAGCCGTTGGCAGACAGCATTGCTCTAGTTGCACTCGGTCGAAGGGTGTCCAACCGGATTTGTCGTGAACGCAGACTGTATGGCGTAAGCTTGGTATTCCGCGTAGTTCTGCAGCGCTACAGACGACCGAGCGTTTCGAGTTCCTGTTAACTCAGGAAAAGGAAACCCACCACCACGTGGGCAACAGAAGAGTTGGGATGATAATGTCATTGCAATGGCCCCCCTGATCGCCTCACGGCACTGGCAGACGACGCATCAACGGGCCTCTTCCGAGACCCAGCACACCGCGGCGACTCCTCACACCGGTTCGGCTTATGGCCCGGCCGTGTACTGTTTGCGCACCTGCAAAATCGGTGGCGCGCATTGCGAAACTGCAGTGATTGCCACGAACCTTTCGTTATGGTCCGGTTACGTAGCTTTCGGAAGCGGGTGGGCTCGCAACAGGTCGCCGCCTGGGGTGCCTATTGTCGAATTGACATGTCTTCGACGGCTGCCGCATTTATTCGGACAAATGAGCTCGTAAGTAGAACCACGTGCTGTCAGCCTGCGGTTCCTCTCACAGGGCACAGGTAGATTATTGCCCCGTCATCAACAAGGTGACTTATCTCAGGGAAGCCGTTTATGGCCGCTAAAGCCCAGTACGGGTAGCTCTAAGTCTAGATAATAGACAGCTATAGTTCATGATTAGCGCGATAGCTGAGGTAAAGGGAATGGCGCTACCGTTCAGCAAACGTTCGTTGTGGACATCGTCTTATAGTTTAGCGGGATAGCGTTTACGTGGTTTATGTGCCCCAGCTGGTATGGTAGCGCCACCTATCAGATGGTTCATAAGTTGAAGACAGTGAAAAGGAAAATAAAACGAGAATGGTTGCCTATGCAACCACGCGAAGCATTGTTACAAGTTTACTTTAATAATAATAAAAGCAAATATGAACCACGCACCAAATGCGAAAAAAAATATCTTGCCGGTTTGTTTACACCAATCTTGTCAGGCATAAACGCTTTTGAAATGGGAAGCTATCTCAAAAATATATGCCAACTTATCCGTAATACTCGGTCGTTGAAGCTAACTATAAAGGCAAGCGAAGCCAGTTTAAACACTCTTTTGCTGCAAACAAGGTGAATCTTTCAACAACTATGCCCGAAGTGAGCGTCCGAGAGTGCCGCCATATTTACGTACATGTTTACTACGTACACTTACGCTACCACGGTAACCTTACATCTGAAAAATACCGCTCGTACGGTAAGCGGTACGGGTAACGTACGTATCTGCACATGCGCACTTCGACTCCGGTATCACGGTACGCCCGGTATACTGTAACTAAAGGATTTTAGTCTGTCCGGCGCTCCAGTATAAGTTTTTGCGTATACCGGTTTGCCGGAGGGCGTCAAGCCGGATAGCGTTGAAACGCATTTTTGCACTTTTAGCCCGTACCGCCCGAAATACGCCCCAAAAACGCCCGCAACGCCTTCATGGCCGCGGCCGCCGCATCTGCGTATGCGCAAAATAGAAAGTCTTCGCGTTTACTGCCTAAATCGGAAAAGCAAAAAAAAACTTGACAATGCCAATAAATTTTTCGTTACGAAACAGAACTTTGTCTCTTTTCTTTACTTGCGCTATGATTTAAACCTGACTATGAAGAAAACATCGGCATCACGGTGATTGGCATCACAATCGGCATCACGAGTTGCTAACACAAGCGTGCTTCCGAACAGCCGACCGTGGTGGCCGATACGAGTATTCGCTGGCAAAGTCAGCCACGTGCTGGAGAAGTACGTCGATTGCCGCGTATTCTTCTGTTGCCGATCTAGTGAAGCAAACAATCACGTTTACAAAGTTTGGCCCCAACGTGGCGGCTTGAAGATAACATGAAATATACGGTCTACTTACTTTTTTTCTGTTTTTCGCGTCATTCTGTAGGAAGTGGGCCAGGAGAAGGTCAACGCGCTCTTTCACACTTCGTGAAATAAGTGTTCGCCGCAGTAGCATTGACACTATCAGTGATTGTGTGCCACCGCGAAGCATTCTCGAAAGCATTCAGCGCAAGAACTTCTTCGAGGATGATTTTATCGTCGGAAGGCGAGCAGCGTGTCCACGGCGCCATGCTGGTAGCGGGCCTCGAAGGAGCCATTTTGTTTGGCTCGACTTGACTCGGCTCAAAGGGAAGTCGGTAATGGCAACCTTGGAAGCATGTCGGGCGTTTGGGCGTTTGAGCGTGTCCGGTAAACGCCCGTAAGGCACGCGCATGCGCAGTTCAGACCCGGTAAACCGGTATCCACAAGCTTTTTTTCGTATAGCGCTGCGCCGGACAGACTAAAATCCTTTGCTGTCTTATTGTGCGCCGCGGAGTTGGCGCATGCTTTTATGACTTTTTATAGCTTTCTTTTCTTACTTACATTTTGGTTGTGTTATTTAGGGCGAGGGGCATGAGTCCTTCACGTGCACGAAGGCGACGTCCTCGTGGCGGGTTTTTCATCGACCAAGTGTACTGTCCTATCAGTGCACAAGCAGGCGACGATTCACCGACAGTTGTGTAAGGGCGGAGCATCAAAACGATAAGAAAAGGCCCCGAATTTCCTCCAAGGGTTCGGAACCGGGCTTGAGGTGCTAGGCACCACCAGATCCGCCGAATCCCGTAGGGTCGCCCTACAGAATACGGTTCATTTTCAAATTCAAATTGTTTTTCTTGGACGTTGATGTCCATACTTGTGTAACTATTGTAAAGTCTGAAAATACCAGTTTTTCTCAGCCTACAGAACTTCTCCAGCATTTCTGCTACGTCTTCAAGCGACCAGCAAGTCAATCGCCGCTATTGAAATAGCGGCAGCACGTTTCGTCTCCCACTTTGCTATACCACCTCTGGTGGTGTGTCTCGGGCACAGAGTGGTGAGGGTAAATTTCTTCAACAACGGAAAGAACCTAGATTTTACTGTAATAGAACCCTGATTGTGAAGTACAGATAAGTTTATGACGATATTTTCATGATACGATATACAGGGAACCATAGGCTAGACAGTGCCATTGTTAGACTAATACGCACCGATTAGTGTAGCATATAACACGCATAATCGATGTTAAGCCGCTGAATATTTTCTTACGCAGAACTTTAGCACAATTATCCTAGTCACATTGCTTCAAATAGATAAGTTTGCACATGCTTTTGTTTTGTTTCGAGGGTATACATTTGTGTGAACAATCACTGCGGATTACCAATTACTCAACCTCTTTCTACGTAATAAACTATACGGGGCCCTTGAGGGCATGTTTTTGGCAACATTTATAGTTACTGCGATAATGGTGATCAAAACAAGACACACCTAAAGAAGGCGCTTCAATCTGTTTTTTTTTTCTTTCGACACAACTGAATGCATGCGCACACATGAAAACACCACCGGCCGCTTTAAACTCAACATTAAAATATCTGAAGTACATCTATGTATTATTCAGCATCACCGATTCACCATGGAGGTCAATGCTGCCTGTAATGCACGCAATGATTCAAAACTCACGTGTTGGGGATGGGACCGATGATTTCGAAACCTTTGTTCTCCAGGTCGAGATAACTGGAGACCACAGTGGCTACTATGACCTGAAGAGGCAGAATTTAATTTTACGTAAGCACCATAAAGCTACTGAAACATCTTCACGGTAGTGATTGTGTAACAATCCACACTTTTGTCACTGTTTTGAGCACGTACAGGCTTTCGAACTGCGTTAAGTACCTACTGCAAGCACAGCACAGTGTTAATTTTCACAGTTCTCTGCACGTATTCTGCAGCTTTAGATATACTGTAGCCCTATGGCAGTGTTGAAGCATGTGAATTTGAATTAAGAGTTAGCAGAAATAACACATCGACAAGTAGTCAAGCCACTAGAGATAAAATTGTTTAATGTTAATTTTTTGTAATGAATAACTGTACCGTCTCAGTTGCAACACTCTGAAACCGGCTTTTAGCGGCCATGATAAGTCACTTCTCTGGAACGTAATCTGTCGACCGACGTTTTATCGTATTCGGCTGCGTTCAAAAAAAAAGGGCAAAAACTGCACACAGTCGATATAAACTAAATTTATTATAACTTTATTTAACGGGCACTTAAACAAAAACCTCAATGAATATTCTTTACAGACTGACCATTATATAGTAATTGTGACAACGGCAATGTAAATATATAGGGCACTAGGATACACCTTTGCTAATGGTGGGGTGTGAACCATCCATGGGGTCCGAAGGTACTTTCCTTATACACAGGGGCCCCTCGAATACCTTTATTTTGTTATGACGATCCTACACAGTAGTTAAATGACTACAAATAGTGTCGACCCGGCATTCCATGCTTTCATTCGGTTGTGCCTGACTAAGGTAATATGGACGTCTGTTCCATCGTTTTTGGATGTACAACAAACTCTACAAGAGGGATTGGATTATGTAGATCACTTTCTAAAAAAAGAGGTATGACACTGAGTCTGGCTAAAACAGCCATACTTCCGTTTACATTAAAAAGACCTGGAAATTTCCAGATTACTCTGCAAAATCAGCCTATTCAAATGGTTAAAACTCATAAATTCTTGGGAGTAATTTTAGACCGGAGACTAACATGGTCGCCTCATGTCCAGTTCCTGGAACAAAAAGTGAATCAGGCCATTCGAATCCTCCGGCATCTCTGCGGGGCCAAGTGGGGTGGTACTACAGAGTCGTTATTAGCCCTACATGTTGCCTGGATACGCCCCATCGTAACTTACTCACTGCCTCTGCTGCACGGACTCCCAGCCTCCACCGAAAGGAGACTTCTTTTGTTATTGGCAAGGAGCTTGAGGGTATGTCTGGGTTTACCACGGTCAACTTCCAGTGCTTTAGTGTACTCTGATTCTCGAGAGCCACCTTTGGCAGTACTCCGAACTAAAGAAACATCTCAAAATTTATTTAGAATTTTCACGCAACATGAAAGTCATTTTTGAACTGGCGCACTAACGCAAAGGACGGCAACGAGACTACAGGATACTATAGCATCATTTCAAGCAGTAGTACCAGAATTTAAACAATGGAAACCTTCAAAACCACCTTGGACGTTGCCACTTCTCAACGTTATCTGTGAAATAGACGGCATAGAGAAGAAAGCAGACATGGCACCTCTATTAGCGACACGGTTGGTACTTCATCAGCTTCATGTAATGCATAATTAAAAAATGAAGATATATACAGACAGATCATGCACAGAAGCGTCAGCCTGTGCGGTCTTTATACCCGAAATTCAAAAAAAGATGTACAAATTATCGCACAAATCTTCATCGACGACAGCAGAATTGGTGGCAATCTTTGAAGCAGTTAAGCTTACCTGCGAGAATCCCGAGCCACGAAAATGGGTGATATGCACTGATAGCAAACCTGCTCTTCAGCTAATCAGAAATGTGAGATCACCTTACAAAAATGGTGAAATAGCACAATGTATCGCAGAAACTGTGGAATATGTCTCATCGCAGGGTCACAGCATCGTATTCCAATGGATACCCAGCCACATTGGAATAAAGGGAAATGAAGATGCCGATAGTCTCACGAAGAAAGCATTGAAGGAAGGACGGGATTGCACAATCCCTATGTCTGGGGCAGATATTCGACATTTTATATCGCAAGGAGCTAACCATTGTTCGATGGAGAAGTGGTTTGAGAGCCCTAAATCAAAGGAAACGATACTTTATGAAGTCGATCCACACAGAAAATTTTCCATAGCGACAGACCTCTCACGACACCTAGAAACATTGATCCACCGACTTAGATTGGAAGTAGCATACACAAACAGCTTCCTGCACAAGATACATCGATGCAACTCACCGGAATGCCATTGTGGTCATGCAGAAGAAAATGTTCGCCATATTCTTTTGGAGTGCGTTAAATACGCGTATGAAAGAGAAAAATTAAAGAACAAATTAGCAAGTTTGGACAGACGGCCCCTCACAATACAGAAACTACTAGGACCATGGCCTGAGATGCATCTCCAGAAAAAGGCAATAATCTTCCTGACAGACTTTTTAGTGGAGACCGGACTAGACAAGCGCCTATGACTGACAGCCAGAGATGGGTATTATGTAAAATGTGGTCATGTATATACTGACACTAGAGTAGTAAGGTGTGCGTGTAAGTAGTTTATGACTGTGTGAACTGCGTGAAGAAAACTGTGTATTGGCATGTTATTTGAACTGGTTTCAGTGTGCTATTATGTGTTTTTTCTTTTTTTTTTCTTTTCCGTATTGTTAATTTTTGGGTACCGTTCTGTATTATTATTTTATTTTTCGCTGCAGAACTTTGTGATATGGAGTAACCGAGGCACCTCAACCTCTCCACAGCAAAACAGTTAAAACACCAGAACAGAACAGACTAAGGTAACGATTGCAATGTGTGTCCATTTTCCTTTCGAATGTAAACAGATAAAGTTAAGGCTATAGTATATCGCCTCAAAGGCAAACAAATGCTATGGCAACAAATTGGAGTGCCACGCGAAGAGCGCCAACCACATCAAAACGCGCAGTGCGATGCTCAAGAAAAAAAAAAATCACAGCATATCCACAGAGCGAATGATGACTTGGGCGAAGCGTTCATCCGTCCATCCGTCCGTTCATTTAGTGAACACTCCAAATACCGTAATCTCGCATCTTTTCCAGATATTTTCATCGTATACAGGTACCGTCATTCAGCGGACATACAGACTAAACGAGAGGTGGCTACCACTACGACGACGACACGGGACATACGACTCACGGCGTAATACGCTTCGCCCCTAAAAAAGAACGCACGAAAAGAACAAACATAGTAGGAGTGCGAGATAGCAAAGCTCATAGCTCAACAGTCAACGCGCTGCTCAAACTCAAAGGATCACGAAATACTCACAGGTATACACAGCATGAACGCGAGCTAACTAGAATCAGAGTTGTTACTTCGCAGCCTTTGAAAAGTGCACTCATTTCGCAAACGGAGAAACTGAAGCGAGTGAAGTGACCTTCGAGCATCCTATAACCAGAACATAATTATTCCGGTGAAAGCCCAAGAAGTACAATACTCCGCCACAGAAGGGTAAGCATGCGCGCGATGCGCGGGGCGACCACGCACCATAGGGCAAACTACGCGAGCGAGCAGCTGAGCTAGAGTGCCTCCATGCCCGCTTGTAAGCTCAGAACGCGCTGATATTCCACCAGAGATCGGAACAACTGCTTTATATGGGTGGCTCGCGGTTAATACGGCAGTGAACTTGGGCTTGTGCTTAACGTCGTGCCCTGCAGAGCGAGAGGCCCCAGTTCAATTCGGCGTGTCAGAAAATATTCTCAAATATTTTCCGAGAGCCAGGCTCATTTCGAAATAAACGTTTTCTTTGTTACCGTTCCCCCGGAGGATTACTTGACTATTTGCAACGTTACGGCCACTTTCGCCACCATGTCAGCATATATATATATATATATATATATATATATATATATATATATATATATATATATATATATATATATATATATATATGCTGACATGGCGGCGAAAGTGGCCCTTAGTGACTATTGTCACTAAGGGCTCATATTTGCGCAAGTAGCGATCAGTAATAACTAAGGCAATCCAAAACTCGTTTTGCGGCAGAACTGTTCCTAAACGCTGAGGCTGGAGTAATAAAAGAACGATTCAAGCACTTGTACTCGTAGGGAATTCAGGTAATCATATGCACTCTATGGTAAGATTATGTAGTGGCTATGGGCTACAAGCAATTAACTTTGACCGGGAGATTCGTGTATTGTATATATGTCTAAGGACATCGAGTAATCGCAGAATCACTGCCATCTCACCAGTATCATCTCGATGGGCACGGGTATCTTTATCATTCGCTCCACGAAGGGGTCAATGGCCAGCTTAACGAAGAGCAAGAGGAAAACGCAGCACGCCGACATTCCCAGTGTGGGCAAATGCGTGTCCGGGAGGAGCCTGATGAAGGCATCGTAGAGCTGGAAGTCGATTGAAGGAGGGAAATTTATTTGCGTACTAGTAACTGCAGCTTGGGTGAGTATAACTGCAACAAGTAACAAAATGACTTCAGTGGCACGTACTAACAAGAGATCATAGGCACGATGTAACTTACAGCACTGCAATACTGTGGCAGGTCAAGGATTAGTGAAAGACACAAAACGAAAAGGAAACACAAAAAGTCATTGGGCGTTTGTGAACAAAAGTGGTGACTTTTTTTTAACTGGATAGTTCCTTATAACGGCAGTAGAGGAAACTCAATATACCCATTCTTCACACCACCAGAATAGTACATGGCATAATGTGATGAAGGCTTCTTCACCTTGCGTTTCTGTCTTTTTGGCGATGTACCAAGCCAGAATCATTATAGTATTCTCTAACCCTGAGTATGCAGCTCGTTGTGTAAAAGGACCTTGATCCAACCACTTTACTCCAACACTATTATCACTTGCACTCTAAAAACTTCAAAATCGCGTGTTTAGCTTATAAAAGTGCTAGACTCAATTTGAACACATGCTCCAATAATACACTGTGCTCTACTGCGAAACTATGAAACAGTATACGTAATATCTTTCAATGAACCGAGAAAGAAAAAAAAACAGAAGGAGGGAGAGTCAAGCAGCATATTGAGTCCGATGACTTCTTTTGAAACGTGATGCAGCTGATGGCGAGAACTGGGTCCATCCCTCCCTCTAGTGGCATACATTCCCTCTTCCACACATGCGCGTGCTCTGCTTTTCTCTCCTTTCATACACTTCCCTCTATTTCCGAACGGGTGGCCAGGCAATGAATCCGTAAAACAGTGCGTCTCCTTTGTTCCTACCCGTTGGTCGTCAGTCTTTCGGCGTTCCATGTTTCCGTATGACAAAGCGCGTCTGCTTTGGTTAGCACGGGATCGCGTTCGATGTCTTTGGCTTGTGGGTTGAGTAATCGTCTGTTTAGCATGATTGCCGGCAGTGTTCATGGTAGCGATCAGCGGCATCAAGCGATGGTCTCCGGCAGCGTTAGTCACGTAGAGGTTCTCGAAGTTTGTGCACCTACTTGACTTATCTGTTGGTTCCGTTGACCATCTCCCCGCTGCTTCGCGTGCACACATGGCTGCTTTTATTGGGACATGGCGTAACTTTTAGATGCGTAGCTCCTTACGCTGTGGGTCGTTCCATCCTCCATGCTCCGTTGTAGTAGCCACCCCTTATTTCTCACAATGTTCACTAGATGGCGCTGCACTTTTGTAGCAGGTGAAGGGATCATTAGTTGCTGCGGAGGCACGCGTTTCGTGTGGTTTAGTTTGATAGGAGTTTGACAGAATGACAGACGAATAGACAAACACACATAGAGACAGCTAAGCTGAGAGCCCGTGAAGCTTCGCCCCACTCATCATTATTCCCCCGTAGATATCTGGCAATTTTTTAACTCAGTATGGCGGTACCAGAAACTTCAATTTTTCGTCGTTGTGAAACCGAGTTTGTCAGTGCTTTAATAGACATCAACAGCACTACAGTTGAAAGACAACAAGGTTTGTAAAAACAGTTCAAAAAGATTATTTGTATTATACACGTAACTTGTGCACAGCAAACGAAACATCAAAAACAATTAAACACAGTAGAAATTTGCAAATGAGCACTAAAATCCAATTCATCTCGGTGTATCAGGACGTTACAAAATGAAGGAAAATAAGAAATCGCCGCATATCCACGGACTGAATAATGATGAGGGGGCGAAGCGTCTCTCTGTCCATCCATCCGTCTTTCTGTGTTTATGTGTGCATCCGTCTAACTATACGAAATAATCAACTATGTAAAAATGAGTACGCCATTTAGTACCATTGTTTCGAAGGACATACACACAACGCCATCTACTGAGCAATTCATAAAGTACACGTGGCCACATACTGCTACAACTACTCATACTACTACAACCGAAGGAACTACCCACACCATTCGGAGCTTCACCCTAAAAGGATGGTGTTATTCACATTTCAGAGAATGCGAAGCATGCATGCGTACCGCAGTGGGAGCATGGCTACTACAAACAACTGGAAACTGCAACTGCCCCTTAATCTGAAGAAACGTTTGTGCCATCGTCGAAGGAAAGCCTCTTTGCGACGTGTTTCCAGCTGCTCATCGAGGTAATATCATACACCATAAGCCGTATTTTCTGGAGTACTAGATAGGCGCCTCTGAGGCTTGAGCCGTACTTCCACTGAAAAGTGTCGCCGCCACAGTACGTTTAAGGTGATTGTAAAAACCAGTCTTGCGAACAGCCCATGTTTTGTTTCTATGCGGGTTGTAACAGAGCCAAAGAGGCGTTGTGCCATGTGCCAGACGCCTTTCGCCACCGAGCACTGACAGAGAGCATGTTGACAGAGAGCTTTGGACAGCCATCATTTGGAGCGGCCCTTAAATGGGCTAACTGGTCACGCGTAGGCAATGCCCTCCAAGTTCTCAACCAGTAAAACTTGCGCACCTCGTTAAGTACGCGATCGCAACGCCATCGCTTCTTTTTTTCCGCGCAGGATTATTTTTTTTCTCATAGCTCACTGAGCTACTTGTCACCACTTCACTTATTTTCTTTGAATAAACGTCGTCGAGGCTGCGCTAACTTATTCACTCAACTGTTCATTTTCAAGCCACTAGCAGCTTTGTAAAACTTGAGCAGAATTTCTGCTTGTGGTCGGTTGTACTGAGTTGTCATGAAAGTTCCTTTTAGTGTACTGCTCCAGTACATTAGGAAACCGTACCCGGGGTCATTCCCGTCGTCAAGAGCTTCTGTGTCGTTCTTGCAGCCAGTGCCCCCGTGAACATTGGCATGTCTGAAGACCCAGGTCTTCACGATTTGTGGAAAGCTGTAAGAATTTCTTTGAATCTTGTCTAGCTTTCCTCCCCAGAGGAAGGTTCCCCCAATCGATTCGAGGCGTCCTGTTACACGGCGAGGTAGAAGGACAATGCGCGCTACGTAGAACGCAGAAGCGCATGTGTTAACAAAAAGTGAGACGATTCAAAGTGCCTGGTACTCTACTATGGGACAGCAGAAAGTGGTCTCGAGGTCAAAACGCGTTTAGAATGAATACTGAAATAAACAAGTGCGACAGCAAAAAATTTATCCCAGGCCCTTTGTCGATGCCTAGCGATGATATACCGAACTAAAACTGTGTCGTTTTCGTTGGGTACTGTGACATCACTCTCAGCCTAACGCAACATCATGAGAAATAACGACGAAGGTTTGTATAAATATATGTGCAGTCCTAATGTTCAGCGACAAACACTACTTGCGACATGAACGTAAATCAGCTCGCGCGAATGTCTTGGCTGAAGAAGCAACAAGCGCTTCCTCGTTACCAAATGCTATAATGAAAACTATACATGCACAAAAAAGACGTGACAATAGAATGGCCGCAGGCTTCCGATGAACATACTTCCGAATTCACTAAGTTCCCAAGTTTTTCAACGCAGTCGTCTGCAATAATTCCTCCTTCCAAATTGCTTTAGCATATTACGTGGTTTTGGACTGCTTTCGAGATCTCAGCCGTTACAACTTTCGTGTATCTCACAATATTCTTTGATGCCTTCAGAATCAGCCCGCCGTTTATCAGACGATGATCTCATGTGACGTCACTTATACGATGTATTAGGAAAGTCATGATGACATCTGAATCGCAGCCAATCTGAGACGTTCTCGCCTGACGATTTGTTCAAGCACTTGTCGACACCACAGGTCAGTTTTGGAGCTTGATAAAGGCCTTAAAACTTTGAAGTACGGTTCACAAGCAACCAGAAGTGTTGCTTGTTGAACAAGTTGTTGGTTAACTGAGAGGCAGAACTGCAAGCAGTGAGCCCAGAGGTGGCTCTGTGTTCACTATCTCTGCTTCTGCCGCTCAGCTAGCATTTATTTTTCGACGTTTTAGTGGCTTTCTTCGATTTCACGTGCAGGGCTGCCGCAAACTCATGAACATCTTGCGGGCGATTTAAAGTCAATCCAAAAGTCCAGTTCTTTGAGTGATTGCGCACTTAAGTTCATATTTCTTCATTCCTAATGCCGCCTCACTTTTTCAGTGGGTTTACAATGTGTGCAATTATCTCTTAAGTAAACCTAGTCACAGAAAAAGACTGTCTCAGCAAGATAACTACGACTTCGACAATTATTGCAACTTCTTACCCTAATAAGCAGAAACGGTCCAGAGAAGTGGCCGACGGGAATGCCGAACAGGCTGCCCAGTTGGCTTGAGCCTATGTGGACGGACACACCAGCGGTGAAGCCACTGACGAACTGCTCCGATAGGAACACGCTGAGGCCTCCGAGATTCAAGAAAGCGAGAGCAAGCTGCGTTGGGATAAAAGCCCGCCGCGTCACAGTGGTTAGATTCCCACGATGTCACCCTGTCGTGTACAGATAGAGTTCTTTCTAAGGAAAATTAGAAACACTCATTCACGCTCCTATTATATATATATATATATATATATATATATATATATATATATATATATATATATATACGCACAACCTACAACCAAAATGGGTGTAGCGTATCAGAGGGCTCGTGTATGCAGCGCTTTGAGTTCTGTTCGCTCAGCTCATATTTTGAAACCAGCAAACAGTGCATCATACAAACGTTGGGAATTTCTTGGGTTGACTTACCGCATGAACTATAGAGCTACAAAAGACACCGTTAATGAAGACTGATTTTGCTAATTTCGTAATAACCCTCCTCATCTGTGCACCCCATTTCAATGTATACGCGTGTATTTTTTTTTACGATAAACGAAATCAGTTTGCAGTAGGCCCTATTCCTATACGTTCTCACTCGTCCGTGTTTATATTGCACTGGTTTAACTACAACTTTTCTTACAGTAAATATTTTTGTGTTTTATATTGCAACGAAAAGGCAACGCTTGAAAAAGAAATGTTTCTCTAATGGCCTCCCAATACCCACTAACCTGGTACAATCCAACGAAAAACATCAGCGTTGAAGCAACCTCAGCTGCACCGAACTCTTCCTTGTACTGCTCCACGACGGCTCCTGTCATCATACAGACCACAGCGAAAGCGCCTGTAGCAGAGCACAAAAAAGGTGGTATGATAACCGACCGCAGGTAAAACAAGCTTTAAAAAACTGCGATTGTTTTAGGAGAGCTCACTGTCATTTTCACTACTTACTTATTCAAGTGAAAACATACTTGTGACAATAGAGTACTTTGTCTTGTGATATTCAACTAAATGTTTATTTAATGTGCTTCATAATAAAAATGATGCTCATGCAGTTCTCCTCTGGGGATGTCCTTTATTTTCTGGTATAGACTGATTTGCATAGCTTCATCTGTAAGGTACTGTTGCCTCAACTTCTCAGCACTTCATGCATTGATGCTTTTGCAATCTCACGTATGATCTTAAGTACTACATGCTTACATACTCCCATGTATATTGCGTTACCTTGAACAAAAGAGATACGAGAATGCTCCCCGGTAACGAAACTTAGTTACATGCGCACCTTAAGGTGCATACGTGACTTGCAAATAATATTCACTGCTCATTTTCTAATAATTTTCACACCACAAGGAATGTACATGAAACAAAGAAGATACGCCCAGCTTATCCTCGTTCTATGCGCCGTTAAATTTTGAGATATGCTGCACCAGCTATCCCAACACACAGCCCTTATTTCCCGGAAATTTGGGAATATGATCAAAGCAGCATATGCGACTGAAGCTTCCTGCTTTTTATTCGGCTATGTCTAATAAGTAGTTCTTTTATTTTATCATCAGTATATCCGAATTAAGCCTACACCTATTCAAACACACTATATTAACGAATATCTGTTAAAAGCAGACCAAGTCATTTTAACACAAATTTTTTATTGTCAACAGATGCCCATAAAACGAGGCGGCATTCAAAGTAAGTGACTCATCATATTGCAAATGAGTGTTGCGGAATGCATGCATGGGGCTGAAGTGCTAGGAAAAAGATTCATTATTGATGATAAGGTGAGAAGAACAATCACCAGAGAGGACATAAGAGAGCGTGCCACTAGTAAGAGTTATTTGTGATATACATCTAGGTGTTGTGTTACACAGAATGGCGTGTTAGTAAACTGTAGTTCATCATGAAAGTGAACTCGTGAACGCATAGCCTGTCCTCTGCGGCGGCTGCCTACAGCGCCATCAACTGACAGCAAAAGAAAACACATTCGTTTTCAGTGTCGGATGTTGGCGAAAAAAAATATCGAGTCATAGCTGGTAGACAAGCGCTGCTAGATTACACTTCCTCTCTGCTCACAGCTGCAGTGCATAGTCCACTGCCAACATATCAAACGTTCTACGCGACCACGGCACAAGCTGCAGTAATCACCCGATATTGCAAACGAGCGGTGAGGAAACGTATTCTAACAGCGCTTGTAGATGCTAGATGACGCCAATAGCGAACGTGCTTTCTTCACTTGTCGGTTGATGGTGCTGTAGGCAGCCGCCGCAGAGCACATGCAACGCGCTCGCGTGTTCCCTTTCATAACGGACAGACAGTGTACATATACTGTGAGTATAAATAAAAAAGTGCGCGAGTGAATGTTTTATTGCAGTGTGAACTGGTGCAAACAAACTGTATAGAACCATGTTGTTTCAACTTGTTTCAGTTCACTTTTATGCTTTTTTCTCGTCTTTTTTTTGCTGATTGTTCATTTTGGTGATCCTTCGTCATTTTTTTCTTTGCTGCAGAACTTATTGATATGAAGTAGCCGTGGTAATATAGACCTCAACCTCTACACAAAAAAACAGTTGTAACACAACATTTATAAGTGACTATTTCGTGACCTTCGATTAGATTGGATGATTGTATTCACTCGGAGCCAAAAAATAAATTAGGAACGTGCGTAGATTCACCCAACAAAAGACTTCCTCAAGCCATATGTGAAACTTACAGACCTGTACACTGTGCAAAGACAATATAATGTGGCTCCGCGTGGACTTTCTGGGGGCTGTATGCTACAAGCGAATATTAAAACATTCTTAACCGTGGTGTAGTCTGGAGCCCAGTACTCACTCCGTTTTCAATTTCTGATCGCGAACTTCTCTTTTCCCCTACGTTCATTTCAAACAGAAAATTGTCACCTATTCTTTTTAATGATTCAGATTTTCCCCAATCGTATGAATATATTTTATGCATCGCTTTTTACAGCGTGTAACCAACTATCTCTTGATTACTCTATAAAACAAATCGAGTCTCATAATTACCAATCGAGAGATGCCTGGAAGTTCCGAAGATTGTGTACATCAGCATGGGAAACATGGCAGTGTAGAGGGCGTTGACCGCAGGTACACTGGCGAGGAGGGAGTAACCGAAACCTTTACGAGCACAAAATAAATAGTGTCGGTTCTCTGACGTACAATGGTTACTGCTGTCGATCAATGTCACAAATGAGTTTACAATTACAAGGCTATAGCCATCTAATGGCACGTCAAGCAGCTGTTTTAATTACACTGGTTCTGCCATGGCCAGCTGCTTTCAGTTTGTGTGTACTTCTTTGCGTACCATTGGAAAACTAATTACAAAGTACAAAACCAATTAGGTTATGGTGTACGTTTACTATACGATACTATGTGGCTAAGTGGGCTCCATTTGAGCTCCAAACTACAAACATTGGCACCCTGTCTGTTGCATATTATATTATTTTACGCAGCAAATGTTAATTTATAAGGTCTATAGTAACAGTTTTTAAATACACCCTTCAACGTTTTGTCTGATACAGCACGTCGACAAATATTAGGCCAAAATTTATGAGCCCTGAGACCCGCGATACTTACTTATTTTACATATATGAAGTTCAATGTGGTGTTGGGTTGCACTGCTTTAGCACTTACTATGTTTGGTTGTGTATCATTTTGTGGTCTAATATTTTTTACTACAAAGTTTCCTGCTAAGCGAGAACGCGTAGTCTATGCCATTAAAAAAGCAACCTCTGTTGTTTATCAGTTCAATAAAAAAATGTTGAATATTCCCGCTGCATCAGAAGAAGTCTTAAAATTTGATATCCAGCCTTGTATAAAGTAGCAGAGAATTAGCTCATGACATCGAGTTTCCAATTCTGCAGACGTTCAATGAGGGACACTTACTCTGGGGAACGTGAAATATAGCAACCGATATCCCTGCTATGATGTCCGAGATGATCCATTGCTTGAAGTTATATGCACGAACCCAGCTGATAATCGGAAAGAGGCCAAGCAACTTCTTTGGGATGTGCTTGACGTGCCATCGTTTGCGCAGTGAGCTGACGAAGCGGTCGCATATTGGTACCTGTCAAAAAATATGCAGGTATTTAGATTTTTTAAGCTTTTATGTAATTGCTCCGCTTTTGTAATAGTTCCTGGAAAGTTTTGGCTACAAAATATGGACAGGCGTCATATGTACCAACTATTAAGTATGTCATGTATTCATGCAACGTATCTTGTCACACATTTCTGAGTACACTGACTTCGACTTGCCTAATGAAGCATTGAATTCTTGCAGACCATTAAAGGATTAAACATCCACCAATGCATACGAAACTTGTATTGATTCCCGCACTACGAACACAAGAGATCAACAACTTTTCACATTAGGTAGGAGGTCTTCTAGCTTGTCAGGCACGTTTGATGATTAACGCCTGCAAAGTGCTCACGTTATACATTAAATAATCAATGAAATGGCTTTTTGCCCTTTTTTGCATCTGCAGGCCCGCTGCTTGGCTGCTGAATGTTAAAACACCATGGCCTCTCCTGGAGTCAATACTGTATACATGATCGACTACATTTCTCACAGGTGGTCCTCGAATAGTAACCTATCATGTTTTATCTTCTGAGTTTATCTTCGATTGAAAATTTGATCTGTCTGTACCGTTCCTTTCATTATAGTGTATATTTTCGCTTTCAAATATTGCATCATCATTACCATCTGTAGCAGCAGCCTGACTACGCCCCCTGCAAGGCAAAGGACCCTTCCATGATCAACTAATCGACCCTGTCATGTGCTTCCTGTTGCCACGTTATACCTGCGAACTTCTTAATCACACTGGCCCACCTAACTTTCCTTCTCCCCTTCGTGCATTTGCTTTCTCTGGGGATCCAGTCAGCTACCCTTAATAACCAGCGGTTATCTTGCCTTCGTGTTACGTTCCCGGCCTATGTTCATTTTTGCTTCTTGATTTCAACTATGATATCCATACCCTGGTTTGTTCCCTGACCTACTCTGCTCTCTTCTTGTCTCTTAAGGTTACACCTATCATTTTCCTCTTCCTTTCCATCACTCGCTGCGTTGTCCTCAATTTGAGCTGAACCCTCCTTGTAAGCCTCCAGGTTTCTGCTACGTAGTTAACTACCCGAACGTTGCGACTCTCATACACGTTTCTTTTGGGGGTTAGCGGTAGATTACCATTCATGATTTCAGACAGCTTGCCGAGTGTGATACACTCCATCCTTATCCTTCTGGTTGTTTCACTGTCACGGTTCGGCTGCGCGGTTACCACCTGTCGTGTTTTTTTTTTTATTTCCTTAAGAACATTCGAGAGGGTATGACAAAATAGGTAGGATAATGTAAATTTGATAGCATTCCCACAATGATCAATGCGAAGGTCCATTTGAAAACCTATTTGTGAAACTTGATATGTGGGTGATTGTGGCCATATCGCGGGAAAGGCCGTTCTGGGAAATAAGAAAGAAAGAAAGAAATTAGAAAGAGAAAAAGAAAGAACAATAAAGATAGCATCAACTCTGATTTGCTCGACAAAGCTTGGCTCTCCCAGTCTTAACTGCACCTGTCTCAGATTGTATGGCTCTATCTAGGCTTCAATTGACTTGTATAGCATGCACTTTCTCCCAGCTTTGTTGTTCCTTCACGCTTGACGTCACCAGGGTGATGTTCCTCTTTGTTTTTTCCGCTCTGCTGTTGTTTTAGGACAACGAACCAATTCGTGAAGCAAAGCATTCTGCTAGGTTACCTTATCCTTTGGGATTCCCGCAAACTCGCTGTCAAAGTGTGGCTGGGTAAACACGGGCCTCTGATGTGAAGTCGGCGTCTCGTGTCTCAGGTCGTACTGGTCGGTCTTGCTCAGGCGTCGGATCATGTTGGGCCCTGCGCCAGGAGGCGCTGCATAAAATGAAAGAAATTGCTGCAATGCAGGCCCATAGCCACGTTTTTTCGGCTGTGCCCTTTTGCTCGAGTTCTTGAAAAGAACCTATTTTGATATTCGTTTTCGTTAGGAACCCTGGGTCTTAGTCAAGCTGCTTTGACAGCTTTTTTGTCTAGGTGTCTTGCCTGATTGTTTTCTGGTAAATACAATTGAATTGAATTGAAAACACCTTCCTTCAACATTATTTCGAAAAGGAAGGTGGGGGGGGGGGGCCAGGGCGTCACTCTTGGCTACGGGCCTACTATAAAGTCACGTGCGACTCTTTAGGTGTAAAACTTCACCTCAGTTGCATACACTATGCCAAAAAAACTCGAAGCAGCTTTGCACTAGGTGTACGAAGCCTGGAGGAAACGAGAGGTGGGCGGGCTTTCTTATTTATATTTCTCTTCCTTACTCGGCCCCGCCGTGGTGGCCTAGTGGCTAAGGTGACCCGCAGGTTGCGGGATTGAATCCCGGCTGCGGCGGTCAAATTTTTGATGGAGGTGAAAATGATGTAGGCCCGTATGCTCAGACTTCGGTACACGTTAGAGAACCCCAGGCGGTCAAAATTTTCGAAGTCTTCTACTACGGCGTCTCTCAATCATATGGTGATTCATGGACGTTAAAAGCCACATATCAATCTATAAATCTTCCATACTCTCTTTCTCACTTCGATTCTCCATCCCTGTTTCACTCTGATCTTTTCTTCCATTTCTCTTTCGTGTGAGCTTCACTGTCTCTTTCTCTGCCTGGTTGTTTCTGCGTGTGTCTCTTTGTTCAACAACAATTATCATCTTTAACTTGCATATCGCACTAAGTCCATCTTGCTTAGAGGCAGCTGCTTAGTTAGCTTTCAGAAACGCTTGTGCTTGAAGTAGTTCTCACATGCTGAAGATCATAATGTCACGCGAAAAGACAACAGAAACACAGAAACACACACCACACTGAACCACACTACACAAGCGCTTATGGTGTGTGGTTCTGTGTGTGTAATGTGTCTTTTCACGCTACATTATAACCATTAGTTTGCTTGTGTTTGTGTCTGCGATCTTCATTCGTGGCCACAACCTACTACCGAATAACTCAGGTTAGCCCCGGTTAACCTGCCTGCCTTTCGTTTATTCTATGACCTCCTCTTTTCTGTCGATGAAAGTTCTGCCACTGACTAAGGTTAAAACATTCACTTGCCAGTGACTACTAGATGAAGAATTTGTTCCAAGAAAAGGAGGAACGATGCTTATATAACCGGAATTGTAGGAAAGCACACTGTATAAACGTAAGCTAACAAAAAAACTGGAAAGATGACCAGGGTGCTTCACAGTGCTACATATAACGTCTGATTTTAGCAAACAAACCATCTGTCTCCGCCTTGCCGAGTGTATCAAAACAGGCGCCAGTGGGAGCGAAGCAAGAAATTCATTTCGGGGCCAAGTGGCAGGAATGTGTCCACGCTACAATTCTTTTCGTGCATGTGTTTTTCTATGTGTTGCGTAAGATTAACTTGGGTTAACGTGCCAAATTTATTATATTACATGGAATATCACAGTGCATGGTTACAGAAACTTACTACTACGTTACCTAAAGCCATCGAAATATATATGTTAAAGGTCGCATTATCTGTGGTAGAGATTTCTCATCAGCTTGAAATTCAAGAATACCGGACTAGAACGACCCTTGGGGTAATCATTTGAAGGGCGAAGCTCCTTAAGGCGGGGTGTTGGTCATCACCTGTATGTATGCATGTATGTAGTAACCACCTCAGAGCATATCCAAAGAGTGAATGATGATGAATAGAGTGAAGCTTCCGAGGATTGTATCGGCGATCCGCGAGCTGCCTGCTGTACGCGTCCGTCCATCGTCTGTGAGTCTGTTCTTTACACACGGACAGATTGATGGACGGACGGGCCCACGGACGTAGTGACGGGCCCACGGACAAAATGACGGGCCCACGGACAAAATGACGGGCCCACGGACAAAATGACGGGCCCACGGACAAAATGACGGGCCCATGAACGGAGTGACGGGCTCACGGACAAAATGACGGACTCACGAACGGAGTGACGGGCGGTCGGGCGGAGTGACGGGCGGTCGGGCGGAGTGACGGGCGGACGGGCAAACGGACGGAGTGATAGAAGCACACACGAACTGACGAACACGTTGCCCCACTCATCATCATTCACTCTGTGGATGTGCCACGATTTTTTAAATGCGAAGCATTTCTTAGCGAACTTCGGTGACTTTGAGCGTATCTATTTATCTATCTATCTATCGCTCTATCGCTCTATCCATCGCTCTATCGCTCTATCTATCGCTCTATCGCTCTATCCATCGCTCTATCGCTCTATCGCTCTATCCATCTATCTATCGCTCTATCTATCTATCGCTCTATCTATCTATCGCTCTATCTATCTATCTATCTATCTATCTATCTATCTATCTATCTATCTATCTATCTATCTATCTATCTATCTATCGCTCTATCTATCTATCTATCTATCTATCTATCTATCTATCTATCTATCTATCTATCTATCTATCAAGCCTCTCACGTTTGGGTGCTCCCGGGGTCACACCAGTCACACCAACCAAAATTAGCATGAGAGGGTAAGATGGTTTGACGAATACGACGCGCTTGTGAAGACATGAATAATGTCACACTCCCGTCGCGTACGTCGTCAAACACTTCCCGCCAGACAGTGGCACATACCCATGGGTGGGTATGTGCCACAGGTGATTGACACCTGGTATCTGCTCAGGAACGACGAGAACACACATGGGCAATTTTATTGCGCAAGTGTTAAGAAATACCGGACGTCGGTAGCGTTGCCCCGACAAGTTCCAGATCGAATCAAACCCAAGCATTCTGGGTGCCAGTGAAACATTTTACCACAGAGCAACGCCAAGTCTTGGAACTACTTTTGATATAGACGCTGATCTTCGTAAAACGTTAATAATGGTTTCAGTGCTGCCTACCCAATATTGATAAACATTACATATTTACTCTTTTCATACAGCCGTCACGTCGGGCTAACTGTCAGATGTTGTGAGTTGCCATGCGCTGAAGTTGATTTATGTAGGATTGTCCAGGGCAAGCAAGTTCGCGAGCACAAGCGCTTCATATCAGCTTCCGGTGTAGCTAATACGCATGTTCCAGTTGGCATCATAACACAAGTGCAAACAACTGGTTTTATAAAAATCTGCAACCCTTCAGCATATGTCTGTGTGTGTGGCATTTGTAATTACTTTAGCGTCAATTCATGACGTGTCACTCCATGAAAAATTTGCAACACGGTCACCTGTCTTGCGCATGCTTCGCATAACGTGGATTCCCAGGTACGCGGGATCTGCCAATTTTTTTCTTACTGTAATGATGCGGAATTGATTCTCTTTCATGCGACCAAGTGGGCTCTACTAACGAGGACCTCTTTTTTTCGAAAATGCTCACATGCGTTTAGCAAAATCTGGGTGTTTCTGAACAAAAATAGACCATCCGTTGTTTTTTAACGTACGCAGACATCGCACAGTATGAGTGTCCCTCATTTTGCCTCCATATAAATGCGATTGCTGTGGTCACAAAGGAAACTCTCCACCATAGCGAACTCTCTATCATAACCCAAGACTGCACCATTGTATGCGTACAGTCTGTTGCACTGCAGCGTTGCGTATGTATATTCATAAAAATGAAAAGAAAAAACATGGTGCATGGTGGGAGCAGAGAGTTAACGTTTCCTTTCTGTCATCTTCAACGATACCAGAAACAGTTTTTATCCCACCGGTTTATCACAACATCACGATGTGCTTACGAACAAATCGAAGCTTCCTTGTGTACAGATAATACAGCTGTGCACACATGCCATGCTGTCGTACCCTGAAAGAAAGAGGTAGGACGCGATGAAAACATTTTCAACTGCTCACCGCTTTCCTGCTGCTCCCTAGTAAAATTTATTCAAGCATCCTTTCGGACACGATGTTGCTTTGTTTTTCTAAAAACATGAAAGGGAAACAATTCACTACATGTTGTCGTTTGGCCACACGTGTGTTTTGTACATTGCGCCGACTCTTTTCCTGCAATAAAGAAAAAAATAGGTGTCATGAACGAAACAGTCCTGACACACACACACACACACACACACACACACACACACACACACACACACACACACACACACACACACACACACTAGAATGTTAGATAATGTCGTCACTTTGACAAATCTCTACATTAACCTGAGAAACCACGTGATTTGGTCCCAGCTCATTCAAGATGCATACAAGTCTCTAAATACATCATTTAATGACTAATGTAAACAGTTTCCACTATCCCTCAAGAGGAAGGTATATAACAGCTGTATCTTGCTGGTACTTAGCTACGGAGCAGAAACCTGGAGACTTACAAAGAGGGTTCAGCTTAAATTGAGGACGACGCAGCGAGCAATGGAAAGAAAAATGGTAGGTGTAACCTTAAGAGACAAGAAGAGAGCAGAGTGGATTAGGGGACAAACGGGGGTTAGGGATAACATAGTTGAAATAAAGAAGAGAAAATGGACATGGGCCGGGCATGTAGCGCGTAGACAGGATAACCGCTGGTCATTAAGGGTAACTAACTGGATTCCCAGAGAAGGGAAGCGGGTTAGGGGGAGACAGAAGGTTAGGTGGGCAGATGAGATTAAGAAGTTTGCGGGTATAAATTGGCAGCAGCAAGCACAGGACCGGGTTGACTGGCGGAACATGGGAGAGGCATTTGTCCTGCAGTGGACGTAGTCAGGCTGATGACGATGATGATGATGATGATGATGATGATGTAAACAGTTTAACAAAAGTGGTTGGATTTGCGGCACCAGAAAAGAGGGGGTCCTATAATGAATACTTGCCCTAGGATATGCAAGCAAGTGTTATGTTACAGTTACCTAAAATGCTTCGAACAAGCCAAACCTGGCGCCCACATAATGGCGTATAGCACGTACGCATGCATTTGAAGACGTTCCTGCGTTCCACATACCTTTCTGCTCTAAGAAACAATGACATTGGAATACATACAGCCGAATACAAGGATCCAAGACGCCTGTTAAAAAAATTATGCTTCAGATACGGAATGCTATGTTTGACACTACGCCTTCCAGGTAACAAACCACTGCCGCCTTGTCGTGACGAGTTTTGAGACGTCCCATGTTTAGTGCTGGAAGAAATCACAAAAACGAGATAAATAGCAGAGACATGGAGTGGGTGCGGCGACTTGTGTTTTTCTTGACTGTTTCTGTATTCTATTTTGCACTGTACTAAACACGCTGCAATACTAACTAGCCAAACTTATGATTCTTCACTAGTATTCTTTCAAATTTGTCACTCATGTTCAGGGACCACTGTGAATAGCTGTGTAGACAATCTAAAGGATGTGGACAGAAGCTAGCCACATGCGTATACTTTGTTGGCCTAGGTGAAGCACAGCTTCGGGAAACGAGAAGGTGCGAGGCTACGAAAGAAGAAAAAAAGAGGGGGACGGTAAGCTAGCCAGAAAATGTTCACAAATTGGCAATTTTCTTTTCTTCCACCATTTCGTAACATTCCACCTTGGCGTTCCAAGAAACTACCAGTCTTCCAGATATATTTTTTAACCAACCGAAAAACAACGAAACAAATGGATCAAGTTATGCAACACAACTGAACGTTCACTACAAGAACCAATCACACGTAATTGATTGATTTGTGGGGTTTAACGTCCCAAAACCACTATATGATTATGAGAGACGCCGTAGTGGAGGGCTCCGGAAATTTTGACCACCTGGGGTTCTTTAACGTGCACCCAAATCTGAGCACACGGGCCTACAACATTTCCGCCTCCATCGGAAATGCAGCCGCCGCAGCCGGGAATCGAACCCGCGACCTGCGGGTCAGCAGCCGAGTACCTTAGCCACTAGACCACCGCGGCGGGGCAACCAATCACACGTACATTCTTTGGCAATTGTCCATTGCAATTTTATTTAAATTGCAAAAACTGTCCATCCACTAGGGATGCGTTTTACAGACGTTGCAAATACCAAAGACCCCGTGACGCCTTAGGCGGAACTCTGATGCTATATGCGGACAGCATATACTTAGGCCACAGAACGCTTCCTAATTGGTGCCCAAAGCTCCTGACATGCCTTGTAGAGGCCACTGCCTAAAAGAAAGCTGGGCCGAGCTGACTCTATTCATTGACGCCTGGAAGTAGCGTAAAACACTGATTGCAACTTGCCGTGAGCCAGGTAGCGACACGAAGGCCAAGTTAGAAAGTAAACGATGCCGGTTTCGCTTTAAGGCAATGTCGACCCCTGCTTGTTACTACGGGGTCTGTTCTGCATCCAAGGTGCTTCTTAGGATACGCTTGCGTCGCACCTATCTACTCTTCCCGCTTACGTCAGTGCTTTTATCTTCATAGAGCGCTTAGTTTGGTGTAACCTCTTCGTTCCCTGCGTCCTTCGCAGTGTGCATCGCGAAAAACGTGGTGACGCCCACCGCAAGAAATACAACAAGAAGCGTTCACTTTCTACTAAATATTTTAAACAGATGGAAAAAAACACATACAGTACCCGGCTACACATTGCGTGCGTCAAGGGAAATTTCAGTCTTTTTCAGACCCTCCTTACCATGGCACCATATGAACTGGCCTAGCTAGCTGCGCACCTGTTTCCTTCTTACGGTGGCCATGACACCCAATTTCTGGCCACGGACATTTTTTGTGGGTTAATCCAAGTGCATTCGCAAATGAGCCGGCAGTGCATTTCGGCGCATTTGGTAAAGCACTCCATTTATACCTAAATAATTTATAAACACGCGAGTTGCCGAAAGGGCCGTGTTACAATGGCACAGTAGTGAGCCGTGACGTAACAAGAAGGAGCTACGCGAACGTCTGAATTCCGGCGAATTATTTTTTCCCAAGGTCGGCTGTGCGTGAGATCAAGATTTTTTCACCTTTCTTAAGCTTGGCACTGAAATTGAACAATTTGCGGTCGCTGAAACTTTGGTAAAGCTGACTGCTCCACTTTTTGCTGCAAATGGCGTCACAGGTACTACGACAAAATGGCGTTCGACGGCGGTAGGTGGGGTTTAGGGCGGCAACACCTAAGGCTTGTTTCACACTGAAATATTCTTTTACTACCCACTTTCCATAACAGAATAGTCGTAAGAGCCACTCTGCTTCTAGCTTCCGCTCAAAACGACAACTTTTGGGGGACCGTGTCAAGGCGCCTTTTAAAGAGGCCCGGTGACAAAAATGAAACGTGCCAATTTCTTCAATAATTCTGGACCCGTCGATTTCACCGATATCCTTGCTCAAGTGGCAATGCCAGAAACAAAGCTGTCATAGTTTCTCTTCACTTTCCAATCTGATTACAGTGAGTCAAAAGGGCTATATTTATGATTTGAAGTGGTGATTCATGCGGTAGTGGCGTTGTCAGCTGGGCGTTTTGTTTAGGTTGACACAAATCGCATGTTATATCCATAGTGCCCTTACTAGATCACGTCACTGTGCGCTAAAAGTTATAAAGACACTTTTTATACTTCCACACGTTGAAAAGAAGTTAATTTTAAGTATCGAAAACTTTCAAAGCAATATTAAGACGACGCTAGATACTCTGCGTGCGGCTACTATGAGGCTAGACTTCCAATATGACTCTACAAGAGGCGCGTGGTGATTGGAGCCTACCACTGACGATGGTGTACCCAGTGATATCCGAAAGTGATTTTTTTTTCGTCATCCATGGAGATTTGAATTTTGAAGTATATTTAATTCTCCGAGTTTGCAACTTTACACGCACTATACTGCAGCCGAAAACAGACGGAAAAATGTTGCAGGGCTCATTTTCATAAGCAAATTACTCAATAGAGCAAGTACTCAATATCTAAAGAAATCTAGTGCGTTCGTCACTCAGAGCGTTCTTCACACATATTCCAAAAAGTAGCGGCCCAAGTAAACTTTATAATAATATCTGGGGTTTACCGTCCCAAAACCACGATACGATTAAGTGAGACCCCTAGTGGAGGGCTCGGGAAGTTCCGAGCACCTGGGGTTTTTTACTCATTACGATCATTGCGCAAAACGGACGAAAAATGCAAGAAAGTGCACGACACAAGCGCTGTCTAACAACTGAAAGAGTAACGGAAGAAAGGTGTCACATATATTCAAACATGAAGGCATAAAGAAACCTTGACACCCCCGCCAAGCACGTAATCCAGTAGGCTGTAGGTACGAAATTTCGGCAGCTGTGAGAGTGACTGAAGGTGGACTCACGCGCACCTGTCTCCTGCTTTTATGAGTTCATAAACTTCAGCAATTACACACGTGCACTGGTCATCATGTCTCATCAAAGCAGTAATTTTATCAAAATCAGCCACAGAGCAGCGCTGCCGGCCATGGAGGGCAAGATGCGTGAATGGTGCACCTTTCAGAGAGCTAGCGTGTTCCCTTGTAAGGACGTTGAGGCAACATCCCGTCTTCCCACTGTACATATAACCCCATGACAGATGGGGGGAGTACACGACTCCACTCGCACAGTTAGTGAAATGCTGATAGGAACCTTCAGCGGTGACAGCGGGTTATTTATTCTGCATCAAAATCTAAATACGCGGGATGCAAACATTTTCGCCTCCATGGAAACTGCAGCCGCCGCAGCTCGGGTTCGATCCCACGACCTTTGGATTAGAGGTCAAATGCCACAATGAATAAAGCACCACGGCGGGCCGCAGAAGTGAACTTCAGCGGCTTGTGTGTGAGCAAACGAAAATGGTGTCGAGCAGCAGACGGCTTCCCAAGCCACACTATTGCCCTATGAAGCATACACTGTAAACAACAGTTCTTTGGGTCTTTGGGTATAATTTAAAAAAAATGTTCAGCTCCTATTGTCAGAATACCTTTAATTTGGCGCGTCTTGGACGTGTTTTTAACTAACTCCCGCTTTTGTGGCCACCTATTTTTTTATTATTCGAAAACGAATTTTTAGTAATGCTTTTATGCAAGCATTTGAAATACGATTATGCGAAGTATCTATTTTTCCTGCTTGCATTTGTTTTATTTTGGAGTTGAAGGGGATAAAACGGATGTGTTTACAATTTATCAAGTCTTTTACCGCTGTTTTTTTTCGTAAAGAAATTGTTACCTCGGTAACTAACGACAAAACTAGGTAACATGATTAATTACAGCTGCAAGCCTCCTCGCAGCATACTGACTATAAAATTGGAGCGTGGCCCACCATACCGCCAGCTTAACACTAAATATTACACAAGGCATGTGTCGAGTTTTTGTTCTGACAAGATCCACTCGCAGGCTTTTCCAGTCACTGAATTTTTTTAGTCCAAACAATTTTGAGTTTTAGTCAACTTGGGTTGAAGGGTTCTGATATATATCGGCAGCAGACATGTTACAGACGATCGAGCATCCTTATTGTGTTTTGGACGCATATGAAGGTTGTATAAAATAGAGGTGGCGGTTGATAGTACGAAGCTTACTGCTGTAAATGCTAAGCCTTTTTTCCTGGTTGTGCCCTCCGTGTAGTGATCGAGGGGCTCGGCTGTTCACGCTAAAGTCGCAGAATCGAATCCCGGCCGCATTTCCCACATTACGAAGGAGGCATAATGCTTAAAGTCAGTCTAATAAGATTCAAGTGCTCGTTAAGGAACCCCATTTCGATCATAACTTCCAGAGCCCTCTACCACGGCGCACCTTGTATTCACGTCGGGGTTTCGAGAAGCGAGATCCCCCAGTTGTTTCTTTCCTAATAGATCTAAGAATGTTAGGTAAGCACTTACAGGTACAGGAAAAAGTACAGGAGAAAATAGAATGATTTTTTCCTTCATTGACTACTTTTCAAGATTCTAAAGCATAATATTCAGTAGTATAGGTTGTGATTATACTGAAAACTTTTTATGTTGAAGCCTTTGGGCTTTCTGATTAAGTTTCATCTGAAACATTGACCAGGTGCTAGTTCTAATGCAACAAATAATAACAATAACGACTGTCACGATCTGTTTATGGCGGACATCGTAATAGAGGGCTGCGGCATATTCGACCACCTATAGGTCTCTCTAAAGTGCACCTATATCTAGATAGATTGACATTTGATCCCACAACCTTTCTTTCGATCATGCAGTCATGCTCAATATTCCCTAGACCCCCGCGGCCAGCCGGTATTCGCCTGTGCAGCCTCCGTCGCAGTTTGTACAGCATTTCAGCAGTGCCGAATGAATGCTTCAGCAATGGTCGGAACGCTAGTGTTCTTGCATTTCAAACACCAACGAAATGATACCCTCGTGCCAGGAAGCGAGCCCACGTTCTATGATTTAGCAAAGCGGCCCCTCGAGGACTAGTCTATACAGTGGCTGATATACGAGGGCAGTCACACCACGAACCTCTGACAGGTGAGTGCACCCGACGACGAATCAGGAGTTGAACAATCACTCCGGCGTTGACACAGTTCCTCGTTCACAAGCAGTGCAACACAAAATTACCTTTTAGTCACGAGCAGCATCAGTTCATGTGCACCACTTTCTGAACATCTGTCGGAACGCACGCACAGCCAGCAAGTGGCGACGATGTCAGGAGAATAACGCACCCGCGGATTTCCAAAAACAGATGCTTCCTAACATTTTTTTTTCTCTCCCGAACACGACATCTGTGTTTCCGGGGACGCTACAGCACGCTGGCAGTGACATATATTGACACAAAAACCGCAGGACAAGGCCCGCTTTCTTCGCTTCGACCTCGTAATTAAAAAAAAACATGCAATCACTCCTAGAGTGCCAGTGTCCTGTTTTACCCTACAGAACCTTCATCATTACTTTACTTTTACTGTGAACTTAGAAATAGTGCAGTCTAAAAACAATAGCGTACAGACAAAGTACTTTACGACGTTCGGACATGAGGGGTGCCTACGGAATTGGCAACCATATGACCGTGTGACGATGAGGTCTGATGACGCCATAATTTGACGTCGCATTGTGCAATGACATCACAACAACTTAACAATGACAAAAATTCTGGAATTATATCATGCCACAATGACCTCACAAGCTGGCCTCGTTATATCGTGATAATTTTTTGAACAGTCATGTTGACATCGTTCGTTACTCTTAATAAGCGCATATATTCCGCCCTAATAACAGAAACCAACTACAATAGCAAAGTTGAATAGCTCCTTCACTCGAATAACATATGAAAGATGACAGCGAAAAAAAATCGCGGCATATCCGTGGTGTGATAGATGAGTGGGGTGAAGCGTTCATCTGCCCGTCCGTGTGTCCATTCGTTCAGGTGTGCGGGTGGTCGGACGAATGTACGGACGACAGTGCGGAGGGACAGTAGCGCAGAGCGACGGGTGGACGGTAGACGGGCGAACGAACGGGCACACAGATGGGCGAATGGATGGTTGGAGATACGGACGCTTCCCCCACCCATTATCACTCCCTTCGTGAATACGCTGTGAAAACCACTAGCGCCCCTTTGTTATATTATTTCCAAGGACATGTACACACAACGCCACCTATTGAACAAGTCATAATCTAGAGGTGGCTACACACTAGATACGGAAGAGGGAAGGACCACAGCCTAAAGAGCTTCGGTTCTAAAAAAACATGAGATAAAAAACTAGTACAAGGATATTCGGACGTATCACCTTACGTCTGTACTGCTGGTGACATTGGAATCGAGACATTTGCAATCTCGATGTTTTCAAGAATCTAACCTTCGGATATTCGCACGGATCTCATGTGTGTCTGCGCGTGCACACACACACACACACACACACACACACACACACACACACACACACACACACACACACACACACACACACACACACACACACACACACACACACACACACACACACACACACACACACACACACACACACACACACACACACACACACACACACACACACACACACACACACACACACACACACACACACACACACGTGCTACTAACTCTACACACAACAGCCTTTCCCGCGATATGGACACAATCACCCACATTTCAAGCTTCACGAATAGTATTTCAAATGTACCTTCATATTGACTATGAGGACCATTACCAAAGTTTTAGAAACTTTGGTAATGAAAGGAATGGCCGAGGTAAAGAATTGGACGTCTTTCGCCACAGCTGCGCTAATGTACATGGTCGACCTCACGTAGGCTGACCCTCTCATCATTATTGAAATCGGCAAAACAATAACTCACTGGCTTTGATCTTACAGGGTAATCTTGATGTCGACAAAAAATAATTTCTCAATCTTGTAGAGAACCACAGCTACTACAAGTCCTGAGTAGTAATGGAGTGAAATCGTTCCAATGCCGTATTCGGAAGCCTCTCATGTAATGTCCCTCGGGAACCTTGATGTACTAATAAACAAATTTCACGTGAACACTTCGGGGATATTAACTTCGATACCTTATTTGTTGATTTTTAGAGAATGTGCTGCTAGCCCATTTGGAACAACACTTCCGCTGAATAGACTATGGGCAACCAATGACACGTCACCATGTTGTACAAGTTTTCATGTATCGCTAGAGCTGAAGAGTGCGTGCAGAAATCAATGCGAACTGAAAACCAAAGAAAGGAACTCTGTTGGGACCAGGAGCTGCAAGATTTTGCGCTCGCCCCCTATATCGAGGTTTTTCAGCAGTTGTATACACAAGAATAACGTATGGAAGGGGGGAGGCGATGGTCGTTTTCTAATGCTTCCAGTTAAGAGTATGAAACGCACGACAGCTATCGGGCCGCCGTAGAAGATGCGGGAGGGTAGGGGGAAATTTTTGAACAGGATGACACCTCACATTGAATTTTATTCCGTCTGAAACTATGGGCTCCAACCGGAACGTTCGGAGCTGATTGCGGCCCATGGGCCACGTGTTTGAGACCCCTATTCTAAAGAATGTGTGATGCCTGCACTCCCCCACCCCCCTCCCCTGTACTCAGTCAGTTCGATTCCGCCATCGTTTACAATAAATGATTGGGCCACTTTCAGGTTCTTGCCATTAACAATGACTGAGAAACTCCCGATGTTTCATTTAAAGAACGGGTCTCTCTCCAATGTTTACCCTGAAATATACAGAGCATGGCATTTTTTGTGGCTAGTTGACTATAGGTTCTGCAGTTAGGTTTAAATGGCGTGAAGGCGACAACACGTCGGAACACAAACCATAAAAACACGTGGTCACATACGTTTACGTAAGCGTTTATGTTCCTACTTGTAGTCTTTCTTGCACTGTTTCAAGTAGAACATTGAACTTGTTTTGAGCCACCCACCACTGCCGTCTACTGGCTGAGGCACTTGGCTGCTAGATAAATCCTGCGAGATCGAATCCTGGGCGCGGCGGCCTCATCTTCGATGGAGGCGAAAATACTTGAGACCCATGTGCTTCCATTCAGGTGCATGCTAAATAATTCAGCTGGTCGAAATTCCTGTAGCCCTCCACTACAGCGTCTCTCAATCGTATGGTTGTCTTAGAATGTTAGACCCCAACAGTTATTGTTATGTTAACTTCTGAGCTTCGAACAAGCCGCCGGTGATGGAAGGCTGTTCGTAGTGAGAAGCACGTGTTGCTTCTTGCGATCATTGAGTACATCTAATTTAATTATTGACACGAGTAGTAAGAGAGGGGAAAAGACCTTCACGGACCATTTCTCCTCTCCTCTGGGAGAGAAGCTGTCAATGGTTCTTACAACTACAGCTCCACTTGTACCACTCGGAAAGTACCCAAATTTCACAGGAAACATACAAATGTACAGCTGCATAAACGGCGCGCAGTCAAAGGAATGTGAAAACACATAGGGTGTGATTTACTACGAGTGTACAGCAGCTCCAAGAGCACGGTTTGAATCGTGTAATGAATGAGGCACTTGGATAACAGCACACGTTGCACCTCTCGAAGAATTTTATTCATCTCCTGCCAGCGCAAAATATCACCCACAGTCAAAATTTTTGGACCCGAGCACTTGTTCGCTGTTTTTCGAAGATTCAGGATTAGAATCAATTTAGTCGCAGAACACTCGTTGCGGTTCCCCCATGCAAAAAGCTGCGCAAACGGGTCGACGGGACCTGAAGGCCTGCAGAAGGCAGCACATACAGCGGACTTCGCCGTTGCGAACGTTATAAACAAAAATGATTTATTGAAATAAATATGTGTGGTTTAACTTCCCAAAACCACTATATGATTATTAGAGACGCCAAAGTGGAGACCTCCGAAAATTTCGACCACCTGGGGTTCTTTGACGTGCACCCAAATCTGAGCACGTGGGCCTACAGCATTTCCACCTCCACGAGAAATGCAGCTACCGCAGCCGGGATTCAATCCCGCGACCTGCGAATCAGCTGCCGAGTACCTTAGCCACTAGACCACCATGGCGGGGCATATACAAAAATGAGTACCATAAGTATAGTATAGTAACGTATGTGTCGTACATAGCGTAGAACTACGTCTATTTAAAATGTATTTCGTGATTCATGCTTACGTTCTGATCATTTTACGGGGAGTTGTATGTATGTATGTGTTCACACATCGTTGCTACGCGTTCCTTTGTGCTCGTTATGTTTTTATCCCTCCCTTCCTTGGTAATGCCTATATGGCGATGTAGGTGTTTCGTAAATAAATAATACAAAGAAAATATAAAGTTGACATATATACAACAAACGTGAGAGAAATGAATCAGCATGATGCACGCAACGTGAAATGTTAATTTTGAGTAAAAAAATGTTTCTTCATAAAGTAAGCACGCACATCTCATTGGAACACACTGACTGGACCACTGAAATAAATGTGTTTCTAGGAAATCGGAAAGTGTTGGTATGCAGTATTCTAGTCTAGCTCCACCGCACAACTTTCATTAGGATGGGAAGCACGTACAATGTCATTATTCGTCATTCGGAGGAAAGGCGTAGTACCCGCTACACACCTACGCATATACCGGTGTGTATCGGGTACCACTAGGTGCACTGTGTTCGTGCGTTGGCTGATTAATAAATATGGTGCGCCTTCCGTAATGTGTTGAAAGCAATCAAAGTCCTACTCGTTGCGCGATTCCCTTTGTGTGAAGCTTGCTTTTCCTTTAAGTCAATTATGGCGCAACTTACACATGTCAACACGATTTACTGACTGACATGACACTTGTATAGCCTGCCATTGGAATAAGTAAAGGAGAGGCGCTAGGCGCGTGCTGAACGTGAAAGGGCCGTTCCACGCGCTTCCCGCACAGCCGCAACACACGTGCAGGGACCCCTACCACACGCAAGCGGGGGACAAATAAACCAATTGGCGACGCTCTTTCACCCTCTGCAGCGTCGCCCGCCAATTGGCTTAGTTGTCCCCTGATTGCGTGCGGCAGGGGTCCCGGCACGTACGTTGCGGCTGTGCGGGAAGCGCGTGTAAAGGCCATAAGCGCAGCGAAGAGTCACGAAGAGAACAGATCCAAGGGCACGCGCTCGTCCACGCGACCTGAGCCGAGAATCGAAATCCCAGAGGACAAGCTCGCACTGTGCATTGGTGCTTTGAACTGCGAAGGCGTGGGAAACGAGCGTCGCTACCGCGACGAAAGCAGCAGAACCACCCGGTTCTGAGGCTGTCGGCAAAGAGGCTCGGAGAATGGCCGGTGATATTGAAAAACTCGAGCGAGGCTGTCCGGACTTGCCACAACCTGTCAAAGCAGTTCCTGGGTGGACTACAGCTCCTCCGCTTCGAGCGAGAGCATATGCGTCCCGCACCACAGTCAAAACGCCGGAGAACTTAGCCGGAGAATACGAGGAAGACCAGAACCAAACAGCAATGAGGTCGAGCGGTTCGTTCGGCGAATGACGACGATGACGATAGGAACTTGGGGAAAGCGGCGACAACAGAAGCGACAAACCGTCGACACAGCAAGGGCACCAAGACGACATGGCAACGCGACACTTCTAAAATCGTTTCGGTACATTTGCTTCTCCCCTTACACTCTCTCAGAAATCATGTGATGGCGTCAAGGAACAAGATTCTGCAAACGTGCGATATACAAGCGCGTTCCCGAGATAAATTCGTGGCACTAATTGGCAAGCCTGTCAGGATACAATTAGTGTCACGAATTTAACTCGGAAGCGATTGCGAAGGATGGATAAGAGACAGACGGGAGACGGGCGTGACAAACCACACCTTATACAAAGGACGGATGACCCAAATACACAAAACTCGCGATGAAGCCCTCGAGCACTAAACTAATACAATGAACACGCCAGTCTAAAATGAACTGTAAAGAGAACTAACGACACTATGCGTTAGAGCTAACTCTATACAGTATCTGAGCAATCATATGATGGCGTTGAAGAACGAGATTCTACAGACGTGCGATGAACCAACGCATTCCCGAGATAAATTCGTGGCATTACTTGGCGAGCCTGCCAGGATACAAATAGTGTCACGAATTTATCTCGGGAGCGATTGCGAAGGATGGATTTGAAACAGACGGGAAATGGGCGTGACAAACCACACTTTATACAGAGGACGGATGACCCAAATACACAAAACTCGCGGTGAAGCTCTCGAGCATTAAGCTAATACTATGAACACGCCAGTCTAAAATAAACTGAAAAGAGAACTAACGACACTATGCGTTAGACCTAACTCTATACAGTATCTGAGCAATCACATGATGGCGCCGAGGAACAAGATTTTGCTGACGCGCCATGAACCAAGGCGTTCCCGAGACGAATTCGTGGCACTAATTGGCGAGCCTGCCAGGATACAGTTAGTGTCACGAATTTATCTCGGAAGCGATTGCGAAGGATGGATTTGAAACAGACGGGAGATGGGCGTGACAAACCACACTTTATACAGAGGACGGATGACCCAAATACACAAAACTCGCGGTGAAGCTCTCGAGCATTAAGCTAATACTATGAACACGCCAGTCTAAAATAAACTGAAAAGAGAACTAACGACACTATGCGTTAGACCTAACTCTATACAGTGTCTGAGCAATCACATGATGGCGCCGAGGAACAAGATTTTGCTGACGCGCCATGAACCAAGGCGTTCCCGAGACGAATTCGTGGCACTAATTGGCGAGCCTGCCAGGATACAGTTAGTGTCACGAATTTATCTCGGGAGCGATTGCGAAGGATGGATTTGAGACAGACGGGAGATGGGCGTGACAAACCACACTTTATACAAAGGACGGATGACCCAAATACACAAAACTCGCGGTGAAGCTCTCGAGCATTAAGCTAATACTATGAACACGCCAGTCTAAAATAAACTGAAAAGAGAACTAACGACACTATTGGTTAGACCTAACTCTATACAGTGTCTGAGCAATCACATGATGGCGCCGAGGAACAAGATTTTGCTGACGCGCCATGAACCAAGGCGTTCCCGAGACGAATTCGTGGCACTAATTAGCGAGCCTGCCAGGATACAGTTAGTGTCACGAATTTATCTCGGGAGCGATTGCGAAGGACGGATTTGAGACAGACGGGAGATGGGCGTGACAAACCACACTTTATACAAAGGACAGATGACCCAAATACACAAAATTCACGGTGAAGCCCTCGAGCATTAAACTAATACTATGAACACGCCAGTCTAAAATGAACTGAAAAGAGAACTAACGACACTATGCGTTAGAGCTAACTTTATACAGTATCTGAGCAATCGTATGATGGCGTCGAGGAACGAGATTCTGCAGACGTGCGACGAACCAACGCGTTCCCGAGATAAATTCGTGGCACCAATTGGCGAGCCTGCCAGGATACAATAAGTGTCACGAATTTATCTCAGGAGCGATTGCGAAGGATGGATTTGCGAAAGACGGGCGACGGGCGTGACAAAACACACTTTATAAAAAGGACGGATGACCCAAATACACAAAATTCACGGTGAAGCCCTCGAGCATTAAACTAATACTATGAACACGCCAGTCTAAAATGAACTGAAAAGAGAACTAACGACACTATGCGTTAGAGCTAACTTTATACAGTATCTGAGCAATGGTATGATGGCGTCGAGGAACGAGATTCTGCAGACGTGCGACGAACCAACGCGTTCCCGAGATAAATTCGTGGCACCAATTGGCGAGCCTGCCAGGATACAATAAGTGTCACGAATTTATCTCGGGAGCGATTGCGAAGGATGGATTTGCGAAAGACGGGAGACGGGCGTGACAAAACACACTTTATAAAAAGGACGGATGACCCAAATACACAAAATTCACGGTGAAGCCCTCGAGCATTAAACTAATACTATGAACACGCCAGTTTAAAATGAACTGGAAAGAGAACTAACGACACTATGCGTTAGAGCTAACTCTATACAGTATCTGAGCAATCATATGATGGCGTCGAGGAACGAGATTCTGCAGACGTGCGACGAACCAACGCGTTCCCGAGATAAATTCGTGGCACCAATTGGCGAGCCTGCCAGGATACAATAAGTGTCCCGAATTTATCTCAGGAGTGACTGCGAAGGATGGATTTGCGAAAGACGGGAGACGGGCGTGACAAAACACACTTTATAAAAAGGACGGATGACCCAAATACACAAAATTCACGGTGAAGCCCTCGAGCATTAAACTAATACTATGAACACGCCAGTCTAAAATGAACTGAAAAGAGAACTAACGACACTATGCGTTAGAGCTAACTTTATACAGTATCTGAGCAATCGTATGATGGCGTCGAGAAACGAGATTCTGCAGACGTGCGACGAACCAACGCGTTCCCGAGATAAATTCGTGGCACTGACTGGCGAGCCTGCCAGGATACAATAAGTGTCCTGAATTTATCTCAGGAGCGATTGCGAAGGATGGATTTGCGAAAGACGGGAGACGGGCGTGACAAAACACACTTTATAAAAAGGACGGATGACCCAAATACACAAAATTCACGGTGAAGCCCTCGAGCATTAAACTAATACTATGAACACGCCAGTCTAAAATGAACTGAAAAGAGAACTAACGACACTATGCGTTAGAGCTAACTTTATACAGTATCTGAGCAATCGTATGATGGCGTCGAGGAACGAGATTCTGCAGACGTGCGACGAACCAACGCGTTCCCGAGACGAATTCGTGGCACCAATTGGCGAGCCTGCCAGGATACAATTGCTGTCACGAATTTATCTCGGGAGCGATTGCGAAGGATGGATTTGAGACAGACGGGAGACGGGCGTGACAAAACACACTTTATAAAAAGGATGGATGAACCAAATACACAAAATTCACGGTGAAGCCCTCGAGCATTAAACTAATACTATGAACACGCCAGTCTAAAATGAACTGAAAAGAGAACTAACGACACTATGCGTTAGAGCTACCTTTATACAGTATCTGAGCAATCGTATGATGGCGTCGAGGAACGAGATTCTGCAGACGTGCGACGAACCAACGCGTTCCCGAGATAAATTCGTGGCACCAATTGGCGAGCCTGCCAGGATACAATAAGTGTCACGAATTTATCTCAGGAGCGATTGCGAAGGATGGATTTGCGAAAGACGGGAGACGGGCGTGACAAAACACACTTTATAAAAAGGACGGATGACCCAAATACACAAAATTCACGGTGAAGCCCTCGAGCATTAAACTAATACTATGAACACGCCAGTCTAAAATGAACTGGAAAGAGAACTAACGACACTATGCGTTAGAGCTAACTCTATACAGTATCTGAGCAATCATATGATGGCGTCGAGGAACGAGATTCTGCAGACGTGCGACGAACCAACGCGTTCCCGAGATAAATTCGTGGCACCAATTGGCGAGCCTGCCAGGATACAATAAGTGTCCCGAATTTATCTCAGGAGCGATTGCGAAGGATGGATTTGCGAAAGACGGGAGACGGGCGTGACAAAACACACTTTATAAAAAGGACGGATGACCCAAATACACAAAATTCACGGTGAAGCCCTCGAGCATTAAACTAATAATATGAACACGCCAGTCTAAAATTAACTGGAAAGACAACTAACGACACTATGCGTTAGAGCTAACTCTATACAGTATCTGAGCAATCATATGATGGCGTCGAGGAACGAGATTCTGCAGACGTGCGACGACCCAACGCGTTCCCGAGATAAATTCGTGGCACCAATTGGCGAGCCTGCCAGGATACAATAAGTGTCCCGAATTTATCTCAGGAGTGACTGCGAAGGATGGATTTGCGAAAGACGGGAGACGGGCGTGACAAAACACACTTTATAAAAAGGACGGATGACCCAAATACACAAAATTCACGGTGAAGCCCTCGAGCATTAAACTAATACTATGAACACGCCAGTCTAAAATGAACTGAAAAGAGAACTAACGACACTATGCGTTAGAGCTAACTCTATACAGTATCTGAGCAATCGTATGATGGCGTCGAGGAACGAGATTCTGCAGACGTGTGACGAACCAACGCGTTCCCGAGATAAATTCGTGGCACTGATTGGCGAGCCGGCCAGGATACAATAAGTGTCCCGAATTTATCTCAGGAGCGACTGCGAAGGATGGATTTGCGAAAGACGGGAGACGGGCGTGACAAAACACACTTTATAAAAAGGACGGATGACCCAAATACACAAAATTCACGGTGAAGCCCTCGAGCATTAAACTAATAATATGAACACGCCAGTCTAAAATTAACTGGAAAGACAACTAACGACACTATGCGTTAGAGCTAACTCTATACAGTATCTGAGCAATCATATGATGGCGTCGAGGAACGAGATTCTGCAGACGTGCGACGACCCAACGCGTTCCCGAGATAAATTCGTGGCACCAATTGGCGAGCCTGCCAGGATACAATAAGTGTCCCGAATTTATCTCAGGAGTGACTGCGAAGGATGGATTTGCGAAAGACGGGAGACGGGCGTGACAAAACACACTTTATAAAAAGGACGGATGACCCAAATACACAAAATTCACGGTGAAGCCCTCGAGCATTAAACTAATACTATGAACACGCCAGTCTAAAATGAACTGAAAAGAGAACTAACGACACTATGCGTTAGAGCTAACTCTATACAGTATCTGAGCAATCATATGATGGCGTCGAGGAACGAGATTCTGCAGACGTGCGACGAACCAACGCGTTCCCGAGATAAATTCGTGGCACCAATTGGCGAGCCTGCCAGGATACAATAAGTGTCACGAATTTATCTCAGGAGCGATTGCGAAGGATGGATTTGCGAAAGACGGGAGTGACAAAACACACTTTATAAAAAGGACGGATGACCCAAATACACAAAATTCACGGTGAAGCCCTCGAGCATTAAACTAATAATATGAACACGCCAGTCTAAAATTAACTGGAAAGACAACTAACGACACTATGCGTTAGAGCTAACTCTATACAGTATCTGAGCAATCATATGATGGCGTCGAGGAACGAGATTCTGCAGACGTGCGACGACCCAACGCGTTCCCGAGATAAATTCGTGGCACCAATTGGCGAGCCTGCCAGGATACAATAAGTGTCCCGAATTTATCTCAGGAGTGACTGCGAAGGATGGATTTGCGAAAGACGGGAGACGGGCGTGACAAAACACACTTTATAAAAAGGACGGATGACCCAAATACACAAAATTCACGGTGAAGCCCTCGAGCATTAAACTAATACTATGAACACGCCAGTCTAAAATGAACTGAAAAGAGAACTAACGACACTATGCGTTAGAGCTAACTCTATACAGTATCTGAGCAATCATATGATGGCGTCGAGGAACGAGATTCTGCAGACGTGCGACAAACCAACGCGTTCCCGAGATAAATTCGTGGCACCAATTGGCGAGCCTGCCAGGATACAATAAGTGTCACGAATTTATCTCAGGAGCGATTGCGAAGGATGGAATTGCGAAAGACGGGAGACGGGCGTGACAAAACACACTTTATAAAAAGGACGGATGACCCAAATACACAAAATTCACGGTGAAGCCCTCGAGCATTAAACTAATACTATGAACACGCCAGTCTAAAATGAACTGAAAAGAGAACTAACGACACTATGCGTTAGAGCTAACTTTATACAGTATCTGAGCAATCGTATGATGGCGTCGAGGAACGAGATTCTGCAGACGTGCGACGAACCAACGCGTTCCCGAGATAAATTCGTGGCACTGATTGGCGAGCCTGCCAGGATACAATAAGTGTCCCGAATTTATCTCAGGAGCGACTGCGAAGGATGGATTTGCGAAAGACGGGAGACGGGCGTGACAAAACACACTTTATAAAAAGGACGGATGACCCAAATACACAAAATTCACGGTGAAGCCCTCGAGCATTAAACTAATACTATGAACACGCCAGTCTAAAATGAACTGAAAAGAGAACTAACGACACTATGCGTTAGAGCTAACTTTATACAGTATCTGAGCAATCGTATGATGGCGTCGAGGAACGAGATTCTGCAGACGTGCGACGAACCAACGCGTTCCCGAGATAAATTCGTGGCACTGATTGGCGAGCCTGCCAGGATACAATAAGTGTCCCGAATTTATCTCAGGAGCGACTGCGAAGGATGGATTTGCGAAAGACGGGAGACGGGCGTGACAAAACACACTTTATAAAAAGGACGGATGACCCAAATACACAAAATTCACGGTGAAGCCCTCGAGCTATAAACTAATAATATGAACACGCCAGTCTAAAATTAACTGGAAAGACAACTAACGACACTATGCGTTAGAGCTAACTCTATACAGTATCTGAGCAATCATATGATGGCGTCGAGGAACGAGATTCTGCAAACGTGCGATATACAAGCGCGTTCCCGAGATAAATTCGTGGCACTAATTGGCAAGCCTGTCAGGATACAATTAGTGTCACGAATTTAACTCGGAAGCGATTGCGAAGGATGGATAAGAGACAGACGGGAGACGGGCGTGACAAACCACACCTTATACAAAGGACGGATGACCCAAATACACAAAACTCGCGATGAAGCCCTCGAGCATTAAGCTAATACTATGAACACGCCAGTCTAAAATAAACTGAAAAGAGAACTAACGACACTATGCGTTAGACCTAACTCTATACAGTATCTGAGCAATCACATGATGGCGCCGAGGAACAAGATTTTGCTGACGCGCCATGAACCAAGGCGTTCCCGAGACGAATTCGTGGCACTAATTGGCGAGCCTGCCAGGATACAGTTAGTGTCACGAATTTATCTCGGGAGCGATTGCGAAGGATGGATTTGAAACAGACGGGAGATGGGCGTGACAAACCACACTTTATACAGAGGACGGATGACCCAAATACACAAAACTCGCGGTGAAGCTCTCGAGCATTAAGCTAATACTATGAACACGCCAGTCTAAAATAAACTGAAAAGAGAACTAACGACACTATGCGTTAGACCTAACTCTATACAGTGTCTGAGCAATCACATGATGGCGCCGAGGAACAAGATTTTGCTGACGCGCCATGAACCAAGGCGTTCCCGAGACGAATTCGTGGCACTAATTGGCGAGCCTGCCAGGATACAGTTAGTGTCACGAATTTATCTCGGGAGCGATTGCGAAGGATGGATTTGAGACAGACGGGAGATGGGCGTGACAAACCACACTTTATACAAAGGACGGATGACCCAAATACACAAAACTCGCGGTGAAGCTCTCGAGCATTAAGCTAATACTATGAACACGCCAGTCTAAAATAAACTGAAAAGAGAACTAACGACACTATTGGTTAGACCTAACTCTATACAGTGTCTGAGCAATCACATGATGGCGCCGAGGAACAAGATTTTGCTGACGCGCCATGAACCAAGGCGTTCCCGAGACGAATTCGTGGCACTAATTAGCGAGCCTGCCAGGATACAGTTAGTGTCACGAATTTATCTCGGGAGCGATTGCGAAGGACGGATTTGAGACAGACGGGAGATGGGCGTGACAAACCACACTTTATACAAAGGACAGATGACCCAAATACACAAAATTCACGGTGAAGCCCTCGAGCATTAAACTAATACTATGAACACGCCAGTCTAAAATGAACTGAAAAGAGAACTAACGACACTATGCGTTAGAGCTAACTTTATACGGTATCTGAGCAATCGTATGATGGCGTCGAGGAACGAGATTCTGCAGACGTGCGACGAACCAACGCGTTCCCGAGATAAATTCGTGGCACCAATTGGCGAGCCTGCCAGGATACAATAAGTGTCACGAATTTATCTCAGGAGCGATTGCGAAGGATGGATTTGCGAAAGACGGGCGACGGGCGTGACAAAACACACTTTATAAAAAGGACGGATGACCCAAATACACAAAATTCACGGTGAAGCCCTCGAGCATTAAACTAATACTATGAACACGCCAGTCTAAAATGAACTGAAAAGAGAACTAACGACACTATGCGTTAGAGCTAACTTTATACAGTATCTGAGCAATGGTATGATGGCGTCGAGGAACGAGATTCTGCAGACGTGCGACGAACCAACGCGTTCCCGAGATAAATTCGTGGCACCAATTGGCGAGCCTGCCAGGATACAATAAGTGTCACGAATTTATCTCGGGAGCGATTGCGAAGGATGGATTTGCGAAAGACGGGAGACGGGCGTGACAAAACACACTTTATAAAAAGGACGGATGACCCAAATACACAAAATTCACGGTGAAGCCCTCGAGCATTAAACTAATACTATGAACACGCCAGTCTAAAATGAACTGGAAAGAGAACTAACGACACTATGCGTTAGAGCTAACTCTATACAGTATCTGAGCAATCATATGATGGCGTCGAGGAACGAGATTCTGCAGACGTGCGACGAACCAACGCGTTCCCGAGATAAATTCGTGGCACCAATTGGCGAGCCTGCCAGGATACAATAAGTGTCACGAATTTATCTCAGGAGCGATTGCGAATGATGGATTTGCGAAAGACGGGAGACGGGCGTGACAAAACACACTTATAAAAAGGACGGATGACCCAAATACACAAAATTCACGGTGAAGCCCTCGAGCATTAAACTAATAATATGAACACGCCAGTCTAAAATTAACTGGAAAGACAACTAACGACACTATGCGTTAGAGCTAACTCTATACAGTATCTGAGCAATCATATGATGGCGTCGAGGAACGAGATTCTGCAGACGTGCGACGACCCAACGCGTTCCCGAGATATTCGTGGCACCAATTGGCGAGCCTGCCAGGATACAATAAGTGTCCCGAATTTATCTCAGGAGTGACTGCGAAGGATGGATTTGCGAAAGACGGGAGACGGGCGTGACAAAACACACTTTATAAAAAGGACGGATGACCCAAATACACAAAATTCACGGTGAAGCCCTCGAGCATTAAACTAATACTATGAACACGCCAGTCTAAAATGAACTGAAAAGAGAACTAACGACACTATGCGTTAGAGCTAACTTTATACAGTATCTGAGCAATCGTATGATGGCGTCGAGGAACGAGATTCTGCAGACGTGCGACGAACCAACGCGTTCCCGAGATAAATTCGTGGCACTGATTGGCGAGCCTGCCAGGATACAATAAGTGTCCCGAATTTATCTCAGGAGCGATTGCGAAGGATGGATTTGCGAAAGACGGGAGACGGGCGTGACAAAACACACTTTATAAAAAGGACGGATGACCCAAATACACAAAATTCACGGTGAAGCCCTCGAGCATTAAACTAATACTATGAACACGCCAGTCTAAAATGAACTGAAAAGAGAACTAACGACACTATGCGTTAGAGCTAACTTTATACAGTATCTGAGCAATCGTATGATGGCGTCGAGGAACGAGATTCTGCAGACGTGCGACGAACCAACGCGTTCCCGAGACGAATTCGTGGCACCAATTGGCGAGCCTGCCAGGATACAATTACTGTCACGAATTTATCTCGGGAGCGATTGCGAAGGATGGATTTGAGACAGACGGGAGACGGGCGTGACAAAACACACTTTATAAAAAGGACGGATGAACCAAATACACAAAATTCACGGTGAAGCCCTCGAGCATTAAACTAATACTATGAACACGCCAGTCTAAAATGAACTGAAAAGAGAACTAACGACACTATGCGTTAGAGCTAACTTTATACAGTATCTGAGCAATCGTATGATGGCGTCGAGGAACGAGATTCTGCAGACGTGCGACGAACCAACGCGTTCCCGAGATAAATTCGTGGCACCAATTGGCGAGCCTGCCAGGATACAATAAGTGTCACGAATTTATCTCAGGAGCGATTGCGAAGGATGGATTTGCGAAAGACGGGAGACGGGCGTGACAAAACACACTTTATAAAAAGGACGGATGACCCAAATACACAAAATTCACGGTGAAGCCCTCGAGCATTAAACTAATACTATGAACACGCCAGTCTAAAATGAACTGGAAAGAGAACTAACGACACTATGCGTTAGAGCTAACTCTATACAGTATCTGAGCAATCATATGATGGCGTCGAGGAACGAGATTCTGCAGACGTGCGACGAACCAACGCGTTCCCGAGATAAATTCGTGGCACCAATTGGCGAGCCTGCCAGGATACAATAAGTGTCCCGAATTTATCTCAGGAGCGATTGCGAAGGATGGATTTGCGAAAGACGGGAGACGGGCGTGACAAAACACACTTTATAAAAAGGACGGATGACCCAAATACACAAAATTCACGGTGAAGCCCTCGAGCATTAAACTAATAATATGAACACGCCAGTCTAAAATTAACTGGAAAGACAACTGACGACACTATGCGTTAGAGCTAACTCTATACAGTATCTGAGCAATCATATGATGGCGTCGAGGAACGAGATTCTGCAGACGTGCGACGACCCAACGCGTTCCCGAGATAAATTCGTGGCACCAATTGGCGAGCCTGCCAGGATACAATAAGTGTCCCGAATTTATCTCAGGAGTGACTGCGAAGGATGGATTTGCGAAAGACGGGAGACGGGCGTGACAAAACACACTTTATAAAAAGGACGGATGACCCAAATACACAAAATTCACGGTGAAGCCCTCGAGCATTAAACTAATACTATGAACACGCCAGTCTAAAATGAACTGAAAAGAGAACTAACGACACTATGCGTTAGAGCTAACTCTATACAGTATCTGAGCAATCGTATGATGGCGTCGAGGAACGAGATTCTGCAGACGTGTGACGAACCAACGCGTTCCCGAGATAAATTCGTGGCACTGATTGGCGAGCCGGCCAGGATACAATAAGTGTCCCGAATTTATCTCAGGAGCGACTGCGAAGGATGGATTTGCGAAAGACGGGAGACGGGCGTGACAAAACACACTTTATAAAAAGGACGGATGACCCAAATACACAAAATTCACGGTGAAGCCCTCGAGCATTAAACTAATAATATGAACACGCCAGTCTAAAATTAACTGGAAAGACAACTAACGACACTATGCGTTAGAGCTAACTCTATACAGTATCTGAGCAATCATATGATGGCGTCGAGGAACGAGATTCTGCAGACGTGCGACGACCCAACGCGTTCCCGAGATAAATTCGTGGCACCAATTGGCGAGCCTGCCAGGATACAATAAGTGTCCCGAATTTATCTCAGGAGTGACTGCGAAGGATGGATTTGCGAAAGACGGGAGACGGGCGTGACAAAATACACTTTATAAAAAGGACGGATGACCCAAATACACAAAATTCACGGTGAAGCCCTCGAGCATTAAACTAATACTATGAACACGCCAGTCTAAAATGAACTGAAAAGAGAACTAACGACACTATGCGTTAGAGCTAACTCTATACAGTATCTGAGCAATCATATGATGGCGTCGAGGAACGAGATTCTGCAGACGTGCGACGAACCAACGCGTTCCCGAGATAAATTCGTGGCACCAATTGGCGAGCCTGCCAGGATACAATAAGTGTCACGAATTTATCTCAGGAGCGATTGCGAAGGATGGATTTGCGAAAGACGGGAGTGACAAAACACACTTTATAAAAAGGACGGATGACCCAAATACACAAAATTCACGGTGAAGCCCTCGAGCATTAAACTAATAATATGAACACGCCAGTCTAAAATTAACTGGAAAGACAACTAACGACACTATGCGTTAGAGCTAACTCTATACAGTATCTGAGCAATCATATGATGGCGTCGAGGAACGAGATTCTGCAGACGTGCGACGACCCAACGCGTTCCCGAGATAAATTCGTGGCACCAATTGGCGAGCCTGCCAGGATACAATAAGTGTCCCGAATTTATCTCAGGAGTGACTGCGAAGGATGGATTTGCGAAAGACGGGAGACGGGCGTGACAAAACACACTTTATAAAAAGGACGGATGACCCAAATACACAAAATTCACGGTGAAGCCCTCGAGCATTAAACTAATACTATGAACACGCCAGTCTAAAATGAACTGAAAAGAGAACTAACGACACTATGCGTTAGAGCTAACTCTATACAGTATCTGAGCAATCGTATGATGGCGTCGAGGAACGAGATTCTGCAGACGTGCGACGAACCAACGCGTTCCCGAGATAAATTCGTGGCACTGATTGGCGAGCCTGCCAGGATACAATAAGTGTCCCGAATTTATCTCAGGAGCGACTGCGAAGGATGGATTTGCGAAAGACGGGAGACGGGCGTGACAAAACACACTTTATAAAAAGGACGGATGACCCAAATACACAAAATTCACGGTGAAGCCCTCGAGCATTAAACTAATACTATGAACACGCCAGTCTAAAATGAACTGAAAAGAGAACTAACGACACTATGCGTTAGAGCTAACTTTATACAGTATCTGAGCAATCGTATGATGGCGTCGAGGAACGAGATTCTGCAGACGTGCGACGAACCAACGCGTTCCCGAGATAAATTCGTGGCACTGATTGGCGAGCCTGCCAGGATACAATAAGTGTCCCGAATTTATCTCAGGAGCGACTGCGAAGGATGGATTTGCGAAAGACGGGAGACGGGCGTGACAAAACACACTTTATAAAAAGGACGGATGACCCAAATACACAAAATTCACAGTGAAGCCCTCGAGCATTAAACTAATAATATGAACACGCCAGTCTAAAATTAACTGGAAAGACAACTAACGACACTATGCGTTAGAGCTAACTCTATACAGTATCTGAGCAATCATATGATGGCGTCGAGGAACGAGATTCTGCAGACGTGCGACGACCCAACGCGTTCCCGAGATAAATTCGTGGCACCAATTGGCGAGCCTGCCAGGATACAATAAGTGTCCCGAATTTATCTCAGGAGTGACTGCGAAGGATGGATTTGCGAAAGACGGGAGACGGGCGTGACAAAACACACTTTATAAAAAGGACGGATGACCCAAATACACAAAATTCACGGTGAAGCCCTCGAGCATTAAACTAATACTATGAACACGCCAGTCTAAAATGAACTGAAAAGAGAACTAACGACACTATGCGTTAGAGCTAACTCTATACAGTATCTGAGCAATCATATGATGGCGTCGAGGAACGAGATTCTGCAGACGTGCGACGAACCAACGCGTTCCCGAGATAAATTCGTGGCACCAATTGGCGAGCCTGCCAGGATACAATAAGTGTCACGAATTTATCTCAGGAGCGATTGCGAAGGATGGATTTGCGAAAGACGGGAGACGGGCGTGACAAAACACACTTTATAAAAAGGACGGATGACCCAAATACACAAAATTCACGGTGAAGCCCTCGAGCATTAAACTAATAATATGAACACGCCAGTCTAAAATTAACTGGAAAGACAACTAACGACACTATGCGTTAGAGCTAACTCTATACAGTATCTGAGCAATCATATGATGGCGTCGAGGAACGAGATTCTGCAGACGTGCGACGACCCAACGCGTTCCCGAGATAAATTCGTGGCACCAATTGGCGAGCCTGCCAGGATACAATAAGTGTCCCGAATTTATCTCAGGAGTGACTGCGAAGGATGGATTTGCGAAAGACGGGAGACGGGCGTGACAAAACACACTTTATAAAAAGGACGGATGACCCAAATACACAAAATTCACGGTGAAGCCCTCGAGCATTAAACTAATACTATGAACACGCCAGTCTAAAATGAACTGAAAAGAGAACTAACGACACTATGCGTTAGAGCTAACTCTATACAGTATCTGAGCAATCATATGATGGCGTCGAGGAACGAGATTCTGCAGACGTGCGACGAACCAACGCGTTCCCGAGATAAATTCGTGGCACCAATTGGCGAGCCTGCCAGGATACAATAAGTGTCACGAATTTATCTCAGGAGCGATTGCGAAGGATGGATTTGCGAAAGACGGGAGACGGGCGTGACAAAACACACTTTATAAAAAGGACGGATGACCCAAATACACAAAATTCACGGTGAAGCCCTCGAGCATTAAACTAATAATATGAACACGCCAGTCTAAAATTAACTGGAAAGACAACTAACGACACTATGCGTTAGAGCTAACTCTATACAGTATCTGAGCAATCATATGATGGCGTCGAGGAACGAGATTCTGCAGACGTGCGACGACCCAACGCGTTCCCGAGATAAATTTGTGGCACCAATTGGCGAGCCTGCCAGGATACAATAAGTGTCCCGAATTTATCTCAGGAGTGACTGCGAAGGATGGATTTGCGAAAGACGGGAGACGGGCGTGACAAAACACACTTTATAAAAAGGACGGATGACCCAAATACACAAAATTCACGGTGAAGCCCTCGAGCATTAAACTAATACTATGAACACGCCAGTCTAAAATGAACTGAAAAGAGAACTAACGACACTATGCGTTAGAGCTAACTCTATACAGTATCTGAGCAATCGTATGATGGCGTCGAGGAACGAGATTCTGCAGACGTGCGACGAACCAACGCGTTCCCGAGATAAATTCGTGGCACTGATTGGCGAGCCTGCCAGGATACAATAAGTGTCCCGAATTTATCTCAGGAGCGACTGCGAAGGATGGATTTGCGAAAGACGGGAGACGGGCGTGACAAAACACACTTTATAAAAAGGACGGATGACCCAAATACACAAAATTCACGGTGAAGCCCTCGAGCATTAAACTAATACTATGAACACGCCAGTCTAAAATGAACTGAAAAGAGAACTAACGACACTATGCGTTAGAGCTAACTCTATACAGTATCTGAGCAATCATATGATGGCGTCGAGGAACGAGATTCTGCAGACGTGCGACGAACCAACGCGTTCCCGAGATAAATTCGTGGCACCAATTGGCGAGCCTGCCAGGATACAATTACTGTCACGAATTTATCTCGGGAGCGATTGCGAAGGATGGATTTGAGACAGGCGGGAGACGGGCGTGACAAAACACACTTTATAAAAAGGACGGATGAACCAAATACACAAAACCAGCGGTGAAGCACTGAAGCATTAGACTAATACTCTGAACACGCCAGTCTAAAATGAACTCGAAAGAGAACTAACGACACTATGCGTTATAGCTAACTCTATACAGTATCTGAGCAATCGTATGATGGCGTCGAGGAACGAGATTCTGCAGACGCGCGATGAACCAACGCATTCCCGAGATAAATTCGTGGCACCAATTAGCGAGCCTGCCAGGATACAATTAGTGTCACGAATTTTTCTCGGGAGCAATTGCGAAGGATGGATTTGAGACATACGGGAGACAGGCGTGACAAACCACACTTTATACAAAGGACTGATGACCTAAATACACAAAACTCGCGGTGAAGCCCTCGAGCATTAAACTAATACTATGAACACACCAGTCTAAAATGAACTGAAAAGAGAACTAACGACACTATGCGTTAGAGCTAACTCTATACAGTATCTGAGCAATCATATGATGGCGTCGAGGACCGCGATTCTGCCAACGCGTGGTGAACCAACGTGTTCCCGAGATAAATTCGGGACATTAATTGGCAAGCCTGCCGGGATACAAATTATGTCAAATTTATATCGGGAGTGCTGGCGAAGGGTGCATTTTAGATAGGCGTGAGATGGGCGTGACGAAACAATACACTTCATACAAAGCAGAGACTAATCAAATACACTAAACTCGCGTTAAAGCACTCAAGCTATAAACTAATACTCTACGAACACACCAGTCTAGAACGAACTGAAAAAATAACTATCGACACTCGACGTTAGAGCCAGCTCTAGCCCTAGCCGGTTTATCATATTGTAGTGCAACGCAAAAACAGACAGTCAACGAGCGACTGAACGAGGATTCGCTTGTTTGTTGTGTTTTCTTTTTTTGCACTGCACTACATCATTATTGTCTTGTTCCAACTCGCCCAATAAGCAACGTTGGCTAGTCGGTAGCTGTACAAGATGGCGCTTCACTATCAAAACGTTCTCTAAGTTTGTGGCGTTTCCACTCTGACTCTGTTTCCTTGCTGTGTCGACAGATCGTCGGTTCTGTCGTCGACGTCTTGCGCAAGTTCCTACCGTCGTCGTCCTTTTTCGTCGAACGAGCCGCTCGACCTCATTGCCTGGTTGGTTGGGGTCTTGATCATATTCTCCGACTTAATTGGGCTACGCCAAACTCGTCAATGGCGTCTTAATTCGGGTGCGGTACGCCCACGTTCTGTCTTGAAGCAGAGGAGCCGTAGTCCATCCAAAAGCTGCTCTCACCGGTTGCGGCCAGTCCGGGTTGCCTCATTTGAGTCTTCCGAGATTGACGGCGCTCCCCGAGCCTATTCGCCGACAGCCTCAGAACCGGGTGGCTCTACTAGCCCCAACGCACATGGCCGAATGTGCTGTTTCTCTCTTCCCTCTCTGCTCTTTTTCATCTCCCCCATCCCTCTCCCATGCGCAGGGTAGCAAACCGGCTGCCTATAGGCTGGTTAACCTCCCTGCTTTTTCCCCCTCTATTTTCCATCCATTTTCTATCCATCCAGCTCATCCACTAGGATGTTTCTTCTCGGCTTGCGTCGCGTGCTACGAGCCTTTCTCGGAACAATTCCTTGCATCTACATGGCTGGTACGCAGGCCCTCAGATTACTTTTTTTGTGCACTGTCACTGTGCTTCAACGTTCAGGACGCGCCTCGCCTTTCCTCATTACAGTCACTGCGAAGGAGTTTCAAACGCCATGGTTGTTCTGTAGTTGAATACTTGACTGCCACGAGGAGGGCCTAAGTTCAAATCCCTTCCGTTTTCGGGATTCTTGCGCCCCCCCCCCCCATTTTTTTGCGTGGGTACAGTTACGGACACCCATGACAGCAGCGCTGACACAGTGCAACTATACGTTGCACGCTACTGAATCGTTTCTTGATTAAGTTTCTTTTTCTTATATCGCGCTATAAAGTTTGCACACACTGGTGACGGTGGCGGCGAACTACCCCACTACCATTGTGCTGCTGATCTGATAAGAGCTTTCATTGTAAAAAATTGCTGGAGTGAAAATTATCTGCTGTTGCTGTGGCCCGCTTGTTGAACTTACTGTGTGTGCATTTAGTGAAATTTTGTTTAGGTGCATAAATGTTTCTTTCTTATGGCGCACATATTTCTTGTTGTCACTGTTTCCTGTACATTAGTGTACGAATTTCCTGCCACCCCTGTAATTATCCCTCTGAAGTATTGGCAGTATTTGATTATAAAGTAAAAACAAAAATATTGCCCGGAGTGAAACCGTGTCCAGCAAAAGATGGCAGCTACGGCTGTCATCCTTGCACGCCCGATAAGAATAATGTGGCTCCTTTGTCGGGTCAGAAGCTGCTGGAATTGTGTGCCCTTGTGTTACTATGGTTTTTTTTCAGTAAGCCTCGAATGCGAATTCTTGGCGAATTTTATTGCAGATTAAGTCACGAATACTCGTCTCGGCGTGCAACTTCATCGGGAAAAAATGCTCTTTTAATGTGTGTGACCCGCTTGGGTTGGCTTGTGGACCCTGGCCGTGCACATTCCTATTTTTTTCTCATTCATGATTGAATGAAATTTTGAGATAACTGATACAGTCTCAAATTAAAAACAGGATATTTTAACTTCTTTTTGCAGGCTATTATTCGGGCTTTATGTAGATTTCTGATCGGGCGATGGGGACTATTCACGCAATGATGCACACAGCACTAATTACCGCAATCATCGATTCAACGCAAGAGCATAAACAAACTATAATAATTTAATGTACCTGGAAATTGTGTTAAGAGTCAAACAAAACTTCAGTTAACACAAGCGCTTACTACCCACTGCTCCTCTGTTCAAAAAATAAACGAACTAGGCTGAACCATTCCTACGAGACTAGCTTCCAAAGACGAACTCGCCCGTCACAACTACACCATACGTATTTGGCGAATAACAGTACCACATACTCTCACAAACTGCAGTAGGGCTACACTAGAGTATCGCACGCCAAAACTTTCAGATTCCCTAAAAACGTCGTTATTATCAGTGACCCATTCAGTGAATTCTAATCAGACTTGCTTGATATCTTGAACACAATTTTAGGGGGTGAAGGGCGTTAGGGTCGAGCCATGTCCCCTATATGTCGGGGTGCCACGCCATGCATATCCATATGAATAGCCGTACCGATATTCATATCTATATAAATATTCATATAAATATTCATATGCACATCTACACACCGAATCCGCAATGTGAATAATAAATAACCTCGTATATGCTGCACGCGTGATTTGTTACATTTTTGCATCATCGTGTAAGCAATGAGCGGGGGTTCTTAATCCCGCCGAGCTTCGCCCATTCGTCATCGTTCATTTCATGATTTTGCTCCATTTTTTTCTTTACTCATAACCATTATTTGACGTTGCCCGCATCAAGCTGACTCATTGTTCTGGTGTGCCTTGTATATAAATCAACTTATGTTTTCTTTGTATGCTTTATTGATTTACCGATCACCTACATTAAAATCATTGCATTAGTTAGGGGGCGGTGAGAACAAACACATAACTAGTCCTAATGAGCACGTAACAAAGGTATATAAACACATGCGAAAACCCTCCGTAGCGTTATCAGAAGATAAATATGGACCAAGAGATAATACATTTTCAATACACGCAGTACCTGATGTGCTGTACTATGTATAGCAAAAACTATAGAATACTGTTTTTCTGGTATTCGCCGTTGTTTGCAACATTTAAAGCTCTGAATTTCGCTGTGTGTGCTGCCCCATGCAGACCTCAAGGTCCCGACGATCTGAGAATTTAGCCTGGGTGACCCCCAGTAAGTGTGCTGTTGTAAATAAAGTAGATTCTGATTGAGTCGTCGAGAAATACCGACCAAAAACGTTGGTCCCACAGAATTTACGAGTGTGGATGTTATTTTGCACCGGCCGGAGATGAGAAATGAGATTCTTTCAAAGATACAACGTTTGCTGTTTTGCGATGTGCCTCATGCATTACACGATCTCAACCGTACTCTAGGAGCTGTTGTACAGTCGTGATAGTCGATCACCTCCTGCGTGCTGTCACATTCATTTTACAGCTCGCAGTTTATACACCTGTGCTTTTCGTAGTTTGCCTTTAAAAATGGGGTACTTTCTAAACTATACAGGTGTAACCGTATTTGTCAAAAACATTGGCATCCGCCAGCTTCTATCTCATGGGGGAAGGGGAGGGGGGGGTTCGCTGAGGACTTTTACCGCTCCCTACAGGTCTAGTTCAAATGAAAATATTTGCAACAGTCACAAAATCGAACACGTGATTTTGACTTCAGATGGCCTTGAATCACCGTACTTATTGAGGCCCAGAAGAAGTTGAAAGGTCAGTTTGAAACAGTGCTTCGAAGATAGCACGTAGAAACACAATACACATAATACACACAAACGTAGACGCACGTGTGGGTGGGTGCGTGTTTATATGGTCTGTGTTCCAACGCGCCATGCACTGTATATTGCAAGGTAAATATGTATGCTAGGCAGTTTTAGAATGAAACAGCGGGAGTTCTTTCTCGCCGTTCCCGCAAAGTACTGGCATTTGGCCTAATGATGCATTGTTATCGATGACGGGTTTGGTCCGACCGAGTACAAGGGAAGGGGGGGGGGGCGAGGAAAAGTGGTTCCCAACGCGTGGCTCAAGGGCCGCATGCAACCGCGAACATTTTGGTTGCGGCGCCCGGTGGCCGACGGAACAAAATCTTGTCACTTTGCGCCATTATATTCGTAATATTTTTTCGCCTATTCTGCATAATAACGTTTCGTTCAAGGATGGTGAAGAGATGGGATTGGTCTCAACATTTTTTTCTTTCTTCTTAGCCTCCCGATTCTGTCAGTCGCCGTCGAACAAAACGTTTTTCAGGATTTGTCATATTCCAGTTCGGCATTGCTATCTTTCTCGAACGATACATGAAATACCCTGCGTATAAGACCCAATATTCGAAGGATGACGAAAGGATCCGCGGAAATGGACAGGATGGTATGCGGCCAGCATTCACTCCTTGCTTTTTCATGGCTGACGTACTCGTGGGCGACGAAGCCGTGATGAGCCTCCTTGCGGCCTTACGGCTAGTCACAGACACGATGAATAGGGGGAAAAGGGGGAGTGCCCCCCCCCCCTCATTGACAGAGAACAGCATGCCCGCTGACTGTCGCGGGCAGAATGCTTCCGGCCATGACAACCAAGCTTTTTGGTTGTTCAATCGCAGCAATACAGCGGAGATTCGTCCAGCTCATTTCTATTTATTTATTTCGTTTCAATACACGAAAAACAACATGACACTGAAAAAATAAACGGGAAGGAATTGGGCTGGCAACTGCGTTGCATTGGTTAAAATTGCGCACGTATGCGGGGCTAATAGAGTTCAGCCAACCTGTACGCAGGTTTCTGTAGGCAATTCTTTTTACGGTGGCGATTCGTCCATGAATTTTATATTGATTACCCGGGTCTCACATGCAAAAGCCACGTTTGTGAGGCATGCAAAAGTGAAGGACTTTCCCCCAACTTTGTCTGGGGCTTCTTAATGCCCAGATATATTTGAGGAACGCGGCTTTGGCTTTAAGGAGCGAAAACTTGGTGTGACACATCGACGAAAACCTTGGTCACACAGGAAGGACGGTCAACTTTGAACTGAGTGTTCTCTCTACAAAACCAACAAAACGTACTCTCCCAAGTAGCCCAACAGTTCACGCTTCTAATATCAATTTCGTTACGTTTCAGCCCTACCGAAGGGTAGCCGCCATGGCTCGGTAGTCGTACCCATGCATACCCTGAAACTTGGCAACGTGACATATTACACGCCAATTTACTGCGGCGGGTGATGATAATTGACGGCCTTTAACGTCTCAAAATTATCAAACGATTATGACTAACGGCGTATAGAGGACCCCGGAAATTTGACCACCTGGAGTTCTCTAACGTGCCCCTAAACCTAAGTACGCGGGATGGGCATCAAGTATTTTCGCCTTCATCGAAGACGCGGCTGCCACGACCCAGGAGTCGTCTTTTTTGCTCAATACCGTACGTTAATCATAACTGATTTCACCATCGAACGACTACGAAACTGAACATGCGACATGCATGACCATTCAGGTTAAGTTTATTTTTTTCTAAAACAAGATATATTCGCTATAAAGCCTTGGGTTGAGGGGGATACCAACACAGACAGCGTGATCATCTACCTTGAATGGAAGTGTCCCTGGGAACCAGTCCCAATACATAGTTATCGCAGTACGCATCTTCCCAATTTTTAACTAGGCACGGAAACGTGTTCCTGAGAACCACAGTCTCAATACTTTGTTATCAGCATAGCCGGCTGTCAGATGTCTCTAACCCCACAGAACTGTTCCTGGGAACCACAGTCCCAATACTTTGTCATCAGCATAGCCGGCTTTTAGGTGTCTAACTGGACACGCAGAACTGTTTCTGGGAACCACAGTCCCAATACTTAGTTCTCACAGTACCCATGTTCCCAATGTTTAACTAGACACGGAGACGTGTTCCTGAGAAGCACAGTCTCAATTCTTTGTCATCATCATAGCCGGCTTTTAGGTGTCTAACTAGACACACAGAACTGTTCCTGGGAACCAAAGTCCCAATACTTAGTTCTCACAGTACCCAACTTCCGGATGTCTAACTATAGACACACGGACGCTTTCCTGGGAACCACCGTCGCGATACTTAGTTCTCGTGATGGCCGACTTTCCGGTGTGTAACTAGACACACAGCCCGAGTCATCGCGTTCAATAATCTTGGAAAACGCGAGGAGGCGTGAGAACGGTCTTATCAAGGCCGCGCGTTTCACAGAGTTCAGGATCAGATTGATGTTTGTAGGAAGTTTCCTGTGCAAGCGAAACTCGCCAAGCACGCACTCCTATCGCTTTACTTTCGCAGTGGGAGTCCAAACGGCGGATTTCATTAGCACGCAATGCGACCAGTTCGGCGGGTCACTTCATTTGGCTCTCCGTGTTAGCTCAGAAAAGTCAGTCGCATTGATTGAACCTCGAGTGTGTTAGCCATGTCCTCATCTAACGTAATTTTACGAGATAAATTCCGATATGATTACACCCTTTATGACACCACCTCGTTCGACACGCCGCTATCCGCGAGCCGTGTCAAAAGTACAATTTTTCTTTGTCCGAAATGAATACTCCAAAGCGAATTTACACTGTACTTTTAGCCTTACATTTGTCTTCATACAAAAAGAAAATCTGAATGGTTTCAAAGTATGGCCACCTAATCCTGGTTTAATTAAGGATAATTATTTAGCAGCAAATATATGTGCCACGACAATATTTCTGTCACAATAAAAATATTGAGTGCCCTGATATGAATCTGTAAGATTGACGCATTTACCGAAAGTTCACCGTTGGTCGCTTCGGAAAAATTTGAGCGCCTGTAAAACTACGCAGTTACCGGCAGTGCTAAGAATAAGCAAGTTATTTCAAGTGCGCCATCTCAACACTCCCATTCATCCTGTTAGCTGTTTTGTATACTATTCACACTCCTTCGTATTGTCTAATTCATATCGGATAACAAAGGTGCCACTGCGTAGGCATGATTCGTGCAAAAGCGCCAACATTGTAGAACGTGAGATTGCTGCCGATTTTTACAGCGTGCAGGACAATCCCTGTAACGTAAATCCCTCTGATTAACGTAAAGAATACAATAACACACCGTTCCAAGAACAGCCACATCTAGTCCAGCAGCCCGAATTCTACATATAGGCAGCAAATACTACACATAGGCAGGAAATGAGAAAAATTAACATCTGTTTCCTGGCTATATCTATAGGAATTTTCGTGGGACTTGATAGAGAGTGCGAATTCTGGTTCACCTCGAGAGGATCTTATTGTGAACTCCGTGTCATCGTATTATTTGAACCTATATTGAATTTCATGGATTTAACCAGGAAGCTGAATGAAAAAAAAAACTACACTTTCCACGTTATACTATGCATGTTAAATCAATCTTGATTAAGAACAGTGCGCACGGCAGATAACTACGCACCAAATTTCCCAGCTGTTAAAAACAAGGAAGAAAACGGGAAATACGACAACAGTTCATGGCATCTACGGCAAGAAAGCGATCCCGCTGCTTTCTTGACATGAAACTCATTCCTTACATAAAAGAACTAACTTTTGAGATTTCGAGCAGCAGTTTCCAGAACACTGGACAGGTGACATTAGATGCGGGGTCCCGTTAGCACAAAGGATATTATCTCTTGTATGCGGCTGTCCATGAACGAGGGCTCTTATGTGCCGATTCGCCACGAATATACTAGTTCCCTTATGTGGGCACCTTGTGACCCACTAACAAAAGAAGAAGAAATTTCAGGTAGTAAAAAAAAGCAGGCTATGACGACAGCAGTGCGACGGGTTACGACCGCTGGATACATCACAGCATACTGCACAAGATGCGCCGGCCCACATCTAACACTCGTATATAGTGACAAAATGTTATGCCTCAAGGATGTGTCGCAAAAAAAAAAACTTGCCTAATCTTCTGTTACAAATGCTGGCGTTTTTTTTTTCTGGCTTTTGTAGTTTGAAAGCATTTTCGTTTTTCCATATACTTACCAATCAGATGAACGTCACGGGTTTGTTTTTATACATGACGTCCAAAGAGCATTTGAGGATCACGGTCTGCCTTTATTTTTTTTCGGAACTCGCGTACCACATAACATTGTTTGTTCAACATGCATGCCCTTGAGTGAATAAAGGTACAGTTGGAGACGAAACTACAAAGTTGTGGCTGCTTCGTGCATACCAGGGTAATCTTAGCGCATACTTTCCTAATCTTGCATCTCGATAATATTCGGATAATGTGCCTACCATCGAAGTCGTGCATGCGCATACCAGCTTTGATATTCAGCATTTCAACGCTTTCAGTACGAAATAGGAGTACTTAAGTTACCGTCCTGATGGCTCGGGAGCCTACGACATTTTGCTGATGGACAAAATGCCGTGTGTTCGAATCCCGACAGAAGTGACAGAAATAAGAACGCAAGCTACAGAAAATCAACTCGACTCAGCTCCACACGGCAGGGTGTAATGCGATGTTTAAAAAATTTTGGCTACTATGAATGGTAACTACCCTCGAGCAAATAGGCAGTGCTGTTCTATAACGTGCTTAAAACTGATGACGAGCAGGGCACAGTCTGTAGTATTCGAAATGTGTAATAGCCTATGTTTCCTTCTAAGACGCCCTAAACAACCTCTGTAAAAACAAGAAACAAGCGTTTTGTTCGCTCCTTGCCTTTCCCGCCATTCCGACACAAGTCGTGACCCAGCGCTTTGTTTGCGTGACGTCATGAGAAAATGAGCTCTCATTCCATTCGTAAACGATATCTGTCGTCTCCCGCTTTGCTTTACCACGCATTCCCACGCCTTTTCTGCCCTGTCTCATATTATTATCACGTCCGATAACCTGACTTCCATTGTGCGTTTTTGAAAGCACATGTGCAGATAACAGCGTGCAACTGCAAAGCACGTATTTTTCACAAGTTGGAAGCCATGCAGTAATACGTAGGCTGCATGATTTATTAATAAAAAATTTGCGCAGAACAGAGCGTTGGTGGAAACGGAAGTGAAGTGCGTTAACGAAATTGCTTGTACGTTATTGAACTTGGAGCCGTTAGAAGCCTGGGAAGTGTGGGACACTGCTGTGTCACTTAGCGGTCTCATCTCGGCAGGCGCAGTATCCCATATTCCCAAGGGCGGCCCACACTGGAGGCTGTGTTCCATGCAGTATTCGCGGCGGAAAACGGCAAGGTGGCCGGATATCCGCGAAACGACATACGAATGGCAACTCGAGCTATAAATCATATGCGCTTAAATTTAATTAAATTAATTAAAAGGCTTACCACTTCAAGTGCTCAAAAATAATTCGAAGTCCTTCGCTCTAGCATCATTGATATTTAACTTTTATGAAGTCGCGACAATGTGGTAGCACGGTTAGAAAAATTGTGAAGGCGAGAAAGAAACCACTCTAGTGCTTCAACTCGGGGTGTTTTGATAGCCCCCTAAAATAGTTCCGTGCGTGGTAGAGTATGGCATTAATCACTCTGGCATTTAGCAGTCTCATTAAAACAAGCCCCTTTCCTCGAGACAATCTTGCCGACGCGGATGAGGTGCACCCAAAACGATAAGCACACTGGCCTCTAATCAGACGTTACTAGAATCTGGAAAAAAAAATGCCCACGTTGAAACCACTGCAGGCTATCGGGTTGTCTAGACGACACTCCCGAAATCAAACGCAAGCACTCACGTTCGGACTGGCCGTCGTCCACAGGCTTCATCGCGGTCGTCCAATTCCGCAAACACTCCGGGTCCAAGACAGAGGGCGTGTCCGTTAAGAAAGCCACGGGTAGGATATCCGCGAAGATGGTCTGCGAGCTTCCGACGGCACCTCGCGGGGTGGCTTCACCAGGGCGTGTCTTCTACACGCACCAGGGTCGGTGTAAACGCATCGGGTCGGGGGAGGAGCGACCGTGAAACCACTGTCTGTCGTCGAAGCTCGTCAAAGCGAGCTGCCGACGAGTGCACGTGTGGGCAGCGGACGAGCGTTCCTTTCTGTGACAGAGCGTGCAGTGCGGCTTCATCCGCGACGAATACCCAGATTGGGACAGCTGGCGTTGCGCTATCCGCAGCACGTGCATTCCTACTCAAAGCAACGAGCATGCGCGCTTATCGATGCAGTATCACTCTCTCTCTTTCCTTTGCCTTCCTTTCTCTTCTGTTTTTTTATTAGTGCTGCGCGTTGTCATTGCCTTATTCCGGCAAACAACAACGAGTTCGCTTGGTCAGCAAAGTGCGCAGCAAATAGAGCGCACGTGTTCGTTCTCCGCCCGCAGCAGTACTTTGTCCTATTGTACCTGCCACGATGGTTTAGTGCTTATGGCGCTCGAGTGAGGGCCCGAAGGTGGCGGATTGCATGACGTCCCTGTGCCTTGGTTCAAGTGCACGTCAATGATGCCCAGGCGGCACGTTCGTAGGCGAGATTTTCTCTCGGGGCGTGGAAGCCAGTGTTACATCGCGGCTAGGGTAGAGGGAAATCCTAGTTGTCCATTGGGTGACTGCAAGTGCTGTCGAGCCTTTAGGGGGGACAAATGCCCCTTTCGCATCCCCCTGCCGACGCCGATGCCAGGTGGCCCGAATTTCCGGAGCCTTCCTCTACGGCGTGCCGCGTAATCACACGGTGTTTTCGGGATGTTCAACCCCAACAATGCTTATTACCTTTGCCCTAGGTAACTGATCAATTTGTGGCCATGAATGATTCACCGTGTCACTTACGGACCTGTGCATAATGACTTACTCAGACAAAGCTTCCCGAGAAAATGTGAATATAATAAATGTCTTTTTAAAGGTGAAAACCTTTAGGTACCTCAAAAAAAGAGAAGTGGCCGTAGGACAATAGTAAACGTATTATCGCAACGTTTTGGCGTCACAGATCACCGATGTTCGCGATTTCGTTGGGATGCTGCATAACGTGGCTTCACATAGTGACATGCATTAGCACATGTGACACCGTCGCTTGCCCGAAAATACGCTGATTACGGATGCACTGCAAAACTGGGTGAGATCCAGAAAGCTCTTCATGCATCCGATCACGGTGGCGAGTGCTACTCAACATTATAGGCGCAGAAGGTTGTTGGGGAGGGTGATTTGAGGTTCAAGACAATAGACGCAAAACAAAATGAATCTGCAAGTGCATGGTGTTTGTATGATTACAACTGCCCCGCCATTTTGCAACTACATGGCAGTGGCTCTTAACATACCATTCACAGAAAAGATAGGCCTTGACCAGCACTATACTTTCGGAATCCGTCAAGCAACTGATAATATACCTATATAAAGAAACCATCAATATGCGCTCCATTTTGGTGGCTGTACGTTTTAAGACCTTATTTAGATCGGTGATCTTAGGTGTTACTTCCTTTCCAAGTTATCGCATCCTTTACGAATGTATGAGTGCGCACTTGACCTATGCAGCGATGTACGGCATTGATTTGCTCTTTTATGCCTTGACAAATGCTGATAACGCTCAGAGGTGCAGCCAGAATATTTCTTTCTCAGGATGTGAGGAGGCTAAGGACACTTCCTTTTTGGCTACGCCAGCAATTCGTGCCAACGCTGCAAGAACTATTACTTAACAGATCATTTCAGTTATGCGTTGATTGATTGATATGTGGGGTTTAACGTCCCAAAACCACTCTATGATTATGAGAGACGCCGTAGTGGAGGGCTCCGAAAATTTAGACCACCTGGGGTTCTTTAACGTGCACCCAAATCTGAGCACACGGGCCTACAACATTTCCGCCTCCATCGGAAATGCAGCCGCCGCAGCCGGGATTCGAACCCGCGCCCTGCGCAGTTATGCGTTACCATGATCGCAGAATCAACTGCGAAACCGACATCCACCGTCATCATCGTTAAAGAGGGCCCATGGGACGTCCTCTCCCAGGCTTCGCCTTCACAAAAGTGATAGACTAGAGCTTTTGTTAGGGCTAGTTAGTACACTTTTAAACACATATAGCAGGGGCATTTCGAATTAGGTTTGTGTGCAATTTATCAGGACGTAAACAATTACGCACACGAAAAAGAGTCAGTTCAGTTGAATAAACTTTATTGGCCTATCGGTTGTGCCCGGGCTTAGGCTGATAGAGATACACTGTTCGAAGAACTTCTTCCGAGGTCCGCGGCGACGGCCCTGGCCTGCTGCAAAAGTAAAAAAGAAAAAAAAAACAGGTGGACGGAAGAAGCCCTACAGACTTGCGCTTGCTCTAGCCATATGCATTTTGTCTACTGCCCAATTTTTTACGAGGCTGAAATGGCTTCCGCCACAGTTAAAATAGAGCCAGATATTTCGGTGCCGATTCGGTTTTTTTCCTCAGGATAGTTTACAGCTAGACGTACAGGATGGCTGCGCGGAAAAACACTCAAAAAAAGGCGACGCCTTCTCCTAGTCTGGCTTTTTCGTCGTGCGTCTCGAACGGTAAATTCTTGTCGCCCTTTCCATCCGTCCGGGTAGGTAGAGACGTTACGTTCACTTATGTAAAAATGTAAACAGTTCCCTTCACCCAACTGCCTTCAACCTTTACCTTTTGCTCATTATCTCATGTCCGCCGTTCTGGTGTCAGCTATTGGATCTTGGCAGTCGCAGCGGCCATAATTACATTCCTCTTTTTCTTTCCTTCCACCCACCCCCTTTTTTATCTGTAAATATTTGTCCCAATAAAGAACCACTCACTACTTCGCGAGGGGAGGAATTTCTAGCCACAATGCGTCTCCGCGTTCGACCAAGGAAGAGTGGTATGCTTCGCGCGTGGACTACTGCAGTCCCGTCATCGTGGGTGCACGTACGGTCCCACACCCATAATTGGTCTTTCCAGGAAACGCCATCTCGAGCGGTTGCTGACGAAGGATCCTTTTTTGTCTGTCGCCTTCCAAGTCTCTACAACTAATTTGCTCGCATGTGTATTCGTTGCTCTGTTGGCAGTAAGTGCTCGTCGTTTCTGTCTACCTGATCCCACTTAACGGGGCACCACAACAATAAAGAAAGACGCGTCGAGGGTCACGGTGCCTCCGAAAGCGCTCCGGCCCACTCAATGCGACTCAGCCCGTCTGCGCCTGACCCGATACAAGGGATCACGTGACCATAGGTCGGCAAAAAAATGCGGAGCTCATTCGTAGTCACTCACGAAATGTAATTGCTATATTTATGGGAGGTTGTGGCCAGGTTCTGCACCAGGGTGGCCAATCCTGCTTTGGTGAGGAAGTGCCTTACCGGCAGCTGGTCACCAGTGAGGCAGCACTCCAGTTCTCTTGTACATATATTTTTTTTTCTTTTTAACGATTCCTTCGTCACGCGTTTCAAGTAAATATGCAATTTGGAACGGTTCGGTGTCTGCATTCGTCCCCGAAAAGCACACTTCCGAGCTGCCAGAAGTTCTTCTGCCAACCCTTAATGTAGGTCTAGCGTAAAAACGCACTTCGCCGAGTGCAAATTGTTCCTTTACTAAAGCAGACAAAACGCAGTGACGTAAACGTGCTGAGCCAGTCATATATTCGGAGAAATTTCGTAAGTCACATAGCATCCACGTACATGGTAACAAATGAGAGACATCAGCACGGCAACATCTCTCTCTCTATACATAAAAAATTTACATATACAAAACCAGTGAACTGTAGCGTATAAACTTATGGTCTTGTCGTATTTTTAGACAGCTGTTCGCGAGAATGTTCAGAGGTGTGTAGATGAACAGGTGCAATTGTTCTGACATTTAAATGGTTTCCTTTCCGTTCCGTAATAAGTTAGGACCGGGAGAAAGCTAGGGGCAATAGAAAGTATGATTGCTCCCACATGCATCATAATATTATTCCCTCTTAAGGCATAATGCTACACATCTAACCTGTTCGTTACCATCGCTAACCGACTATTTCGGTTTTATAGCAGAAATAAAGTATCAACCATTCCATTAAAACACTGTCCAACTATCAATTAAATTACAACAATTACACAACCATCCAAGTTTAGCTTACGACGTACAATGATAAACCGTCCCTAAATGGTACGGCCAGTTTTGTGCTGTTTACGTACGGTTGCTCATTTATCGCGCTGTGTCGGCATACTGCTCACTATCCGGTCATTTTTCAGCGTTGCTTTTTCTTAGCATATCATTTGTTACCCACGTGGCACGTACTTCTATGCTGGTTTACTAAAGACAACGTCGTTTTTCACAGCGTTCATCAAAACAGCGGTAAACATACGTTGCTCCGAAATTTTATGTTTTTTTATTTTCAGTAATCCGTACCTGTTTGTGACGCCTAGCGGTGATATACAGTGATAAGAGACCCGGGCACCGATTCTGTCGGGCCGTTTATTTTTCTTTATTTCTTTTTCTGACAGTCTCACTATATATGCATGCCTGCTGGCTAAATAAAAAATCGGACAAAATTCAGCCCGGTTGGTTGTTCCTCAATAGCTCTGGTGCAATCCACTACGGGGAATCGGCTATGAAACAGACTGCACCTCATCTTTGAAATGAAAATTCTTTTAACAGGCGGGATGTTTAGAATGAAATGTTCTAACAAAGCACAAATTGGTAAAACTTGTATTAAAAATAGAATAAATAAATGAAATCAAAAAGAGAACCCCACAAGCTACTATGGTTGGAAATAAAGTTAATTTATGCATAGGCTCAACATTCTATTCGTTTTGGTTCATTTAGAAAATCGCACATGGTCTCGCAAATGTTCCAGCAGCTGAATCATTTTTCAGTTGCTTCAAATTCAAGCACCACCGGAAGGGATAAATTTAAAGCCAACCTTCGGAAGGGTTCTTCTGTCTCTTTCATTGATATGTAAATAACCTGCATGTTAAGAAGAAATGACGCAGAGATTGACTCTCCATCATTTCCTTTTAACCTGCTGGTTGGTCATCGTCCTTGATCGCTTTGTGCTCTGTTGTCGTCGTCGTCGGCGGCGGCGGTGGTGGTGCATTTTGACGCATTGACACGTCATCTCCGATGGGTATTTTTTTTGTCATTGCGGTAAAATTAGTTTATCGACTCCGACACCTGAAAAAACACGCTGAAAACTCACGTCACGACGTGTATTGTAAAGCAGGTTCGCGACCACAATGCAAGTCTAATACGCATTTTTACATTTTACTAAGCAACATCATATTCCATGCGTGTTCGCGTTAGTTAAAAATCTTTCTCCAATGTAGTTTTTTTTCCACCTGTTTCTTTTTGCCTTTTCCCAATGCAGTTGTAGCCAATGGCTCTGGTAACCTGCCTCTTGCTGGGAGAACTCTCTATCTCTTTACTGTGAGACCCTAATATGTATGCTTGTTTGTACGTAACTAATATCAATTACCTAAACGCTAGAGCTGAAACATTGGTAAGATCAGCCGGTTGTATGCTAACCTCAACTGCCTTTCCAAAACAATGGCAGTGCTCCACACGGCAGGCTCATAAACAACTATTACCGTGTGCGTAACGTGATTCAAAAAAAAAACCTATAGTCATCTCCGCCGGAAACGCACCGGCAGGTAGACGGTGAATGCACGAAAACACAACAAAGAAATCACAGAGAATACATTGCGCCGCATTGTTTGCCTTGGGGTTAAAGCCACATGTGCGCACACTTCCTCCCGTTCGCCGACCCATATTGCTCTGTTGTGATTCACGGTGGCCTGCATACCGTGTTTATTTGTCTTTCCATTATTAGAAACAGGGTGTTCCTGACATATGCATGTCATGAACACGACCCTGAATCATCATAACCTGCAGGTATACTCACGAGAAAAGCCGTCGCGGCCTGAAAGTGTAAAATTTAGACCTTTCAGCATCACAGAACAAGAAAAAGCAAAATAAACCGATACCTGAGCGCGAGACTTTTCTTCAATGTTAACGCAAAGGAAAGACTATTAACAAGGGGATTTAAATGGCAAAATGCGAAGAATATCAAAAAAAAGAAGGATAAACACCGCCCAAGCCCTCCATACAGATGTTTAACGAGTAAAGCAAACCTGCAACCACAGGTGGTTGCAGACGTCACAGCTGAAGCCAAAGTGCCTCTCGTCAAACTCCCGCCGAAAGTGGGCGTTGGCCCTGGCGAACTCACTCCCGCCATCGCAACGTCGACGCTGATCTGCCCGCAACGCCGCTTCCTCAAGCCGTCGTTCTCGCTTCCACTCGGCTCGGAAGGCCGCCGGCTCCTCGGTATGCTGTGGCTGATTATGCTTCAACACCCAGTCTTGTTCTTATGGCCGCCCTGCTGCGTCGTCCTGGTGAACTTGAATTCTCTCACGGGTCAGCTGTCGGCGCTGTGCTTGGAAGGTCTGCTCTTCGGCAGTTCGCATGATCTGTGCCCTCCCCACGTGGACGTTTCATGTTGAAACTGCTGCGCTCAGGCTCGGTGGCACGGCTGCGAAAAGGTGAACGAAGTCACTAACGGTGCTGCCATTGACGTGTACACTTCGGTGCGAGGTATATAACGACGTAACTGATGGCACAACCAACAAAGGTCGTTAACGAAACTCGCAGCGAAAGTTGATGCACATTTATCCCGCGATTCTAACATTTCGGGACTCCATATCATTTCGCCTTCATCAAAAATCCACCGCTGTGGCCAAGATTTGATACCGTGACCTTCTGGTTATCCCTCTAGCATTAAACGCTTCACCATCGTGGTGATTACAAGCATAAAATGCTCGTAACGATCACAGTGGCGAAGTGCATGGTTATGAGCTTGCAAGGGGTGAAAAACCATGGTGGTTTTCCGCCCCTTGCAAGCTTTAGAAAGTGTGCGTGCTCAACAGCAACTGGAATAGTCGATCGAGCAACATTCTTCACCAGGACAGCTTTACTGAATGTCAATCTCATGTTGTGTTCGAGGTGCCATGGACATGTGAAAAGAGTGAAATTGAAATTTTATTCCGCCACAAAAAACATGTTACGAGCAGGGCAGGTAAAAGCTGCGAGAACAGCATGAGTAGCCCTGACCCCCTAGTACACAGGGTAACACTAAATACGTGCGGCTAAGGACAATCAAAATAAGATATACATATATGATAATCTGAGCAATGCTTCAATGACGGAGCAACACACCGTGCTTACAACGTTAAAAATGGCTATGATAGCCACATGGATGTATACTGTAAATAATTTTAGTGCAGTCATCTGTTCCATAAAACACAGTTTTTGAAAAAGAAAAGCAGGAACGAAAAATAAAAGAGAGATTATAGGAGCATTTCTTTATTAGGAAGGCCATGGATTAGCGCATCAGTACACCATCACTTCTCTTTTCCAGGATAAAGTATTCTTTTCTAAGTGAAAAATATTGTTCATGGTGTCGCATGAGTCGTCGTTCATGAGCACTGTTCTTTCCCTCTAAGCGGTACATAGCGACTTCAGTAAATTCAGTTGACGGCCAGTGCTCTTTCTTGTCCACTTTGTTTCTTCCTACCATGGTCGTCACAATACAACCACGATAGATCAACTAACCTAAATCAAGCCATTGTTGCACCTGAATATTTCTCAGAACAAAGCTTTGTTGCTCTTGCGCATTCGTTTTGTGCTTGTATAGGTGTATAACAGATCCATAAATTAAAATATTTCTTTGTTAAGAGTTTGCCCTTCACTAAGTTTGTCTCTTTCTGTTGTGTCCTTACTTCCGACTGTGATATTCTTTTCATGTTACTGCCTGCATTCTGCCTCCCACTCTATTAAAGCAAATATGAAAGCAAAGTATCAAGAAGCCGCAAAGTTCCACAGGAGAATTTTAATTAACAGAGCTGCATTTTCGGCTATGAAATGTTTCCGCTCCCCGTGTTCTTGCTATGGTGGTTCATCACACCCAAGTGTACATCCCGGCCAATGACGCGTTTCAGATATTGACCACCGGAAATCACTTCATTAAACCGCTCACGAGTCAAGTTAATCATCATGTTAATCGACTACAAATATTGGTTCTTGGGCTCAGTGGCCCAAAGATGCACCCATTTGCCTTATACTTCTTCATCTGTGAACTGATAATGCTAGTGTTTCAAAGGGACACCAAAATAAAACAATTAACACGTTTGAATTGATAACTTTTAGAGTCGGTTACATACTAAGCTTAAATTTCAGCTCTGCCCCAGTGGTCACCGTCCCACCCAGGCAGAATTTTATTAAATGTGTGTGTTTAGAAAAGTGGGTAACTATTTAGAGTACTAGGTACTCTACTATGGGAGGGTTTGAAGGCGTCCCATGGGCCTCACATTTGATGAGGCCCGGTTGGCACAAATATCAGAAATGTGACTCCGCACCGCTCAATGAAATTTTAATAAATGTTCCCCTAATGGCAATTGCTTATTCACATGACGTCCACATTTTTCACCTAATTCATGTATAGGACTTGTCCGCGCAGGCACGTGTTCATTTCGATAGTTTTCAGTCAAAATATTTTACCTGTTGGCAAATTTCATCATAAATTCTAACTTCACCACTCTGCCAAACGTAACGTTTTAACAAGAAACGACGAACTTGTGTTTCATAATATGCGAAGTGTTTCTATCATCAGTGAAAAAGTGTTTGTGGTTCGAACAGAAATCGTGAGTTGTTGCCCTGTTGCACAGGTGAATGACAGGCGCGCTGCAATATACTGGGGTCGGAACGCGCAATTGTTTTAGGGGCGATGCTCCTTATAGCTGCACCCGTTCGTCCCGCGTAGTATGTAACCAGTCTTACGCTTTGAGCTGCAAACATTTTGACCTCCAAGGTGGTGCCGGTGAGAGATTCCTTCTGTGCGTTGTTGAACAACAAAAAATAGTGCTCAATGTACATGCCAGTAGCTGATAATGGGATATGAGAGACAGGAGCATTCGACTTTTAGTTAACGTACACGCTGCGATCCCCATTAGCAGTCATTGCATGTACATTGAGCACTATCTGAAGGGAAATGGTTGCTACGTTATACTCGCTGGGCGTAACCTCCTTGGTTTTAGAAAGGTTTAGCGAGTGTTGGGCCGCAGTGCCATGAATACAGTGAACTAGTATATACCATAAACTCGAGGTGGTTAAAGGTGGGAAGTAGACCCGAAGCGCAAGCTGTTAGAAAGCGTGCGTGTGCCACCTCTCGTTTAGTCCTTGGAATGTCCGCTGGATGGCGGTGTTTCTATAAGGGGGATATATGATGAAAAGATTCGAGATGGTGGTACTCGGAGTGTTGAATAGATGGACGAACGGACACACAGACAGATGCATGAATGGACGCATGAACGGACGCAGGGGCGGATGCATGGACGAACGCAGGAACGGACGCACGCACGGACGGGCGGATGGACGCATGGATGGTCGCACAGACGGAAGCAAGCAAGAACGAATGGACGGACGAATGCTTCGCCCCACTCTCCATCATTCCCTCCGTGGATATTGTCACGGGGTCGTGACGTGGCCGAAGACAGGAGACTTCGTGTTTGGATTTAACTGTTCATTTGGGCGAACCTGTGCCTGGTAAACGGAAAGTCCAATTACAGCAGCAGTCTTGCACAGATAGCAGTCTCGGACTGATAGCGGCGAACGGAGCGTCGGCCTTCGATCAACAACTGACAAGCGGCGAAGCGCGTCGTCATTTATACTCTTGCCGTCGAATGTTCTAGCGTTATCGTTGGCGGTGGCGTAGGTTCCAGAGCAATCTGTACCGTTCGCACAGTGGGCGTGATCTTATCGAAATGATCTACTACAGTCCGGAACCTTCTCGAAAACTGCAGGCGCGGTTTGCGCTGAGAATCGTGTGGTGTTTTGGGACGATAACAAAAACTTGGGAAATGGAACGTGGCATTATGCTGCCAATTTTTTTTAAGTTATAACCGACTGTAATATAGCGGTGTTACTTTCGTCATCATAGGTTCATTATTCGAGGACAAAAGCAAAGTTAGGTTCACTTTATTAATTGCATGCTGAAAGTCGAACGCATATATCGAAATCCAAAGTGTATATATCATATTTTGGTGAAATCGGCTGACCGAAACTTCCTGAAACTTGGTAAACGTTAAGCCTCTGGCCCCCTCAGAGTGCAATGCACTTAACCTTTACTGATTAGGAACCGCGTGAACCACGGTAAACGTTGTTGCGTTTTATGACGTCATGTCAATTGGTTTCAAGGTGGCATCGCCATCCGAGTTTTCCTTTTGCCCGTTTTCTCGCTGGCCAAGCGTCTTCACGCGGTGATCGTGGGGACCACGATGTACACCGACCTCTTCTCAGTCCGGTCAGTATTACAACCGCTTACGTCAGAGCCGGCAGCGCACCGCTAGTGACGTCATGCGGAGTTTCCACGTGACGAAATCAGTGGGCAATTTGAGCGAACGACAAGTGGTGGTATGCGCAGGGGTCGCTGTCCTATTGTCAGGCAAGACGACGCGGCCATTTCACGGGAACGAGCAAAGCGTTTAGCATTTCCAAGCGCTCTCTTTCTCTTTCTCTCTCTCTGGGCTTATCGCTTTAAAACGAGTTTCCAAACACACCGGGGTCTCTCCTCTACTGTGCAAGAATAATTAGTTGACGCTGCAGCTAAGCCCCCAGGATTTCACGATGTACGAGGTACGAATACGTTAAGTAATAGACACGCTGCGAGTGAAGTGGATTGCTGTACTTCGTTTGAGATACGCGTTACAAGGAGGCTACAACATAATGTGCCAATGAGTCTACGTCGGGCATCGAGCAAAATGAACTGATAAGATTAACAACCAACTCATCACAAGTGTGGCATCCTTTCGAAAACTTTTGCTTCACTAAATTGCGCTTGATACATAGTACTCATGAAACTTGGGTCAAACATGAATTTATTGAGGTTCACGCTGTGAGCTGAGCCCGTTTATGTTATTGCCATGTTAATTGTACAGTAATTAAGTGTTTGCTGTTGCGTAAACGCTTGACTACTGTATAGAGCGGCGTAACACACCTAGGTCATAGTTGTAGAGGCCCGTAAACCAGCACTGAGAATTCGTGATGTCACGGGAAGTTTGCGTTGAAACTGACGGGACGCTATTTGCGTTTATGCGTGTTTTCTGGCTTGCCGAGCACCCTCTAGCAGTAAGAGGTGTTTTTCATGATTGTGTGGGAGAGTTGATCGGAAGCGTAGTTTAATAATTCAACTCCCAATTTTCCTTTCTGTGCATTCTCGAAGAACCCCATGTGTTCAGATAAAATTTGTAGGAACCCTTCACTAACGTGCCCATGAGCACTCACTGCTCCTCTTGGGGACGTCAAGAGGAATAACGAACGAAGGAACGTCAGAAAGAAGGAAGAAAATAGAAAAAGAAGGAGAAAAAAAAGAAAAAAGAGATATCTAAGTAAAAAGAAACGAAAAATAAGGAAGGAAAAAGAAACAGAGAAAAAGAAAAATACATAAAAAGAAGAACATAGGAAGAAACAGAACGACGCATAAAAAAGAAGAAAGAAAAAATAAACACATCACTTTCGTCCGTTTCACGTGTTGCTGTGCGTTTTACGTGTTGCTATGAAATGCTGAATAAGTAATATTTTACTAAGAAATTGAGTTTTTTTTTTGACGCTCTAATTAGCAAGGAGGACGAGTTTCTTCACAAATTGTTTTTTTTTAAATATACGTAACAGATATTCCGGGTTGGCCACGTCACGACCTACATACGGACACAGCCGACTATGTACGATGCAATCTTACCTTACTGCAAAATGCAGGACAGTCACCAAATGTGCTATAGCTTTGTCCAAGAGTGTTTTGCGACATTTTGATAAAGATGACTCCTAAATTATTCCTACATTACTATTTACTGAGCGAACATACTTGGTCCTCACAGAAGCTGGAGGCTTGCTTCATCTCAATGAAATCATTCTTCTTTTTTCAAGCATTGTTCTATACCTACCAAAAAATGAGATCTATCCAGGTGACATGTACGGCGAGTACATGAAAAATACAAAGGGTTAAAGGTTTTGATAAAAGAAATCCTACCCCTGCCCGTAATGAAAACTTTAATATATCGGTATACGTGAAAAGGCTTTTACACGTGTTTAAAAAGAGTTAGATTTTTGTTTTGTTTTCTTGTTATTTCCGGTGTGGCTTACAATTATTTGTGCATCGTGACGACGTAACTATTTTTCTATCCGTATAATTACTTAATTGCATGCAAACACATATGCGACACAAAATAAATTCTGTTGAAAGTTTACGTTTGTTCGTGTTTTTTTTTTACTGCGTCCATTCGAGTCTGCCAATTCTCTTTTCAAACGTGGCATAGACGCACCAGCTTTCAGCGTAAGTACACAAAAAGCAACACCGCGGCAAGGCGCCGTGACGTAGTGTCCGATTCCTCACTTGACCGTTCCTAATCTACATGCGTCAATGATTTCGTAACTGACTCGCAATTTGCGGCGGGATCCTACGGATGAACCACAAGCTACAGCCGCCACACACCAACGTTGCATATAATCAACAAAGCATATTTTATCCGAGAATCTATCTTAGGCTCGCCCTTAAGGAAGCACGTGTTCTGACTTCATTATGCTCGATGCTATTGCGGCCACCGAAGGAAGTTGGAGGCATTGACGTTAGTAGCACCGCGAATAAAACCACACACAAAAAAAAACATGTCCGAGCAAATCAAACATCTTGACCAGATTCAACGCCTTGTTGCTATATTTGCGCATGAGACACCTGGCAAAAGCGGTTTCAGTTTCTGCTACACAAGCCCCGAGAGCACGTCGTATGCGTGTGCCCTTGGAATACAAATTCAACGTATCGCTGAACTGAACGTGTCCAGGGCGCGTTAGAGAAACAGGCTCACAAGTTGACTCATCGAATAGGAAAGAATTCAATGGAGAAGAAGTAGCTCGCCGGAATAGCTCGTGGTCGGTAAACAGTTCTTCGTCGAAACTACGCACTACCTCTCAAATCGATCTTCCCACTGAAAGCATTGGCCTTGCGATCACGCTATAGAGTACTCACGCGTGAAAACCGGAAAGCATAACATGGAACTGTCATCTGCGCTCACCACCTTTATGTTAGCCATACTGGCAGTCTGTTGTGTTCCTTGTGACCCAATATTAACGGAGTGCAAAACATAACTGAAATAGACATGATTTTAAGGAGCACTTGGCTGGGGAAGAATGACATATCAACTCCCACCGCAGCGGTTAGTCGTACAAGGTCCTTGGCTACAAAGGCCTACAAAGTCCTTGGCCTTGGCCTACAAAGGTTAGTGCTGCTCCACCGCTGAAACGAAGGTCATGGGATTGTATACCGGTTGCGGTGGCCTCGTTTCGGTTAAATACTTGAGCCCCGTGTTTTTTTTTTTTTTGACAACCACTACAGCGTCTCTCATAAACCATATGGTGCTTTCGGAACATTAATCCCCTAATATACATGACGTTGAAGAAATGGTTTCTCTCTCACTTTCAATGCACTTCCTATAAGTGCTATCTTTTCCTTTCCATTTGCCCCACCGTGGTGGTCTGATGGCTAAGGTACTCGGCTGATAACCTGCAGGTTGCGGGATGGAATCATGGCTGCAGCGGCTGCAATTTCGATGGGGGCGAAAATGCAGTAGGCCCGTGTGGTCAGATTTGGGGGCACGTTAAAGAACCCCAGGTAGTCCTAATTTCCGAAGCTCTCCACTGCGGCGTCTCTCGTAAAGATGTGGTGGTTTTGATACGTTGAGCCCCACATATCAAACAATCAATCCTCCTTTCCTTTTACTTTTTGACTAAACACGTGGGATGTCAGCACTATACGTTGATTCAGTCAGGATTTTGCGCTTTTTCGACTAAATACTACTTTCTTCACTTGCGCAGTCACAAACGCAGGAAACGAACAGAAATTAGTTTACCGTGCAGGAAAGCCGGGCGAGACAAGACAGACTGAGCTTGCGATTGCGTGGCAAAACGAGGTAGGCGACGATTCCCAACAGAAATCCCTCGTGTACCGACCAGTCGGGAGCCTATTTTATCCGGACGTCATGTGAACAGCTGGCGTCCCTAATTCTGCAGAAAAAGAGGGGAAACGCCGTGGGGGAGAATAACGAGCTCGTTCTTCAGGTTTTCAGAGGTCGTTTAGAGGCCCTTCAAGGGTCCTTGCATTGCTCACAGTTCTGTTCTTCTCCCCTTCCACCCGAGCCTTTCTTCATTGGCTGCATTTTATCAACAAAGAACTTATGCATACATTGACTTGCGCCATTCCTTTCGGCGTGTTGCGGGCACAAATGCAGAACTGCCACGCCGCGGTGGTCTAGTGGCTAAGGTACTCGGCTGCTGACCCGCAGGCCGCGGGATCGAATCCCGGCTGCGGCGGCTGCATTTCCGATGGAGGCGGAAATGTTGTAAGCCCGTGTGCTCAGATTTGGATGCACGTTAAAGAACCCCAGGTGGTTGAAATTTCCGGAGCCCTCCATTACGGCGTCTCTCATAATGATATGGTGGTTTTGGGACGTTAAACCCCTCATATCTTATATCTAACAAATGCAGAACTCGTCGAGTGCGGTGACACGTGTGACCATTCAAGGCTGAATCTGTGGGCTTTGTTGCTAGCACACGTGTCGTTCTCGCGTTTTCCTGTGTTCTTAAAAAAAAGATGGTGCTTCGGGGCACGCACACACGAAGTCGGACACTTTCCCGAGGCTATCGCAGCCCAGCTCGCGCCGGAAGCGGTGACGTCATTGCTCTGGAGGTCGGCGAGAAAGTTCTTCGAGAGAGTTTCGTGCATGCACCGCGGTTTTTAAAGCATGATGCCAAGTTTGATTTTGTTTGCTTGTGGCAACATTCAAATTGCGACGTCAGTGGCAGCCGTTCCGCCGTCCTTGTTTAGATCGCGTGCATTTCGTTGACTTGGCATTCTTTCGCATCGAATTGGTCGGGGTCAGCCTGCTTGTTGCTGGACAAACCCACCAACAAACATTGACGAGTGATGTCCCACATAAAAATACGTGCCTTCTTATAGGAAACAAAAAGTCATGATACGCTCTCGCACTAAACCTTAACTTTTTTTGCATATTTTAAAATTTTGATGTTAATATGTGGTGCTTAAAACCGATTAGCCATACGGCAAGTATGGAACCGTACCGTATCCCTGTGGTCATCATGTGGCTTTGATAGACAGCAAGAAATTTATTAGCCATTTTGATATTTTCATGTTAGGGTACCCAGTAGAAGTATAGTTTAAAAGTTTTTATTAAAGCTGCATTCTGACCATGGTGGTACGGTGTTACCAGCCAGTTACCAGCCATAACTACTACTACTACTTAACAGCCATAACTTTTTTCCGGCGGGGTTAATGACACTTTGTGCTTTTGGATGTGTGCATACACATGCAAAACTGAAAAACAATTTGGGGAGGGGCTGAGTTTACTTTCAATTCGTTTTTTTGTGTGTTCTAACCAGCTTGAATAGTTTTCCGGATCACATTGCATCTATGTCTTTTCACGAAGCTGTCCCGTTACGTTCCCTGATGATATTGTATACAGTAATGCTCTCTCTTACTAAGTAAAGGTTTGCTTTGCCACCTGTTTATTCACTGCTAACATTATTTTGCAATTTCTTTAGTCCTTCTGTCTGTGTTGTATTGGGAACAAAAAAAAACATCACCCAAACTATACGCCTTTTCCAGATAATTAGTACGAAGTTGCCCCCAGCCACTTACATTAGACATGCATACACTTCCGACGCCTTACATTCCGGGAATGTATATTTTCGAGTATCTTTCTCCTTCTTTCGATTATGACATGCCTACAGCTTGTATCCCGACGTCGCCTCGTTGGTGTATAATGGGGTAAGCGACAGTCTGCCAGAGACATTACAATTGCATACCCCTGTCATTTTCAGCTAAGGGTGAGATCAGTCCGATATTTCCGCAACACTCGCAATGGCTTGGCTTCGCACTGTCTCGCTTTCAATCATGGCAAATTACCCTTTTTCTTTTCCTTTTCTCTTTCTTTTAAGGTGAGCGCCTTAGACGCCTCGTCGAACGAAAAAAATTGACCAGTGTCGGCACCATAGACACGAGTGGCGCAAGAAATCCTCAGCACGTGGTTACACCACCGTATGACATCTTCATGACGTCACAGATTAACGGAATTCGAGACGCCATTATGACATTATCATTGTGTCACTGTGCTGTCTCACAACGTGACGTCACGTGCTGATGTCATTCCATGGCAACCTCGCTTGGTCAAAAGTAGAGTGATCACAGGAAGGGGAACGAAGAAAAAAAGGGGAAGAAGATCCAGGGATGTTAACCAGAACTGCAAAGACAGGCATGCTACCCTACACAAGGGAAAGGGAGGAGATCTAATGACGAAGAAAGCAAGAAAGAGAGAAAACAGCACACACACTCAAAGTCACACTCCACATTCATCCTAACACTTTAGGTCTGTAGTCGCCGGTGCAAGTCTATTGCCTTCAAGAAGTTGAACACCACCTTTGTCGCCTTCACCCGCGATGGCCTCTGAGGTCGGCATTCAAGAATGGTTTCTGCCGTCATCGTCTAATCTTTGTAAGCTAGAGCGGCTGCTAGAAATTTTCACTGCACATTGCAGCGAGGACAGGGGCGGTGCAAAGCAAGGTGTCGTGTGGAAACTTCCCGATGCCTCCTTTCCTGGAGGCAGGGCAAAACGGCCTTAGGTTCAGAAACTTTCCGATGGGTGACAGGAGCAGATCAATACCTAGAGAGTAAGAAATAAAAGATGGCTTTCACTTCGAGTCATATAATGGGCGAGTGCGTGAGTGACCGTGTGAGCTTTTTTTTTGTCTATTTCCTCGTGTCCTTGCACACAGTCATATATGCGTGACGCTTATGTGCAGTGCATATCTCAACCACTGTATGTTTATTATTCGCTTGGTTCCCAATGGTTTTTGTGTGGTATTTATTGAGCAATATCCAATGTACTATAATATGAGTTGCCTATAGAGCCGATTATCGCTTTGTTCTGTCGAAGCTGCAATTCCGTGAATAAACTGTGAATAAGTAAATTCTTCGAATATTTATTCAAATTATCTTGTCGGGCTTAAGGAGTGACCGCGAAGCACTACGTAATCGCCAACACTCCGAAAAAAAAATGAAATTTCACTATGTAATCCAACCCATTCTATCTATCTATCTATCTATCTATCTATCTATCTATCTATCTATCTATCTATCTATCTATCTATCTATCTATCTATCTGTTTGCTACGAAATGCCTTGTTAATTTCGTATCTCAATCACTCAGAGAGAATTGCCATTCTCGGTTGCTTCTGCTGCCGTCATCGTTGTCGACTCCTTTGCTGAGCCCGAACAAAAAAAAAAAAACATTCGCTCGAAGCCATCCCACCACTTCTCTCGACTGCATATCATGGAGATGGGACTTGTACAGTTCACTTTAACAGTGTTTTACTAAAAAAAATCGAACTTATTATGCAATAAAATCCTCTAAATGCTAACGTACAGCCGTAGTGTTCTGTCGATTCAGTCAAAACCATTAACAAACATGTGATCAGATATAGAACAAGCGAGAAACTGAAGCAGGAAAAGTGAGATGGAAATAATGCCCTGAGTTCACGAAATACATTTTTACTCAAATATCGTTTCCATCGGCAAGAATCTACTCCTAAGGCTGTGCTGAGAAAAATTATTTGCTCAGTTTTTTTGAGGGTACATACGAAAGGATGACTGAAACGAGGAATAAAATATTCAAGTGAAGGTGTAATGGCCCTTTCAACCTAGCACAAGGAAGAAATTAAAGAAGTGGCAAAATTTATGGCGTGAGGGGAAATAAGAAAATTAGCTGCACAAGGTCGACTACTGCACCAAATCTGTGTGTCCCATCTCTTTCCTGTCAGCATCTTCAAAGTGAACCCGCATCGTCCACATGCGCAACCAGCTATACCTATTGTACTGAAGTTTTTGAGTATATCTCTATGAAAAAAAGTGAAAACCATTGAAACACGCCCCCAACCAACCAACTCATCATTGTCCTGTTAATTAAAGCACTCTTTTAACTTTGTCAACCATCGCATTCAACTAACGCTGATTTGTTATACACGTGCATTATATGACTAGCTAGTGATGTTAACATCGTACCGTTCCCTGCACGATGCTGCTTCATATAATTTTAGGTGTTCTGTTTGTACTCATATTGTACTCCCTCCCTGTTATGACCCTCAAGCGAGGTATGACAGTATTATTAAATAAAAAATAAATAAAAAACATTGAGCAATGCTTCGAAGAACGTCTCGTGAGTGCGGTGGCGTTCAACTGATGATAAAATTGCCTTAGAAATGAAATACGAAAATTGATCATCACCACCCCTGTTACGAAGATTGCATCAAGCAGCCGTAACCAACGTTGCAATATTCAAGCCTTCCTACCTTCCCCCAACCTCCGACTCGTCATTCAACGACATGGTCAAAAGTGCTGCAAAGTCGTGCACTTCTATTCCAAAGCCATTAGGAACCTTATAGGCACAGACTGCAAGGCTATTACGAGTAGGCTGGGCTTACCTAAATAAAAAAAAAAAGACAACGTCAAAATTGCAAAGGTGTCTCGGCATCAAGCCGAGTGGTCAGAAATCAACTCTCCCGAGCACCACGTCCGAGAAGTGGTTGTTTTCTGTACGAATTCACCGCTATGAGTCAGACGACCTCTATGTACGTCACGCCGTTTAATGAGACCACCAGGCATCACGCCGTTGTTAAATGCGGCAGTTAAAACAGCGTCCGCGCCCCGTGTAATGAAGATACCCTTGCACGTTATTCGGTACGCGTCCGTGACCTTGGCGAGTTGTCTAGGCGCCTATTCGAATGACTCGAGGAGGAAGAAAGCAGCGAGACAGGTAACCGGGAGAACGCGCACACCTATGACGCGTGTATTTATAAATTTTTGTTTTCTCGCTGGCTTGATGGCTCGGGGCCTTCCTCAGATGCGTACGCGTATGTGTGTGTGTGTGTGTGTTTGTTGAGCGGCCAAGAGTGGACCGAGGGGCATGGCGACAAAGAGGGAAAAGTGTCTCTCTTTCTTTGGCGTTAATCCTCTCACCGCCAGCGAATGGCGAGCTGTTACCGGCACCTGCATCGAGTGACGTTGTTGACGTCACACTTGGCTGAGTGTGTTCTGTCTCTTAACCACCGGTGTGCGGATGTCTCAGACTCACTCGTAGGGTTAAAACAGTTCGCGACATCGGTGGTCTTCGCAAAGTTCTTGGATACTTCCATCATACCGGATAATCAGGTATGTTTACACACTATGTGGCTTCGTCAGGATACTAGCTAGCTACCTTGTGAAACATGCCTAATGCATCTAAATGCCTAGTGTAACATGAAAACTTGCCTACTGCACGCAAGTTGGCTCGTATATACATGATGTCCCGTGCCACATTCGAGAAGTGTATACAAGTGCCTAATGTAGCATGCGAACTCGCTTTGTGTATGCAACTTGACTCAGGAAACATGTATAGTGAATACGAGTGCTTAAAGTAACATACAAGCTTGCCTAGTATACATACGTCTTGTGTAACATGCGGACTTGCTTATAGTGTATACAAGTTTCATCGCCAAACAAGCCTAGTGTGTACAAGTGCCTAGCACCTCATGCGAAGTTGTGTAATGTATACAAGTTGCCTAATGAAGTTAATCAACAGGTTTCTATTGCTAGAGAAACAATTAGGACTAACTAAACTCGAATCATGCAAAGCAAGCAAGAATGTTTCAAGAGACCAAGTGACCATAACGAACACAGCTGTATTTATACTTGAACGCTGAGTGGTGACGTAATGGATTTTCCTCTTAGAACATGGGATGTTTAATCTGCTTGGGATATTCATTCGTAAGCACAGGAAAATATTTTAAGCGAGTTAAGCTGTAAGGTGCCATTTCTTTCAAATGTAAGCGTTTTGTACGTGTAACTTTAAGCACAAGATGGTTTTGTGAACATGCATACTTCTTTTTCTGGCGCGTATTTGCACACGTGCAATGTCACACAATATTCCACCTTAGCAAGCTCACTGTTACAGCTGTGACGTCTTCAGAAAAATGCCATATAATGTGATAGTACGAAGTAAAGCCCTGACGAGTTATTTACATCAGAAACGGTTTTAAAAATACGGAGCAATTTTTAACTTAATTGCGGTGTAAACCTTGGATTTCTTCATAACTTCTATTTAGCTTACTTGGTACAGCCGAATGTACACAGTCTTTCTAATTTCTATAAGTATGTTTGCCGCAGTGGTAAACACTGATATGAGGAACCGGGTAAACGTTTTGCATTTCTAAAAAACAACAAAGAAACGGGCAATTAGACAAATATATTCGCAGCAGTGCGGGAGTGCGACTGTGGCAGCTAAAACACGAGGAACTTCCAGGTAGACTGTTAGCTCCCCTTGTTGTCGGCGTGTATTTTTGCGCCTCAACTTTCCTGGAATGATTACATCTACTTGCAACTTGTACACTTGCCAGGTAAGAGGTGCGTTTTCCGCTGAAACGCAGTTAACTTGGGCGTCGTGGGGAAAAAGAAAACACTTTTTCACTGGTCAAATGAAATAACTATAAAGAACAAGCCCGATATTTATAATTGGCGAGCTTTACATTGAGGATTATGGCCGTTGAAGTAGGCTCGTGGATTGCTTTCTGTGCGAACTAAAAATTAAGAAGTGGACATGTTGTAGAAGTTTATTGGAAATATATTTATGAGAGCGTTAATAACAAGATGAGGAGCCTTTCCTCTACCGGCAAAAGATCAAGCAATGCTTGACGTGTTGGAACTACTGCATTCCTTTCTTCATTTCTTTTTATTTCTTTCATATATTTGAAATTACGCAATGCACACTCCTAATGTAAGGGCATAATTTTATCAAAATTAGTGGCCATTTCCGGAAACACTGTTTTCTTGCTGAATCCGCGTCACAGGCCTCTACCATTTTCGCGTGACTACCAAGGGACAGTCACGCGATCATAGAAATTCGAGTACGCCGAAGTCAGACTTTTCCTGAAAAAAATACAATTCCTGATATCAACACTACACGCTGCTGAGCAATGCTCATTCAGTCCTCTAACACGAAATATTTGAACGAAGCGCTCTTATAGAATTTGAAGTTGAAGTTTATATTAGGCAAAAGGAAAAGGGGCACACTAAAAGAAGGAGATGTACAAATTGCCTTTTTGCCTAGGAGACCAGCGAAAAGGCATGAAAGCCTGACAATGTGGCGGCCCCCTGTAAACCCGAAACCCACCAAATTAACACAACGCTCAGTGTAAAACTAAACATAGATGTGTTGCTACCTGCAAATCAAATCTGTGCGAGGATAAACAAAGTATATGAGAGAAATTTGCTCAGGTAAAGACATCCACAAAGCATCTACGGGAACAACAAATGAAAAGCAGTTTATATAGCATAGTGTTTCTCTATGGGTCTTTGCATCGTCGGTAGAAAGCCTCCGTATTTTTCTGCTCAATAAACATAAGGAAAAACCCGCCACGATGGTCCAGAGGCTGAGCCACTCGGCGGGTGATGCAGGTCACGGGAACAAATACCGGCCGTGGTGGCCGCAGTATCAGTGGAGGTGAAAATGTTTAAGGCTCGCGTGCCTAGATTTAGGCGCATGTTAAAGAACTTTGGGTGGTCGAAATTTCCGGAGCCCTCCACTATGGCGTCTCTCATATTAATATGGTGATTCTGGGACGTTGAGCCCCCAACAAGTATTATTACAATAAACCACACAAAAGCATGCTCAATTGACCTAGTGGCCAAGGCCATTGCTTGGGTATGAGCCACAGACGGGCATGAGCCACGGAATTGGCTAACTCCCATTAGTACACATATTATGTGGTTAAGGTTCATCGTTACTGTCTAAAACATCATTCTTCGCTTAGCGGCCTTGTCGAAATCCCCGACGAAACTTACTAATACACTAATACTTCTTATCTATAGGGACCATTTACATAAACGTTGATCTGCATGGCCAAGTCTTATATTATTGCGATATCATTTATACGTACACTCTCGGCTGGTTTTTGCCGCCAGCGTCAACGTATATCGCCGTCGTCATTTACCATGTATGTGCATGTATATATATATATATATATATATATATATATATATATCGCTCATCCTATAGCGGTGGAGAATGGTGCGCCTTCGGCTTTCGCTGGAACGATTGCGTCGTGGTTGCTGGGCGCACAAAGTTCACTTCGTTCTTGTTTGCGAAAAGAGCATGCTTTTCTCTATAGCAAAGTAACAACTGGGACACTTGTTAGTTTGCACTCATCTGTACCTCTGATTACGTTTCGTGCGTCGTGTTTGTATAAAGAGCACATAAAGTGTCAAGCTGTCAACGTTGTTAGTTCGCTCTCGGCGTGTGTGTGTTGTTTTCATGCGTATTTTTCGCTTCAGTAGCGTGCTGCCCATTTAGATCTGCTTGTCGTTCTCAGCGTTTCACTCCAAGTTGTTCCTATCGCATTTATTGCTTCGCCCTTGCGGCAAAACTGACTTTTTTTAACACTGCTTCTTGAAATATTTCTGACTGATGGTGCACATAGGGAGATTGGTGCAGTAAAGAATAAACAATTCGCTATGGGGAACATTTTGCGCGTACTGCATGTTTCACCCCTCCCCAAGTTATGTGAGCTGAAATCTTCATGCCGACAATATTTAAAAATCTTTCTTTAGGGTGTGTCAGCCAAGAAGAAAGTTTCTTTGTTGTTGTTGTAACACCAACTCTACAGGTCAGTAAATATGAGCTTCGCTTCAGAAGAACGTTCGATAGTTTAAGAGAACCGTGTTCTGAGAAAGCTTTCCTTCACTCAGGGGGCGTTTCTGGATCTTTTACAACCCACATCATAACCTGAAAATGTAGTGATTTAAGATGTTCCGTTATTATATAAACAGAACCAGGGCTAATGGCACTCAAAACGTATCTTGTTACAAATCGAGAACAGCGATAAAACATTTCTTTTTACTTTTAAGTTTCACAGTGAAGTCATGCTCATTCATTTTGTGCAGTGATTCAAAACCGTAAAAGCTCATTTTAATCGTCTTTTTTCAGATTTACGGACGCTAGTCATGGTAAACAGAACAATGAGAATGCTATTGCTCGTAGCACTCGCTGCAATTGTGGTGCCATTTTCACAAGGTGAGCAAAGTGGTTTCCTTTATATTTAAAGCACACACGATAAAACAACGGTAATGCTCGTAGCTTAGGTAAAACTGGTGTTATTATCCGAGTACATGGAGATTAAACGACCATTAGCTCTCATTTAGTAGCTCAATCAATTTTGTCCATTTAAAACAAAGTTATACAAATGTTGAAAGGGCGTTGTGAAAATACATTATGAGCATAAAGTCGCATAACTTATCAAATTCTGTCACTTAAAGGCGTGATACTTTGATATGACTCCGAGGGTAAGGCAGATAGATGTTAGCGGACTGTCGTAGGACTTTGGCGAAATAATACGATAGATGTAACTTTTTCTTAGAAGGTAATATTGTTCCTATGCCAAGCAGAAAAATATGTTTCGCGAGTAATTTTTTCTCTCTTTTGGTCAATGTAATTTTTTTTGCGAATTGTGCAAATAAGTTTCAATGTATGTGTCCCCAGGACAAGGGTTGTGAAGATCGTAGTGCAAAAATTTCGGCAGAATTGTGACTTGCATTGAAGCTTCATAATACTATGAACACTGCTTAAGATGACGTTAAAAGTGTCACCGTTATGAGGCACAGTACTTGAGGCCAATTTTATGTTTTGAGAGAAAAAAGTTGCTCCAATGCCTCACCCTTCTCTTATACTGATTACTAATTGAATGAACACCGTTTCTGTCTATGTAATTAATGAGTGACTTGTCAGATGTTAAGAAAGGCAGTATGGGTTCTTCACAAATGAAATTAAAGCGTTATCAATGTACGCAAAACCTCTAGATGGTTTTTAAAAAATGCATTGCAAACGAATAATGCTAAGAGAGACTAAAAATTCTTGAGCAGTGGGTGTCGTCGGAGCCTAAGTTTCAAAAAATCGTGTAGTCTGCCTTAAATAACGAGTAGTCAACAAAAGGTCAACAAAGCATTAGATGGTTTTGTCCTTCTTTATGCTTTTTCAAACCTTTCCTTTTTCAAGGTTCTTTTCGCAATCATGGCACCAGCCATAATGAAGGCAATCACTGGAAGAGTCTTGAAGAAGGCAGGATTTTTTTGTTGTTTCGTTGACCGCAAGTTGCTACTAAGCCACCACTACATTGCTTTCTTGAAAAAGACAGAAACACTTCCCGAAACTTCGCCTTCAGCGAAATGTCCCGTTAAATCATTTTCATCAATCCATGCATACAAAGCTTCTCCCGAACTTCTGTCTTGTTTCAATAAAGGCTAAAAATATTTTCCATGTGCTGCCTACTGCAGGCGCCCCTGCCGTCAAGTTTGTCGACAACGTACCAATCAGCATCAAGCTTCCAGACAGTAATGAACTCGTAAAGACGGATGTTCCCAGTCAATCCGCAATACCAGAGGTGAGTCCTTTTCACAGCGCGTCTGCATACCACTAGGAACATTTTGTTCACCGGAATTACATAGCACAGGTTCCACATACAATACTGCTCGGAGGTCGAAAAATGGGGTGGCCTTTGAGTGTGCCGAAATCACAATAAAGAAAGATTGCCAGTTCTCACAAGACCGAAGGGTTCCCACGTTCGCACAAGTGTGCCTTCGTTGTTGTGAGCACACATAGCCAGGGATGATACTCGCCGCACCATGCATCGTACACCGTAAAATCATTGGGGCGTTCTTAACACTATTAACTCGCGAAACACCAAGTTGGAAGCGCGCATATCATAAATGTGGTCATAAATCAAAAGCTGCATCAGAAGACGCTTCGATGACTTTCAGTTCGTGATAAACGCCAGTGCCACAAGTTTCAGGTTAGCTGGTCAACCATCTCCGCGAAGATCATAGCAGATAAGCTTACAAGCGGAACTCCTCTTAGTCCAACCTTGTTCCGCGTCAGGCGTGATCAGCAGTATCTCCTGAACAACATAACAGATGGCACTGTTTTTCGGCAGACACCACAGGGACCAAATATATCAAGATTGGCTAGATACATAATTTAATTTCTAAAAACTCGTGGCAGCTTTGTTTGTGCTTGATGAATATGTGCAGTTTAATGCCCCAAAACTACAATATGATTACGAAAGACGCCGAAGTAGAATGCTCCGGGAATTTCGGCCACCTGGGGTTCTTTAACGGGTACCCAAATCTAAGCACATGAGCATACAGTATTTTCACCGTCATCCAAAATGCAGCCGCCGCAGCCGGAATTCCATCCCGCGACATAGCTTTGTATGTGCTTGAACACGTGGGCACTTTGCATTCGTCTTTGTATGTGCACTTATGGTGCTTGAGTTCATTTGAAGGTTCAACATATGGTAAGCTTTTTTTGTTTTTTTTTGTTTCGCACAGTGTCTCAAGTCACAAGAAGGGGTAACAGAAACTGTAAGTACCAAGCGAGCATTACAAGAACCCGTTCTCTTATATCTGCTCTTTGAAGGAAACCACTTGGCATTTGAAGAGCGTAGACAAAAGACGTGAGCTTAAATCGTCGTTATAAGACTCGCACAGAAGTTGGAATATACGTCTATAAACATCTCCATTTTTTTTATCTTTTTAAGAAAACATTTGTGCTTCACTTACGTCTTCGATGTGATTTTTTTCAACTTAAAGATAGGTCACAGCTTACACTACTACCCTAACCAAAAAAATCAAGCTTGACAGTGTACGCACTATAGAGAAAGCAAGCGATTCCTTCACTAGTAAAAATAACAACTATTATTGAGAAAACCCTGTAGCTTGAAAGAGAACCTGTTTGTTATTCAACCTAAACAACTCAGCCTCCATATGCTAGAGATATTAAATTGTCTTTCAAATCTGCTACGACATGACATAAGCCATAAAGTGCTTCATGTTAAGTAAAATGTTTGCAAGGGTTAACCGTAAAAATAAATATTCTATACTTATATCCTAAACAACATTTATGAAAAGATAAAGTCTGAAACAAAGGCCTATGCAGCTAATGGTCTCAACACACGAAATCATCATTATGCTAAGGAAGAATCGACTGCTATTTCAATATGCAATATTTCCTAAGTACCTTTTTTTCCCCTCACCTTCAGGAAGACGGCTTGGTTGCTCCAGCCGAGGCCTTTACACTGGTAAGTCATTCACAACAGGGCTCTCAATGCACCACTGTCTCGAAATAAAACAATTTCAGTAGAACGCATGCTCCTGGTGTAGAACTGTAGTGACGCGTACGCGTGACACAGTGGTAATCAATTGCTGTCACAGCGCGGACATTGAAGGTGCCCCGATGTTTTCATGGTGATTTAATTTATTGCGAGTTAGGTGAGATGGGAGATCACCGAAGCGTTTAGCCAGAACATATCAATATGCTCACAACCTCAGAATAAGCCCAATTTGTTTACATTGGCTAGATCCGTTCATTTATAACGCGCCGCACGAACAGGTTTCTACCAAAGAGAGAGCAACCGAAACTTCACACACAGTTGGCGTTGACCCGAGATGAAATGCGCTAAGAATCCACACTACGCTGTGCCTTAATTGTTGGTGAATTTTCGGCGTGTTCAGGTACTGCGAATCAATCACTTATCGGATGCATCCTTTTCGTCAAGCATCTCATGGAGTCATGGTGTTGAAAAATGACACTAAAACCATCACCCTTTATATTGTAACCACACACATGAGTCATTCTAAAAATTGGTATGGTTAAGTCTTCGAGTTCTCTGGCTACATTTGCCTCAAAAGTGAACCCATATACAATATGTGAATGGCCAGTTTTAAAATGGCAACGTTAACTAGCACAAACTAACTCCTCTTCCCCCCCCCATTTCAATATTACGTTTCGCTAGCTGAAGTTATTTTGAGACCTCGTTTATAGACGACAATATTTTTAATTTCGTTTTATGTATATTATAGTATGGCTAAGTAGCAAGTTTACGGTTAGTTAACTAGCTTTTTGTTGATTGCAGTACCTTTTTTAGAGGAGGTACGAACTGCTGATGTTTCAAATGCATTCCTTTCGGATCTAGTGCGCCAGGCAGGAGCTGGGAAGGCTTCAGAGCGAGTTGAAGCCGAGTGTCCAGGAACCGGAGGAGTCTTCTGAAGAAGAAGAACCTGTCGAAGATGACCTGCCACCTCCTCCAAAGAAAGAGGCTGCCAAGCCTGTAGAACCTGAGACGAAGAAAGAAGCACCTGCTCCTCCAGCAGAATCCAAGCCGCCCATTCCACAGGCTCCCACGATTCCGGATCTCAGCAGCATCACGGACGCGTTCACCAAAGTCAGGCCCATTGACAAGCACCCAACTGTTCTTGTCGAAGTCGTGAAGATTCTGCAGGTAAGCTGGAAAACATTTACGTGCACTCATTAAAGTGCACTAGCTACAAGTATCGTTGTCTTCGTTCAAAGAAAATTGCTTTGAGCCTAGGTTTTCTGTTTTTGAACCAGCCCTGATCACCTAGTACCTTTCTTTGCAATATTGCTGAGCTTCACGATTAGATTTATTTCCATAGCTACTGCAGGGTAAATGCACCACAATTGTCATTTCATCATTGTCACCACTTTCATGAAAGCTAATTTCACCGCGATCGTTCAATGAGCATGATAAGTAAAAAGAAGTGGGAGGGGGACATTCAATTACGAGCAATCCTTAAAAGCTTGTCTAGAAATAACGTGGTTGCTTAGGCATATAAATCTAAAGCGACCAAATTCGCAAACCTTTTCTTTTGTAATTGCGTTTTCCTATGTATAGCCGGCCTCACAAATTATAATTTCTACATCGTGATTGGCTAAAACAGTCTCTAAGGAAAGTTTTTGTGTGAAGCGTTTCTGTGAACACGGAGCCAAAATCATTTTAGTTTGAAGAAAGTTTGCTGAATTCATATGAGCTATTTAACGCTTTAAGACAGAGAAAGATTGAATTTAATGATGGTAGGAAGGTTAACTAGGCTATAAATCCAGTTTGCTACCTTATACATGAGGAGCGGAAGAAGGGAGTAAAAGCAAGACAAAAACAATGAGGCAAGAAAAGTCCCAATTAGGAGCACACGCAAACAGTGCAGCGTTGCACATGCAGTCACTCAATACTAGTGTCATCAAACACTGCAAGAGGACTCGGGTGGTTATTAGGCTGCGGTGCTGTGAGACGAGGCTCCCAAGATCTCTCTTGATGTAAAAGGCCGATCATTTGGTCTCAGCATGACACGCCGGGGAGCCCAGCAATCTAGCGATCTCGTTCAAATAGAGGACAATGGCACAAGAGACAACCATCGGTTTCTGCATAGTTGCAGTGTTTCACGCTCTGAAGCTTGTGAGCAAGGTCACATTTATTATACCAATCAACGTCTTTAGAGACAGGACCTTCGGTGGAGGCCGGGGCTGCCGGGACTGCAGTGAGCCTTTCTTACAAGAAAGAAAACTCGCCGACGTGATAATAGTGTTTTAGTGTTTTGGGGCAACATAGCAGGCTCAAAGGACACCACCTAAAGCCAAAATATTTAAGGAGGCTCTTACTACGGTTGATCCATTCAGCATTCAATCTTCATTTTATGCTGGCTTGGTACACGAGAAATACACCACACTGGTCAAAAATATTGTCACTGTTTAGGTGTCTAGAATCCGCAGGTTGGCTTCGTTTTTCATCACATTTGATGTTACTTAAAAAAAGTCAGAAGTTCAGAGGATGATGGAAGTTTTCGTGAACACAGGGTGTTAGTTGAGACGACGTTTCGGCAAGCGGCCCTGTTTTCTTCGAGGCAGCAAGTTTCTGCCTTGTTGGAGGTCTGTTGCAGTTGACCCTGTTGTTGTAGCTATAGCCCAAGTTGCAGACCTGGCGAAGACAAGTCGCCTTTCCAAAACGCTGGATCAAGCGACACCCCATGTTCGCAACCTCTCATAGCATGGTGACCCGCAACTCATGCGTTATACTTGTCTCGTGAAATCACGCAGGTGATCTTCGACTTTAGGCGCGTGATGAGCGACATGCAACGAATCCTGCACGGAGACCTGGCCGGAGTTTTGCGGGAGTACCCGGAAAGAGCCCGAGGTCTGTTCCATATGGTCCGCACTCTGCCCAGCAGGTTCGCCAACGCACGTGACAAGGTCGAAGAGGTCAAGGAGGAGAGGTCAGTGTAAACCAACCGCACACATCGGTTATCAGTCTCGTGTTCTCATTAGCTCACTTAGCTGTAGTGACTAAAGACGGCGATAACTCTTTGGGACCACCAGCCATTCTCAAGACAAACTGTCCTTGAATTGGAGGTTCATAAGCTGTTTCGTTTTTATAACTGTGGTTCTAGCTTTCCTGCAGTAAAGTCCACCCAATTAATCATATCTGGTATTGGGAGCATCAAATCCCGAGAAAAAGTAATGAGAGGTAGTCACTTCTCCGAAAATTGTGCTCAGGCACACTTTACTTGAGCTATGAAGCAGCAAATATCAACTCAGATTTTCTTATATTAACTTGGAAGTTCATTGGTCCTTTCGTGGCCTAGTCGGTACATGTGAGAATATAAAATAGGTAAATTCAGCGCGAAGAAACGAATACGTACACGCCATTCTAATTCGTTTGGGTATCTACAATTATCACTTTTCTTTGCACTGCAGATACTGAGTACCCTCTTTTCTGTTGAGTACCTGATTTCCGTTTTTATGCACCACAGGTGCTGCAATTAGTTTCCTGAATATTCAGTGAAGTGTGATTGAGTGAATTACCAATAAATTGGCTAATGGCGTTGAGCATCTTAGAGAACAACTTAGGACACTTTACTCCAAAAATATTGCCCTTTCATTCGAAAGCCATTGCCGAATGCCAAACGAAGAGCTATTTGTCAAAGGTTTCAATCCTTTCTTTCTTCTAGCCTTCCCTCGTATATTAAATACAAATCTGCTCTTTCCATACTCTAAAGATCAAATTTATAATTTACATTTTGTTTAATAATCACCATGGTCAGTCCCGCTACATCCACTGCAGGGCTAAGGTCAATCCCATGTTTCGTCAGTGAACCCAGTCCTGTGCTTGCTGAGGCGACGTTATCCTCGCAATCCCCTTAATATCATCAGTTGAATAATGTGTATATGACTGCGAGTTCCAGTATCACCGTTAACATTGACTCAGTATTGGAATAATTAAGACTTCGATGGTGGGCTTCTATGGTGGCTCGTCCTTTCGTCAACATCATCTTCCCCCATCAAATTTTCTGTCTCCTTGAAACAAGCGAGCCTTTTTTTTAGATTTAATTATGTTACTCTTGATGGCCTACGTGCTAAACATGGGCATGGCTGAGCGCAACGTGACCAGACCATGTGCACGTTTTCTTCTTCACGTCTACTAAGATGTTTTTTAACCCATTTCTGCCGTGACCTACGACTCTCTTCTTTTTCTTAACGTTTGCACCTATGATTCTTCTTCCCATGGTTGTGTGCAATAGCTCGTGCGACTCACACCACTACTGTCACGTGGCCTCTTATGTCTACGCAGCCAGGAGCCCCAATACATGCAGACACTCAACGAGCTGCACAGCTACCTGACATCTGCAGGCGCATCGTCGGAAGAACTGCCCAACGCACTTTCCCTCGTCAGCACACTCGATGCACTCAGAAGTATCGCCGGACGCCTTCAGAATCACCTGACGGAGAAACTGACAGGTCGCAAGAGGGCTGCTGAATCTATCTCGGGTAAGACAGACAGACAGACAGACAGACAGACAGACAGACAGACAGACAGACAGACAGACAGACAGACAGACAGACAGACAGACAGACAGACAGACAGACAGACAGACAGACAGACAGACAGACAGACAGACAGACAGACAGACAGACAGACAGACAGACAGACAGACAGACAGACAGACAGACAGACAGACAGACAGACAGACAGACAGACAGACAGACAGACAGACAGACAGACAGACAGACAGACAGACAGACAGACAGACAGACAGACAGACAGACAGACAGACAGACAGACAGACAGACAGACAGGACAGACAGACAGACAGACAGACAGACAGACAGACAGACAGACAGACAGACAGACAGACAGACAGGACAGACAGACAGACAGACAGACAGACAGACAGACAGACAGACAGACAGACAGACAGGACAGACAGACAGACAGACAGACAGACAGACAGACAGACAGACAGACAGACAGACAGACAGACAGACAGACAGACAGACAGACAGACAGACAGACAGGACAGACAGACAGACAGACAGACAGGACAGACAGACAGGACAGACAGACAGACAGACAGACAGACAGACAGACTAGACAGACAGACAGATAGATAGATAGATAGATAGATAGATAGATAGATAGATAGATAGATAGATAGATAGATAGATAGATAGATAGATAGATAGATAGATAGATAGATAGATAGATAGATAGATAGATAGATAGATAGATAGATAGATCGATAGATCGATAGACAGACAGACAGACAGGACAGACAGACAGACAGACAGACAGACAGACAGAAGACAGACAGACAGACAGACAGACAGACAGACAGGACAGACAGACAGACAGACAGACAGACAGACAGACAGACAGACAGACAGACAGACAGACAGACAGACAGACAGACAGACAGACAGACAGACAGACAGACAGATAGACTAGATAGATAGATAGATAGATAGATAGATAGATAGATAGATAGATAGATAGATAGATAGATAGATAGATAGATAGATAGATAGATAGATAGATAGATAGATAGATAGATAGATAGATAGATAGATAGATAGATAGATAGATAGATAGATAGATAGATAGATAGATAGATAGATAGATAGATAGATAGATAGATAGATAGATAGATAGATAGATAGATAGATAGATAGATAGATAGACTAGACAGACAGACAGACAGACAGACAGACAGACAGACAGACAGACAGACAGACAGACAGACAGACAGACAGACAGACAGACAGACAGAAGACAGACAGACAGACAGATAGATAGATAGATAGATAGATAGATAGATAGATAGATAGATAGATAGATAGATAGATAGATAGATAGATAGATAGATAGATAGATAGATAGATAGATAGATAGATAGATAGATAGATAGATAGATAGATAGATAGATAGATAGATAGATAGATAGATAGATAGATAGATAGATAGATAGATAGATAGATAGATAGATAGATAGATTGTGATGTTTGTTTGCTTTATGACATTCAATGACATGTTTTTCTGCACCAAGATAAATTGTAAAAGAAAATTGAATGCTACTGTACTTATATTTCAACTTGATTACAAGCATTAACAGGAAATAGAGGTGCAATTAGCAGCTTGACGTAAAACTGGCCACCTCTCACACATGGCAGCTTAATAGCCAGTAATAAAAAGGGCTAACGCATTCGAGTATAGTACACAGAAGCAGTTACAGTTACAGGAACAAGCATAAGTACAAACGTTTTACTAGATCCCGAGCGATCGTTTTGCGTTCGATAAAACACTAGGCTCATGGCTATCTAAAATAAATCGCAAAGCAATGAAGGCGCTTCAACGTTTTTTTTTTGTTTTTTTTTTGAAGAAACGAAGATTTGTGACCACTACTGAACGGGCTATATAGTTACAAGTGAGCGTGGCGGCTTCGTTTTTGTTCTGCCCGTATGAGAACTTTTGTACTCACCTATGCAGGAATGTATATGTATACATGCTAATTCGTTTTTCACTCTTTATTTAAAACAATCAAGTGGAAAGCGGTAGAATCACCAAGTAACGGCGACAACAACTCCTTCGTTTATTTTGTATTTCAATAAAAAATCTTATTCAGACGTTTGAAGTCCGAAATATACGGTGTATACATGTTTTAAAAGCCTTTTAAATATCCGTTTAAATATAGATTTTTTCAGACCGGTCGCTTACAGCTCTGCCACATCTCAACGCCGTGCTAGTGCTCTTTAGCGATACGTGGTTATTTCAGTGAGCAACCCCTCCCCCACTCTGCCGTAGCTGAGCCTCGTGCTTGTCATTTTATCTCTGCGCAGAACAACCGAGATCATCAAGGGTCGTCGATGAGATCAAGGACATATTCACGATCATTCCCGACACGTTCCGTGCCTACGGCCGGCGCAGCAAGCTGAACGGCGGCCCGGGCATCTTCAGCCCGTCGCCCGTGAGTCCGCTGAGCCCGTGGAATCCCTTGAACCCGTTGTCGCCCATCAGCCCCGTGTCGGCCGTCTCCAGGCTGACACCCGGCGACCCGTTGCGCCCCATATCTAGGGCCCAAGTGAGGGCCGTGGACACCGTGTCGAAGCGACTCGTCGACCTCTTCAACGCCCGCACAGGCAGCAAGAAATCCTCCTGCCTCTCGGGAATTTGCAACTTACAAGCGTGAACGCAAAAGAAGAGGAGTCCTAAATCACAGGATGCTCTTACGTCACAATAGTTCGCACGAACCTAATTGAGTATATCCTATAGTATCGGACGGGTACTGGGGTAAGGATGCAAAGGCAGGAGCTCAACCAGGAGTCTGATCTTGGACACTGTCCAACTCTGCCCTTGGTCGGCTCTGACTGATCCAGAAGGGTGCCTTTCTGATTAGCTTAGAATGCCACCACTAGCGACCAAGAAAGTACTGTAAATTTAGACACTGTCAAGAATAACACCCCATGTGCACGTATTGTTGGCGATCCCACTTTTAGGGAAAGCGATTAAGGGCGCAGGGCACAACGTTACCGAAAGCTTCGGTAAACTGGCAATAAGAACTTCCGGCAGAAAAGCTTTGCTATTTTGGAACCATGATGTTCTGATCCTGTGGCCATGGGCTTACGGGGCTGAACAAGATGTTGTGCCTTAACTGCGATTCCCGATGTACCAATGTGTGTTACGCTGAGAGTGACGCATCAACATTTTCTATTCAGACAAGGTTACACCAATGCGCAGCCTATTGCAGTGTTTTGGTATGCTAAATGGAGTAATTAGTTGTTGGCAGTTGGAGAAATTGCACGCTAACTACACATTTCTGATTCCAGTAAGTTCTTTTGAAATGACGTTTGACGGGGTAATCCTTCGTCATCTACTTTATACTGCTACGACTTGTAAAGTTCTTGTTCCTGATCAGGACAGAAAATTTTAAAAATACGAATTGATTATTTAAACAATCATTTTGTCGAATGAAGGAAAACTCTTTTCGGAGAAATTTTCTCTATGGCACTACCGATTTGATACCTTCGCGAGCCTTCAGACTTCCAGGCATAAAGTAATTTTGCAACACATGCTTCCTTTCTGAATAGGAATCAACGCCTGTAGACAGGACAATGAGGGAAGCATGGAATAAACTAGCGTGGAGTTTCTTCAGAACTGCTTCTTTCAGTTCGCTGAGAGAGTAAATTTGGTACGGCTACAGGGCATCGCTCAATATTTTGTTGATCAGAGCGTGATGCCATGTACCATTCAATTCTTTACCGAAGGCATAAGAAACTTCTCTGTAGTTACCAAAGCGGCTAATAAACGATGTGACGTTGATTTGTGTAAATAAATACCATCATCTTCCACTGATCTCGTGAAATGCAAGTACTTGCAAAAACATGTCGCCGATGCGTTTGACAAGTGTTAACGACCATATAGGTGTTTGCGAAATGCAAAATGTTGTTACGCCCATACACTAGCCTGCTGAATGCCGACACATTACCACACGGTCAATAGCAGTTTGCTTCATGGCCCAGAGCTGCATAAGAAAGCACTCAGCTACCCAGAAAAGGTACTGAAAGCGGCATATAGGTACCAGTGTATATGTTGGTATTTAAATTAAAAAAACATTACATCTTTCACTATAGAGAACCATGCGAGGATGTGAAGCAGTTCTTGGTGTTCACTTATGTTTCCATTCGTGTTCCATTTGTATGATTCCATGCATGTTTCACTTGTGTGTGGAGTTGTGTATACGTTGTGTACCACTTAAGTTACCCCCCCCCCCCTTAATTTTGTGTGTGTTAGCAGGTGTGCATTCATCGCACCACAAAGTGAACACCGAACAACCAGTGCCTTTTCGCATCCCCACAAGTTTCCTTTAGTCGAATATGGTGTGATTATTATGTTGTTATGAGAATCAAAAGGCAGTGGCCTCAATGGGAGCGAGCGCGCGGCGCATTATATACGAGCGCACAATTGTGACGGAGAGACAGATATGAAGTGAAGGCTGCTCTCACGCCACGTTCATGGGAAGAGAAGGCGAGAGTTGGCACATGCGCAGAGGGGGGGGGGGGTGGACGTGTGAGGGAAGGACGGACACAGTCTTTTACAAAAGCTGCTTCACATATAAAAGCACAGTTTGATTACGATGGATGTCATACAGGCACGCTTAGAAATTATAATTATCCGGTGTTCTTGAACGTGCACCTAAATTTAGGTAAACGGGCCTCAAGCACACAGTCTTAATTCAGACAACCCAGTATTCAATCCAGTGACCTTACGGTAAGCATTCCAATGTCTTAACCACTTGACTACCATGACGAATAAACATGTATTACAAAAGTGGTGCTTTTGTTCCGAGATACTGCCCCAGGTACGTGGTTAATTTCATTTGCAGTGTTATGTAAACAACAAGACATGGGTGATTTTAATCACTGCTTTTAAACACTAGTTTTCAGCGAAAGCTCCATATTGCAAGACGATATAAAAACCGTTCACCACGAGAGGCTTGACGGTCTCAATTGTCTGTTCCGTCTGTTACGTCGTTAACTACGCCGTACCCAAGCACGCGAACCATTAGGAGAGTCGTTAGTGATACACTTCTCAGAATCGTACGCAAGCACGCGTGCCATTGGCTGCGTTATTTTATTTAATTTTTTTTAAATACCAAAGACAAAAAGTCCAAGCAGGGTGAGCAAAACACATAACAATAACAGAAAACAAGGTTGGAAATTGTTTTTACGAAATGATTTTGGTTGTAAAAAAACAACCTCGTCACGATACAATTCTAAGGAAGTAATAAAAGTACAACAGTATTTGCACAAATGGTTCACGGGCGTTCGGGGAATGCTTTCGTTAGTTTATTCCAATCAGTTATAGTTTGTCGGCAAAAAAGGAGTAGCGTAAACTATCAGTTTTTGCGAATATTGATGTTAGGGAATGAGAATAGTGGTGCTGATCGGGTCTGCTTATCAGTGAAGTTGTTCATAATTTCTCAAACATGCTGCCAAACCAGCGTGCAGCAGTTTCATTGATATGTGGGGTTTAACGTCCCAAAACCACCATATGATTATGAGAGACACCGTAGTGGAGGGCTCCGGAAATTTTGACCACCTGGAGTTCTTTTACGTGCGTGCAGCAGTTTCAATTTACAACTTCCACATGGAGAAGGGCACAGATGGTTCGAACGCCAGAGCTGCAGACAATTTTCCAAGAACAGCGCCGACAACTGATCCTGGAAAGAATTCATGTTCACCGGGCCGATGCAGCGGTCCACGTGCAAAAACAGACCTGGCTGTCGCAACGCAAGCAGGAACTGCAAAGCGGGAATCCGGCCGCCTTCCTAGCTTAATGTAAGCAACAGCGGCGAGCCGAAAAAGTGGCTTTGCGGGCAGAGCAGCGTCCACGTGGCAATGGCGCAAACTCGCTCGCCGGGGCCGACACCCGCTTTTGGCGGGACGTTCTCCAGTGGCGCTTTGGGTTCGGCTGCAACACCTTTAACCACCTGTGGCCACATGTTTCAACTTTGTTGATTAACCATCTCTACGGAGTGCTTGGGTAGTGATATTTTTCAAGTTGTAACGAAAACACATTGTGTTAAACTGTAGTATCATTATTCTGAGATGTTCGGGTCGAGTTATTAATGAAGCTGACTCACGCAATCCTTTCGAAAGTTACCAATACCTGCTTTTGAAGGTACGTTTACTCTGTCATACAAATCTCCTGAATACAGAAAAAAACTTTTCTGAGCCAGCGGGAAGGCCGGCAAATGCTGACAAAATATGTTATCTTTATATTAATGTCATTCATCTCATCACACACCTATGGGCATCGGAACAAGCTTCAAGTCAGGCTTTAGTATTGATTCTGATTGCTTCACGTAGCTGTCTGGTTAGATATGGTTACATTGGGGACTAAAACTACCAACACGGCCCCTTGTGAGTCGCTAAGATATTCAATATGGCCACTTGTGCGTCACGAGATGAAATGTCACAGTATATTCAGCGAGCGTGTGACGTGCATAGCATACGATGTTGCTACGTCAGGAACAGCAGGAACCAAAACTATCTCTTAAGAAGGGATAATTCAGAAGGTACTCACTCTTACCAATACTTTTTCTAGTGTGTGAAAGTATTTTCTTTTCATTGAAAACACTCTTGTGAGTACTGCTTTAACACTTGCCATCTTTATTTTAACTAAATGGCTCCTGTTCGTTTCCTTTCAACAGGACAGTGTTTTACGCTAAGGTCCACCAAGATTTCAGTCAAGTACTTTCATCACGGAAATTCCAGCTAAAGAAAACATGAACAGAAAAGAAACAAAAGAGAAAAGAAAATGGCAGTTGAACCCATTACCCATTGATCATTGACAAATGTCGGGCACGGCATGCATTGCGCCTTGGTCACATGCTTTGTACGCTTAAAAACACGCCTCTTAAAGCGAAGCAATGCCTTGAACACTGAAAGCACTTTGTCGTCTATCTATGCACAAAAGATAATTGGTATTATTACCTGTATTATAATATTTATCTTTCTCTCTACAATACATCATAAGTTATTTTCGCAATAATGTATTTGCAAACATATTTACAAAATTTATGGCAACTTCACACTATTGGCGCCAAGCTTGTAGGAAGAGTGCAGCTGGTGGGCCCTCCTTGCTTCTCTTCTTTTTTCCCCCTCTTTTTTGTATAATATTTGTGTCTTTCTTTCGTCTAGTTTATTTCTTTCTCAATATATTTCTTTCTCGATCTTTCTATCAATCTCTTTTGTTCAGGAACAAAAAAAAATTGCCCGCAGCTTCCCCCGGGGGAACACTGAGGAGGATGCGGAGCATATAATTGGTTAACGGGGTGTTAAAGTGCGACTTACTTGGGTCGATGGCTAAATTGGTTAACGTGGTTGTGAAATGGGGTGTTAAATTGCGACTTACTTGGGTCGATGGCTAAATTGGTTAACGTGGTTGTAGGAGGGAGTGTTAAATGAGTGAACACGTACACACGTATGCGAAAGGACGGCGCTGGTCGAAGGGACGTCGATCATTGTGTTTGTGGATTCGTTGGAATTCATTTCACCGCGACCTCGGACGTCGACGCGCCGTACAAACCAACCGACGAGCGCCAACTGAGCGAGTGAGCGCCGACCTTGAGTATATATACAGCGCGACGGCGCATGCACTGTCAGCTGTTGAATTTTTTCGAAGGAGAAGCGCGCGCGCGGCACAGATGGCGACGGCGTGACGGCGCATGCACTGTCAGCTGTCGAATGTTCTCGAAGGAGAAGCGCGCGCGGCACAGATGGTGGGCGACGGCGCGACGGCGCATGCGCGCGCGTCAGCTGTCGAATGTTCGAGAAGCGGTGCGGACGGCGCGGACGGCGCGGACGGCGCACTACAAGGCGCGAGTATAAGATGCTTCCGCATCTAAAAGGTTAGGGGGAGCTTGACGTCATGCAGTCAGCCTCGGCAAGACAAGCCTTAAGCCTTTCAAAGCCCGCAACGTCGGCTCAACACAGGACCTTCTGCGTGAAGACCACCCAAGCAACCAGGCTTGGGGAGACTTTAGAGTATGACACCCGGAAGCTTTTATTAGAAGAACGCTACTTCGGCACAGACTAACCGGCTCACTCAGGAGATTCAAAAACAAAACAACACCTAGAGTTCGATCCCCATGCTTCCATCTCTTTCTTTGTCTGTGTCTCACTCTGATACTTTTGTTTCGGACTTGTCCTCCGTTTTCTTAATCTCTTCTTTGTTTATTTTTCTTTCAAAGTCTTTCTTTGTGTCCTCCTATACTTTCATTATTTTCATTCTTCTTTTCTATTTCCTTTCACCGCTTTCTTTCTCTCACTACTTTTTTCTTTATTCATTGTCTTTCTTTTTTTCGCTCTCTCTCTGTATCTTTTTGGCGAGCTGTACCTCGCCTAGCAAGAAAGGAAAGAAAATAGAAGGAAAAAAACGGTGAGAAGATTAACCAGCCTATAGGCAGCCGGTTTTCTACCCTGCGAGGGGGATGGGGGAGATGAAAGATACAGAGCAGAGAGGGAAAAGAGATAAAGTCTCCATTGAACTTTCGCATCTGCCCTACTAGGTAGCGGTGCTCGCTCAGTTTCTGCGGCGCATACTCACCTGAGCCGATTTGGAAGGCGCTGCACCAGTTACTGATAGTTGAAACAGCTTCGCCGATTTTATGAAAATTTAGTTTCCAGAACGAGGTGCCACCTGTTTTATGATTGATCATTCCTCGTGAACTGTGCCAGGTTACCGAGGAGGAACCAACCAGCCAACATACCACGTTCTGAAGGCATACTGTCATCATCGTCATCATCGCACGAGCACTCGCGAGCACGTTCTCTTCGTTAGCCGTCCATCACCCCACGGCTCGTCCTCGCGAATGAAATCTCCTGTCAAGTGCACCAGCGCTTCGGCATGCACGTCTTGAAGTTGTACTTGATCGTGACGCCCTGCATCTTTCTGGTCTTCGAGGCGACGACGCTGTTCGCGTCCTTGTTTCAGCAGATCGGCATCGTCTTCGTCACCCTGATCCTGGGATGGTGGCTAAGCCTCGCCATCAACCGTCTGTGCTGCTCCAAGGGAAAGCCGCCGCCGCCACGTAGGCTCGCCGTCATCGTCGCAAGTACTACACTTTATAAATTTGCAGATTATCGTTTCAGCGCCTTTTCGGGCCACCCATTTGTCACCTACATAAGAGGAGAGGGCAGTGTTTCTTACCTTCACTACCTCTCCAACAGGCACTACCTCTTCATTACTTATTTTTTTCGCGTACGAGCAAATTTGAAGCGCCAGGCGTTAAGCGCATCAAGATGCCGCGCCTTTCGAATGCGCGCAGTTAAAATCGTTTGCGCATTTGAAAGCACTCAAAGCGAAGCGAAGCCGGCTGATGGCGCATGGCATCACGCGAGCCAATCATCGACTGCTTAGCAAAGCAGGGTGCGAGACAATTTAGAGCTGATTTCCTTCACATATTGCCGAACCGATGTCCTAAAGAATCCACGCGAACAGACTGCTGGCGTCACGAATTTCACCAAAAGCACGGAAAATTGACACGAGAGAGCTATATGCTCCTTTTTTGTAGCTGCATAGGTTGCTTTGCGGTCCTTTTTTAGGTTCAGACGCCTAAACTGACAGGCCTTGAGAGGTATCAAACAGGAGGGCTCCACACAATTTTCGCCACAGGGTTTCCTTTGATGTGTTTTACTCTTTTATTTTATATATGATGTTTAACGTCACAAAACCACCATACGAATATGCCGTAGATTGCATAGTGGAGGGCTCCGGAAATTTCGACCAGCTGGGGTTGTTAGTGACTCCAAATCAGAAAATATGTGCCTACACCATTTACATCTCCATCGGCAATGCAGTCTTCGCTGCAGGGATTCGATCCCGCGTCCTGAGGGTCAGTAGCCGAGTACCTTAGCCGCTAAACCACCACGGTGGGTCTGTTCAGTGTGTACGGACACTATGCTTTATCTCCACGGGCTTCTAGTGTTTCGCAAGTGTGCTTCGGTGGATCTGTGGTTAGGGCGGTTGGCTGCTGGCCTAAAGGTTGCATGTTTTATCTTGGCCACGACAGTCATATTTCGATGGCGGTGAAAAGTTAAAGGTCCTTGCTCTGCACCAGTTCTCTGTGCGTTGGAAAAACAGTTGGTTCACAACATTTTTGGTGTCCTCCCTTATAGCACCTTTCGTCATCAAATCCTGTTTTTGGAATTTGAAGCCGACATATTATTGTTAGCGTTTCATTTCCATGGAAATGCGACTGCTGCGACCCGTATCGAATTTGCATCTTTGGCGTCAGCGAATGAGCACCTAAACATTATTTCACCAACACAGCATCTCTATGGAAGAGACTTTAAGTGGCCCAAAGTGCTTTTATATATAACACCTAATCGTAGTAACACCCACAAAAAAAACAAAATGAAAAAGCGGATACAATAGTATTACCCCGCATACTTGTTTGCGCTACGTTCGCGCTGTGTCCGTTTCTTGAGCTGCTCACTGTTGTACCAACTAATCAGGCAAGCCGGTCTTTAGAATTTACGTTACTAACGCGCAGGCTGCGACAGCGAGCACGGATTCATGACGGCCTCCCAGCTGTCTCGCAGAGGCTACTACGTGTTGTCCGGCTCCCAGGACATGCGCGGCGAAATGGCCAGGGGCATGGGACACTATAACGTCGACGTCGTCGAGCTGCAAACTACCAGCGAGAGCTCGATGAACGACGCCTTCCAGGAAATCACCGAGCGGCTCTTCAAAGAGAGTGAGCCTATGGCCACTAAGTCGTTTCGTGGAATTCAGTACAATAAGATTATATATATATATATATAGATATATATATATATATATATATATATATATATATATGGGAAAGAAGTGTATACCTAAGGGCTCGTTTTTCCGTGTTTTTCACACAATATTGATGAGGGGTAACAGACAGTGATGCAAAGGAATGTATAGGGAAAGTTATTAGAACCAATGGAATATAAAGAAGAAGAAAGAAAAGTGGGTGAAAAAATAACCAACCGTGAGCAGGAATGAAACCTACGACCTTCGAATAACGCGATAGATAGATAGATAGATAGATAGATAGATAGATAGATAGATAGATAGATAAATAGATAGATAATAGATAATAGATAATAGATAAGAATAGATAAATAGATAGAAGATAGATAGATAGATAGATAGATAGATAGATAGATAGATAGATAGATAGATAGATAGATAGATAGATAGATAGATAGATAGATAGATAGATAGATAGATAGATAGATAGATAGATAGATAGATAGATAGATAGATAGATAGATAGATAGATAGATAGATAGATAGATAGATAGATAGATAGATAGATAGATAGATAGATAGATAGATAGATAGATAGATAGATAGATAGATAGATAGATAGATAGATTAGATAGATTGATAGATTGATAGATGATAGATTAGATAGATAGATAGATAGATAGATAGATAGATAGATAGATAGATAGATAGATAGATAGATAGATCGGCAGCTGCAATTGAGTAAAGTAGGAGGCAAGCTTCGTGCCCCCTTTTGTGGTTATGAAGGGAGCATCTCGTTTTCTTACTCTTTCCTGTTCACATATCTGCCAATAAAAAGTGTCTACAAATATGCGTAGCGTCGTAAGCAAGTTAGAAGGCTATTCCATTGGTTCCCGATTCCGCTATCACGTTCTATACTTGAAGACGAAGCTCAAGTGTCCTACAACTTTCTTTCTTTACAAGCAGCAGAGGCGCAACGCCCAAATGTGTTTCTTCTTAGTTTTCGAAACCAAATTCAGCATAGTTACAAATCATCAGCGCTTACACATACTTACTCAGACTCTTGCCTCATTCCGATGATCATATCCTCTGGCAGCATACACCGCGTAAAGTGAGGAAAATGAAAGAACGGCAGCACGAGCACTTCATTTCAGAGATCGCGTTGCCCGTTTGTTTTGAGGGCGTCCTTGCGTCCAGTATGCGCTATGCGTTATATAGGTCAAACTTGTATGCCACCAGAAGATCTTAGCCAGTCTGGTGATTGAAGCAACATAATCCGGGAAATCGCATGCTTGTCTCCTGTGTGTATTCTTTCGCAGACGCACCCCTTCACGCGCTCATCTGTAACGTTGGTAGCGCTGACCTCGGAGAGCTGGAGTGGATTAGCGAGCGAGGACTTCTGCATGCATTCGACAACACGGTAGTGTCCACTATGAGGCTGGTCAACCGCTTCTTGCCCATGCTGCGTGAGGCTGGCGGAAGGGTGGTCGTCTGTGCTGGACCTTCTGGTGAGTTCACTTCTACATAGCCGAGGTGTCTTGCCCTGAGGTTCTAGTAGAACCTCAAGGCAAGACTATCAGGGCAAGCTAGCAGTAAACAGTAGTTGTGCAGAACACAATTAAGACCAAGACGTTGTTCGATTACGTTACACGAAGAAAGCAGGTACACGACTGGAGAGATGGCTTACCATACGGTAAATATATCTGTGACCCAAGCACCTATAATTGACTTCATTTTGGTCCTGACAGAGATTTCATGGTCCACGTTTCGGACAAAATTTCTTTTTTATTTATTATTTATTTATGAATTACTGCAGACAAAGTGTCCAAGCGGGGTGAGCAAAATGCATATTAGTAACAGAAAACAAGGTTGCAAAGTGTTTTTCTTTACAAAATAATTTTCATTGTTACTTGGTCATGATACAATTATAAATAAGTAACAAAAGAACTTTATTCGCACAAATGGTCACGGGCATTGGGGGAATGCTTTCGTTAATTTATTCCAATCAGCTATAGGTTCTGGCAAAAAGGAGTAGCGAAAAGTGTTAGTCCTTGCGAAGATCGCCGTTAAAGCATGAGGATAGAAAGGCCGAGGAGGTCTGCTTAACCAGGGGAAAACGTACACTGTGGTGTACAACAATAATCAGTGGTTTACTAGGTCGGAAATAAAATCTAGATGGCATTTTTTTCCGTCTTTGTAGTATTTCTTTACTAATTGCAGTTAGTAGTGCAGTAAGGTAGTTGGTGACTTAAACTTACTATAAACAAACCACACTGCTTCTGCTTTCCTTTGAATTTTTTCTAGGTTTTTAATGTCAATTTTTGTGTGGGGATCCCAAACTATGGAGTCGTACTCAAGTTTTGGCCTAGTTATGGAAAAGTGAGTCAGGAGGCGAGGCAGTCTTGAGCTTCTTACAGAGAAGGCATATTTTCCAAAAAGCGGCAGATAAAATGTTATATATGTATTTATGTGTATATTCCAGGATAAAGTACTCGTTAATGTTACACCTAAGTATTTCTAGGAAGCTACTTTATGCAAAGGTACTTCGGTTAAATTGTGTATGTTGTCTAAGAGGACTTCTTTGCGAGTTAGAGGGACATACACCAATTTATTTGAATTAGGAAGCATTCCCCATTGTTCACACCATTTTGAGGCGTTGCTCAAGTTAGTAATAAGGTCGCATTTGTCACTAATGCTAGTTACTTCTCTAAACAAAACATAATCGTCCCCAAATAGACGAATTTGTACAGGAGTGCTTATTAAAATGACAATTTCGTTTATGTATACCCAAAACAGTAAACAAATGCGAATAGCGTATACGCTGCTATGAACAGCTCTGCAATATCGTACGGTGTTACGCAGCAAGGAAAATTGAGAAGTGCTGCACGAGGTTATCTCATTATCTCAAACACGCTCTGTTCATACACAGGCCAGACCTCACTCTCTTCACAGCTACCAGCGGATGCCGTATGGCGCCATAAAGCAAATCGCTCCTATTGGCTGGCAACCAAGTGTCGCCTTTGAATACGCTCATTTACACGAAGTGTCTGCGTTTTCGAGCGCCACATTTCTTGGTATGCTAACATTATACAGTAAGTCACACTCGCGCACAGGAAGAACAACGGGGAGAGCGATCATCTTTTATCCCGCTTCATCAATGTCATAACGTGCGCTGACGTAACTTGGTTACCACGTGCCATCCGTCCCTGCGTAGCTTCCAATGCACTAGTCAAGAATAGCGAGAAAGCTCTTACAGCGTGCTATGTAATCCTTAATTTTTCTTGTTCTTGTCCCATTCAAGAAATGTCTGTAACAATTCCATTGTGAGACAATACATTTCGAGATTAAGGTAGATTTTTCCATGATTAGAGGAGTGGTATATGACGCCTTTAAGACCATTTTTATTTATCTAAACTACTGTAGTCTCTTGTTTTTTGAAGTTGTCTTCTTTCTTATCTAGACGAAACCCATGCAACCTCGGCCCTTACTTGCAGGTCGAATTGCAGTCCCTGGAGCGGGAGTCTACAGCATGCTCAATGCCGCGTTGATATCTTTCGCCGACTGCCTCCGTCGCGAAATGGCGAAGTTCAGGGTTCACGTCGTCCTAGTGGAACCCGTATGGCTGAACTACAGGTACGCGTCCACAACAACGACAGTGAAAAATACTGACCACTGAAATAGCCAGGGGAGGGTGGACAGGTTCAAACCCACCTTCCCCTCCCTACAAAATTGGTCTGTTTTGCATTAGTGCATCAGACCACTTGTCAGTAGAAACTCTTTAGATATATAACAGTGCCATGGTGTCTCGGTCAAGCTGTCTCAGTCGAGATAGGGGTATATATTGAACGTCGTTTACTATTTTCTACAGTTGTGCTCCGAGTGATTTTCAAGTATTACTGTTTCATGCTAGAACCATAGCTACAGTTATTGGTGAAAAGCTCTGCATTTATTTTCACATTAACCTGGCAAGTAACAGGCTCTTTTCAGTTTTACTGAGTTTGTTCTCGCGAACCGGCCTGACGCGCTATGCCTTCAAAACTTTCGTGAATCAGGTCAGGCGATCTTTCGTTTAATTTGTGCATTGACTTCATCAGCAACAAATATGAATTCAATTCAAATTAGTGCAGTGTGTCCGAAACAGATGCAGTTTGTTTGGCCCTGAAAGCATCCTAATATTGAATAAATGAAGCAACTCCCACGGTCTCTTATGTTTTAGCATAGGACGCCTCAGAGGCTAAAGTAATTCTTTTTAGATGAGTTTTTTATTCCACGGTGTTCATCCTATCATACCCTAGTAAAGCTTTCTGCTCCTAACGTGCTTTTATTCTGCCTCCGTCAGTCAACGCGTTAGAAGCTTTATGCATATTATAGGGTTTTGCAGTGTCTCGGGGATCATCCCACTTTTTAAGAACCGGAATGCCACCTGACGCCACCATCATGTGATGTCATAGTGTCTACACAAGTTTCAGAGACCTCTCGCGTTCTGCTGACATCACACGACGATGATTTCTTGCATCATTTCATGTCGATGCCAAGGCTGCCGAAGTTTGCTTCTAGCGTTTAGTGAGTCATCCCAGGGTTTTGCCTTGAAAATACGTAAATATATTCTCACTAAGTTTTTATTAGAAGCGAAGCTCCTTACGCTCGAGCGAGGTCCATTGAATCCGTCGTTGTCGCAGCTTCCCGTCGGACTGAAAACATTCATGTGTTGCACATACCGTACATAGAGCGTTCATACGCACAAATGATTTGAAAATAGACCGTACTCTGTCTGTCCGTTCACGCATCCATCGCGTTTATCTGTCCGTCCTTGGATCTGTCCATCCATCCGTATTTCTAGCCGTCCACCTGACTGCCATGCGTCAGTCGTCAGTCCGCCAGTCTGTCCATGCATCCGTCCGTCTGCCGTCCTTTAGGTTAGTTGTCGACTTCAACGTAGACATTATGGGCCTTGGTACCTAGCCGCCCTTCACCATAAGCGTTCACATCCTGGATCAGCTGCCAACTTTTTCATGTTCCTCTTCACTCTTACATGCCTTTCTCTCCAAATCCGCATTCCTGTGCAGAGTTGTTGTGGTCACCTCTATTGAGACACGCCGCTGCACTTTTCTCGTGAATTGGCCTTATTCTCCCTGACTACAGAACTCCCTTGAGCCAAGTCCACTCGGCGGGCATTGGTGTCAAGGAGTCGGTGAGCAGTGTGAGCCGCGACGTCTTCGACGACTATTCTCTGGGCTACGTGAACGCCTTCCGCAACCTGTGGAACCACCGCACCACCCGCTGGTACGTAGGACAACCCGACGTGATGGCTCGCTCCACCTGCCTCGCCGTCAGCGACGACCCGCCTCAGTACGTCTACCCTTGCGGCTATTTCGAGGAACGGGCAGTAAACGCCGTCCTCGCCTACATGCCCACTCAAGTCGTCGACCTAGTGCAATGCTTCTTCTACCAGGCAAGTATGCGGCGCAATCCTGTGTTCGATTTACGAATGAATGAATAATTGTAGCGAATAAGCACACCAATCGAGAAGACCTGACTTAGCTCACTTAGTAGACAAATATTATCAGGGTTTAACGTCCCAAAACCACAGTAAGATTACTAGAGACACCGTATTGGTGTGCTCCGGAAATTTCGACTACTTGGGGTTCTTTGACGTTCACCTAAATCCAAGTACAGGGGCCTTTTCGCCTCCACCGATAATGCGGACGCCATGGCCTAGATTCGATATCGCGACCTGCGGGTCAGCAGTCAAGTTCGTTGAGGGGGTCCACTAGACTTCACTGGCTCACAAGATAATTAATGTGTGATTTCATATAGCAGTGCATTTATTCATTCATTCACTGCTGTTATAAATAGGTGAATTGATGGTCATACTAGCGTCCGTCCTGCCGTACATTTATCCTCATAGTTTTAGCACGTTTCCTGTTCCCCTGGATATTCAAAGTGTTTTTAACAAACCGAAGATATAGCAGATGAAGGCTGACACAAAGACGAGATTGACATGGACAGGCATTGTGATCAATATGTCCATGAGTGATGATAAGCGATGCACATGGAGTGAGGGGCTCAATGTACTAAAGGTATACTTCAACAGGACAAACTGTTGTCTGGCGATTCGTTGTGTAGTGCTGGTTAACGTATGACTGATGTGAACAACATATGATCAAGTCATTGCTTACGTTAAGTAGTGTTGTTGGTCAACAGGAATGCCAGGTAGTGCCAGCTATCATATCCCATTCACTTTCATTCTCTCACACAGAAAGGAGGATGAAAAAAAGCAGTTGTTTTTAGGCTGGCTCAAATTATGTCAGGATATCTGCCACTGTCATTAAAGCGAAAAGTATAAGAACATTGCATGCTGCTTGTGCTCACATATGGGGCTGTATTGAGGATACTAAAGTAAATACAGAAATAGTTGAAAATGACGACGCGTACAAACAAACGTCAAATATAAGGTCTAACATTCCAAATATCAGATAATGGCAGAATGGGTGAGGGAACAAACACCGAAAGCAGAAATGCTCATGGACATCAAGCGAAAGAAATGAACCTTGACTGGTCACGAAGTCAGGCTGACGGGGATCCTAATTTTAATGATAACGACACGACAAAAAATATTACTCGGGTGCCCCTTTGTTATACTGTAGGTAAGTGCCAAATGTTTACACTGTCTTCAAGCACTGTGATTCCAAAGAGGCTTTGGCATCTTGATAACCACACAGAGCAAGACAACGAGTAGTTACGACGTAACTACAGAAGAAGACAGAAGGACAGGACAATAAAATTGCATTTGAAGTCAGCGCTCTTTCTGTCATTGTGTCTACTGTAGTTACGACGTAACTACTCATGGTCTTGCGCTGTGCAAATACGTTGATTCATAATCGCCAACTAGCCCAAGCATCTGTCTTATTGATAACCAACAACCCGAGCCGGCCCTTTGCCCAATTATTTTTATCTCTTTCCAGCCATTCGCCAGGCTCCGGCTGGGGTTCGAATCGAACGGATCTGCCGATTCCGCCTCTAGCCGGCGGCGCATAACGAGTCCAGGATCCGTGCAGAGGTACTTGCACTCTACTCTGTCACCATCGGCGCCTATGCCGTGGCAGACGTCGCCCTTGTCGACACCGGCACGCGAGTTGCAGGCCATGCGGAGCGACTACTTCCCGTCGACCGATCACACCGCGGAGGCGACTCCGCCACCCGCGACACCCCCGCCCTGTGTTCGCGTCACCGGGGAGTCCTTCATACCTCACCGGTCTGAAGGCAGTGATCAACCATGTGTTGATAGCGCAGGTAGGAAGCGTTGCGTATTCATCTACCTTTACACTCAATGAACTGCCTCTTGCCAGTGTACCACCTCCGTTTTACTCGGCGACAACTTATCTTGGCAATGTAGCGAAAGCTACGGTGGCGGGCATTCGCGCATTTGTGTTACTGCGCAAGTATTCCGGCAGATTGGTGACGATGCCAGTTCCGATTTCGGTTTTCCTCAATGGCAGCATTCGACATTTCGGGCTGACCACACCTTAAGCATACACCTTGCGTTTGACTTGCTTGGCTTGCTTTGAAAGCCACTTTATGCAACATTTTCAGTATACCTCCGATAACAAGATGGCCAATGTGCGGCCGCAAATGGTCGAGTCGGCATCAAAGACGCCAAGTTTTGCGCAAGCCTTGTAGGTTATCATTAGGTGCCAACTCTCTCGAACTGACACCTTGTTAGGCTTCACACGCTTGTTTTGTTTTTGAAACGGAAGAAAGTTTTACCTAATGCAGTTCGGAAACTATGAATATAGGAAATTTAAAATGGGTACTACTTCATGACTCATGCACACTGAAGCGTTGGTTGCAGTTCTGCATATTTCGCGGTCCCGTTATGAAAAGTTTTCGCCAGTTTGACACTTACCCACCATGTGGATCAATTAAGATACGCCTGCACGCTCGCAATCGTCATAATCAATGGCACGAGGGTGCATTCACACAGGGAATAGTGAACCAAAACTCAAGCTTGCGAAGCGACGACAACGCTGCACCTGGCTCTGGCGGCAAGCTCGGGGAAATTTGAGGATAGGAGCGGCCGAGGGAGAAAGCGATTCAGTGTGTTTCTCCGAAGCGATAGCGCGTGCGACACGCGCAGAACGCGTTCCGCAGTCGGAGCGGGGAACTTCGGCGCCGTGCCGTCCACCGTGGAACGCTAAAACAAGACTCTCGCTGTGCGAAGTTGTCTTTGCGCGATGGTAGAAGCGACAAATGAAAGCGTCGGTGAGGTTTCAAGTATTGTTGGGTCGTGGGCTGCCACAACAATGCAGGCAATACCAAGGGACGCTTTCCACGTGTTAAGTTGTATAGGTTCCCAGGCATGCCAAGGAACCGAACACTGACCCGCGTTCGCGAAAGATACATGACACTAGACCCGGAAGAAATGAGACGAACACTTAGCAAACTGACTCACGCTGGTTAAAGACTTAGAGCTCAGCTTGAAGCCTTACGGCGACGTGAGCGGGTATTGGTCCCGCGGCACGGAGGACATGGCTCTTGATCTTCTCAGACATTTTAATGCCATCATGCTGCAAACGTTTGCATATGACAGTACATGGCTGCTACTGCTAGGTACCACATCAAAGCAACAAATATATGATTTTAATACATTTAAATGCAGCACATCCATAGAGTACGTGACTTCGTGTCTACAGAATGAGACTTACATGGAAGCATAATTCGTACTACGTATTTTTACAGACTTGAGAAATGTTTTAGATGCGGAAGCATCTTATACTCGCGCCTTGTAGTGCGCCGTCCGCGCCGTCCGCACCGCTTCTCGAACATTCGACAGCTGACACGCGCGCATGCGCCGTCGCGCCGTCGCCCACCATCTGTGCCGCGCGCGCTTCTCCTTCGAGAACATTCGACAGCTGACAGCGCATGCGCCGTCGCGCCGTTGCCATCTGTACCGCGCGCGTGCTTCTCCTTCGAGAACATTCGACAGCTGACAGCGCATGCACCGTCGCGCTGTATATATACTCAAGGTCGGTGCTCGCTCGCTCAGTTGCCGCTCGTCCGTTGGTTCGTCGCAATAAATAAAACACCGCCCTTTCGCATACGTGCCGTACGTGTTCACTCATTTAACACCCCATTTCACAACCACGTTAACCAATTTAGCCATCGACCCAAGTAAGTCGCAATTTAACACCCGTTAACCAATTACATGCTTCCGCATCCTCCTCAGTGTTCCCCCGAGGGAAGCTGCGGGCAATTTTTTTGCAGTGACTCGGGCGTCCTCGTCTGCTATCATTTGCTCCACATCATAAACTGGACTAACGAGCTTTACTTCTTTTTGATAGATTCAATTTTTGGAAGTGCTTGTCCAGCCATGAGATCTTCTTGATGCCGCACTGCAGGCGTTACATTGTGAGGTGACTCTAATGCACCGCGCGCTCTGCACGAGCACCTAAAACAGCGGCAGAGCGTTGGCGGGAAGGGAAAACGCGCGATATACATCCCAGATTTCTGCTTTTCTACCAGAGATGGCACTGCCTGTTCAGAATCGCAGCGCCACTACGTGTTGCTTTAGCTCCCTAATGACAATGATCGTGTTATTGATCACAATGGGTAGCAATTAAACCAAATAAATAGCGAATTGAGGCGGCGCAGGCACTAGCCGAATGTTTAGGGTTTTTTTGCGATTTTAGGTAAATTACTGGGCATTCATTCTTCGTTACTTATGTAGCTTATATAATTTTGGATTTTGTTAATTTGTTTTGTATTGTTTTTACACTTACCGGTTTTGCAATAAAACCAGAATTGCCTGATGCTAATGAGCTAGCAAGCAAACAATAATCATAAAATTAGGCCCTCTCCCAAAAGAAGAGCACGATTTACACGAGGACGTCCAAAAGAAGTGGAAATGTCGTAAATTTCTCACTTATTGGAGGTGTTTAACTTATGATGAAAAATGTCCTTAAAATACGAAAGGGCGCTGACGAAAATCACCGTTATTTCGTACAAAAAGCCATTCAGAACTATGAACGAAAGCATATACTTACTTTTAAACATTTTTTTAGTGTATATTCTTCATTCAGTTGAGTTACCAATTATCAATGCATGATTAACGTTACTTGTTGGTTCTGCTAACATGGGTTCTACTTTCACATTCTGCTACTCAAGCTTACCAACAAACGCGCTATTGGTGAACGTGATCATCATGCTAACTACATTTGGTGAAAGAATGTAAATTAGCCACACAAAAAAAACACAACAAGCATCTAGAAAATTCTACAATGACTCGTCGAGAAGAGAAGCCCAAAACCGCAAATACAAGTGAAACTGACGACTCCGTTTAGACCTGTATCGCCAACTGAGTGACCATACGACACGAGACAAAGGATGGACGACAAGCTTAATGTCATGCACTTTATAGAAATACGGACGCGCTATTGTTACACACCTGATTGCTCAATAGGAGGGTTTTTACTTGGCCCTATTTGTTTTCCGTTTTCGCACGTACTGTTGCGTGTAAAAGACTTAGACAAGAGATAACATGTCGGCGCAGTTACACGAAAAAACACAGCACACTGCGTTCGTGTTTGTGTGTGTGTGTGTATGCGTGCGTGTACATTACACGAAACAACACAGGAGCAAGTGATCACATGGGCTTTGCGATTGCGTGGCTGAAACGCTGAAGCAAGCAGCTACCTTCTATATGCGAATATGTGATTGGTTGATTGAATGATTCCTTACTTTACTGAATACTTAATAATTATTATTAATAATTCTATCGATGGGTAGATTGATTGATTATGTTTTCTTTATCACCTCTGTCTGTTTACATGACTTTTGCCCCACGTTCCACATCAGTGAAAGCTAAGGCGTGGGTTGCCAACAGCGTACCACCACCTTCGCCAATCGACCTCGCAAGCAGGCTGGCGGTCGTCAAACAGTTGCCACAGCAGGCGGAGCTACAGCTGTCGCGCCAATCGCTGGTGCCGTACGTGAGCCCTGATGAGTCGTCCAGTTCAGACGTGACCATCTCTCCCGAGCTCTCATCAAACAGCATTTCTCGAGGCTCCCTGTCGAAGTCGACGTCCCCGGTGCCGCCCTTTGCCCAGCCGACGTCCTCGCTTCCGATGTCACCGCAGGCTCTGACATCACTGCAGCCTCCGGCTACCGAGAAAAGTGACGTCGAGGGCGCCAGTGGCGTTGAAGGTAGCACTGGCGAGGCGTCCATGACGCTGAGCGAGGACAGTGGCTCCCTCGTTCTGAACTTGATGGACGGCACCCAGTGTGAGGTCATCGCCTCGATGTTTGCCTCGGCACAGCGCATGGCGCAGGACCACGTCCAGACACCATGTGCCCACGCCAGGTACAAAAGCGTACGCAGTAGGCATCTCTTGCATCCAACCTACTTGTATGAACAGTAGTGACGGATCGAAACAGGATGAATAGGTCTAAGTGGCACACATACGTCGCTTTCCACCACCTTCAGTTCGGGTCTTATCGGCGTCATTTTTACTTGAACGCGTAGACGCCAACATTGAACGCGTATACACCACGACTTGAACGCGTAGACGCCAACATTGAATGCGCAGAACTTCATACGACTTAAATGCGTAGATGCCAACGGTGAATGCGTAGAACGCCATTTCTTGAACGCGTGGACGCCAACGTTGAATGCAAAGGACGCCATGACTAGAACGCATACACGCCATTGAACGCGTAGAACGCCACGAGCTCAGTGCGAAGACACCAACAGTGAATGCGCAGAACGCCAAACGACTTGAATGCGTAGATGCCACTTTTGAATGGGCAGAACACCAAGACTTGAACGCGTAGACCCCAGCCATGAATGCGCAGGATGCCATGACTAGAACGCGTGCGCGCCAACATTGAATGCATAGAATGCCACGACTTGGCTGAGTAGACACTAACATTGAATGCGTAGAACGCCATTATCTTCACAAAGCAAGGTAGTAGTAATATGACCTGGCTATCACAAGTCTTTGCGCATACAAGTTGAATGTCACATTTGAATCCGTTAGTGCTGTACTACGTGTACAAGACGAGCTTTTTTGTGCAACCCACGATGGTGGTATGGTGGTTATGATGCTTGACTGCTGACCCAAAAATTGTACGATTGATTACGAGCCGCGTCGAAATGGACGCTAAACGCTACCAGCCCGAGTGCTAAGTGTTTAGTTCCATGTTGAGGGCAAGAATGTTCCAATTTAGGCAAACTGGGCTGAGTTATTCATTAAGGTTATTCATTAATAGGAATTATTCTTTGTCGCGTTCACTCTTAGGAGCGAACGCCATATACCGGACAGGTGAGAGAACAAAGACCCCAGGTACTCGCAGTTTCTGGAGCTCTATAATAAGGCATCTGTCATCATCGTATCAAGGTTTCGAAACTTAAAAACGTCGAAAAGTGTTATATAATGAAAGGTTGTGCCCTCCTTAGGACTTCCTGTGGCGACAGCTTGTAACTTGGAGTTGATAATAAAAAGTTAATGTGCCACTCTATAAATAACTGGCACTCTGAATGTTCTTGCGTGCAGCGTGATACGACCATTGCCTCCACAAGCGGAGGCCCTTCCACTCGGGCTTATACCCCCGTCGCCAGCCGCACCACCGGTGATGCAGCAGTGGTATTTCCGGCCCCGGGGTCCCGAACCGTGGTCTCCGCGGTCACCCTATCACGTGGGAGTCCGGCCGCTGCCACCGGACGCCATGCGCGTCATCTCACCACCGGACGAGGGTGACTCAGTCACCATAACGCCCACAGGGGAGCACAGTGGCAGCCCCATCGACTCGGCCACTCGAGTAGAGGTAACAAAGTTTCCAGGTTCCCTTACACACGCGCTTAACACAACTTGAAGGCGAATGCCATCTTTTCCTCTCGGCCGATGTATCGATACTGCCCCGCTAGCCTTCGGAAGTTTCCTTCATCTTAATAGAATGCTTTGCTGAGCGAGGTCGTGCATTGTCTGAACATTAAAGTAGAGCGCAGAAAGACTAGTACCGGGAGACAAATATAGACGGAATGTGGGCTCACTACGAAATGACTTTATTATTATATAACTGTGGGAAATATACAGACCGTATGTTACTAATGCGGAATTACTTATACTAGACGTCACGTGGATTGTTTGTTAAGGACAGTACATGAATTGCTTCTGAACGAAAAAACTTACCGCTAGATGCCTACGGGATCAAGTTTTTAGCAGTTAATGAAGAACACGATTTATTTAGTTTTTGGAAAAAGTTCATGACATTCTGCCATGCCGGCATCGGTACACTGCCTATTTGTGAATATTATTAGGAAATGGTCATAACCTAATTGAAGACTGAAAAATTAGAAATCTACTACCAAACTGGCTCGGACAACAGGAGCCACTTATCAGTATAAAGGAATTGGGATGATTATGTGACAAATGGGATTTGTTACCTCTGTATTCTCTGTTTGTGCACTATATTATTACTGTATGATGTACTAGAGACAGTAATGAAACGGGAAAAAAATTGGCAGCATATCCACTGAGTGAATGATGGAGAGTGGGGTGAAGCATTCGTCCATCCATTCGTTCTTGCTTCCGTTCGTCCATGCGTCCGTCTGTGTGACCGTGGATGCGTCCATCCGCCCGTCCGTGCGTGCGTGCGTCTGTTCGTGCGTATGTCCCTGCGTTCGTCTATGCATCCACCCCTGCGTCTGTTCAAGCGTCCATGCGTGCATCTGTCTGTGTGTCCGTTCATCCATCTATTCAACACTCCAAGTACCACCATCTCGCATCTTTTCATCATATATGGATGGATGAATGGATGTGGCTGTACCCTTTACATCGGGCGGCGGCTAACGCCACCTAGCCGTAATACTTAGTGAACTAACCATTACATTTATCTTTTTTTCCTTTAAATAATGAAGTTGAGGATTCGTACTTCGCAGTGAAGGGTTTAATTTTCACTCGTGCCTTGACTTTAGCCACCAATCAGATAACCTCCTTCTAGTTAAGTCTACCCGCTTAAAGTCTATTTTGCCCTCGCTGTCCCTAAATCCCAGTGCTTTGAAAAACTCTGCGCCATCATCCTGAACTATAGGGTGAAGCCCTTTACAGAACATTAACAAGTGTTCGGCCGTTTCTTCTTCCTGTCCACACGCACTGCATACTGTGTCTACCCCTTCGTATATTCTATATATTCCCCATATAGAAGCACCGCCATGCAGCGGACATTCCAAGGACTAAACGAGAGGTGGCACACGCATACTTTCTTACGGCTTGCGCTTCGGGTCTACTTCCCACCTTTAACCATCTCGAGTTCATGGTATATACTAGTTCACTGTATTCATGGCACTGCGGCCCAACGCTCAATAAACCGTTCTAAAACCAAGGACGTTACGCCCAACGAGTATAACGTAGCAACCTTTTCCTGTCAGATAGTGCTCAATGTACATGCCAATGGCTGCTAATTGGAAATAAGAGACAGGAAAATTCGGCTTTTACTTTCTTATGGCTTGCGCTTCGGGTTTACTTCCCACCTTTAACCACCTCGAGTTCATGGTATATACTAGTTCATTGTATTCATGACACTGCGGCTCAATGCTCGCTAAACCTTTCTAAAACTAAGGTGTTTACACCCAGCTAGTATAACGTAGCAACCCTTTCTTGTCAGATAGTGCTCAATGTGCATGTCAATGGCTGCTAATAGGGATTGCAGCGTGCACGTTAACTAAAAGCCGAATGCTCCTGTCTCTCATTCCCCTTTAGCAGCCATTGGCATGTACATTGAGCACTATTTTTTATTGTTAAACAACGCACAGAAGAAATCTCTCACTGGCACCACCTTGGAGGTCAAGTGTTATACTCGTTACACATTACAAAGGCTGCGAGGGACGAACAGGTGCCGCTATAAGGAGCTTCGCCCCTAGAAGCTTTGGCTAATTATACACCGCCCGAACGGGCAGGTGTGTAAACCAGCGGGCCCGGGAGCACGACTTGGCACTCTCAAACGATAATTGCGCGCACCTTTCCGCGCTGTGTGCAGTGTGTGGCTGGGTGATTTTCTTTGCTAGATTGCAGGTCCTGCACGCAGCAGGGAAATCGTTGTAGGTGAATTGTGTAAGGCATTCTACATGAAAATGAAGGGTGTGGATTCCGTCAACCTTACATCAATGTATTTGCGGGAGCGTGAATTTCAATTACTCTGTCGCAATATGACTTAGCCTAAAAATATCAGTTTCGCAATGTATGAGCTTTCACGTTTGTGATGTACGGTCTGCATAATTCTCACAATAATTTCATTATAAAATCAATTTGTAGTGAGCGCCCGCCCCGTCTGCTTGTCTTATATGTCTTGTCGCTTTGAGATCTGTGTTTGTCTTTTCACTTTATGCACCTGACGAGGCCTTCCACGGCCTGTAGCATTGGACAATCTTCAAAAAAGGTACGATACAGTGTGATGAAGTGATCACGTGATTTTGTGTCATATGCTGTCATAATTCATAAACAATGGAAATTTGTGACGTTATTGTGACAACTCGGTTACGTCATCCCGCGATGATTTCTTTCATCACTCGACCCTGATGCCACCGGCGTGGAACGCTGATGCCCATTGTGAAATTTCGCGTTTGATGACCGTTATGATAAAACGTATTCGACATCAAATATCATCATCAAACATCATCATCAATATCAAACATCAAATATATTCGACAACAGCCGAAGTTAGCCATAATTTAGTCATCTTTAATTAACGCTAACAAGCTTTTATGCTTCAAGCCAACACCAGTCGCTGGAAACACGTGCGGAAGATATGCGCTGTTAGTCAGCCGACTGACCTGCTCGGTTGGTCAAGAGGGGCCATATTTAGAGCAAGTGTACCGTTATAGAAGGGCTCCAAAGTGCAAAGCAAGACATTGTATTCAATAAAATCATTTGGCATGGGCATTTCTATGCCACTTAAGCGAGAAAATCGTCCGCCTGCTTGTCCGTTGATAACCTATGACGATCACTCCCACAAACACATAGAGAAAAACATTTTCGTCGTAGATCGCGTTTGAACATGGGTCCCAATGCACTGACTTGCCAACTGCGTCTTGCTCTTGGAAGAAGAGCTCAGATGCTTTTGAATGTCCTGTGATAGTTTTGCAAGTGAGGCACTTGCGTGTAGGAAAACACAATGATCCAACGTGCGGCATTATGTATACTTTCTAAACTGTTCCCAAAGAGTCATTCTAAGTAGCTTTTCCAGAAAAGTCTATCAATCCTGTGTGATTCTTTTCGCAGTCCTGTAAGTAAACAAGTGTTAATCTTTGTGTGTTTTTTTTTGTTTTTTACTTGTATTGTTCATTTGTTTTGCCTGGCTCTCTCTTTCTTTCATCGTATAAAGTGAAGCGCTGAAGTTGAGCTCCTCGGTTTCATAATCAGGTCGCGGTTCGATCCCTGAAGCCGCGGTCGCATTTTGATAGAGGCGAAATGGTACATGCCTGTGTACTGTGCGATGTCAGTACAAGTTAACGAACACTAGATAGTTAAAATTTTCTAAGCACTCTACTACAGCCTTTCTCGTATTCATATCGCCCTTTTGACACGTGAAGCTACTCACACACTCGCTATCAGTTACATATTCAAAACACGATGACTATAGCGTAACGCAGCCAGCGCGTCGACGAGAGACACAAGTTTCACCTTCTCTGCTTGTCGACCTGCATTGCTTCCAGGCGGTGTGGACAAGCCTTCCCACCGGCGCCCCGGGGGACGATGCCACCCCCGAAACGCCCCTACTTCCCGAAGCCTCGGCGCCACCTCTCAAGCGCATGTCAGAGACGTACGCGCAGTACCTAGTAAGGCTTCGCAAGAGCGGCCAGCTGGATGCGGAAATTGAAGACGGGAGCGACTCCTTCGAAGGAGGATCCGGGCCGACCAGGGACCCTTCCCAGGACCAAGGCGCCAGACGTCGCGCCTCCAGCGGCAAAAGCGATCCGGAGGATCGCCATTAGTGACCAGGGCGCCTATTCGCGCAAATTATATTATGAACGAAAAAAATTTGTTGCGGAATATCTCTCCTAGGATAAGCTACACGAAAAAGGCTGGTAAATATTTCGGCGTTAATTACTATGATTATTTCATGCAAGCTTTTTAGGCTGAAAAATTTGTATAAAAAACGAACGTATAAATTCCTAATCGCATATACATGTGGTGTAATGGCTTAGCGTCTCCAACGAAGAACGAACGATGGGTGGTCGACGCGGCCGACGTCGACGCCAGCTAGCCACGACACGACGTGGTCGGTCCAGAGCTGCGAAGAAAGACGTCCACTCGACTCGAGAGCTCATTACACTACATTACACACTTGTTCGCATATCACCTCATAAGCGCAGTCAAGGGCGCTTATGTGGTTTTTGTGACTACGGGACCTCCTCCTGTATATTCTTACGATGTATTGAATCGTTTGTTTGATTTAAAATATATGATTGATTCTGATTCTGAAGACGCGTAATCGCCACTGCCTAGTGAGACACCAGTCTGCAGCTGAAGACACATCGAAACTAGAGGCGAAGAAAACCACCAACCCAAGAATGATATGATAAAAAAACCAAATTGCACACAAAGCTATAATACTGAAGAAAACGTATCGGTATCCGTGGAAATGAAACGATAACCCTGTTGGTACATTCTTCCTTCCTTATTGGCCCTAAACCTATTTCACTGCCTGACCGTTGGCTCGTGCAGCATTTCCGTTCAATATTTACTATTTCATTTTATAGATTAATTTCTATTGGATGCTTATCGGTATACATCCCACTCGCCTAATGATCTTGTCACCCGGTTCTTAACAATCCCGCTTTGTGGGTGAGTGCCTCACATGTGAGAGGAACGCCATCATCAATTATTATCAGCATGATCTCCCTTAATGAAAAGGATCTTCATATACGTGGTGTGAATTGTCTGCACGATTGAATAATTGTGTGATTGATAGAAGCGTATGTTAGAATTTGTTCGGAAATGTCTCTCTTCGAATAAGTAACGGGAAAAGCAGAGGGTGTGTGTCAAGTTCCCCTGCGATTTTTTATGTTCGAGTTGTGTTCCAGGTCTTTGTGAGCCTTGAACGACACTTTTCTTAGCATTGATTCTGCCCAGAAACCAATCGAAACAGCACAGCATGATACTGAAAACCACTTGTGCCGCTGCTCTTGTGGATAAAAGGTTCAGGTTGATTCATCATCATCATCATCATCAGCCTGACTACGTCCACTGCAGGACAAAGGCCTCTCCCATGTTCCGCCAGTTAACCCGGTCCTGTACTGTCTGCTGCCAATTTATACCCGCAAACTTCTTAATCTCATCTGCCCACCTAACCTTCTGTCTCCCCCTAACCCGCTTCCCTTCTCTGGGAATCCAGTTAGTTACCCTCGATGACCAGTGGTTATCCTCTCTACGCGCTACATGCCCGGCCCATGTCTATTTCATCTTCTTTATTTCAACTATGATATCCTTAACCCCCGTTTGTCTCCTAATCCACTCTGCTCTCTTCTTGTCTCTTAAGGTTATACCTACCATTTTTCTTTCCATCGCTACTAGGTTGATTGCTACTCACCAACTTCGTGTCCATGAGCAAAGTGCTATATATACTAATAACCTTCTTTTGTTACCAAAACTATCGTGAAAGGGGTGAAAGGATGTCAAGTTTTCCACGTTAATTATTCTTATTGAAATGTTGTGCCATTTATTTGTAGGTTGTATGTGCGTACTAATAGAGGATACAACAGAAGACAAACTGTGGCTCATACCCACTATGTGACAATCGTTTTATCATACATTCGGCTCTTCGACAGGTAGCAACAAGGTGAAACTTGACCCTGATTCAAGCTAGAGAACGCGTGCCAGTGCTGAACTTCAAGCCGCTCACCCAATCGGAAGCCGGAAGAGTATGCACGTCACGGCATCTTCCGTTGCGAACGAACAAGGTCCAGGAGTCGAAACATCAGATCTTGATAGCAATCCGAGGTCGAGATGCCTTGGAGCGCTACGAGTTGTAGCGTGGTGGTCTGACAGAAATTGGTGAACGTATACTGTTATCGAGCTTCCGCCCGGGTCTTGTGTGTGCCCTTCCTTCTCCTCTCCGGCCTGCGCTTCAGTTGCCGGGCCTCATGTTCTTTGCGCCACGTGTCCGACACACGATACAACATAAACCTAGCGCGAAGACGCACGAGGGCACCAGACGAAAATACAGGACAACCCCTCAATCGTTTTTCAAGGCCAATGACAAAATCATTCTCCATAAAGTAGCCACGGTTATGAAGTTGATACAGATAATATCGAGGTGAGAAGACACATTTGTCTTTCACCCTGAAGAATGCTCGACCGGGTGTCCTTGCGCGTATTCGCTAGGAATATGGAAGCATTCACCCTGTCCTAACTAATTCTGCTGAAAGCATGATTGAGTACACTTAGAGCACTCGTATTCGACTATCTGACCACGACGCACGTCACCAGGGCACACTCGTGAGCTCAAAGAACAGCCCATAGAAAGTACCACTTTTATCTTTATCTATTTTTGGAAATACGAAATCACTGCCCGTACTCATGACAAAAGAGGGTGGTTGCCTGCTGACGTGGTCCTTCTCGCGATGGACGTAACAGCAGGACCGAAATTCCGCAATACGATTGTCTTGTGCGAATGAAGACGAAGACGACACATGCGGTGGTGGGTAGGGGAGAGTCGTCCGCCTTAGAGCCACTCGTGGTGACTTTGTGGCGGACCACGTTAGCAGAGACATGGATCATCCCCGCGGTGACCGAGACCGCCTGCTAGGCATGGGCGTGCTCTCGGGCCTCACATTTCTCGTCCTCTGTCTCACGCCTCCGCTGCGCTTCCTCGTCGGCCTCGTTTCGAACTTCATCTTAGCTGGCATCATCGGCTTCCAGCTGGCGGAGCTCATGGACCGCAAGTACCGCAAAGAAGTCCGGCTCAAGCACCCCACCGTCTTCATCAGCGGTGAGATGTCATGGCCCCGAGCTCGGATCGTGGGTTCCCTGTCTCTTAATGAGTTAAATGGTGGGCAAATTGGTGCTTGGTAGTCAGTAGTATGGTAAGTACCGCATCAAAACGGCACAGCCTACTGCATGCCGTGCTCCAATTATGAACCACTTTACCAGAAAGAGGAAACTTAACGCCCAAGTGAAAAAAACTCACAAAACGTTACAGTGAGTGAGTGCGTGACTGAGTGAGTGAGTGAGTGAAACAACTTTGTTCTGTCTACCACAGATACAAGTAATCTAAACATCACCCAGCTAGGTCCCCTTGGGGACCATCAAGTTAAAACTGACGGCTATCACGCGTGGACCCTTCGACAGTTACGATATGGGGGCTTTGATTTAGGTCTTAATGGTCTCCACCATTTCTCCTTGAGTGAAATGGGGCTAGGTAAAGGGGCAGCCCCATAAGATCCGCCAGAAATCTACATAACCACCATACACCGGGAAGTGTGGGCATGGTACCATTCTGGGCATTTTGTGAGTGGTTTCGTTAGAGGACCACGTGAACGACGCACTGAACCTGCTGAAATGAAGTTCCTTTCAACCCTAGTTTAGTAATCTCTATAGTTTCATCATTTACCATGGTTATTGTGACGATGCACCTGCCGGTTCCGATCAGGCACGGGCAGATTGAGGTGCATCCCTTTTAGCTTTTTCGCATGCCTGTGCATTTTGTACTTGACAATCAACTGCGGCGCTTGGCCGGACACCACAAGCACTACTTTGAATCGAGTCATCGTGTCTTCTTAGTGCGCTTTTAGAGCCAAACTGACAGTTTTACCAGCAAAATTAGTTCTTGAGATTTCGCAACGCAACCGCGCAGGCTGCGACAGCGGTCTGGGTTTGCACACGGCCAGGCGCCTCCATGAGCACGGTTTCGAGGTTCACGCTGGCGTTCTGGACCCCGGTTCGGAGGGAGCGACCACTCTCAAAGGCATGCGGGTCCACGTGGTGCCCCTGGACTACACGGACGAGGACAGCATCGTCCAGGCCTACAAGACGGTCACCACTCAACTCGGTGACATAGGTGCGCCCTTCTGACGCGAATTATGATGCACTCCCTACAAATGTTTCAATTTCACATAGCATAATTTCAAGGTACTCTTTATTACCTTTCAAAAATATTGAAGTAATGCTTTTGTGTGAACTTCAGTCATTCATTGTAGCCAGTATGTAATTAACTATTTCTATTCATCTGCAGTCTGTCAGTCACCAGGGCCGTGGTCAACGAGGGGGCTAAGGAGCCTCAACCTCCTTCCGCCCTCGCAAGATTTCAATTTTGCTTGCTAGGGCTATGAGTTGAAGCATGGTGCTTTGAAAAAAAAAACTGTCGAACGTATGCTTAGAGCTCCTATCAGTGAGATTCAATTTTGACATTATTACATCTGATTTAGGCCCTGAAGCTTAGCATGTCGACTGACCCGTCGAACATTGCAGTACTTTCACCTAAGTGACGGGTTACAGTTATACGCAGCAAGCTGAAATCAAAACACATTGACTAAAGTTAAATCAGTACACAATGACTGCGGAGAAGGTTCCGTTCTATCAATGAGCAATTTATCTTGCTCTCTAATTGCCAGAATGTGGCACAACTACAGCAAGGAAAACTGCCGTACACAAACGCAGTCACCGCTGCTGAAGAGGATAAAACCAATTGGCATACGCCAACTATACACACAGGGTCTGTCTTTAAAGTAATGAGACAGTGCTCGGTAAAACAATTTATCTACTGAGCACATATTGTTTAAATTCTTCAGTAGAGCTTCCTTAGGCACTGACACACCACCTCCAACGTGATTTCCACCCTCTAAAGGCTCCCTGAAAATTGGCTGCCATGACCTACATTAGAGACTGCCGCAGCCCTTTAGTGGAGGACACATTGTGAAAAAGCTGAGCTCTCTTACTTTTTCTTGGTCTTCGGGAACAAATAAATCTCCCTGGATCACATAAAAGCTGATTCAGATCGTAAGCCTCACTTTCTCGGCCAGAGCGCAGCAATATCATTACTTTAATAATAATAATAATAATATTAATAATATAATAATAATAATAATAATAATAATAATAATAATAATAATAATAATAATAATAATAATAATAATAATAATAATAATAATAATAATAATAATAATAATATCGGAGAACTCATGTCCCGAAACCACCATATGATTGTGAGAGACACCGCGGTGGAGGGCTCCGAGAATTTCGACCATCTGGTATTCTTTAACGTGCGCATACATGGCACAGCACATGGCTTCTACCATTTTACCTCCATTGAAATGCGACCGCTGCGGCCAGCATCGAACCCACGTACTTCCGGTCAGCAGCAAAAGTTGTTTTATCACAGTGCATTCCCCTATGAAGGCAGTGCATTCAAGACCATATGTACAGCCGTGGCACGACATAAACTATTTTCATGTACACCAACGCACTTTGTCACGAAGACCAGAGTGTATACGGGCTCGCACCCGTCAACGCTAGCGTTGGGCGTTCAGTCATCGCAGCACGCGTAACAGAGGGCTCGCTTGGACCGCAGAGCTGCGGGGCATCGTGGCCAACGCGGGAGTGACCAACTACGGCGAGCTCGAGTGGATGTCGTACGACGAGCTGCGGTGGCTCGTCTCCGTCAACGTCACCGGCACCATTCGCTTCGTCAAGGAAGGCATCGCGCTGCTCAGAAAGAGCAAGGGACGCATCGTCATCATGTCCAGCGTCCACGGTAGGGCGCACAGGCTCCGGTTGGTTCGTTTATTAACGGCGGATAGAGATGCCAGACATCGAATTGGTTAAAATGTATTGCACTTCGAGAAATGAAATGACATTAACTTTTACTTGTGTATGTCTATGATAACCAGAGAAAGTTAAAGGGATAGTGTTGAATGACTTTTACATTTCGAGTGGCACCTCTTCGCGGAGCGTCATGAATTTCACAGGGTGATGTCTTGTGTCTTGGCTATGTTGGTGGAACGGCATTTTCTTAAACTTAGCATTGATTCTTCTTGGTTACGCGGTGGTGGTGCAAAGATGCAGCACTGCCAACTGTCATCAGCAGTAAAATCATTAGCCGAGAGCCAGACAACGAAAGAGACGTGGTGCAGTACGTGCTTAGCACCCTGGAACGCCAACGGCCGAAAGCGGTGCCCCCATGAGTCTGATGCTACACCACATCAGAGCACGCTAGTGTCTCGCTTTAATTGCCCTACCTCTTCCCCCTTTATGCCGGCATGTCAAATAGGTTCTTTCACTAATTCACTTTTAAACTTAGCATGTCAAGCCTGTGGCCTTATCGCAGGAGAGCGTACTTCGTTTTGAACGATTAGGAATGGCATATGTCTTCGCAGATGCGTAAAAATCTGTGACGCACGGTGTTTGTAGCCCGAATTGCATTTTGGCATCACTCCCAAGTTTTCTTTCTTTTTTCACATTTTCTCGCTAACCGGTCTTCTAGCAGCAAACGTGGTGTTTTGGTATGCCACAATAAAGTATAATTTACTAATACAACAAACACTTTCAACACCCCAAAGTGACTCAGTCCATTATTAGATACGCCGTAGCAGAAGTGTATGGGTTATTTCAACCACATGGTGTAATTCAACGCCCTCTTATATTGCACAATACACAAATCACCAGCAATTTGCCTTCGTCGAAATGAGACCACCACGACGCGAACGGGACAGAAGCCATGCCTTTCGGGTCAGCAACAGAACACTGTAACGACCGCGCCCAAGGCGGTGTTTACAGCAGATGTTGATATAAAAACTGTGCTATGTATAACTTCCCCTGAAATCAGACAGATCACACTGCAAGAGTGATCATGTGGGCGCTCGAGATACAATCGCCTGCCGTCTACGTTGCCGTCACCACGCTGCTTCACTCACCGAAACCTAGAAGGTATAAACTAGAGTAAAATCTGTGGCTTAACGTCCCGAAACCACGATATGACATGATACACGCCACAGGGGAGGGCTATAAAAATTTCGTTTTTCAACACGCACTGACGTGGCACTGTAAACGGGCTCTAACATTTCGCCTCCGTCGAAGTGCAACCGCTGCGGCGGAGATCGAATCGGCAACGTTCTGCAGTCAGCAGCCGAGCTCCTTAAAATCGATTTACCACAGCGGCGGACCAACCTAGAGGGTACTCAGCAGCGTAATGCGGTGTACAGGGCCGGTAAAAACTTCACAGACCACTATTCAATGCAACATGGCCTGGGAATGTTTTACCACCCGACACCTACAACGCTACACGTTAAATATACGTAGGCTACTTACCAGGGTGAGTTGACTTGCTTCAAGGAACAGAGTAAAACGTCTGCTTTTCGCTGCTCGCATGAAAGTCGGTGCACGCAAACTACAAGCCCATAGGCGTCTACGCACACGCGACGTATAAGACCATAATTTGTCGGATCATACTCTGAACCGGTGCCATGGTTGCTAGACTATGAGGAATTGCATATACCAAGATATTGAAGCACGCGTTTACTGCCTGATTTTTACAAATTCGTGTGTCGCCCACGAAAGCAGTTCCAGACTGGGATGCTGAGCGCACCAATGCTTAGCAAGCTTCGCGACCAGTTTAGCTTCTTCTGTTAAGATAACTCACAGTGCGCTTTAAGTCTAGGTTTTCTGTTTTTGAACCAGTCCTGATCACCTAGTACTTTTCTTTGCAATGTTGCTAAGCTTCACGGTTAGATTTATTCCCATAGGTACTGCAGGGTAAATTCACCACAATTGTCATTTCATCATTGTCACTACTTTCATGGAAGCTAAATGCACCGCAATCGTTCAATGCGCATGATAAGTAAAAAGAAGGGGGGGGGCAATCAATTAGTTGGCAATCCTTAAAAGCTTGTCTAGAAATAACGTGGTTGCTTATAGGCGTATAAATACAAAGGGACCAAATTCGCAAACCTTTTCTTTTGTAATTAAGTTTTCCCATGTATAGTCAGCCTCATAAATTATAATTTCTACATCGTGATTGGCTAAAACAGTCTCTAAAGAAAGTTTTTGTGTGAAGCGTTTCTGTGAACATGGAGCCACAATCATTTTGGCTTCAAGACGGTATGCTGAATTCATATGAGCTATTTATGCTTTGAGAAAGAGAGAGAGAGATATCGAATTTAATGATGGTAGGAAGGTTAACTTGACTATAAGTCCAGTTTGCTACCTTACACATGGGGAGCGGAAGAAGAGAGTAAAAGCAAGACAAAAACAATGAGGCAAGTAAAATCTTAATTAGGAGCACACGCAAACAGTGCAGCGTTGCACATGCGGTCACTCAATACTATTGTCTTCAAACACTGCAAGAGGACTCGGGTGGTTTTAAGCTGCGGTGCTGTGAGACGAGACTCTGAAGATCCCTCTTGATGTGAAAGGCCGATCAATTGGTCTCATCAAGACATGCCGGTTAGTCCAGTGATCTTGCGACCTTATTCAAATTGAGGACAATTGGTTTCTGCACAGTTGCAGTATTTCACGCTTTGCAGCTTGCGAGCAAAGCCACAACCATTATGGCAACGAATGTCTTTGGAGCACAGATCCTTCAGTGGAGGCCGTGGCTGCCGGGACAGCAGTGTGCTTTTCTCACATGGGAGAAGACGCGCCGACGTGATGATAGTTTTTTAGTGTTTTGGGGCACCGTAGCTGGCTCAAAGGCCACCACGTAAACTCAAAATATTCAAGGAGGCTCTTACTGGGGCTCATACATTCAGCATTCATTCTTAATTTTGTGTTCTCTTGGTATACTAGAAGTACACAACACTGTTTAGAACCATCGTCATTGTTTAGGGTCTAAGATCTTGTCTTCATTATCCAACACATGTCGTGTTACTTAAAAAAGGACAGAAGTACAGAGGACGATGGAAGTTTTTGTGAAGACAGGGTGTTTAGTGAGACGACGTTTCGGCAGGCGGCCCTGTTTTCTTCGAGGCAGCAAGTTTCAGCCTTGTTGGAGGTCTGTTGCAGTTGACCCTGTTGTTGTAGCTATAGCCCAAGTTGCAGACCTGGTGAATCCAAGTCGCCTTTCCAAAACGCTGGATCAAGCGACACCCCATGATCGCAACCTTTCATAGCATGGTGACCCATGCGTTCTACGTGTCTTGTGAAATCACGCAGGTGATCTTCGACTTTAGGCGCGTGATGAGCGACATGCAACGAATCCTGCACGGAGACCTGGCCGGAGTTTTGCGGGAGTACCCGGAAAGAGCCCGAGGTCTGTTCCATATGGTCCGCACTCTGCCCAGCAGGTTCGCCAACGCACGTGACAAGGTCGAAGAGGTCAAGGAGGAGAGGTCAGTGTAAACCAACCGCACACATCTGTTATCAGTCTCGTGTTTTGATTAGCTAACTTAGCTGTAGTGACTAACGATGGCGATAACTCTTTGGGACCACCAACCATTCTCAAGACAAACTGTCCTTGGATTGGAGGATCATAAGCTGTATCGTTTTTATAACTGTGGTTCTAGCTTTCCTGCAGTGAAGTCCGCCCAGCTAATTATATCTGGTATTGGGAGCATCAAACCCCGATAAAAAGTAATGAGAGGTAGTCACTTTTCGAAAAAAATGTGCTCAGGCACACTTTACTTGAGCTATGAAGCAGCAAATATCAACTCAGATTTCCTTATATTAACTTGGAAGTTCATTGGTCTTTTCGTGGCCTAGTCGGTACATGTGAGAATATAAACTAGGTAAATTCAGCGCGAAGAAACGAATATATAGACACCATTTTAGGTCGTTTGAGTATCCACAATTATCACTTTTCTTTGCACTGCAGATACTGAGTACCCTCTTTTCCGTTGAGTACCTTATTTCCATTTTAAGCACCACAGGTGCTGCAATTAGTTTGCTGAATATTCAGTGAAGTGTGATTGTGTGAATGACCTAGAAATTGGCTAATGGCGTTGAGCATCTCAGAGAACGACTTAGGACACTTTACTCGAAAAATATTGCCCTTTGATTCGAAAGCAATTGCCGAACGCCAAACCAAGAGCTATTTGTCAAAGGTTTCAATCCTTTCTTTCTTCTAACCTTCTCTCGTATATTAAATACAAATCTGCCCTTTCCATACTCTAAAAATCAAATTTATAATTTATATTTTGTTTAATCATCACCATGGTGAGTCCCACTACATCCACTGCAGGGCTGAGGTCAATCCCACGTTTCGTCAGTGAACCCAGTCCTGTGCTTGCTGAGGTGACGTTATCCTCGCAATCCCCTTAGTATTATCAGTTGAATAATGTGTATATGACGGCGAGTTCCAGTATCACCGTTAAGATTGACTCAGTATTGAAATAATTAAGACTTCAATGTTGGGCTTCGATGGTGGTTCGTCCTTTCCTCAACATCATCTCCCCCCATCAAATTTTCTGTCTCCTTGAAACAAGCGAGCCTTTTTTTTAGAATTCATTTTGTTACTCTTGATGGCCTACGTGCTAAACATAGGCATGGACTGAGTGCTACGTGACCAGACCATGCGCATGTTTCCTGCTTCATGTCTACTAAGATGTTTTATAACCCATTTCTGCCGTGACCTACGACTCTCTTCTTTTTCTTAACGTTTGCACCTATGATTCTTCTTCCCATGGTTGTGTGTAACAGCTCGTGCGACACACACCGCTACTGTCACGTGGCCTCTTATGTCTACGCAGCAAGGAGCCCGAATACATGCAGACACTCAACGAGCTGCACAGCTACCTAACATCTGCGGGCGCATCGTCGGAAGAACTGCCCAACGCACTTTCCCTCGTCAGCACACTCGATGCACTCAGAAGTATCGCCGGACGCCTTCAGAACCACCTGACAGAGAAACTGACTGGTCGCAAGAGGGCTGCTGAATCTATCTCGGGTAAGACAGACAGACAGACAGACAGACAGACGGACGGACGGACGGACGGACGGACGGACGGACGGACGGACGGACGGACGGACGGACAGACGGACAGAACAGACAGACAGACAGACAGACAGACAGACAGACAGACAGACAGACAGACAGACAGACAGACAGACAGACAGACAGACAGACAGACAGACAGATAGATAGATAGATAGATAGATAGTAATACAGACAGACAGACAGACAGACAGACAGACAGACAGACAGATACATAGATAGATACATAGATAGATAGATAGATAGATAGATAGATAGATAGATAGATAGATAGATGATAGATAGATAGATAGATAGATAGATAGATAGATAGATAGATAGATAGATAGATAGATAGATGATAGATAGATAGATAGATAGATAGATAGATAGATAGATAGATAGATAGATAGATAGATAGATAGATAGATAGATAGATAGATAGATAGATAGATAGATATCGATAGATAGATAGATAGATAGATAGATAGATAGATAGATAGATAGATATAGATAGATAGATAGGACAGACAGACACAGACAGACACGACGACAGACAACAGACAGACAGACAGACAGACAGACAGACAGACAGACAGACAGACAGACAGACAGACAGACAGACAGACAGACAGACAGACAGACAGACAGACAGACAGACAGACAGACAGACAGACAGACAGACAGACAGACAGACAGACAGACAGACAGACAGACAGACAGACAGACAGACAGACAGACAGATAGATAGATAGATAGATAGATAGATAGATAGATAGATAGATAGATAGATAGATAGATAGATAGATAGATAGATAGATAGATAGATAGATAGATAGATAGATAGATAGATAGATAGATAGATAGATAGATAGATAGATAGATAGATAGATAGATAGATAGATAGATAGATAGATAGATAGATAGATAGATAGATAGATAGAGTGTGAAGTTTGTTTGCTTTATGACATTCAATGACATGTTTTTCTGCACCAAGATAAATTTTAAACGAAAATTGAATGCTACTGAACTTATATTCCAACTTGATTACAAGCATTGCCAGGAAATAGAGGTGCAATTAGCATCTTGAGGTAAAACTGGCCACCTCTCACACATGGCAGCTTCATAGCCAGTAATAAAATGGGCTAACGCATTCGTGTATAGTACACAGAAGCAGTTACAGTTACAGGAACAAGCATAACTACAAACGTCTTACTAGATCCCGAGCGAACGTTTTGCGTTCGATAAAACACTAGGCTCATGGCTATCTAAAATAAATCGCAAAGAAATAAAGGCGCGTCAACGTTGTTGTTTTTTTTTTTTGAAGAAACGAAGATTTGTGACCACTACTGAACGGGCAATATAGTTACAAGTGAGCTTGGCGGCTACGTATTTGTTCTGCCCATATGAGAAATTTCGTACTCAGCTATGCAGGAATGTATTTCATTTTTCACTCTTTATTTAAAACAATCAAGTGGAAAGGGGTAGAATCACCAAGTAACGGCGACAACAACTCCTTCGTTTATTTTGTATTTCAATAAAAAATCTTACTCAGGCGTTTGAAGTCCAAAACATATGGTGTATGCATGCTTTAAAAGCCTTTTAAATATCCTTTTAAATATAGATTTTTTCAGACCGGTCGCTTACAGCTCTGCCACATCTCAACGCCGTGCTAGTGCTCTTTAGTGATACGTGGTCATTTCAGTGAGTAACTCCTCCCCCACTCTGCCGTAGCTGAGCCTCGTGCTTGTCATTTTATCTCTGCGCAGAACAACCGAGATCATCAAGGGTCGTCGATGAGATCAAGGACATCTTCACGATCATTCCTGACACGTTCCGTGCCTACGGCCGGCGCAGCAAACTGAACGGTGGCCCGGGCATCTTCAGCCCGTCGCCCGTGAGTCCACTGAGCCCGTGGAACCCCCTGAACCCACTGTCGCCCATCAGCCCCGTGTCGGCCGTCTCCAGGCTGACACACGGTGACCCGTTGCGCCCCATATCTAGGGCCCAAGTGAGGGCCGTGGACACCGTGTCGAAGCGACTCGTCGATCTCTTCAACGCCCGCACAGGCAGCAAGAAATCTTCCTGCCTCTCGGGAATTTGCAACTTACAAGCGTAAACGCAAAAAAAGAGGAGTCCTAAATCACAGGATGCTATTACGTCACTATAGTTCGCACGAGCATAATTGAGTTTATCCTATAGTATCGGACGGGGACTAGGGCAAGGAAGCAAAGGCATGAGCTCAACCAGGAGTCTGATCCTGGACATTGTCCAACTCTGCCATTGGTCGACTCTGACTGATCCAGAAGGGTGCCTTTCTGATTAGCTTAGAATGCCACCACTAGCGACCATGAAAGTACTGTAAATTTAGACACTGTCAACAATAACACCCCATGTGCACGTATTGTTGGCGATCCCACTTTTAGGGAAAGCGATTAAGGGCGCAGGGCACAACATTACCGAAAGCTTCGGTAAACTGGCAATAAGAACTTCCGGCAGAAAAGCTCTGCTATTTTGGAACCATGATGTTCTGATCCTGTGGCCATGGGTTTACGGGGCTTAACAAGATGTTGTACCTTAACTGCGATTCCCGATGTACCAATGTGTGTTACGCTGAGAGTGACGCATCAACATTTTCTATTCAGGCAGGGTTACATCAATGCGCAGCCTATTGCAGTGTTTTGGTATGCTAAATGGAGTAATTAGTTGTTGGCAGTTGGAGAAATTGCACGCTAGCTACACATTTCTGATTCCAGTAAGTTCTTTTGAAATGACGTTTGACAGGGTAATCCTTCGTCATCTACTTTATACTGCTACGACTTGTAAAGTTCTTGTTCCTGATCAGGACAGAAAATTTTAAAAATACAAATTGATTATTTAAACAATCATTTTGTCGAATGAAGGAAAACTCTTTTCGGAGAAATTTTCTCTAGGGCACTACCGATTTGATACCTTCGCGAGCCTTCAGACTTCCAGACATAAAGTAATTTTGCATCACAAGCTTCCTTTCTGAAGAGGAATCAACGCCTGTAGACATGACAATGAGGAAAGCATGGAATAAATTAGCGTGGAGTTCCTTTTGAACTGCTTCTTTCAGTTCGCTGAGAGAGTAAATTTGGTACGGCTACCGGGCATCGCTCAATATTTTGTTGATCAGAGCATGATGCCATGTACCATTCAATTCTTTACCGAAGGCATAAGAAACTTCTCTGTAGTTACCAAAGTGGCTAATAAACGATGTCACGTTGATTTGTGTAAATAAATACCATCATCTTCCACTGATCTCGTGAAATGTAGGTACTTGCAAAAACATGTCGCCGATGCGTTTGACAAGTATTAACGACCATATAGGTATTTGCGAAGTGCAAAATGTTGTTACGCCCGTATACTAGCCTGCTGAATACCGACACATTACCACACGGTAAATAGCAGTTTGCTTCATGGCCCAGAGCTGCATAAAAAAGCACTCAGCTGCCCAGAAAAGGTACCGAAAGCGGCATATAAGTACCAGTGCATATGTTGGTATTTCACTTCCAAAAACATTACATCTCCCACTATAGAGAACCATGCGAGGATGTGAAGCAGTGCTTGCTGTTCACTTATGTTTTCATTGTTGTTCCATTTGTGTGCTTCCATGTATGTTTCACTTGTGTGAGTAGTTGTGTATAAGTTGTGTACCACTTAAGTTACCCCCCCCCCCTTAATTTTGTGTGTGTTAGCATGTGTGTATTCATCGCACCACAAAGTGAACACCAAACACCCAGTGCTCTTTCGCATCCCCACAAGTTTTCATTAGTGGGAGATAGTGTAATTATTATCTTGTTATGATAATCAAAAGGAAGTGGCGTCAATGGGAGCGAGCACGCGGCGCATTATATACGAGAGCACAATTGTGACGGAGAGACAGATATGAAGTGAAGGCAGCCCTCACGATGCGTTCACAGGAAGAGGAGAGGGGGAGAGTTGGCGCATGCGCATAACGTAAGGACGAACACAGTCTCTTACAAAAGCTGCTTCGCACCTAAGAGCAATTTGATTACGAGGGACGTCATAGATGCGTGCTCGGGAAATTACAATTATACGGTGTTCTTTAACGTGCACCTAAATTTAGGTATACAGGCCTCAAGCACCCCGTCTAAATTCAGACACGCCGGTATTCAATCCACTGACCTTAAGGTAAGCATCCCGATGTATTAACCACTTGACTACCATGACGAATAAACATGTATTACAAAAGCAGTGGTTTTGTTCCGAGATACTGCCCCAGGTACGTGGTTGATTTCATTTGCGGTTTTATGTACACAACAAAACATGGGTGGTTTTAATCACTGCTTTTCAAACACTAGTTTTCAGCGAAAGCTCCATATTGCAAGACTATATAAAAAACCGTTCACCACGAGAGACTTCACGATCTCAATTGTCTGTTCCGTCTGTTACGTCGTTAACTACGCCGTATCCAAGCGCGCGAACCATTAGGAGAGTCGTTAGTGATACACTTCTCAGAATCGTACGCAAGCACGCGTGCCATTGGCTGCGTTATTTTTATTTATTTTTTTATTTTTAAAATACCAAAGACAAAAAGTCCAAGCAGGGTGAGCAAAACGCATAACAATAACAGAAAACAAGGTTGGAAATTGTTTTTACGAAATGATTTTGGTTGTAATAAAAACAACCTGGTCACGATACAATTCCAAGGAAGTAATAAAAGTAGAACAGTATTTGCACAAATGGTTCACAGGCGATTGAGGAATGCAGTCGTTAGTTTATTCCAATTAGTTATAGTTTGTCAGCAAATGGAGTAGCGAAAACTGTCAGTTTTTGCGAATATTGGTGTTAGGGAATGAGAATAATGGTGCTGATTTGGTCTGCTTATTAGTGACGTCGTTCATAATTTCTCAACCATGCTGCCGAACCCGCGTGCAGCAGTTTGATTGATATGTGGGGTTTAACGTCCCAAAACCACCATATGATTATGAGAGACACCGTAGTGGAGGGCTCCAGAAATTTCGACCGCCTGGGGTTCTTTAACGTGCGTGCAGCAGTTTCAATTTACAACTTCCACAAGGAGAAAGGCACAGATCGTTCGAACGCCCAAACAGCACACAATTTTCCAAGAACAGCGCCGACAACTGATCCGGGAAAGAATTCATGTTCACCGGGCCGTTGCAGCAGTCCACGTGCAAAAACAGACCCGGCTGACTAAACGCAAGCAGCAACTGCAAAGCGGGAATCCGGCAGCCTTCCGAGCTGAATGTAAGCGACAGCGGCGAGTTGAGGAAGTGGCGTTGCGGGCAGAGCAGCGTCCACGTGGCAATGGCGCAAACTCGTTCGCCGGGGCCGACGCCCGATTTCGGCGGGACGTTCTCCAGTGGCACTTTGGGTTCGGCTGCAACACCTGTAATCACCTGTGGCCGCATGCTTCAACTTTGTTGATTAATCATCTCTACGGAGTGCTTGGGTAGTGATTTTTTTTCAAGTTGTTACAAAAACGCATTGTGTTAAACTGTAGTACCATTATTCTGAGTTGTTCGGATCGAGTTATTAATGAAGCTGACTCACGCAATCCTTTCGAAGGTTACCATTACCTGCTTTTGAAGGTAAGTTTACTCTGTCACACAAATTTCCTGAATACAGAAAAAAACTTTTCTGAGCTATCGGGAAGACCGGCAAATGCTTACAAATTATGTTATCTTTATATTAAAGTCATTTATCTCATCACGTACCTATGGGCATCGGAACAAGCTTCAAGTCAGGCTATATATTGATTCTTATTGCTGCTCGTAGCTGACTGGTTAGTTATGGTTACGTCGGGGACTAAAACTACCAACACGACCCCTTGTGAGTCGCTAAGATATTCAAAATGGCCACTTATGCGTCACCAAAAGAAAGGTCACGGTATATTGAGCGAGCGTGTGACGAGCATAGCATAAGCTGTTGCTACGTCAGGTACAGCAGGAACCAAAACTATCTCTTAAGAAGATACAGTGCTTACTTATTCATAAGTAACTCATTCTCACCAATACTTTTTCTAATGTGTTGAAGGATTTTCTTTTCATTGAAGACACTTGTGCGAGTACTGCTCTAATACTTGCATTCTTTGTTTTTCTTAAATGGCTCCTGTTCATTTCCTTTCAACAGGAGAGTGTTTTACGCTAAGGTCCACCAAGATTTCAGTCAAGTACTTCCGTCACGAAAATTCCAGCTTAAAAAAACATGAGCAGAAAAGAAACAAAAGAGAGAGGAAAATGGCAGTTGAACCCATTACCCATTGGTCATTGACAAATGTCGGGCACGCCATGCACTGCGCCTTGGTCACATGCTTTGTAGGCTTAAAAACACGCCTCTTAAAGCGAAGCAATGCCTTGCATACTGAAAGCACTTTGTTGTCTATCTACGCACAAAATATAATTGGTAATATTAACTGTATTATTAACATTTCTCTTGCTTTCTACAATACGTCATAAGTTATTTTCGCAATAATGTATTTCCAAACATATTTACAAATTTTATGGCAACTTCACACTATTGGCGCCAAGCTTGTAGGAAGAGGGCAGCTGGTGGGCCCTTCTTTCTTCTCTTCCTTTTTTTGTCTTTTTTGTATAATTTTTGGGTCTTTCTTACATCTAGTTTCTTTCTCAATATTATTCTTTCTCGATCTTTCTATCGCCCTCTTTTGTTCACGAACAAAAAAAAAGTTAGGAGAATCTTGACGTCATGCAGTCAGCCTCGGCAATACAAGCCTTTTGAAGCCCGCAGCGTCAGCCTAGCACAAACCTTCTGCGTGACGAGAACCACAGTAGCCAGGCTTGCGGAGGCTTCAGAGTATGGCACCCGGTAGCTTTTAATCGAAGCACGCTGGTTCGGCACTGACTAACCGGCTCACACAGGAAATTCAAAAACAAAACAACACCTAGAATTCGATCCACACGCTTTCATATCTTCCTCTGTCTGTGTCTTACTCTGATACTTTTGTTTCGGACTTTCCCTCCGTTTTCTTAATCTCTTCTTTGTTTATTTTTCTTTCAAAGGCTTTCTCTGTGTCTTTCTATACTTTCATTATTTTCATTCTTCTTTTCTATTTCCTTTCACCGCTTTCTTTCTCTCACTACTTTTTTCGTTATTCATTGTCTTTCTTTTTTTTCGCTCTCTCTCTCTCTATCTCTTTCGCGGGCTGTACCTCGCCTAGCAAGGACGAAAGGAAAATAGGAGGAGAAGAACGGCGGGGATGTTAACCAGCCTATAGGCAGCCGGTTTTCTACCCTGCGAGGGGGATGGGGGAGATGAAAGATACAGACCAGAGAGGGAAGAGAGATAAAGTCTCCATTGAACTCTCGCATCTGCCCTACTAGGTAGCGGTGCTCGCTGAGTTTCTGCGGCGCATACTCACCTGAGCCATTTTGGAAGGCACAGCACCAGTTACTGATAGTTGAAACAGCTTCGCCGATTTTATGAAAATTTAGTTTCCAAAACAAGGTGCCAACCGTTTTATGAGCGATCATTCCTGGTGAACTGTGCCAGCTTACCGAGGAGGAACCAACCAACCAACATAACACGTTCTGAAGGCATACTGTCATCATCGTCATCATCGCACGAGCACTCGCGAGCACGTTCTCTTCGTTAGCCGTCCATCACCCCGGGGCTCATCCTCGCGAATGAAATCTCCTGTCAAGTGCATCAGCGCTTCGCCATGCACGTCTTGAAGCTGTACTTTATCGTGACGCCCTGCATCTTCCTGGTCTGCGAGGCGACGACGCTGTTCGCGTCCTTGTTTCAGCAGATCGGCGTCGTCTTCGTCACCCTGATCCTGGGATGGTGGCTAAGCCTCGCCATCAACCGTCTGTGCTGCTCCAAGGGAAAGCCGCCGCCGCCACGTAGGCTCGCCGTCATCGTCGCAAGTACTACACTTTATAAATTTGCAGATTATTGTTTCAGCGCCTTTTCGGTCCACCCATTTGGCACCTACATAAGAGGAGAGGGCAGTGTTTCTTGCCTTCACTACCTCTCCAACAGGAGAGATCGTGAAGGCAAGCAACACTGCTACCACTACCTCTTCATTACTTATCTTTTCGCGTACGAGCAAATTGGAAGCGACAGGCGTTAAGCGTATCAAGATGTCGCGCCTTTCGAATGAGCGCAGTTAAAATTGTCTGCGCATTTGAAAGCGCTCAAAGCGAATCGAAGTCAGCTGATCGCGCATGGCATCACGCGAGCCAATCATCGACTGCATAGCAAAGCAGGGTACGAGACAATTTACAGCTGATTTCCTTCACACATTGCCGAACCGATGTCCTAAAAAATCCACGCGAACGGATTTCTGGCGTCACAAATTGCACCAAAAGCACAGAAAATTGACAGGAGAGAGCAACGTGCTCCTTTTTTGTAGCTGCATAAGTTGCTTAGTTGTCTTTTTTTTAGGTTCAGACGCTTAAAGGGACAGGCCTTGAGAGGTATCAAAAAGGAGGGCTCCACACAATTTTTGCCACAGGGTTTCCTTTAATGTGTTTTACTCTTTTATTTTATATGTGATGTTTAACGTCACAAAACCATCATACGATTACGCCGTAGACGTAATAGTGGATGGCTCAGGAAATTTCGACCAGCTGGGGTTGTTAGTGACTTCAAATCAGAAAATATGTGCCTACACCATTTACACCTCCATCGGCAATGCAGTCTTCGTTGCAGGGATTCGATCCCGCGTCCTGAGGGTCAGTAGCCGAGTACCTTAGCTGCTAAAACATCACGGTGGGTCTCTTTAGTGTGTACGGACATAATGCTTTATCTTTACGGGCTTCTAGTGTTTCGGAAGTGTGCTTCTGTGGATCTGTGGTTAGGGCGCTTGGCTGCTGGCCCAAAGGTTGCATGTTTTATCTTGGCCACGGCAGTCATATTTCGATGGCGGTGAAAAGGTAAAGGTCCTTGCACTGCACCAGTTCTCTGTGCGTTGGAAAAACACTTGGTTGACAACATTTTTGGTGTCCTCCCTTATAGCACCTTTCGTCATCAAATCCTGTTTTTGGAATTTGAAGCCGACATATTATTGTTAGCGTTTCATTTCCATGGAAATGCGACTGCTGCGACCCGTATCGAATTTGCGTCTTTGGCGTCAGCGAATGAGCACCTAAACATTATTTCACCAACACAGCGTCTCTATGGAAGAGACTTCAAGTGGCCCAAAGTGCTTCTATATATAACACCTAATCGTAGTAACACCCACAAAAAAACCAAAATGAAAAAGCGGATACGATAGTATTACCCCGCATACTTGTTTGCGCTACGTTCACGCTGTGTCCGTTTCTTGAGCTGCTCACTGTTGTACCAACTAATCAGGCAAGCCAGTCTTTAGAATTTACGTTACTAACGCGCAGGCTGCGACAGCGAGCACGGATTCATGACGGCCTCCCAGCTGTCTCGCAGAGGCTACTACGTGTTTTCCGGCTCCCAGGACATGCGCGGCGAAATGGCCAGGGGCATGGGACACTATAACGTCGACGTCGTCGAGCTGCAAACGACCAGTGAGAGCTCGATGAACGACGCCTTCCAGGAAATCACCGAGCGGCTCTTCAAAGAGAGTGAGCCTATGGCCACTAAGTCGTTTCGTGGAATACAGTACAATCAGGTTATATATATATATATATATATATATGACGCTATGATGAATAGGCGACGTGGTCTGGCTCATACGCCATGTTTATTCTGTTCTCACTTCTTCCTCATCTACTTCTACCAACCATCGCTTCATACCTCACATGATTCCCCCTCCCCCCGAAAGATTGCACCGTTTATAACATACAAAAAATTGAAGAAGCCAATAAACAGACAACGTCCAAATTCGCACTATCAAGTCCCGACGGAGTTCCACAGTCTCTTTAATCTTTAAGACCGAGGGAGCAGTCCGGTGAACTCTATAACAACTCTGGTGGGCGAGGCTGACTGTTGCGTTCCTGACAGAGCGGGATACACGTGGATACTGACAGTACTGCTAGAACTCTTGTTCGGGCTGACCAAGGTTGGAACGCCTTGTTGCATCGGCAGCTCGGATGTCGTCGGGGTTGCTTGCGTGTTTCTGGACAGACTGTGATGGTGTGCCTGAGTGCTTGCGTTTTGCAAGATGTGCTTCCGCGTCTTTCTCTGCACTTTCTGTGGTGTTGCAGTCGGCGGAATAGCAGGCGCTGGGAGCGTTTCTGGCGACTTTTCTTTGTCCGAAAGTGTCTGACGTCATGTTGGTTTGGAGATCCTATTTTTTGATGCTCTTCAACTGGTGAACGCTCTTCCATTGAAGTTGGCGTTCGCCGATGCCCTCGTTGCAGTCTCTCTCGTTGTTTTCTTAGTTTGTGAACTTCGTTTTGCTTGCTTTGCTGGTGCTGCTCAGGAGATGGCTGTAGTGGCGCCCCTTCTGGAATCGGGCATTCATTTCCTTCGGTGTTTGATGCGGCCTGCAGACAGCTGATGAATGGTGAACTAGTGTCTTGCTTGTCGGGCACAGTTGGCAATGCGTCATCATTGCTAGCATGCTCTTCAGAGGCTTCGGTGACGGGGTTCATTAAGGGTACTTCCGAAAGACAACTGTGTACGATGTTTGATGTATCATGCACTTCTGAATTTGTTTGATTCATGAATTGGTGAGCTCTGCATGTGGGCACCACACGTGTCATGGCATTACTAGGTTTGAACTGCAGATTTTGGCAAGTCAGCGGTGCCGTGGAAATGACACGAAGCTCTTCAGGAGATTCTTTTTCGCTGTTCACTGCGAGTAGTTCTTGCGCCTGGTAGCGTGCGACGTTCGATGCGTCTGAGCCTTCTGCTTTGTTTCGACTGCCTAGTGTGTATGCATCGCACGGTGATGAATGAACCCTTCCGGAAGGAACATGGCTTGACAGAGTATTTTCGTGCAGCGTCAGGTCGTTTACCGTGGTCGCAGCGTCCTTATGAGGCAAATGGTAAGCAATAGAAGCGCTTGAAGAGCCGGGTGATGGAAAACCACGTGGTGGACTGCGTATGCGAGGAATGGAATTAAGAGCATCAGGTCGGTGAGCAACGCCTCGCGTCATATGCTGGAGCAAGGACTTTCGAAATGCTGACTTTCGTGTAGAAGGGAGGCGCGCTTGATAGTTAGGTGTTTCCCAAAACACGCATGGTCTTCTGAAAGTAAACTCATGTGCCACTTCGTCTTGAGGCAGTTGTCGATGCGCGCTGGGCTTTCGAATGGTTGAGGACTGCTTAGGAAATTGACGGTAGTGTGCGGTTGTCTCTAGATGGTTGGCAATGAGTAGGTCTTGGTCATAGTCGTTAAAACGGGTAATCATCTGCTCTTTGATTTTTTGCCATGACTCGTCGTTCTCGAATATGCGAATTAGGTAAAATTTAAATGCCTCACCGGGGACGTAGTCGCTGAAGTTGGTGATCATTTCCCGTTCCGACCATGATGCAGCGGTAGCGTGGAACTCGAACAGGTCGAACCAGTCCTGTACAGGTCCATCGTCCGCTGCTCCGGTGTACTTGGGGATGGGGAGGTCGGTGGATGATTCTGTCATGGTGCTGGTCGCTGTGTGCGGCTAGGAGATGATTCCGTAGTCGATGTATGGTCAGGGCGTCTTGTGTAGAACTGCGTCGATGATGAGACACTGATGAAGTGGCTGGGATGTCTTCATCCTGCCGACTCATGTGACGCTATGATGAATGGGCGACGTGGCCTGGCTCACACGCCATGTTTTTTCTGTTCTCACTTCTTCCTCATCTACTTCTACCAACCATCGCTTCATACCTCACACACACACACACACACACACACACACACACACACACACACACATATATATATATATATATATATATATATATATATATATATATATATATATATATATATATATATATATGAGATATGGCACGACGGGAGCGTTGTCAACAAGGATAAATATATTTATTTCCCAACAGTTTCGGGAGGGGTCCTCCCTTCATCAGGGGATGACTTATACTAACATGAGCTTATGAGCTTCCAAACTTCGCTGCTGCCGCGTCCCTCTCGCCTTGAAAGATGTTTGCGAGAGTGAGAGGGAACTAAAAAAGGAAAGAAAAAACAAAAAGGGGAAAGAAAAAAGACGAAAAAGAAAAAAAAGTAAAAAACAGGAAGAACCACTGTCAACACTGAGAACGAAAGCAACTGTCCATGTACGTCCACATACGGTTCATATCAAATGCTGTTCAGTTCTCGACGTGTGTCGGGCCACCCAAGATTGTCGCCGCGGTGCCGGGAGGGTCCGTGACGGCGTGCGTAAAGAAAGGGTTTCCCCGTAATGGGTCGGTCGGCGTGCGGCGTGCGTAAAGGAAGGGTTTCCCGTTAATGGGTTGGTCGGCTATTTACCTTTAATCTTCGTCCGTTTCCCTTCAATGGTCATCAAGTGTTAGGCGAACGTAAACAATTTGTATGTGCATGTGAAAAAAAGGACAGTGTACACGTACACTGTCCTTTTTTTGTATGTGCATGTGAAAAAAAGGACAGTGTACACGTACACTGTCCTTTTTTTCACATGCACATACTAAGTGTTAACGTTCGCCTACCACTTGATGACCATTGAAGGGAAACGGACGAAGATTAAAGGTAAATAGCCGACCGACCCTTCAACGGGAAACCCTTCCTTTACGCACGCCGCATGCCGACCGACCCATTACGGGGAAACCCTTTCTTTACGCACGCCGTCACGGACCCTCCCGGCACCGCGGCGACAATCTTGGGTGGCCCGACACACGTCGAGAACTGAACAGCACGTGATATGAACCGTATGTGGACGTACACGGACAGTTGCTATCGTTCTCAGTGTTGACAGTGCTTCTTACTCTTTTTTACTTTCTTTTTTTCGTCTTTTTTCTTTCCCCTTTTTTGTTTTTTTTTCCTTTTTTATTTTCCTCTCACTCTCGCAAACATCTTTCAAGGCGAGAGGGACGCGGCAGCAGCGAAGTTTGGAAGCTCATGTCAGTATAACTCATCCCCTGATGAAGGGAGGACCCCTGCCGAAACTGTTGGGAAATAAATATATTTATCCTTGTTGACAACGCTCCCGTTGTGCCATATCCCATACTTTCACGAAGACTAACTGGCCCATTGAAATATTACTCCCACTAAATATATATATATATATATATATATATATAGATGCGTAGATAGATGCATAGATAGATGGATAAATGCATAGATAGATAGATAGATAGATAGATAGATAGATAGATAGATAGATAGATAGATAGATAGATAGATAGATAGATAGATAGATAGATAGATAGATAGATAGATAGATAGATAGATAGATAGATAGATAGATAGATAGATAGATAGATAGATAGATAGATAGATAGATAGATAGATAGATAGATAGATAGATAGATAGATAGATAGATAGATAGATAGATAGATAGATGCATAGATAGATAGATGGATGCATAGATAGATAGATGGATGCATAGATAGATAGATGGATGCATAGATAGATAGATGGATGCATAGATAGATAGATGGATGCATAGATAGATAGATGGATGCATAGATAGATAGATGGATGCATAGATAGATAGATGGATGCATAGATAGACAGATAGATAGATAGATAGATAGATAGATAGATAGATAGATAGATAGATAGATAGATAGATAGATAGATAGATAGATAGATAGATAGATAGATAGATAGATAGATAGATAGATAGATAGATAGATAGATAGATAGATAGATAGATAGATAGATAGATAGATAGATAGATAGATAGATAGATAGATAGATAGATAGATAGATAGATAGATAGATAGATAGATAGATGCAATTGAGTTAAGGAAGAGGCAAGCTTCGTGCCCCCTTTTGTAATCATGAAGGGAGCATCTCGTTTTCTTACTCTCTTTCCTGTTCACATATCTCCCAATAAAAATTGTCTACAAATATTCGTAGCGTCGTAAGCTAGTTAGAAGGCTATTCTATTGGTTCCCGATTCCGCTATCACGTTCTATACTTGAAGACGAAGCTCAAGTATTCTACTATTTTCTTTCTCTACAAGTAGCAGAGGCGCAATGCCCAAATGTCTTTCTTCTTAAATTTCGAAACCAAATTCAGCATAGTTACAAATCATCTGCGCTTACTCAGACTTACTCAGACTTTTTCCTCATTACGATGATCATATCCTCTGGCAGCATGCACCGCGTAAAGTGAGGAAAATGAAAGAACGGCAGCAGGAGCGCTTCATTTCAGAGATTGCGTTGCCCGTTTGTTATGAGGGCGTCCTTGCGTCCAGTATGCGCTATGCGTTATATAGGTCAAACTTGTATGCCACCAGTAGATCTTAGCCAGCCTGACGATTGAAGCAACATAATCCGTGAAATTGCGTGCTTGTCTCCTGTGTGTCTTCTTTCGCAGACGCACCCCTTCACGCGCTCATCTGTAACGTTGGTAGCGCTGACCTCGGAGAGCTGGAGTGGATCAGCGAGCGAGGCCTTCTGCATGCATTCGACAACACGGTAGTGTCCACTATGAGGCTGGTCAACCGCTTCTTGCCCATGCTGCGTGAGGCTGGCGGAAGGGTGGTCGTCTGTGCTGGACCTTCTGGTGAGTTCACTTCTACATAGCCGAGGTGTCTTGCCCTGAGGTTCTAGTAGAACCTCAAGGCAAGACTCTCAGGGCAAGCTAGCAGTAAACAGTAGTTGTACAGAACACAATTAAGACCAAGACGTTGTTCGATTACGTTACACGAAGAAAGCAGGTACACGACTGGAGAGTTGGTTTACCATACAGTAAATATATCTGCTGCCCAAGCGCCTATAAGCGACTTCATTTTGGTCCTGACAAAGATTTCGTGGTCCGCCTTTCGGACTATATTTATTTCTATCTATTATTTATTTATAAAATACTGCAGACAAAATGTCCCAGCAGGGTGAGCAAAACGAATATTAATAACAGAAAACAAGGTTGCAAAGTATTTTTCTTTACAAAATAATTTTCATTGTTACTTAGTCATGATACAATTATATGTAAGTAACAAAAGAACAGTATTCGCACAAATGGTCACGGGCGTTGGGGGAATGTTTTCGTTAATTTATTCCAATCAGCTACAACTTGAGGCAAAAAGAGTAGCGAAAAGCGTCAGTCCTTGCGGAGATCGCCGTTAAAGCATAGGATAGGAAGGCCTAGGAGGTCTGCTTAAGAAGGGAAAAACGTACACTGGGGTGTAAAACGATAGTCAGTGGTTTACTAGGTCGGAAATAAAATCTAGATGGTATTTTTGTCCGTCTTTGTAGTATTTCTTTACTAATTGCAGTTAGTAGTGCAGTAAGGTAGTTGGTTGACTTAAATTTACTATAAATAACCGCACTGCTTTCTTTTAAATTCTTTCTAGGTTTTCAATGTCAATTTTTGTGTGGGGATCCCAAACTATGGAGTAGTACTCAAGTTTTGGCAAAGTTATGAAAAAGTGGGTCAGGAGGCGAAGCAGTCTTCAGCTTGTTACAGAGAAGGCAAATTTTCCGAAAAGTGGCAGAAAAAATTTCATTTATGTATTTATGTGTATATTCCAGGATAAAGTACTCGTTAATGTTACACCTAAGTATTTATAGGAGGCTACTTTATGCAAAGGTACTTCGGTTAAATTGTGTATGTTGTCTGAGAGGGCTTCTTTGCGAGTGAGAGAAACATACACATATTCATTTGAATTAAGAAGCACTCCCCATTGTACACAACATTTTGAGGCATTGTACAAGTTAGTATTAAGGTCGCATTTGTCACTAATGCTAGTTACTTCTCTAAACAAAACATAATCGTCCCCAAGTAGACGAATTTGTACAGGAGTGCTAATTAAAAGGACAATTTCGTTTATGTATACCCAAAACAGTAAACACATGCGAATAGCGTATACACTGCTATGAACAGCTCTGCAATATCGTACGGTGTTACGTGGCAAGGAAAATTGAGAAGTGCTGCACGAGGTTATCTCATTATCTCAAACACGCTCTGTTCATACACAGGCCAGACCTCACTCTCTTCACAGCTACCAGCGGATGCCTTATGGCGCCATAAAGCAAATCGCTCCTATTGGCTGGCAACCAAGTGTCGCCTTTGAATACGCTCATTTACACGAAGTGTCTGCGTTTTCGAGCGCCACCTTTCATGGTATGCTAACATTATACAGTAAGTCACACTCGCGCATAGGAAGAACAACGGGGAGAGCAATCATCTTTCATCCCGCTTCATCAATGTCATAACGTGCGCTGACGTAACTTGGTTACCATGTGCCATCCGTCCCTGCGTAGCTTCCAATGCACTAGTCGAGAATAGCGAGAAAGCTCTTACACCGTGCTATGTAATCCTTAATTTTTTTTGTTCTTGTCCCCTTCAAGAAATGTCTGCCACGATTCCATTGTAAGACAATACAGTTTGAGATTAAGGTAGATTTTTCCATGATTCAAGGAGTGGTATACGACACCTTAAGACCATTTTTATTTATCTAAACTACTGGTGTCTCTTGTTTTTTGAAGTTGTCTTCTTTCTTATCTAGACGAAACTCATCCCGCCTCGGCCCTTACTTGCAGGCCGAATCGCAGTCCCTGGAGCGGGAGTCTACAGCATGCTCAATGCCGCGTTGATATCTTTCGCCGACTGCCTACGTCGCGAAATGGCGAAGTTCAGGGTTCACGTCATCCTAGTGGAACCCGTATGGCTGAACTACAGGTACGCGTCCACAACAACGACAGTGAAAAGTACTGACCACTGGAATAGCCAGGGGAGGGTGGACAGGTTCAAACCCACCTTCCCCTCCCTACAAAATTTGTCTGTTTTGTATCAGTGTATCAGACCACTTGTCTGTACAAACTCTTTAGACATGTAACAATGCCATTGTGTCTCGGTCAAGCTGTCTCAGTCGAGATTGATTGATATGTGGGGTTTAACGTCCCAAAACCACTATATGATTATGAGAGACGCTCAGTCGAGATAGGGATATATATTGAACGTCAATTACTATTTCTACAGTTGTGTTCCGAGTGATTTTCAAGTATTACTGTTTCATGCTAGATCCTTAGCTACAGTCATGGGTGGAAAGTTCTGCATTTATTTTCACCTTAACCAGGCAAGTAACAGGCTCTTTTCAGTTTTACTGAGTTTGTTCTCGCGAACCGGCCTCACGCGCTCTGCCTTCGAAACTTTCGTGAATCAGGTCAGGCGATCTTTCGTTTAATTTGTGCATTGACTTCATCAGCAACAAATACAAATTCAATTCAAATTAGTGCAGTGTGTCCTAAACAGATGCAGTCTGTTTGGCCCTGAAAGCATCTTAATATTGAATAAAAGAAGCAACTCTCACGGTCTCTTACGTTTACGCATAAGACGCCTCCAAAGCTAAAGTCATCCTTTTTATATCAGTTTTTTTATTCTACAGTGTTCATCCTACCATACCCTACTAAAGCTTTCTGCTCCTAACGTACTTTTCCACTGCCTCCGGGGGCAGACGCGTTAGAAGCTTTCTGCATATTATAGGGTTTTGCAGTGTCCTGGAAAATCACCCCACTTTTTACCAACCAGAATGCCACCTGATGCCACCATCATGTGATGTCATAATGTCGCCACAAGTTTCAGAGACCTCTCGCGTTGTGCTGTCATCACACGACAATGATTTCTTGCATCATTTTATGTCGACGCCAAGGCTGTCGAAGTTTGCTTCTAGTGTTTAGTGAGTCATCTAAGGGTTTGTGTTAAAAAGACAGAAATTATGAGGAGCTAACCTCCTTGCGCTCGCATGAGGTCCATTGAAGCCGTCGTTGTAAGCAGCGTCCTGTCGGACCGAAAACATGCATGTGTTACACATACCATACATAGAGCGTTCATGCGCGCAAATGATTTGAAAATAGACCTTATTCTGTCCGTCTGTTCACGCATCCGTCGCGTTTATCTGCCCGTCTTTGGATCTGTCCGTCCATCCGTATTCCATCCGTCCACCTGACTGCCGTGCGTCAGTTGTCAGTCCGCCTGTCTGTTCATGCATCCACCTGTCTGCTGTCGTTTATGTTAGTCGCCGACTTCAACGTAGCCATTATGGGCCTTGGTACCTAGCTGCCGTTCACCATCAGCGTTCACATCGTGAATCATCTGCAAATTTTTCCATGTTCCTTTTAACTCTTACGGGCCTTTCTCTCTAACTCTTCATTCCTGTGCAGAGTTGTTGTGGTCACCTCTATTGAGATACGCCGCTGCACTTTTCTCGTGAATTGGCCTTATTCTCGCTGACTACAGAACTCCCTTGAGCCAAGTCCACTCGGCGGGCATTGGTGTCAAGGAGTCGGTGAGCAGTGTGAGCCGCGACGTCTTCGACGACTATTCTCTGGGCTACGTGAACGCCTTCCGAAACCTGTGGAACCACCGCACCACCCGCTGGTACGTGGGCCAACCCGACGTGATGGCTCGCTCCACCTGCCTCGCCGTCAGCGACGACCCGCCTCAGTACGTCTACCCTTGCGGCTATTGCGAGGAACGGGCAGTAAACGCCGTCCTCGCCTACATGCCCACTCAGGTCGTCGACCTAGTGCAATGCTTCTTCTACCAGGCGAGTATGCGGCGCAACCCTGCGTTCGATTGATGAATGAATGAATAATTGTAGCGAACAAGCAACCAATCGAGAAGACCTGACTCAGCTCACTTGGTGGACAAATATTATCAGGTTTTAACGTCCCAAAACCACAGTACGATTACTAGATTGATTGATTGATTTGTGGGGTTTAACGTCCCAAAACCACCATTATATTATGAAAGACGCCGTATTGGTGTGCTCCGGAAATTTCAACTACTTGGGGTTCTTTGACGTGCACCTAAATCCAAGCACATAGGCCCTTTCGCCTCCACCGATAATGCGGACGCCATGGCCGAGATTCGATATCGCGACCTGCAGGTCAGCAGTCAAGTTCGTTGAGGGGGTGCACTAGACTTCACTTGCTCACAAGATAAATGATGTGTGATTCGATATAGCAGTGCATTTATTCATTCATTAACTGCTGTTATCAATAGGTGAATTGATGTTCATACTAGTGTCCCTCCTGCCATACATTTATCCTCATAGTTTCAGCTCGTTTCCCTGAAGATTCGAAAGCGTTTTTAACAAAGCGAAGATATAGCAGATGAAGGCTGACACAAATACGAGATTGACATGGACAGGCATTGTGATCAATATGTCGATGAGTGATGATAAGTGATGCACATGGAGTGAGGGGCTCAATGTACTAGAGATATACTTCAACAGGACAGACTGTTGTATGGCGATTCGTTGTGTAGTGCTGGTTAACGTATGGCTGATGTGAACAACATATGATCAAGTCATTGCTTACGTTAAGTAGTGTTGTTGGTCAACAGGAGCGCCAGGTAGTGCCAGCTATTATATCTCAATCACTTTCATTCTCTCACACAGAAAGGAGGATGTAAAAAAGCGGTTGTTTTTAGACTGGCTCAAATGATGTCAGGATATCTGCCACTGTCATAAAAGCGAAAACTATAAGAATGTTGCATGCTGGTTGTGCTCACATATGGGGTTTCATTGAAGATACTAAAGTAACTACCGAAAGAGTTGAAAACGACGACGCCTACAGTCAAACGTCAAATATAGGTCTAACATTCCAAATAGAATTTGGCAAAATGGGTGAGCGAACAAACACCGAAAGCATGAATTCTGGTGGACATCAAGTGAAAGAAATGAATATTGGCTGGTCACGAAGTCAGGCTGACGGTGGCCCTAATCTTAATGATAATGATACGACAAAAAAAGTATTGTTCGGGTGCCCCTTAGGTAGACTGTTACTAAGCGCCAAATGTATACTGTGTTCACGCACTGTGATTCCAGAGAGGCTTTCGCATCTCGATAACTAACACACTAGCACAGCGCAAAACAATGAGTAGTTATGACGTAACTACAGAAAAAGACAAGGGCAGGACAATACAATTCCAGTTGAAGTCAGCATTATTTCTGTCATTGTGTCTTCTGTACTTACGTCGTAACTACTCGTGGTCTTGCGCTGTGCAAATATGTTGATTCCCAATCACCAACTAGCCCAAGCATCTGTCTTATTGATAACCAACAACCCGAGCCGGCCCTTTGCCCAATTATATTTATCTCTTTCCAGCCATTCGCCAGGCTCCGGCTGGGGTTCGAATTGAACGGATCTGCCAATTCCACCTCTAGCCGGCGGCGCATAACCAGTCCAGGATCCGTGCAGAGGTACTTGCACTCTACTCTGTCACCGTCGGCGCCTATGCCGTCGCAGATGTCGCCCTTGTCGACACCGGCACGCGAGTTGCAGGCCATGCGGAGCGACTACTTCCCGTCGACCGATCACACCGCGGAGGCGACTCCGCCACCCGCGACACCCCCGCCCTGTGTTCGCGTCACCGGGGAGTCCTTCATACCTCACCGGTCTGAAGGCAGTGACCAACCATGTGTTGATAGTGCAGGTAGGAAGCGTTGTGTATTCATCTACCTTTACACTCAATGAACTGCCTCTTGCCAGTGTACCACCTGTTCTTTTCATCTTCGTTTTACTCGGCGACAACTTATCTTGGCAATGTAGCGAAAGCTACGGTGGCGGGCATTCGCGCATTTGTGTTACTGCGCAAGTATTCCGGCAGATTGGGGACGATGCCATTTCCGATTTCGGTTTTCCTCAATGACAGCTTTCGACATTTCGGGCTGACCACACCTTACTGAAGCATACACGTTGCGTTTGAGTTGCTTGGCTTGCTTCGAAAGCCACTTTATGCAACATATTCAGTATACCACCGATAAATAGATGGCCAATGTGCGGCCGCAAATGGTCCAGTCGGCATCAGAGACGCCAAGTTTTGCGCAAGATGTTGGTTATCATGGAGTGCCAACTCTCTCGAACCGACACCTTGTTAGGCTTCAGACATTTGTTTTGTTTTTGAAAAGGAAGAAAGTTTTACTTAATGCAGTTCGGAAACTATGAATGTCGGAAATTTAAAATGGGTACTACTTCATGACTCGTGCACACTCAAGCGTTGGTTGCAGTTCTGCATCTTTCGCGGTCCCGTTATGAAAAGCTTTCGCCAGTTTATCACTTACCCACCATGTGGATCAATTAAAATACGCCAGCACGCTCGCAATCGTCATAATCAATGACACGAGCGTGCATTCACACAGGGAATAGTGAACTAAAACTCAAGCTTGTGGAGCGACGGCAACGCCGCACTTGGCTCTGGCGGCAAGCTCAGAGGAATTCGAGGATAGGCGCGGCAGAAGGAGAAAGCGATTCAGTGTGTTTCTCTGAAGCGATAGCGCGTGCGACACGCGCAGAACGCGTTCTGCAGTCGGTGCGGGGAGCTTCAGCACCGTGCCGTCCACCGTGGCGCACTAAATCAAGACTCTAGCTGTGCGAAGTTGTCTTGGCGCGATGGTAGAAGCGACAAACGAAAGCGTCGGTGAGGTTTCAAGTATTGTTGGGTCGTGGGCTGCCACAACAATGCAGGCAATACCAAGGGACGCTTTCCACGTGTAAAGTTGTATAGGTTCCCAGGCTAGTCATGCCAAGGGAACCGAACGCTGAGCCGCTTTCGCGAAAGATAGAGGGTACATGATACGAGAGCCGAAACAAACGAGACGAACACTTAGCAAACTGACTCACGCTTGTTAAAGGCTTCGAGCTCAGCTTGAAGCCTTGCGGCGACGTGAGCGGGTTTTGGTCCCGCGGCTAGGAGGACATGGCTCTACAACTTCTCAGACATTTTAACGCCATCATGCTGCAAACGTTTGCATATGACAGTACATGGCTGCTACTGCTAGGTACCACATCAAAGCAACAAATATATGATTTTCATAAATTTAAATGCAGCACATCGATAGAGTACGTGACTTCACGTCTTCAGAATGAGACTTACATGGAAGCATACGCCGTGCTTCCTATTTTTACAGACCTGAGAAATGCATTTTGCAGCAACTCGGGTGTCCTCGTCTGCTATCGCCTGCTCCACATCATAAGCGTGACTAACGAGCTTTACTTCTTTTTGATAGATTCAATTTTCGGAAGTGCTTCTCCAGCCATGAGATCTTCTTGACGCCGCACTGCAGGTGTTACCTTGTGAGGTGACTCTAATGCACCGCGCGCTCTGCACGAGCACGTAAAACAGCGGCAGAGCGTTGGCGGGAAGGGAAAACGTGCAATATACATCCCAGATTTCTGCTTTTCTACCAGAGATTGCACTGCCTGTTCAGAATCGCAGCGCCACAACGTGTTGGTTTAGCTCCCTATTGACAATGATCGTTTTATTGATCACAATGGGTAGCAATTAAGCCGAGTAAATAGCGAATTGAGTCGGCGCAGGTACTAGCCGAATGTTTAGGGGTTTTTTTTTGCGATTTTAGGTAAATTACTGGGCATTCATTCTTCGTTACTTATGTAGCTTAAATAACTTTAGATTTCGTTAATTTGTTTAGTATTGTTTTTTACCATTACCGGCTTTGCATTACAGCCAGAGTTGCCTGATGCTAATGAGCTAGCGAGCAAATAATAATCATGAAATTAGCCCCTCTTTCAAAAAAAGAGCACGATTTACACGAGGACGTCCAAAAGAAGTGGAAATGTAAATATCTCACTTATTGCAGGTGCTCTTAGTTATGATGAAAAATGTCCCTGACATACGAAGGGGTGCTGACGAAAATCACCGTTATTTCGTACAAAAACAATTCTAAATGCATGATTAACGTTACTTGTTGGTTCTGCTAACATGGGTTCTACTTCCACATTCTATCACTCAAGCTTACCAACAAACGTGCTATTGGTGAACGTGATCATCATGCTAACTGCATTTGCTGAAAGAATGCAAATTAGCCACACAAAAAAGCGCAACAAGCATCTGGAAAATTTTACAATGACTCGTCGAGAAGAGAAGCCCAAAACCGCAAATATAAGTAAAACTGACAACTCTGTTTAGACCTGTATCACCAACTCAGTGACCATACGCACGAGACAAAGGATGAATGACAAGCATAATGTCACGCACTTTATAAAAATGCGGACGCACTATTGTTACACACCTGATTGCTCAATAGGAGGGTTTTTACTTGGCCTTATTTGTTTTCCGTTTTCGCACGTACTGTTGCGTGCAAAATACTTAGACAAGAGACAACACGTCAGCCCAGTTACACGAAAGAACACAGCACACTGCGTTCGTGTTTTTGTGTGTGTGCATGCGTGCGTGTACATTACACCAAACAATACAGGAGCAAGTGGTCACATGGGCTTTGCGATTGCGTGGCTGAAACGCTGAAGCAAACAGCTACCTTCTATATGCGAATATGTGATTGATTGATTGAATGATTCCTTACTTTACTGAATACTTAATAATTATTATTAATAATTCTATCGATGGGTAGATTGATTGATTATGTTTTCTTTATCACCTCTGTCTGTTTACATGCTTTTTGCCCCACGTTCCACATCAGTGAAAGCTAAGGCGTGGGTTGCCAACAGCGTACCACCACCTTCGCCAATCAACCTCGCAAGCAGGCTGGCGGTCATCAAACAGTTGCCACAGCAGGCGGAGCCACAGCTGTCGCACCAATCACTGGTGCCGTACGTGAGCCCTGATGAGTCGTCCAGTTCAGACGTGACCATCTCTCCCGAGCTCTCATCAAACAGCATTTCTCAAGGCTCACTGTCGAAGTCGACGTCCCCGGTGCCGCCCTTTGCCCAGCCGACGTCCTCGCTTCCGATGTCACCGCAGGCTCTGGCATCACTGCAGCCTCCGGCTACCGAGAAAAGCGACGTCGAGGGCGCCAGTGGCGTTGAAGGTGGCACTGGCGAGGCGTCCATGACGCTGAGCGAGGACAGTGGCTCCCTCGTTCTGAACTTGATGGACGGCACCCAGTGTGAGGTCATCGCCTCTATGTTTGCCTCGGCACAGCGCATGGCACAGGACCACGTGCAGACACCATGTGCCCACGCCAGGTACAAAAGCGTACGCAGTAGGCGTCTCTTGCATCCAACCTACTTGTATGAACAGTAGTGACGGATCGAAACAGGATGAATAGGTCTAAGTGGCATACATACGTTGCTTTCCACCACCTTCAGTTCGAGTCTTATCGGCGTCATTTCTAACTTGAACGCGTAGACGCCAACATTGAACGCGTAGACGCCACGACTTGAACGCGTAGACGCCAACATTGAATGCGCAGAACTTCATACGACTTAAAAGCGTAGATGCCAACGTTGAATGCGTAGAACGCCATTTCTTGAACGCGTGGTCGCCAACGTTGAATGCGAAGGACGCCATGACTAGAACGCATACACACCATTGAACGCGTAGAACGCCACGAGTTGAATGCGTAGACACCAAAAGTGAATGCGCAGAACGCCAAACGACTTGAATGCGTAGATGCCACCTTTGAATGGGCAGAACACCATGACATGAACGGGTAGACCCCAGCCATGAATGCGCAGGATGCCATGACTAGAACGCGTGCGCGCCAACATTGAATGCATAGAATGCCACGACTTGGCTGAGTAGACACTAACATTGAATGCGTAGAACGCCATTATCTTCACAAAGCAAGGTAGTAGTAATATGACCTGGCTATCACAAGTATTTGCGCATACAAGTTGAATGTCACATTTGAATCCGTTAGTGCTGTACTAGGTGTACAAGACGAGCTTTTTTGTGCAACCCACCATGGTGGTATGGTGGTTATGATGCTTGACTGCTGACCCAAAAATTGTACGATTGATTATGAGCCACGGCGAAACGGACGCGAAACGCTGCCGGCCCGAGTGCTTAGTGTTTAGTTCCCTGTTGAGGGCAAGAATGTTCCAATTTAGGCAAACTGGGCTGAGTTATTCATTAAGGTTATTCATTATTATAAATTATTCATTGTCGCGTTCGCTCTTAGGAGCGAACGCCATATACCGGACAGGTGAGAGAACAAAGACCCCAGCTACTCGCAGTTTCTGGAGCTCTATAATAAGGCATCTGTCATCATCGTATCAAGGTTTCGAAACTTAAAAACGTCGAAAAGTGTTATATAATGAAAGGTTGTGCCCTCCTTAGGACTTCCTGTGGCGACAGCTTGTAACTTGGAGTTGATAATAAAAAGTTAATGTGCCACTCTATAAATAACTGGCACTCTGAATGTTCTTGCGTGCAGCGTGATACCACCATTGCCTCCACAAGCGGAGGCCCTTCCACTCGGGCTTATACCCCCGTCGCCAGCCGCACCACCGGTGATGCAACAGTGGTATTTCCGGCCCCGGGGTCCCGAACCGTGGTCTCCGCGGTCACCCTATCACATTGGAGTCCGGCCACTGCCACCGGACGCCATGCGCGTGATCTCACCACCGGATGAGGGTGACTTAGTCAACATAACGCCCACAGGGGAGCACAGTGGCAGCCCCATCGACTCGGCCACTCGAGTGGAGGTAACAAAGTTTCCACGGTCCCTTACACACGTGTTTAACACAACTTGAAGGCGAATGCCATCTTTTCCTCTCGGCCGATGTATCGATACTGCCCCGCTAGCCTTCGGAAGTTTCCTTCATCTTAATAGAATGCTTTGCTGAGCGAGGTCGTGCATTGTCTGAACATAAAAGAAGAGCGCAGAAAGACTAGTACCGGGAGGCAAATATAGACGGAATGTGTGCTCACTACGAAATGATTTTACTATTACATAACTGTGGGAAATATACAGACCGTATGTTACTAATGCGGAATTACTTATACTAGACGTTACGTGGATTGTTTGTTAAGGACAGTACATTAATTGCTACTGAACGAAAAAAAAAGTTACCGCTAGATGCCTACAGGATCAAGTTTTTACCAGATAATGAAGAACACGATTTAATTATTTTTTTGAAAAAGTTCATGGCATTCTGCCATGCCGGCATCGGTACACTGCCTATTTGTGAACATTATTGGGAAATGGTCATGAACTTAATTGATGTTTGAAAAATTAGAGAACCACTGCCAAAGTGGCTCGGACAACATGAGCCACTTATCAGTATAAAGGAATTCTGATGATTATGGGAACCATAGAACTGATTACCTCTGTATGCCCTGTTTATGCACTATATTATTACTGGTTGATGTACTAAAGACAGTAATAAAAAGGAAAAAAATTGGCAGCATATCCACGGAGCGAATGATGGAGAGTGGGGCAAAGCATTCGTCCATCCATTCGTTCTTGCTTCCGTCCGTCCATGCGTCCGTCTGTGTGACCGTCCATGCGTCCATCCACCCGCCCGTGCGTGCGTCTGTTCGTGCGTCTGTCCCTGCGTTCGTCCATGCATCCGCCCCTGCGTCTGTTCAAGCGTCCATGCGCGCATCTGTCTGTGTGTCCGTTCATCCATCTATTGAACACTCCAAGTCCCAACATCTCACATCTTTTCATCATATATTCCCCATATAGAAGCACCACCATGCAGCGGACATTCGAAGGACTAAACGAGAGGTGGCACACGCACACTTTCTTATGGCTTGCGCTTCGGGTCTACTTCCCACCTTTAAACACCTCGAGTTCATGGTATATACTAGTTCACTGTATTCATGGCACTGCGGCCCAAAGCTCAATAAACCATTCTAAAACCAAGGAGGTTACGCCCAGCGTGTATAACGTAGCAACCTTTTCTTGTCAGATAGTGCTCAATGTACATGCCAATGGCTGCTAAGGGGGAATGAGAGACGGGAGATTTCGGCTTTTAGTAAACGCGCACGCTGCGAATTTTTATTGTTCAACAACGCACAGAAGAAATCTCCCATCGGTACCACCTTGGAGGTCAAAATGTAAGACTGGTTACACACTACTACTACGAGGGATGAACGGGTGCCGCTATAAGGAGCTTCGGCCCTATAGAAAAATGTGGCGTTGTCTTCCGCAGCCGATAAGGCAGCGCTGCTCGACCAGCGCTACGGAAAGGGGAACATGAACATCGCGGTGGCAATAGATAGAACATTGAAAACAGGACAACAGGCACTCGCACCTTCTGCATCGGTTCTTCCTCGCTTTTGTTTGTTTGTTTCCTGCTTTGTTTCCTGCGTTATTGTTCTTATGGTTTGCGCTTCGTATCTACTTCCCACTTTAACCACCTCGAGCTCATTCATGGTTTATACTAGTTCATTGTATTCATGGCACTTCGGCTCAACGCTCGCTAAACCTTTCCAAAACTAAGGAGGTTACACCCAGCGAGTATAACGTAGCAACCCTTTCTTGTCCGATAGTGATCAATGTGCATGCCAATGGCTGCTAATGGGGATCGCAGCGTACGCGTTAACTAAAAGCCGAATGCTCCTGTTTCTCATTCCCCCTCAGCAGCCATTGGCATGTACATTGAGCCCTATCTTTTATTGTTCAACAACGCACACAAGAAATCTCTCATTGGCACCACCTTGGAGATCAAAATGTTATACTTGTTACACACTACAATGGCTACGAGGGACGAACAGGTGCCGCTATAAAAAGTTTCGCCTCTAAAAGCTTTGGCTAATTATGCACTGACCAAATGGGCAGGTGTGTAAACCAGCGGGCCCGGGAGCATGACTTGACGCTCTCAAACGATAAGGGCGCGCACCTTTCCGTGCAGTGTGCAGTGTGTGGCTGTGTGCTTTTCTTTGCTAGATTGCAGGTGCTGGCAAGCAGCAGGGAAATCGTTGTAGGTAAATTGTGTGAGGCATTCTACATGAAAATAAAGGGTGCGGATTCCGTCAACCATACATCAATATATTAACGGGAGCGTGAATTTCAATTACTTTGTCGCAATATGACTTGGTCTAAAAATAGCAGTTTTGCAATGTGTGAGCTTCCGCGTTTGTGATGTACGGTCGGCATAATTCTCTCAATAATTTCATTCTAAAATCAATTCGTAGTGAGCGCCCGCCCCGTCTGCTTGTCATATGTGTCTTGTTGCTTTGAGATCTGTGTTTTTTTTTCACTTTATGCAACCAACGAGGCCTTCCACGGCCTGTGGCATCGGACAATCTTCGGAAAAGGTACGATACAGTGTGATTAATTGATCACGTGATTTTGTGTCATATGTGTCATAATTCGTAAACAGTGGAAATTTGTGACGTCATTGTGACAACTCGGTTACGTCCTCCCGCGATGATTTCTTCCATCACTCGACCCTGATGCCACCGGCGTGGAACACTGATGCCGATCGTGAAATTTCGCGTTTTATGATCGTTCAAATAAAACATATTTGACATGAAATATCATAATCAAACATCATCATCAATATCAAACATCACATATATTCGACAACAGCCGAAGTTAGCCATAATTTATTCATCTGTAATTAACACTAACAAGCCTTTATGCTTCAAGTCAACACCAGTCGTTAGAAACAAGTGCGGAAGATATGCGCTGGTAGTCAGCCGCCTGACCGGCTCGATTTGTCAAGAAGGGCCATATTTTGAGCAAGTGTACCGTTATATAAGGGCTCCAAAGTGCAAAGCAAGACATTGTATTGAATACCAAATGATTTCTCATGGGAGTTTTTGTGACACCTAATCAAGAGAATCTGATGGTCTGTTGACAGCCTATGACGATCATTCCCACAAACACATACAGAAAACAAAATTTACGTGGTAGAGTGGGGTTGAACGTGGGTCCGACTGCACTGGCTTGCGAACTGCGTCTCACTCTTGGAAGAAGAGCTCCGATGCGTTGGAATGTTTTGTGATAGTTTTGCAAATGAGGCGCGTGCATGTAGGGGAACACACTGACCCGAGGTTTAACATTATATATAATTTCTAAAGTGTTTCCAAAGAGTCATTACAAGTTGCTTTTCCAGAAAAGCCTATCAATCCTATGCGATGCTTTTCGCAGTCCTGTTAGTAAACAAGTGTTAATCTTTGTGTTTTTTTTACTTGTATTGTTCATTTGTTTTGCTTGGCTCTCTCTTTTTCTCATCATATAAAGTGAAGTGCTGAAGTTGAGCTTCTTGGTTTCATAATCAGGTCGCGGTTCGATCCCTGAAGCGGCGGTCACATTTCGATAGTGGCGAAAAGGTAGAAGCCTGTGTACTGTGCGATGTCAGTACAAGTTAACGAACGCTAGATAGTTAAAATTTTCTAAGCACTCTACTACAGCCTTTCTCGTATTCATATCGCCCTTTTGCCACGTGAAGCTACTCACACACTCGCTATCAGTTACATATTCAAAACACGATGACTATAGCGTAACGCAGCCAGCGCGTCGACGAGAGACACAAGTTTCACCTTCTCTGCTTGTCGACCTGCATTCCTTCCAGGCGGTGTGGACAAGCCTTTCCACCGGCGCCCCGGGGGACGACGCCACCCCCGAAACGCCCCTACTTCCCGAAGCCTCGGCGCCACCTCTCAAGCGCATGTCAGAGACGTACGCGCAGTATCTAGTAAGGCTTCGCAAGAGCGGCCAGCTCGATGCGGAAATAGAAGACGGGAGCGACTCCTTCGAAGGAGGATCCGGGCCGACCAGGGACCCTTCCCAGGACCAAGGCGCCAGACGTCGCGCCTCTAGCGGCAAAAGCGATCCGGATGATCGCCATTAGTGATAAGGGCGCCTATTCGCGCAAATTATATTATGAACGAAAAAAATTTGTTGCGGAATATCTCTCCTAGGATAAGCTACACGAAAAAGGCTGGTAAATATTTCGGCGTTAATTACTATGATTATTTCATGCAAGCTTTTTAGGCTGAAAAATTTGTATAAAAAACGAACGTATAAATTCCTAATCGCATATACATGTGGTGTAATGGCTTAGCGTCTCCAACGAAGAACGAACGATGGGTGGTCGACGCGGCCGACGTTGACGCCAGCTAGCCACGACACGACGTGGTCGGTCCAGAGCAGCGAAGAAAGACGTCCACTCGACTCGAGAGCTCATTACACACACTACACACTTATTCGCATATCACCTCATAAGCGCACTCAAGGGCGCTTATGTGGTTTTTTTTTTGTGACTACGGGACCTCCTCCTGTATATTCTTACGATGTATTCAATCCTTTGTTTGATTTAGAATATATGATTGATTCTGATTCTGAAGACGCGTAATCGCCACTGCCGAGTAAGACGCCACTCTGCAGCTTAAGACACATCAAAAATAGAGAAGAAGATAACCACCATCCCAAGAATTATGATATAAAAAACCGAATAGCACTCCAAGCCATAATACTGAAGAAAAAGTCTCGGTACCCGTGGAAATGAAACGATCACCTTGTTTGTATGTTATTCTTTTCTTATTGGCCCTGAACATATTTGACTGACTGACCGTTGACTCATGCCGCATTTCCGTTCAATATTTACGATTTCATTTTACAGATTTAATTTCTATTGGATGCTTATGAATATACATCGCCCTCGCCTAATGATCTTGTCACCCGGTTCTTAACCGATCCCGCTTAGTGGGTGAGTGCCACACATGTGAGAGGAACGCCATCATCAATTATCAGGATGATCTCCCTTAATGAAAAGGATTTCCATATACGTGGTGTGAATTACTGTCTGCATGATTGTATAATTTTGTGATAGATATAAGTGTATGTGAGAATTTGTTCGGAAATGTCTCTCTCCGAATAAGTAACGGGAAAAGCAGAGGGTGTGTGTCAAGTTCCACTGCGATTTGTTAAGTTCGAATTGTGTGTCAGGTCCTTGTGAGCCTTGAACGACACTTTTTTTAGATAGCATTGATTCTGCCCCTAAACTAATCGAAACAGCACAGCATAATACTGAAAACCAATTGTACCGCTGCTGTTGCGGATAAAACGTTTAGGTTGATTGCTACTAACCAATTTCATGTCCATGAGCAAAGGGCTATATAGTACTAATAACCTTCTTTTGTAACCAAAACTATCGTGAAAGGGGTGAAAGAATGTGAAGGTTTCCATATTAATTATTCCTTTTGAAATGTTGTGCCATTTATTTGTAGGTTGTATAGGCGTACTTGGTTGGTTGGTTGGTTGGTTCCTCAACACCTTGGCGCAACCCACCTAGGGGGATAGGCCATGAATGGGACGGTGCCTTGCTTTTCAAATTAATTCACTTCTTGAAAGAGAGGGTTGGATTAATTATAGGTAATAATAAAAAAGTGTTAAATTTCTAAAAAAACCTTGAAAAGAAAACATATAAACATACAAAAAATTATACATAAGCAACTGAAGTTACTTTTTTAGCATTCCATTCTTTTAGATTCTTGTATGAAATTTGTAACAGCGGTAAAAACGCTCCTGTGGCTGAATCCAAATGCGACTGCGCCAAATGAAAGAATCACCGGAAGTGTCAAGTTTAAGCCCAACTTTCGTAGGGGTTCTTGTAGTAGGTTTTCCCTTTGAGTTTTGAATTTTCGGCATGACAAAAAGAAGTGCTCCAAAGATTCCCTCTCATTACAATAAAGGCACCAAGGCGACTGTGCCAGACCCGACCTGTGAAGGTAAAAGTTCAATGAGAGGACTCGACAACGCCACCTGGTAATCACTATTTCTTCCTTTCTTGATGAACACCACTTGTTCTTCCAAGGGAACTTTAGCTGTGGGAAGTCTGATACAAATGGAATGGAATGAAAAAACTTTATTTCGGTCCTGCAGGACGCGCTTAGCGCGTAGCGGGCGTCTCCCACGTAGGGACCGACAGGGAGTACCTGGCGGCCGCTTCGTGGGCCTGATACAAACAAAAGGGATTTTTCAAAGTTATTGGCCGTTGTGCGTTTTTCAAAGGTTACAACAGAAGACAAACTGTGGCTCATACCCATTACGTAACAATCGTTTTATCGTACATTCGGCTCTTCGACAGGTAGCAACAAGGTGGAACTTGACCCTGATTCAATCTAGAGAACGCGTGCCAGTGCTGAACTTCAAGCCGCTCGCCTAATCAGAAGCCGGAATAGTATGCACGTCACGGCATCTTCCGTTGCGAAGAAACAAGGTCCAGGAGTTGAAACATCAGATCTTGATAGCAATCTGAGGTCGAGATGCCTTGGAGCGCTACGAGTTGTAGCGTGGTGGTCTGACAGAAATTGGTGAACGCATACTGTTATCGAGCTTCCGCCCGAGTCTTGTGTGTGCCCTTCCTTCTCCTCTCTGGCCCGCGCTTCAGTTGCCGGGCCTCATGTTCTTCGCGCCAGGTGTCTGACACACGATACAACATAAACCTTGCGCGAAGACGCACGAGGGCACCAGACAAAAATATGGGACAACCCCTCAATCGTTTTTCAAGGCCAATGACAAAATCATTCTCCATAAAGTAGCCGCGGTTAAGAAGTATACAGATAATATGGAGGTGAGAAGACACATTCGTCTTCCACCCTGAAGAATGCTCGACCGGGTGTCCTGGCGCGTGTTCGCTAGGAATATGGAAGCATTCACTCAGTCCTAACTAATCCTGCTGAATGCATGATTGAGTACACTTAGAGCAGTCGTATTCGACTATCTGACCATGACGAACGTCACCAGAGCACACTCGTGAGCTCATAGAACAGCCCATAGAAATACCACTTTTATCTTTATCTATTTTCGGAAATACAAAATCACTGCCCGTACTCATGACAAAAGAGGGTGGTTGCCTGCTGACGTGGTCCTTCTCGCCATGGACGTAACAGCAGGACCGAAATTCCGCAATACGATTGTCTTGTGCGAATGAAGACGAAGACGACACATGCGGTGGTGGGTAGGGGAGAGTTGTCCGCCTTAGAGCCACTCGTGGTGACTTTGTGGCGGACCACGTTAGCAGAGACATGGATCATCCCCGCGGTGACCGAGACCGCCTGCTGGGCATGGGCGTGCTCTCGGGCCTCACGTTTCTTGTCCTCTGTCTCACGCCTCCGCTGCGCTTCCTCGTCGGCCTCGTCTCGAACTTGATCTTAGCCGGCATCATCGGCTTCCAGCTGGCGGAGCTCATGGACCGCAAGTACCGCAAAGAAGTCCGGCTCAAGCACCCCACCGTCTTCATCAGTGGTGAGATGTCGTGGCCCCGAGCTCGGATCGTGGGTTTCCTGTCTTTAAATGAGTTAAATGGTGGGCAAATTGGTGCTTGGAAGTCAGTATTATTGTAAGTACCGCATCAAAACGGCACAGCTTTACTGCATGGCGTGCTCCAATTATGAACCACTTTACCAGAAAGAGGAAACCTAACGCTCAAGTGAAAAAAAACTCACAAAACGTTACAGTGAGTGAGTGAGTGAGTGAAACAACTTTATTTGGTCTACCTACATACAAGTAAACTAAACATCACCCAGCTGGGTCCCCTCAGAGACCATCAAGTTAAAAATGACGGCTATCACGCGTGGACCCTCTCGACAGATACGATATGGGAGGCTTGGGCTTAGGTTTTAAGGATCTTCGCCATTTCGTCTTGAGTGAAAGCGGGGCTAGGTGAAGGCGCAGACCCATAAGACCCGCTAGACATTCAGCATAACCACTGCACACCAAGCGGTGAGGGCTTGGTACCGTTCCGGGCATATCGTGAGTGCTGTCGTTAGAAGACCGTGTTAACGACGCACTGAACGTACTGTACAACAAAGAAATAAAGTTTATTTCGACCTTAGTTTTGATAATCTCCATAGTTTCATTCTTTACCATGGGTCTAGTGACGATTCACCTACCGGTCCCTATAAACCATGTGCAGATTGCGGAGCTTGCCGTTTATCTGTTTCGCATGCCTGTGCATTTTGTTCTTAACAATCGACTGCGGCGCTTGGCCGGACATCACAAGCACTACTTTAAATCGAGTCCTCGTGTCTTCTTAGTGCACTTTCAAAGCCATACTGACAGTTTTACCAGCAAAATTAGTTCTTGAGATTTCGCAACGCAACCGCGCAGGCTGCGACAGCGGTCTGGGTTTGCACACGGCCCGGCGCCTCCATGAGCACGGTTTCGAGGTTCACGCTGGCGTTCTGGACCCCGGTTCGGAGGGAGCGACCACTCTCAAAGGCATGCGGGTCCACGTGGTGCCCCTGGACTACACGGACGAGGACAGCATCGTCCAGGCCTACAAGACGGTCACCACTCAACTCGGTGACAAAGGTGCGCCCTTGAGGCGCGAATCATGATGCACTCCTTACAAATGTGTCAAATGCACATGGCGTAATTTCAAGGTAGTCCTTATTACCTTCTAAAAAATATGGAAGTAATGCTTTTATGTGTATTTCAGTCAATCATTGTAACCAGAATGTTATATAAGTATTCCTATTTATCTGCAGTCAGTCACCAGGGCCGTGGTCAACGAGAGGGCTAAAGAGCCTCAACCTCCTTTCCCCCTCGCAAGATTTCAATTTCGCTTGCTAGCATGGTGCAATTTCGCTTGCTAGCATGCTTGAAGCATGGTGCTTTGAAAGAAAAAAACTGTCGAACGTATGCTTATAGCCCCTATCAGTCTGGTTACAGACTGATAAGTTACAGACTGAAGTGACTGAAGTGAGATAGGTTACAGACTGAAGTGACTGGTTACAGTCGCACGCAGCGAGCTGAAATTAAAACACATTGACTGAAGTCAACTCCGTACACATTGACTGCGGAGAAGGCTCCGTTCTACCAATGAGCAATCTATTTTGCTCTCTAATTGCCAGAAGTTGGCACAGCTACAGCACAAAAAGTGCCGTACACAAACGCAGTCACCGCTGCTGAAGAGTATAAAACTAATGGGCATACGCCAACTGTACACGCACGGTCTGTCTTTAAAGTATTGAGACAGTGCCTTGTAAAAAAAATATTGATGTGCTCTGCACATATTGTTTAAATTCTTTGAAATAGCTTCCTTAGGCATTGATGCACCACCTCCAACGCGATTCACCCACTCTAAAGGCTTATTGAATATTGGCTCTCATGGCCTATATTAGAGACTGTCGCAGCCCTTATCGGAGATCACATCGTGAAAACACTGAGATTTATTACTTTGTCAAAAGGGGGGGGGGGCCTTGGAGAACAAATACATCTGTCTGGATCACAATAAAACTCATTCAGACCATAACCCCCACTTGCTCGGCTGCGGCGTGGCTCGCGTGACTTTTATTATTAAAATAGTAATAATAATATCGAAGAACTTATATCCCAAAACTACCATGTCATTGTGAAAGACGCCGTGAGCGAGAGCCCCGAAAACTTCTACCCTATTGTATTCTCTAACGTGCGCATACATCGCACAACACACGGCTTATACCATTTTGCCTCCATTGAAATGCGACCGTCGCAGCCCGCATCGAACCCTTGTAATTCCGGTCAGAAGCCGAAGTTCTTTTATCACAGTACATTCCTCTACGAAGGAAGTGCTCTCAAGACCATGTGTACAGCCGTGGCACAAGATAAACTATTTTCATGTACACCGATGCACTTTGTCAAAAAGACCCGAGTATATACGGGCTCGCACCCGTCGACGCTAGCGTTGGACGTTCTGTCATCACAGCGCGCGTAACAAAGGGGTCGCTTGAACCGCAGAGCTGTGGGGCATCGTGGCCAACGCGGGAGTGACCAACTACGGCGAGCTCGAGTGGATGTCGTACGACGAGCTGCGGTGGCTCGTCTCCGTCAACGTCACCGGCACCATTCGCTTCGTCAAGGAAGGCATCGCGCTGCTCAGAAAGAGCAAGGGACGCATCGTCATCATGTCCAGCGTCCACGGTAGGGCGCACAGGCTCTGGTTGGTTCGTTTATTAATGGCGGATAGGGATGCCAGACATCGAATTGGTTAAAATGTATTGCAGTTCGAGAAATGAAATGACATTAACTTTCACTATTGTATGTCTATGATCACCAGAGAAAATAAAAAGGATAGTTTTAAATGGCTTTTTGAGTGACACCTCTTCGCCGGACGTCATGAATTTCTCAGGGTGATTTTTTTGTATCTTGGCAATGTCGGTGGAACAGCATTTTCTTAAACTTAGCATTGATTCTTCTTGGTTACCCGGTGGTGGTGAAAAGATGCAGCACTGCCAACTGTCATCAGCAGTAGAATCATTAGCCGAGAGCCAGACAACGAAAGAGACGTGGTGCAGTACGTGCTTAGCACCCTGGAACGCCAGCGGCCGAAAGTGGTGCCCCCATGGGTCTGACGCGAGTTGGCTACTGCTCCGCTACGTCCGAGCATGACAGTGTCTCGCTTTATTTGCCCTACCTCTTCCCCCATTATGCCGGATTGTCAGTTAGGTTCTTTTACTCACTCACTCTTAAACTTGGCATGTCAAGTCTGTGGTCTTATCGCAGGAGAGCGTACTTCATTTTGAACGATTAGGAATGGCATATGTCTTCGCAGATGTGTAAAAATGTATGACGTCAAGGTGTTTGTAGCACGAATTGCTAGTTGGCGTCACTCCCAAGTTTCCTTTCTTTTTTTTCCACGTTTTTTCGCTTACCGGGCTTCTAGTAGCAAACGTGTTGTTTTGGTTTGGCGCAAAAAAGTATAATTTACTAATATGAGAAACATTTTCTACATCCCAAAGTTGCTCAGGATATTATTAGATGCGCCGCAGTAGAGGTGTATGGGTTATTTCGATCACATGGTGTAATTCAACGCCCTCTTATATTGCACAATTCACGAACCACCAGTGATTTGCCTTCATCGAAATGAGACCACCACGACACGAACGGGACAGAAGCCTTGTCTTTCGGGTCAGCAACAGAACACTGTAACGATCACGCCTAACGTGGTGTTTACAGCAGATCGAGATATAAAAACTGTGCCATGTATAATTTCCTCTGAAATCGGAAAGATCACACTGCAAGAGTGATCATGTGGGCGCTCGAGACTTAATCGTCTGCCGCACGGAGGAAGGAAAAGGTAAGGAGAGGCCCTGACGTCACTCGTTGTGAAGCCGCGATGAAGCCGGAAGTCGGCCATATTGAGTAGGCAAATTCTCCTCTCTTGTTTACATATGAATGCGAAGCAGAAGGCGCGACTCCCTCTCCGTCTCGGAAAGCACGTGGGCTGCGCAGCGCGTGTGTCGTGACGATCCGAAACTAATGGAAGTGGGCTCATCACTCTGAGCCATCGGGACACCTTCAGCGAAATCGCTTCGTCCGAGTAATAACAAAGAGTAACAGCTCGCTGACAACGAAGCAACCACGAAAGAACGCGCGCTAGATCCACTGAGAACGGCGAGTGCTTTCACGTCATTAATTCAGCAACTGTACAGACAACACGATCGGTCGTGCGCCTTCTACGGTTGCATTCGCCACGCGGCCGACGCAGCGTCCTGCCACTGTGTCCGTGTTCCGCGTGAAAATCACCGGCGTCAGCATTCTGCGACCGTGGGGACTTTGAGCACGGTGCTAGTGACAGTTGAACGTGGTTGCTGTTACGTTGAGATTACATGCAATGCTGGTGGAGAGTGTACCAAGCGGAACAGAAAAGGTGTTTTAATACGCACATGCAAGTTGTTACTGTACACACACAACACGAAACTACGTATGTGCTCATGGTCCTCACGGCGTCTTGCTGGGCTCAACAGCGTCGTCCGTTGTCACAAGCAGGAGCACTGCTCAACCGTCACTGACCTGCAAGGCGTTTGTCGTCATTCAGCTTCGTCATGGTGCCCAACGCCATTTCGCTGAACACTAACTGCTTCATCCGCGTCATCCGCCGCACGACACATGGATATGCACTTGTTCTACGCACTGTTGAAACCCCGTGATGAACAAAGAGATTTGTAAACGTTGCTAAGAGTAATGTAACAGCCAGACGAACACTGCGTAACCAATAACGTGGCGCAGAGCACAGATATTGTCCGCCACGGCTCAGCACGAGACCTGGGGAGGCACACATTCCGCCGCCAGCCGCGGCCGCTCACTGCTAGACCAGCTTCACTGCGCAACACGTACCCATAGCAACGCCGCCATTGTGCCTACTGAATATGGCCGCCATGATGTCATTTCCGCCACATTTTTTACGCCCTGCGCCGGCTGGGCATGCTCTCTCCTTACCTTTTTCCTTCCTCCGTGGTCTGCCGTCTACGTTGCCATAACCACGCTTCTTCACTCACCGAAACCTAGACGGTATAACCTAGAGTAACATCTGCGGCTTAATGTCCTAAAACCACGATATGACATGATACACGCCGCAGGGGAGGGCTATAAAAAATTCGTTTTTGAACGCGCACTGACGTCGCACTGTAAACTGGCATCTACCATTTTGGCTCTATCAAAATGCGACCGCTACGGCTGAGTTCGAATCCGCAACGTTCTGCAGTCAGCATTCGTGCTCCTTGAACGCTAAATCACTGCGGCGGACCAACCTAGAGGGTACTCAGCAGCGTAATGCGGCATACAGGGCCAGTCAAAACTTCACAGACCACTATTCAATGCAACATGGCCTGGGAATTTTTCACCACCCGACACCTACAACGCTATACGTTAAATATACGTAGGCTACTCACCAGGGTGAGTTGACTTGCTTCAAGTAACGGGGTAATTTCGCTCCTTGCATAAAAGTTGGTGCACACAAACTACAAGCCCGTAGTAGTCTACGCACACGGGACGTATCAGACCATAATTGGTCAGGTCATACTCTGAACCGGTGCCATAGTTGCTAGACTATGAGGCATCGTTTAGACCAAGATATTGAAGCACGCGTTTACTGCCACATTTTTACAAATTCGTGTGTCGCCCACGAAAGCAGTTCCAGACTGGGATGCTGAGCGCACCCCAGTCTGTAACGCTTAGCAAGCTTCGCGACCAGTTTAGCTTCTTCTGTTAAGATAACTCACAGTGCGCAAACAGCCAAGTTGGCTCGAGAACTCACGCAAGCACATGTAATAATCCTCACATGTTTGGTGCCGCGGGTATGAGTTTTGACGCCCTTCACCACAGATCAGATTAATATATATAACACGGTGACTGCTGCCTTCATCAACGTCACAACCACGTGACAGCATGACAGTTTCTTGTCTCTAGGCTGTAACTTCTGTATCTTGTATACTTGCTCGACGTTATAGAATATAATAACCGCGCATCAGACTATGGCCGACAAAGATAACACACACAGCACGGTGTGTGCCATCTTCAATCTTTGTCTGCTGCGCTCTTCTTATATTCAGTTATTTCTTACCAACTTGCCCAGCTTTGCACGCTTGATATATTTTTGACATTCTTTATTGTGTACACTGTAAAGTTTAATGAAAGGGAACACGCGAGCGCATGGCCCGGTCTCTGCTGCGGCTGCCTACAGCACCATCAACCGACAGCCAAGGCAACCACGTCGGATTTTGATGTCATTCTTGCATAACAAAATAACGACTCATGGAGGTTGCACAAGCTCTGCTGGATAACACACTGCTGCTCTATTTGATAACGGTTTATTTAGCTCTCGGTTGATGGTCGTGTAGGCAGCCGCTGCACAGCGCAAGCCACGTGCTCGCGTGTTCCCGTTCACAAAAAGTTGATTTGATTGATTGATATGTGGGGTTTAACGTCCCAAAACCACTATATTATTATGAGAGACGCCGTAGTGGAGGGCTCCGGAAATTTAGACCACCTGGGGTTCTTTAACGTGCACCCAAATCTGAGCACACGGGCCTACAACATTTCCGCCTCCATCGGAAATGCAGCCGCCGCAGCCGGGATTCGAACCCGCGCCCTGCGGGTCAGCAGCCGAGTGCCTTAGCCACTAGACCACCGCGGCGGGGCCCGTTCACAAAAAGTGACAGTGTACTTCGCATTGCACATATATCTGCCTCTGTGATTTTTACCATGCATTTCGCGCACTTGTTGGTGCAGGCCGAATGTCCATACCCGGGTCCGTGGGAGCCTCGGCGGCGGCAGCGGCGCTCTGTTCGCTCGCCGACGGCCTGCGGCGTGAACTACACAAGTGGCAGGTGAACGTGTCCACAGTGGAGCCCATGCTGTATAAGTGAGAACCGACCCCTTCTTGTAATATTTTTTAGAATATCTTGTAAGAAACTATTTTTATTCACAGTAAAAAGTTACGTATATATGCCTTTTTTAGTAAAAGACGCAGATGCAGAATACGTGCGTGTTGTTATGGTGCCCCAGACATGCGCAATAATTGCTTTTTAATTGACGATTGCACAAGTATGAACGCTAAACCTTGAGCAACATTGGTGGGTGCTGCGGATGGGGTCGGCCGTTTAAAGTACCTGGTGCCCTTGAGAGTGGACAGACAGACAGACAGACAGACAGACAGACAGACAGACAGACAGACAGACAGACAGACAGACAGACAGACAGACAGACAGACAGACAGACAGACAGACAGACAGACAGACAGACAGACAGACAGACAGACAGACAGACAGACAGACAGACAGACAGACAGACAGACAGACAGACAGACAGACAGACAGACAGACAGACAGACAGACAGACAGACAGACAGACAGACAGACAGACAGACAGACAGACAGACAGACAGACAGACAGACAGACAGACAGACAGACAGACAGACAGACAGACAGACAGACAGACAGACAGACAGACAGACAGACAGACAGATAGATAGACAGATAGATAGACAGATAGATAGACAGACAGACAGACAGACCAAGATTTTTGCGTCGAAGGTCCCCAAGAAATATTATCATCTTAAAAAAATTACACCATCTCTCACTAAAGGGCACCATGAGTAGCACGTGAAGCAGCGCATGGGTCGACTTCCGTTCACCAGGGGCACCTTGTCCGATGGTAACGCGTCCCAGCAAGTGGAGCACACCATGAGTTCGATGAGTTAGTTTCTGTTGCTGTTACTCGTCCCGAACACTTGTTGGAGCATGCCACGTGGGTTCACCACCACGCGACGCGGGAACACGTTGTTTGATTGTACGTCTGCAGAATCCCGTTCCCCGACGCCATCACATGGTTGCTCAGAGAGTGTAAGGGGGAGAAGCCACAGCGTCTTACCCAGCGCCTTACACAGGCCGGAACTCGCTAGCACGTGAACGCATTCCGGCAGTGCTTGGGACCGCTATTGCACGTGCGCAGCGCGAGTGGTTACGCTTTGAGCTTTGCCGTAAGCTGCTTCGCATCTAAAAGAGGCACTGTGTGTGAACACGAAAAATAAGGAAGACTCGACCTTCTGCTTGTGCCCGTGTTTGCACACAACCTGTCCATTTTAGAATGAATAAGTACGAACTAGCTCAGCTGTGTAATAGAAACACGAGACGGATCAATCTGCGCTTGTCCTGATGCATTTGTGCCCGTCTTAGTTGTTTTCGCGCTGTTTTTTACGATAAATGTGTGCCGACAAATCCAAGTTCACACGCTTCTCACTATTCTCAAACTTAAGTCAATGTAAAGGACTTACAGCATTGCTAAAGATAGGACATGCGCTTACGTACGAGAAAAATTTTTAGACACGGACTCTTAGATTACACGTCAGGATTACATGTGAAATTTAATTACATGTGAGGTGCAGAGGCGCGGATAGACATGAGATAATGTTACATGTACCGTAGTGCTTGAGACTGGTTTCTTTGAACCGCCCGACATGTGAAATAAACATTTTGGTAAACCCGAGCGAAATCATTATATATCATTAAGTATATATCATTAAGAAGCACGAACATGTAACCAGTCATCGTGAAACACTTCAGCGCTACGTCGGCTTGAACCTTCTGCTAAACAACGGGGCCACTTTCTTCAGCTTTTGCTGGTTAACCATTTTTACTGAGTGCTTGGGTGATGATTTTTCTGAAGACTTTTTTTTTCCTAAATTTGAATTGTTCTTGTTGTTAGCCCTAAATGTTAAAAAAGTGGCGCGGTTTCTTCTGCATCTGCGTATGATTATTTAAAATCGAAAGCTGTGTTTTCTATTGTTTTTAGCGAAGTTTTTTAGGCTTTCATAGTACGTTATTTATAGATTGACATGTGTGGTTTAACGTCCCAAAATTTCATGATGTACGTTGACGCTGTTGTTCTCGCGGCTTCTCATCGGACCAAAAACAGCTGCTATATACCGTACGTGGTGTTCATAACGCGCACATAGGTTAAAGATGAACCGTGTTAAGTCCGTGCATCTGTCTGCTCGTTCGTTCACTCATACATCTGTCCATCCGTCTGTCAATCCGCCCTTCACTTTGTATACTCCCGAGTGTGTTCGGTGGACGCCTGAGCCAATTGAGACGGAGTCGGTCAGAATGGAACGCAATGCACGCGTCTCACTTTTTGCATGATTGAACACGCTGGCCACTCGCGACCGGCATAGGGTCCCTAGATCTCGGGACCTTAGACTGGCATTTGCTGGCGCGCCCCGGCGGCCACCTGGGACCGTCGTATTCATTTCGTAAACATTTCATAATCGTTCATAAAGCGTCGCTCCATTATCGGAATTCACGTCGTGGATCGGCTGTCAATTTTTCTTCTTAGCTTCCCACATCGAACGAGGTCTTGCGTGACCTTGGGGTTTCGAGGCACTTCCTGTTCGCTCGTGGTTCATTAGTGGTTCACAAATAAAGTCGCGATCGATAGATCGATCGATCGATATGTGGGGTTTAACGTCCCATAACCACCATACGATTATGACAGACGCCATAGTAAAGGGCTCCAGAAATTTCGTTCACCTGGGGTTCTTTAACGTATACGGGCCTCCTGGAATTCTTTAAGCACACGGCCCTACAGCAATTTCCCTTCATCGAAATGCAGCCGCTGCAGCCGGGATTCAATCCTGCGACCTGCGGGTCAGCAGCCGAGTACTTTAGCCACTAGATCACCGCGGCGGGGCACAAATAAAATCGCATAGTACCGCTAGTGTCCAGACGAGCACTGCTGTCATACATCCAGTGAACTTCGTGGCATACGTCGTTCAAACAATCCATATCACATTAAGTGTCTGTACTTGTATGCGTTTTTTGCTCTGTAGGACTAGGATAACGGACCCCGAGAACGTGAAGATTGGCATCAACGAGGTCATCAACAGGATGAGCCCCGCCATGAGGGAAGAGTATGGCCAAGTCTACCTGGACGCCTTCAAGAACTTGATCCCGAAACGCATGCAGAAGCACATGCACGTCAACCTCAACGACGTGTCCAAGGCAGTTCACTGGTGAGATACAGACAAAGTGATGTTGTTAGTTATCATGCCGTCGTCTTCGTCGTCGTCATTAGTGCTCCTGACACTTTGATACAATAAGGGGCAACCCGAGACGCAAAAAGAATACAACCATCTCCAAATTCCTATCACGGCTGTCAATACCTTTCAGACGCAAAAAAAATACAACCATCTCAAACTTCCTACCATGGCTGTCAATATCTTTATCGTGCGTTATTTCTTACTACGTAACACAGCCTACTCGAGATGAAACTACCTATTCATAAGATAATGATGATATATAGGGCATTACGTGCCAAACCACGATATGAATCTGAGGCATGCCGTATTGAAGGGCTCAGGAAATTTCGACATTCTTGCGTTCTTTAACGTGAGCGGACATCGCATGCCACGCGGGAAGCCAGCGTTCCGCCTTCATCGAAGTGCGGCCGGGTTCGAAACAACACCGCTGGCAGGGGGACCATTGTGACACGCCATCGTCTTCGCTGCAGCAATAAGGGTTCAGTGAGGATTTCGCATACTAGTACAACGAGAGACGCAAAAAGGATATAACAACTTTACAATTCGTATTACGGCCTAAATAGCTGTCTCATCGGTTCTTTATGGCCACGTGACACAGTCTATTGAAAATTTAGCAACCTGTTCATATGATAATGGTGTTAACCACGATAGGGTCATTATTGATATGTGGGGTTTAACGTCCCAAAACCATCATATGCATCATTAAGTAAGTTCTTCAATAAAACTAGTTATGAAACGACATTCCGACATGTGGTGTTTAACGTCCCAAAACCACCATATGATTATGAGAGACGCCGTAGTGGAGGGCTCCGGAAATTTCGACCGCCTGGGGTTCTTTACCGTGCACCAAAATCTGAACACACGGGCTTACAGCATTTCCGCCTCCATCGAAAATGCAGCCGCTGCAGCCGGGATTCGCTCCCGCGATCTGCGGGTCGGCAGCCTAGTACCTTAGCCACTAGACTACCGCGGCGGGGCTGAAACGGTGTTTTGAAACTTGCACATGTATAAATGTACGAAGGTCAACGAACCGACGTGGTCCCTTGAAATGAGCGCCGTAAAACACACCACATCGCCACAGTTACTGCCGTCAGCGCACTATTCACCGCAATGGTAAAAAAAAATGTACTTTTCAAGAAATGCTGGAGTGCTCTATTACCTTCGCATCACGTGCTCAGAAATTAAACCACAGACTTCAACACACTGCTCGTTTCATGAAGCTCGAGGGCTTGTGCAATGCATATCAGAAAAAAAAATCATTTTCTTTTTTTTTTTGTCCAGCGACAGGTGACGTGGAAATGAGTGGACCAAGATGATTTGGTAATTGCCATGTTTGGATTCTGAGGCATGTGGCCTACAGACAGTTTTCGCAACTGCTACGATTCAATAACTCTGTTTGCTAGCTTTTCAGTGCAGTTAATCGATTCTGCGGGCATTTCCATTGAACCTTTCTCTATCGTTCTCTAGTGCAGCTATATCATGAGGCTAACCTTTGTGTGGCCTTCTTTCAGTGCTTTGACAGATCCGGTGCCCAAGGCGCGGTACCGTTGTGGCACCACGGATGTTGCCCTGTGCAGCATCTTCGAGCTGCTGCCCATCGAGATGTTGGACAGCGTGCTCATCAACGTCTTTCAGCCGAAGACCAAGTCACGCGCGAAATTGTTCGCCAGCAGTACCGCCCCGCCCACGGATTTCACCAAGGTGCACTGAGGTTCCAACGTGCGCCACACCGCGGACGCACCAGCTACTCGGGTGGCGAGAATAAATTGTTGAACACCATGTCACTCTTGGCTGATTCGACAGACATTCTTTTATGAAATACACGGCGTTCGATGTCTGACACGAAATATGCGCCGATCTCAAAAGCGAGGCCGTCTGGCGCTGCGCCTTACTCAATACAAGGAGGATATTACAGATTCTGGACTAAAACCTATATCTCCACAGGGAAGCCCAGAAGTACTTAAACGAAATGTCCCCAAGCGTTGTCATCTGAAGAAAACTGTCTTTCCCTTGTACCCTTTATAGGCCATAAACGCAGGGTTTTTTAATTTTAAAAATTGTGTGCAACGATTGGCACAACCGAAAATTCAGAAATGCAGTTTTGGCTCTTCGGTGATGTTTCAACTAGGTAGCGACTACTTCGGGTTCCTCATGAAAAACAAAAAAAAACGATTGCGACGAGTACCGTCTCTGTCACTCCTTTAGAAAAATCGTTATAAATCGCAATGGAAAAGAAAATTTGGCGAATATCACTTAGCAATTTTCACGAACGTTCAATTCTCTGGAATCTTAGGGTCACTACTGAAACTTTTGTGGGCCGGGTGTATGACATCTCTCCTATACATCATGAGAGCGGTGACTCAGTAAGAAGAATGTCAATTTTATGCCAGATAGTGAGCGATGACGTGCCCTTTTTGTGTTCAACCCAACGCAGCAAGCATATATCAGAACATGAAGAAATTGCAAGGTCATAGGGGCTAACTTTGACAATCATGGTACCGGTTAATTTTGACATCAGATGGTTGATATAGTCATCATGGTTATCATCAATACCATCACATACGTCATCAGATATATTTCGACTGCATAAAAATTAGGGCAAGCTGACACAGGCCTCACACAAAGGAGTTCATGAATAGCCGGAGGAAACGTTCTAATGTATCCCACGACAAAACACTAGCATTTTTACTTGATAACGTCACCATACTTTTCATATGTGCTTTGCAAAAAAATTGCACCCGCCATGGTACTCTATATAGTGAAGGTGCTCGACTGCTGACCCTCAGGTTGCTGGATCAAATCCTGGAGGCCATATTTTTGACGGAGGCGCCAATCCTAGAGGCTAGTGTGTTGCTCGATGTGGTCAAAATTTCCGGAGCGCTTCACTTTGGTGCCTCTCACATTCATATAGTGGTTTCGCGACGTTGAACACCAAAAGTTCTATAAGAAAATATATCGTTCAATTTCAGCACAATGGTTATTTTATCACCATCAGTCAGCTCAGTCATACGCCTGTCTCTATAATTGAATTTTCTGATAACGTGCCACGCCCCCCCTCTCTTAACATGGTTGTTAGCCGTCGCAGTAACGGCTCTCGGCTGTTGAGTCATATGCAGTCAAGTGTGGGATCGGTATGGTTGCTATTTCATTATTAAACAGCTCAGCACAAAAAAATAAGCATGGCATACATAAAAACGACAAAAATCAGCACTGACTTCCCACTGAATTCTGAGCTTTTCCATGTGTGCCATGTCTAGTTTTTGCTTTAACCTGTTTAATAATAGAGCCATAGGTCATGGGTTCGATGTGCGCCGTGGCACTTGCATCTTAGTGCACATGGGGGCGAAATGCTATAGAGGCCCGTTCATTGTGCCGTTAGTGTTTACAATAAAAAAAAACCTAAGTAATCGCGTTTTTATGAGACCCTCCAATGTGACTCTCATACCTTGAGCCACCTTGGGACGTTGAACCTCATAAATCAAACAACCCAGCAGCCAACGGAGCAAACTTTGTCTTTCCTCCTAGAAGGTATCAGCCACATATATGCAACATCAATGTCATCGCCATCAACGTTTATTATGCCGACAGCGATCGAAGACTAGCCCATGTAACGAGGCTCTGGGCCTACGACAAGACCGCGGCAAGTGCGACACAAGTCGCCGCCATCGCAAGCAAGTGACGTCCGCAATATGACGTCATGAGCAGGACGGAGTCAACGCGTAAGTGATCGCTTCATTCGAATGTATCCGAGAGGCATGTCTTCATGTAACGTATGGAAGCGTGGGACCTTCGATAACGCCTATTCTGAGTTCATTGAAGTTAACTATTTTATGCAAAGTCGTTTGAACAGTCCTCTAAAGTGAAGATAGGTTCACACAGCAGGACGGAGATAAAAAAAGTCACACAATCTGCTGTTGGTCGTTCAGGGAAATTCAGCGTTTTCTTCACGATGCTCCGGTTCATACACAAAGAGGCTTGATGGTCTTCAAGCAATGGGATTCATTATTGTGGCTGTCCTTTGGGACAATCATAGTCCGCCGTTAGGGTGCAAGTGTTACGTACGGCGCTGGGGCTGCTGAACCAAAGATCGCGAGTTTGGTTCCCAACGTGGCGACCAGATTTCATTGGAAGGGAAGTGCTAGAGTCTCGTGTTGTGCGATTGATTGATTTGTGGGGTTTAACGTCCCAAACCCACCATTTGATTATGAGAGACGCCGTAGTGGAGGACTCCGGAAATTTTGACCACCTGGGGTTCTTTAACGTGCTGTTTTGTGCTACATAACATCATCATCATCATCACCACCATCATCATCATCCTGACTACGCCCACTGCAAGACAAAAGCATCTCTCATGTTCCGCCAGTCAACTCGGTCCTGCGCTTGCTGCTGCCATTTTATACCCGCAAACTTCTTAATCTCATCTGCCCACCTAACCTTCTGTCTCCCCCTAACCTGCTTGCCTTCTCTGGGAACCAGTTAGTTACGCTTAATGACCAGCGGTTAATCCTGTCTACGCGCTACATTCCCGGTCCATGTCCATTTCCTCTTCTTAATTTCAACTACGATATCCTTAACCCCGGTTTGTTCCCTGATCCAATCTGCTCTCTTCTTGTCTCTTAATACACCTACCATTCTCCTTTCCATTGCTCGCTGCGTCGTCCTCAATTCAAGCTGAACTCTCTTTGTAAGTCTCCAGGTTTCTGCTCCGTAGCTAAGTACCAGCAAGATGCAGCTGTTCCTCTGAGATATAGGTTTACGTTAAATATCTTTTTACTTCCCGAGGTCTGAACAAACAACGGTTCTCAAAGAAGAGCATAGCACGTTTTAATGAATGTGCCTTTCAACCCCAACTTCGACACTCCCATTCCGATTATTGTTGTTTGCTTCGTTTTCTACTACACTTCTTTGTTTCTACTGTTTTCTGATGTATTGTTTGCCTAGCGATCACAACTTCCCTTTTTTTCTCACTTCGTATTTTGAATATTCTGCGGTTGTGTGCTGCTAAGTAGTATGGAAAATTTATAACATTACAACGTCCACCCAGTGTTCCCACCATCTGACCTTGCTCTGCACTAGAACGACTACACTTCTGCATCTGTAATAAATTTTGCATAGACTTCAACTAGATGTCATGTACAGCCTGAATCGCACTTGTTTTGAGCTAGGCGGCCGCTATAGACAGCATGTTTTGGAAAAGCTTGCTGCGACCGGCACCGTAATTACACTAAACGCAGCCACACCTATCTCTTGTGTGCTAACTGGGATACATATGAATGAAAAGTTGTAGCTGATGCGAAGCAGCAGTGGACTTCGACAGCGTTCATTCGTGCACGTCCACTCTAGACAAGTGGAACTTGGACTGTACCATTGCACTTAAGCCAAACCTCACGTAAAAGGAAAGCCTAACTTCACGGATTACCTGTACAGTGCTCAGCGGACGCCCTTCTACGGTGACCTCGGCTGATGTCGCCGTGGAGACTACGACGCGGAGGCACCACGTCAACAACGCACCCTTGGTGTTCTTCACCGGCTGCTCGTTGTTTATGTTCGTGGTGATTAGCGTCACTCCGCCGCTCGCTTACGCCGCCTCCTGGATCGGCCACGTGGTCTTCGCCGTCGCGATCGGCTTCTGCCTCAAGCGCCACCTGGCAACCAGACTTGGCCGTAAGCTACCGGTAACTGGAAAGGCCGTCTTCGTTTCTGGTATGTCGCTTGCCCGAATTCAGTGAAACCTTTCTTATCAGCGTATCTTTGTGAATGGCCGTCCGCGCTTTATAGCAGTCCGCACATGAATTGCCGTCCGCACTTTTTATGGAAAAGCCTGATGCGATGACAGCCTGCGTAAAATGGGCAAGAGGGAAGCCTATAGAGTGGTGGAGAAAAGGAGACGACTCGGAAAGGGAAAAGCTCGGTAGACAGGAGTATAGCAAAGGCGAAGCTGTCAGGAGGGCAAAAGCTCTGGAGAGAAGGAGAGCGAAGGAGCGCAATTGGATGTACCGGTTAAAGCATGCAATAGAAAGTAGCACCGGATCTTGCACAGGGGAAAGAGGAGGAAGGCCCGTAGAGCGTTTGTGAAAGTGGAGGAAAGACGCGCTGCCACTATCAGCCTTTGCAACGCTAAACAAATTGAGGCAGGGCCTAACTTTTATAGAGGGAAGCTTTCTGTATCTCCCCCTATTAGTCGCTGAGGTCCGAGAATGCGCAGCAGGAAACCCAACTTGCTCAATAGAAATATTGATGCATACAACTAAACAATGACGTACGGCAAACGTATCGTGGAGCATCGGTTTGCATACACAATTTCAACAATAAAAGCAGTGGGAACATTCAACACCACCCTACGTAGAAGCACTTTATGCAGCGTGTTTCAACAAGCTTGCTCGTCGCGTTACAAGAATAAACATATGCGCTACGCTTGCTGCTTTTTGGCCGAGTTGGAAATTTATCGCTTAATAAAATATTTGTGGCGCAACTCCAACAAGGAAACAAAAAAGCAGACCTACTTTGTCTCCTCCTTTTCTTTGATTGTCGGAGTTGCGCCACAAATATTTTATTAGGCGCTATGCGTGTTGAATCGGTTCAGTGTAGTTCGGATTCGTACGGAGTATGTCAGACTATTTTTTCTACACACCAAGTAGCGTAAATAAGAACGCGTTTACTTAACTTCATAAGTATTACCTGTAATGAAAAATGTTCAGTAAAAACTTGCCACTTGCTTGCTCTGAATTGCCGGAATCAGAAGTCATTCTAAAATAACTTCCAGTCTGATAAGCTGGGTAAGTTGCAAAGATTGCTTAATTAGCTTAAGGAGTGTTATCAACGAAAAGTATGGAAAAGAAAATTTGTTACATTGTTTCGGCAACGCCATATTTCATATATAGGCTGAGATAGTGGCCCTGTACCTTTCTCTAGCTTTCCTTCTGAGTGCGCATGGTTCAAATAATACACTTCTCGCAAATATTGGAAATACCCCGCACACCTGCACTTCAATACGCGCTTCATGCAATGCATTTCCGAGGTCCTATGTCGTGCACTACAAACCCGAACTTTCCTTTGCCCTACCTTACGCCACAAAAATTACTCCGAAATTGGCCCCGATTTGAACTGGAAGTTCTGCAGTGTCAGAAAACCGGACCTTAACCGCATTATGTGGCAAGCGTCCAAATCAGTTCCCTTCACCGAGACTTCGTAAACAAGTAGTCAGGAGCTGTGAGAGGCAGCCGTGCGCAGCTACAACCCCGAGCTTCAGGGGGATCTCCTGAGGTGGGCTGAGGTGGTACAGGAGGTTTAGTGCGAGTAGAATTCTTCACTATCTAGCAGTCCCTTAAATTGAAACTAATAAGGTTGTTTATCAATCTCTCTCTCCGACAGTCACCACGGGTAAGCCCTGGTTGTACCACACTAAATAAACGGCTCGATCACTTTCGCTCGGCCATGCCCATGTGTTCAGAAAACGTTGCTTGCAATTGGCAGTAGTTGGTACTCAACGATGGGAGCGGCCATCCCGTGGGCCACACATTCCATGAGGCCCTGTCGATAAAGCTTCTAGATGCCGATCCCACGCATCGGCCGTGGCGTGAGGAAGCCAAGCGTGTCTCCTGGCGAGCGTACAGAAAGAAACGCGGCCCATGAACGTGCGCCGATCGTTTTGTGCATACGTATGCACATTATTACATTAATTACTACTCTCCCAATGGGGGTTTGTCGGTGATTTGCCGTTTTTGATGCGGCCGTTTGATCTGCGATCGAGATCACTTGTCATTTCATGTTGGCACTTTTCATCGATGTCTCAATATTGACTCACTAGAGTCACCGTTGCTTGTAGCAGCTGAAGTAGTGAGCAGTCAAGTACGTCGGTAACGGTCCCATTTTCACGTGGAAGGAAGATACAGGAGGGAGCATTCGCAATGAGATAGATAGATAGATCTATCTATCTATCTATCTATCTATCTATCTATCTATCTATCTATCTATCTATCTATATAGATAGATAGATAGATAGATAGATAGATAGATAGATAGATAGATAGATAGATAGATAGATAGATAGATAGATAGATAGATAGATAGATAGATAGATAGATAGATAGATAGATAGATAGATAGATAGATAGATAGATAATGATAGATATGATAGATAGATAGATAGATAGATAGATAGATAGATAGATAGATAGATAGATAGATAGATAGATAGATAGATAGATAGATAGATAGATAGATAGATAGATAGATAGATAGATAGATAGATAGATAGATAGATAGATAGATAGATAGATAGATAGATAGATAGATAGATAGATAGATAGATAGATAGATAGATAGATAGATAGATAGATAGATAGATAGATAGATAGATAGATAGATAGATAGATAGATAGATAGATAGATAGATAGATAGATAGATAGATAGATAGATAGATAGATAGATAGATAGATAGATAGATAGATAGATAGATAGATATCCCGTCTATCTATCGATAGAGGGGATTCCAAAGGCATACAGACTTAAAGCTTCGTTTGCCTCCATTTTCCCGATAGCGTAAGGGCACTTCTACTTTTTTTTTCTTTACTGCAGGATGCGACACTGGCCTAGGTCAGGTGATCGCCCTAGGACTGCAAAAGAAAGGCTTCATCGTGTTCGCCGGGTGCCTGGACCCCAACTCTGAAGGCTCGCGCAACCTAATCGCCCACTCGATCACCGTACTCCACGTGGACTACCTCAAGCACGACACCATCGTCAGAGCGTACGATGAGATCAAGAACCGACTTGAAGGAAGAGGTTCGTGTTACGCATCCCAGTTCTCATGCTCGGGTTACAATTTACGACCTGACAAAGATGGGCAGCTCTTCCCACAGCCGTCGTTGTGCCCACCCGCAGAGAACGTGCATAAGTGCTCCACCCAATAGCGTTGTAATTACGTGACGTCAAGCCATGCCCAGCATCTGGTGACGTCAATAGTTAGCGCAACCGCTCGGTGACAGCAACGGCGTCCTGCCGTAACTAATTAGAAAATAGGCGAAAAAATTTTACTTCTTTAAAAAATTTCGCTGTCTAAAAAGACTCCGGGTTCTATGTACCCGAAACTTACTGAAACATATTGGTAAACTTGCAGTATCAAACTACAAAAGGTGTGGCTTCCCAGCACAATTGACCAACGCCCATTGGAAACACATGGGGCATGTTTTAAGATAATAAACACTCTGCGAAGCCACGAGATTTATAGTGCGACGCTGCAATCGTAACGTAGTGTTCAAATAAGTCTCCCCTGTATAGAACTGGGAGTCGTCTTCAATAAAGATTTTTCGTCATATTTGACTTGTTTCACCTATTTTACATCTAGTTACGGCAGACCACCGCAATAACCGGTCAGAGCTGACGCTACGACAACTTACCACCTCCGCCCCCCCCCCCGTATCCTGATCATACCATCTCCGGCGTTTCAGGTAGTTGTCTTTAGCGTGCATACATACATTGTGTCCCGGGTTATTGGTATCGAACTTCGATTTTCTGCAAAATATAAGAAGGATTTTCTAAGTCGTTTCAAAAACTGTGAATTTCATGGCAGGAAAGATTAATCTTCACTGCTCATAGTCGTATGCCTAGTATTGTTGTTAGTCATAAACAAAGTTTCGTTGGTAAAGCTGACATTTTTTCCCTTAGGTTGTAACCGATTATAAGCATGCTATAGGTCATCACATGAGAGATACAGTATACTCAAGTACAAGCGCGAAACAGTTGCAGGTAATATAGACGTTCTTCAGCGTATTAAGGGTTTGCCCTATTTTTGCGATTTTCCCGTCTGGTTCTTGAATCATGCGCAACCAGCTGGCCCGCCAGTACAGAATAAACGACATATATCTAAAGCGCAAAGCCAACCGGTTGTTATCGCATTCTGCGTAAATAAGCGAAACCTGATACCACAGAGTTACCTAACATAGTAGTATGACATTGCAGGGTCCTTGTGCGGTTATTCAGGCATGAATGGAAGCTTATACATAACGTGAGGTAACACCTATGAACGACGACAGCAACCACACTCACGCACTCCACAAGTGTGGTTCCGTCTGTATCTACTAAAAAGCCACCGTCATATTGTGACAGAAATTATACCAACACACCGGTTGAATTTTTTCCGTCGCCATGAGGTTCTGTATAATGTTCAAGGGCAATCGTGTCGACCCCCGTGTCGTACATCTTATGTGCGACCGAAAGCGAGTGAGGTATGTGAATTGTCAACATCGTGAAAACAGCGCGAAATCTCCACAACGCTGAACTCGCAACTAAATGTCTATCTGAAAGTTATGTATGCTTAGATTACAATTACGTATTGAGCGCTGTTACCCATGTCACCACTTCACAAATGACGTCAGTAAGCACCATTCTGAATGCTGGCAACCAACGCAATTAAAATGGCTACGACCTGCTCGTGAGTAGCCGCCGAGGTGATCGCTATGTTCCCGAGCGTACAGTATAATCAGTAACACTCAAAGCAAGGGTGGGAAAGATAATGTACGCTTCTCCCACCTTCATAATGTAAAATGTCACAACTATTTCTCCGATTATCTTATTGTGGTGAACTTGTGGTCTCTCTGTAAGTGTGCTTGTATCTCTAAACCAACATTTTCTTACGTGCATAGCGCAGCGGTTCGTTCTTTCACCTTTTTCTGCCCGTGTTGCTTTTCTGCTCTTTTTAAAATGTCGAACTATTACTAACTAGCTCACCTCTCGATTTTTTACGGATGTATACTATCGCCTCAAGCCAAGCCGAAATCTGACTTATATACATTCAATTTTTCTTTTTGTGGTCATAGCTCTTTGGGGCATAGTAGCCAACGCCGGCGTAGCCTGCTACGGCGAAACGGAGTGGATACGCTTCAAGGAAATACAACGCGTCATCGATGTGAACATCCTCGGCACGCTCAAGTTCGTACTCTTCGGTCTGCCGCACATCAAGAGCAGTCACGGTCGCATCGTTTTTATAACCGGATTGCAAGGCGAGCTGTTTTATTTTTATCTGACTTTCCGGCGCCGCCTCCTCTTCCATATGCGGGAATATGGGCTTGTGTGCTAGTCGGCATCAGATTTTTGACATTTTCTGGCGCTTTGACTGAAGAGTCGATTGTACAAGACAAAACAATGCGTTAATTTCAACAGACTAGAGTTCTGTCTCATATTTATTGCCTGCAGAGACATAGACAGATTGTCTTTTTTTTTCTGGGGGGGGGGGGGGGGGTCAACCATGGCTTATGTAAGTTCGTGCGTGTGTTCGTACGTTTACGGTTATGTAATGCAAGCGAAATTGAAAATTTTTGAGAGGAGGGATTTGAGCCGCCCACCACCTCAGTTATTTCTATGCTTGCCTGCTCTAAAGATAGCTTACTTTCTCTCAAACATCTTTGAGTTTATTTAGCTTTCTGGTTCATCAATATCAGCGAACAGTTGCAATAACCTGACGTATTTGGAAGGAATCTCCACGAAATACATGGCCTTAGCTCACATTGTGGATCACAAAAAAATGATATTACCAACTTATCAACACCACAACCTTGCTTACGTAAAGTAAACCAGCAAACGCGGGCACAATTCCATATGCTTAGGTCAACTTCCATTTTCATTTTAAGGTTAATCTGGTCAGCTAGAATCTTGCACGTACTACAACACAATATTTCTTGCATAGTTTTTTTTCGATTGAAATTTGTAACTGTGAGAACGTTTTAATGTTGAGTTGTTACATAATATTGATGTTACCCGTTTCGCTTTTTATAAAGTCATCTAAAGCGAGTACTTAAGCCCACGGCGCATTTTGTCAGCGCTTTCATCATCTTGTTCATTATATACTCACAGTGATTTCGCCCACCATCACGTCAAGAACCCTCATAAAACATTTTTATGGCATCCTTATGGCTACCTTTCATAGTACCTTCATAGTAAGCCTGCGCTCATGATACAAAATGGTGGTCCTTTACTATTTGTTCCTTTTTGTTTGTTTGTCTTTCCGCACAGGAGGCTTTGTTGCAGTGTCACACCCATTATTATTTTTTTTGAGATTCAAGCAAATACGCAATTATTGTCTCAGTGCCGTTATCAGAAGCATACTACTTCGGGTACCAAATAGGACGCAAATTACTGCCCTTAAAAACGTGGAAGACGCTCCAGCTTTGCCTTCAGGGCGGAACGCGATGTAGCGTAATTGGGCCCCATGCATATCGCATCTTTAATTGCAGCCTAACATCGGCTCTCAGTGGGTTCTTACAACTGTGCCGCCAGGAAACGAACGACTGTGCTCGCAACAATTACTGGTTCGAACCGTCCTAGCCTGCTTACTTCAAGTAAACTTGTGAAGTGCCCACTTCGACATTATTCTTTTGTGAATCAGTGAAAGGCCCACTATGCACATCTGCTCACTTTCTTGATGCTTTTGCTGCTGATGATGATGATCAACCGTTTCTGTGCGCTTTTTGATGGGTTGACCTTTTAAACACCCACCTGTAACGCATTCCGCATGTTTTGACTTCTGGCGTGATTCTATGATGCTGGCACACAATATTACACGCGGTAAGGAGACTCCTTCTATATGATATTCATATAGTGTATTTTTTCTGTTTTTTGTTTTTTTTTCTTTGTACGTGTGAAGCAGTTTTAAGCAACAGCATAGCTCTGGGGTAGAACACCTCGTTGTCACCTGCCTGGTTACAATTCTAACTTAAACTGGTGATTTTTATAATTTTCTTTTATTGGCCTCTTTCTCTTTTTTTGCTGATTGAAAACTGTGATTTTTCATTCACAGTCACCGATGTCCACACCGCAATTTCCGTGATACAAAGTATGGTATGTTATCGCGTTAAAACATGACACCGTTTTTTTTTCTTTTTGTTTCGCACACAGGCAGGCTCTCCCTTCCTGGAATGGTGATTGGGTCTGCGACCACGGCTGCCCTGTGCAGCTATGCGGATGGTCTGCGCCGAGAACTGGCAAAGTTCAACATTCAAGTGTGCACTGTAGAGCCAGCTTTTTACAAGTGCGTCACCACCCTGCACATTTTTCTTTTTTTTATGAAAAACCTTCCACACAACGAGATTTTAGCATGTGTACTATGGTGGCCACCTAAAACGTGGATTCGCTAGTCAAGAGAACATTCACTGTTATGCAAGTACCACTATTAACGAGAGCAAGGTGAAGAACAGTCTGTGACTGTTTGCCGATATCTCTTGGTATTGAAACAGGCAGCATTTTGTTCGAGGAATTTAGAAGCTTAGAAGACACCTACGGATTATTACAGTGTTTCTGGAAACAAAATGACAGAATAGCGCAAAGAATGGAACAGTAAAACCAAGAGGACTCGGCTGTGTGTCTATTGTGTTTTCGTGTACAACAGTGTGGCGTATTTTGTGCTGTTCCGCCATTATCATAAGAACCAACTAGTTCACCTTGTAACCCTTGTTTTAAAGCTAATTTTAACTCTATACCGTGGTTATAACTATTACACACGAAAAACACACACGCATTGAAGTACTTCTAAACTACCTTGATACAGCCAGCAGCCGTTACTTCACCCAAGAGCCGGGCATCACTCCGTAAGTTGGTAAAGTTTGTCTTCAGAACCCTTAAATTCAGGCTGGTGATCTGGCCATCGATTTGTCTTTTTTTTTTATTGTAAGCATATTCTTGCGTGGAATCATCCCCCACTCACGGCAACTTAAATATTACACATCACAATTCACCTGGTAGCTCTACGAATACAAGTAAACACAAGTGACCTGGACTATAGTCTACGTAACAACTGTAGTCGGCAACTCCATCTATCTTGCAACTAGGAACCAACTCAGCGCTATAGCGCGAAACCATGGTCGTACAGTTCGCATTACATTTGCAACAGCATGGGAGGAACAGGCTACTATAACTAAAAAGACTTGCTAATTTCATATTTCGTTTAAGTTTAGGGAGTTGTCTTACTTCTCATGGGCGAAAACTTTACTGAGGGTCGCTAAAGCGAGCTATCGACCTTGCTACAAACCCAAGGGTGTAGCAAATGCTTGATGGTACATACTGTTTCTTCAGATGGTCTTCGATTGAACTGTCTCTCCGCTCATTGCACTTGCTTTGCCGTAGCATTTCAAATATCACAACCACACTTGCCACCGATCAATGGTGTCCTTTGTACTGAATGCTTCCCAATGTTTCTCTCTTCGAACAAGTTCCATGTCCCATCACACTCATTCTTGCCTTCTCATCCCCCGCTTCCACACTTGCAGGACCCAAATGACCGACCCCGCTGAAGTCACTCAGGCCCTCAATGACGTCACTCACAAGCTGCCCAACCTGGTCAAGGAGGCGTACGGCTGTTCCTACCTGGACAACTTCACGTTCACCTTCGCCAAGAGGCTGAGACGATTCTCGCGTCAGAACTTCGACGAGATCTCCGCGGCCGTCGCCAAGGCTCTGCTGTGCAGCGAGACCAACGTGCGCTACCGGTGCTGCGGGATGCGCCAGTCTCTCACCTGGACCGTGCTCGAGTTCTTGCCGCTGAAGATATGCGACTTCTTCCTCATCCTGCAGTTCACCCCCAGAGCGGCGCTCGCTGGCAACATCCGGGTGAGGAACATCATCGTCCAGCCGCTGCCCAACGATGATCTGGCCGTGACGACCAGCGATAACAAACCGCTGGACCACATGGAGACCGTGCAGCCCACCTTCCAGACACCGCCGATCATAAAGCCTCAATACCGCTTTTAGAAGCACGTGCGTTGGCCGAGTCTTGGTAATCGAATGGCCGCACAATCACTTCACGATTGGTATTCTTGGATGACATTGAGGGACCTCATCAAGCGCATGGCACCCAAAAGCTAGGATCCAGTGCATGTTGGAATGTCCAGGAGCAACGGTGATCGAAAATAATGTCCCAAGATTGTTCTTAGAAAGTCCCTGAACGTTTGTAGTTTCTGGTGGGCGATGTGGAAATTCATTGAATGCAGTGCGTGTGCGTAGTTTCTGAAAACCATAAAGAAAAATTTTGACGTACGATTAGCCACAGCAGGTTTTTCTGACACAAAAGTGTGAGTGTAAGCCAGTTAGGGACCCCTAACTAGTAAAGGTAACCACGAAGCCACACACTGCACACAAAATGATCGCTTCATGTCTCTTACTGTGCTCCGCGTGGTTCTGCGGTTATCTTCGTGAGTAAGCGAGTTTACCGCCAACTCCATTCATTTATCTTATTCACTTTAGTCGTTACAGTGGTATGCAGAACAAAGCTAGATTTCTTTAAGAATAATGAGGATATGTTAATGGAGTGTAAATCACCATAGTTCTCGTCTGTATCAGAAGGAAGCAGGAGGGCATTACTTCAGACATTCCTGTGACACAGCCCTTGAAAACGCCTAGATTTTCCGCCAAATGTGTAACTTTCTAATGCTTGCCGTGACATTAAAGATTCTTCACCAAAGCTACATCTCAGTATTAGCGAAAAGTGTTTCAAACTTTCAGTAAATACTGCTATAGTGACTGAATAATAAAAAAACTTTTTTGACAGCACTCAAAAACACATGACAAGAAGAAAGCTTAACTTCACAATGGCATTGTTCATACATTCACTATTTGTTCATAAGATATGCCAGATAAAACATACTTACTATAGTGCCATTATTCTGCAATGTTCAGCTGATGTTATACCTGGCTACGCCAAGTGCTTTCTTTATTCGCAGCATTACAGGGAAAATAAAAATATACCTTACTTAGTGCGAAGCAGTAGATTTACTCAAGGCACATAGCTTGCAGCAGAAGTGTACTTGCGCCCTTTCCCTTCATTTTATAAGCCAGATTATTGCCACAACCGTATTTTATCACAAAGCGTTATTCAAGTTTGGAAACAATTTGAAATAAAACGTGTCACCGTAGTAAGTCGTGGGAATCTCAGAGTTCCATTTCATCGTCATCGCCTATGCATTCGTCGTGAGGTTGAAGAACCAGGTCCCCTGGGACAAGCGGCATTCCTTTGCGTCCTCCCCTGCAAAATTTCCACGTCTCGGTGCGTCTCGCCCTGTGAATTAAGTGGCAGAAAAAAGAAACCTTTATCAGAGCGCGAGCGGGTGAGATGAGCTTCGCAACTCTACAATGATCTCCTCGGTTGAGAACTTCACCCACCTTACTACTACTCTTACTCGGTAGGCCGACGTGAAGTTGGCTTCCCTTCAACAACGTTCGAAACTGTCCCATCACAAGTGTGCCCTCCTCTTCCTTCCTTAATCCGAATCAATCTTCAGATCTTTTTGGTAAACTAGGCATAAAACGGATGCCGGGTCAAGTTGCTCCATAGCTTAAAGGGATAAACAGCGCGAGAAGTAAAAAAAGGACACTGTATCCATGCGTTTTAATTTTATAATTACGAGAAGTGGTTAATGTGAGCATAGTTTTCCCCCAGTATGGCAACCAGCGCTACGAAGCTTGGTGTATATGGTGTCTAGTGTATGGCGGCCTTGACGTGTTTTTGTCGCCACCACTACTTCTGTCGCATACCGCACTCAAGACCACAGCCAGCCGGACTTGCCCCTGCTATGCATATTGAATCGTCACTGAAGCTTTCATTTAAACAACTTGTGCCTCTTCCTAATTATTAAAATGGTAAGAACAGAGCACCATTCTTCGTCTCAAGTGTCCGCTGTGATTTTGCAATAATGACCTCTGCTATTCGAGGCTCAATGGTGATTTCTATTGTTCAGAAAATTACCACTCTTCAGCTAATGTAAGTACTGCCCTTTCGTAAGCAGAGTCTCCCCAATTTATAGCTTACTAGTGTGAGTAATCTCGGTGGGCGCATAACATTGAACCCTCTGGGTCTGTCACCATCCTTCCCTCTGATAGAGTTACGTACTATAAAATACAGTATATAACTCTATACTTTCTAGTGCACTGCTTGGTACATGTCCTCCTCACGGTGTGAATCACAAGCTGCAGTGCATGCATTCAGCATTCGTTCCTAATGTTGTTTTGTCTGTGATTTTTACTCTCATGTCTTTAGTTCATTTCCCATCTTATTATGCCCATATTCGTGTCCTAATTCTACTCTGTCTTAATAAAGTAGGGGGACGTTACGCTCCCACCGATGGCAGTTGTCTGCCTGCTCACTCCGTATCTCGTTCGTGTTCTCATCATCATCATCATCATCATCATCATCATCATCATCATCATCTCTACCTGCCTGACAACGACCGTTGCAGGGCGAATGCCTCTCCCATGTCCCGCCAATCAACCTGGTTGTGTGCTCACTGTTATCACGTTACACCCGCAAACTTTTCATTCTCATCTGTCCACGTGACTTTTTGTCTCCCCAAAACATGTGTGTCTTATCTTGGCATCCAGTGAGTTACTCTTAATGTGCAGCAGTTATCATGTACGTGCGCTGCATGCTTTGTCCGTGGTCATTTCTTTTTTTTTTTATTTTGACTAAGATGTCCTTCACATTTGTTTGTTTTCTTATATATTGAAGTTTGTTTGCTATTTCCTTCGCATTCCTTTGTTAACACATATATCGATGTGCGGGAGAAACATCAATCGGGATGATGATGATGATTATGATGATGATGAAGATGAAGGTAGTGGCAGCTTAAAAGTATGGCTTACATTCATTATGAGAATTTGGCCAAGAAACGTATACCCAGATAAATGGGATTAATTTTACGGCCATCTGCTTCTTTTTCCTCGCAGTCAATTGCGTTGGTCATTCCGAAAGCATTCTCCCCCTTACGTGATTCAGTGCCTCCTAGATGGGACCACCCAAGATCATGCTACAATGTCACGTGGCGACGTCATGATGTAACTTCCCGTTACGTAGCGTCATGATGTCACAGTGACCTCACATTGTGTGTAGCCATACGATTACGCCAATGCACTTCATCGTCGCATGGTACATGGGGGCCGATGTCACAAATTGTGGTGATCTGTGCCGTAGTGTCATGACGTCATCAATAGATTTTGTGCACCCCTTCCTGTTGACACTGGCGTTGACGATGAATTTTCGTGTTTAATGAAGAATGAGGCTTTCCCTTTAGTATTAATCTGGCCAACTGAGTTGTTCGCCTACTTTGGCAAACGTTCTTTGGGGAAGTTGGTTTATCATTTAGCAACGCATCAGGGCACGGCGGCATCGAAAACATGCGGATCACTCAAAACCCGCTTGTCTTGATTGCGCAGATCCTTAGCCTTCTGCAAGATCCAGTGTCATGGTGCTCGGAACCGCTCATGGCTGCTACCGGGATGCTTCACCTCGATGGACAGCCTCGGTGCGTGCTTCACGATCTCAACTGGCCGCCGTGGGAACGACTGAATCATCGCTCTACGTCACCGCGCGTGGAGCGCTGCGCAGCACCACCACAGGCGGCGACACTGTGCTGGCCGGCTATAAAAGGGCTGCCAGCTTACTTCACGGCCACAGGGCACGGCGGCATCGAAAACATGCGGATCACTCAAAACCCGCTTGTCTTGATTGCGCAGATCCTTAGCCTTCTGCAAGATCCAGTGTCATGGTGCTCGGAACCGCTCATGGCTGCTACCGGGATGCTTCACCTCGATGGACAGCCTCGGTGCGTGCTTCACGATCTCAACTGGCCGCCGTGGGAACGACTGAATCATCGCTCTACGTCACCGCGCGTGGAGCGCTGCGCAGCACCACCACAGGCGGCGACACTGTGCTGGCCGGCTATAAAAGGGCTGCCAGCTTACTTCACGGCCACAGGGCACGGCGGCATCGAAAACATGCGGATCACTCAAAACCCGCTTGTCTTGATTGCGCAGGTAAGAGGGCATTATGGTAAATGCTTTCGCTCCGATAACCGTTTTCTTTTGATGCTGCCGTGCCCCCGGCTGTGTGATATGTTAAATGTACTCACTTACTCGGCCAGGAAATTGCTGTTGCTTGGAGGCGACATAGAAGAAAATCCGGGCCCAGACACAGCGCAAATTGCTAAACAGCTTAAGGAAATTGCTTCGGATATTAAAGAAATCAAGGAATCTCGTCTTCGAGACATTGAAAGAAAATTAGATTCAATTTCCGCTCTCGAACAAAGGGTAGCATTGTTTCAAGAGCAAATTAACTGCATGCAAAACACTATAAAAGTACTTGAATCAAAAATAGACGACATGGAAAACTATAGCAGACGCTCTAACTTGATCGTTTATGGACTTCCAGAAAAAGAAGATGAAACTAACACCGCACTTGAAACTGCCGTAAATAAAGGCATTTTTCAGGATATTCTTGAAATTGAGAGCGTACAAATCGAGCGTATACACAGACTAGGCAAACAACGAGATGACTCGACCAGACCTGTCATTCTTAAACTGTTAGATTCAAGAAGTAAATATGCAATACTAAAAAAAGGCTTTAAACTCAAGGGCACGGACTATTCCATTGGTGAAGATTTTTCCCAAAGAATTCGCGACATCCGAAGGAAATTGTGGGCTAGTGCAAAGCATAACCGTGACAAAAGAGAGAAGGTTTCACTAGCGTTCGATAAACTGTACATAAACAACGTGCCTTACGTCTGGGATCATGATTTGAATGATAAAGTTCCGTTGGGAAAAAACGGAAATGCGGGCATGAACCGCCCGAATACCAGAGGCTACACGCAGAAGCAAAACAAGAATTGAGAGTGAGGGGTGATCACGAGGGCCCTTCAACATCCGTTAAACGCGTTCATTTATCTCGTCAAGTAGATCAGAATACCCGCAAATCTACGAAACCGAAGGAAAAGAACTTGCGAATCCTAAATATAAACGCACGAAGCATTGTAAACAAAAAAGATTCTATTGAGGCCACACTACTCGAATACGACCCACACATTACTGTATTCACCGAAACCTGGTTACGAAATGAAATAAGTGATGACTTAATTTTTCCTCCGAGTTACAGTGTCTTTCGTAAGGACCGGACGAATAAGGGCGGAGGTGTTGCTATCCTTGTCAAGCCTTCAATACAAGCGATTGTTTTAGCGGATGTCACTGACCTCGAGTGCTTGTGTATCAAAATAACTTTTTGGAATCAATGCTTTGTGCTATACGCGTGTTACAGACCACCAGACGCTGCTCCTGAATATTTGCTGAAATTGCAAGAACATATGACCCAATTTCGCAGTAAAAGAATTTTTGTTATCGGGGATTTCAACTTACCGAATGTTGATTGGGAACTCCTTCAGGCAAGCCGCAAATCGAACAAGAATGCTAACATAGTCTTTGACATCATGCTTACTCACGACCTAGTTCAAGTGGTTAGGCAGCCTACTCGAGAACAAGGTTCGTCTAGTGCAATACTGGACTTAGCGTTCCTAAGCCGCGATTTTTATGAATATACAGTTCTAATTGAAAGTGGTCTGTCTGACCATCATCTTGTAAGTGTCACCATTCCTTTATTAAGCTCAGTCGGTCACAAACGCACAGCCACTCGAAGCTTCAAGGATTATGCAAGATTCGATGACGCGTCTATTATGCAGTACATGAGAAGTTGTTATGATGACTTTATTGAAAATGAGGGTGATGTTGACGCCCTATGGAACCATTTTACTAGAATGTGCCATCACTGTATAAGCTCATTCGTACCAACCAAATCTAAAAAGATTGCTAAAAGCACCCCATGGATTACGCGTAAAATCATTCATCTAAAACGCAAATTAAAACGGCTGAAAAAGAGTAATCCCCAGTCAGCTGTTATTCATGAACTTAAAATAAATTTGGCACGTGCTTTGCGCGAGTCAAAGGATTTTTACTTTAAAACAACACTGCCAAACTTTTTAAAAAATGATCCTACGAAGTTTTGGAACTTCCTGAGCGATAGCAAGAAGCAGGTATCACATATATTAGTCGATGGAAATACAGTTACAGATCTGAAGCTCATTGCAGAGCATTTTAACAATTTTTTTCATAGCGTGTTTGCTAAGGCGAGTCTTAATACGCCTCAGAAAAGAGTGTTTCAGCCTAATGAAGTGGACTTTATCTCATATTCTGGTGTTTTCGCAATGATCTTGAAGTTGAACACTAAATCATCTTGTGGTCCAGACAATATCCCTAATGTTTTTCTTCGCCGTTATGCAGAAAGTATTGCTCATTTTGTCACTGTGCTTTTTCGATGTTCGCTGTCGAGTGCAAAACTACCCAGTGACTGGAAGAGGGCTCGTGTTGTTCCTGTGTTTAAGAAAGGCAACCATTTACTCGTAGAGAACTACCGTCCCATCTCGTTAACATCACCAATATGTAAAATGCTTGAACATGTAATATCCAAACGCGTTGTGGAATTCCTCGAACAAAACTCTATATTAACTAATTTTCAGCATGGCTTTAGAAAAGGTTATTCAACCGTAACTCAGTTAGTCTCAGTGGTTCATTCATTTGCAGAAACTCTGGATAAAAATGGTCAAATGGACGTCATATTCCTTGATTTTAGTAAGGCATTTGATAAAGTTATTCATCACAAACTGCTTGCAAAACTCAGGGACATCAATCTACCCGACATATTCATTGCCTGGATCCAACACTATTTAACAGAACGTTCACAGTTTGTTTCAGTAGATGGGATCAATTCGAGCTCTCTTCCTGTAACATCAGGCGTGCCACAGGGGAGTGTTCTGGGGCCGCTATTATTTTTAATTTATGTAAATGACATTGTAAACACAGTACTACCAGGAACTCAAATCAGACTGTTCGCGGATGATTGTGTGCTATTTCGTCAAATTACCTGTTCTAATGATCAACAGAACTTGAACTTAAGTCTTAATAACATACTAAACTGGTGTAATGACAATGGTATGGCACTCAACGCACAAAAAACTGTTTATCTTTGTGTAACTCGTTCAAAAACACCTCTTCAATTTACTTATAATCTCGGCTCATCATCACTACAACAGGTTAACAACTACAAATATCTAGGCGTAACAATAACTAATGACCTCTCTTGGAACTTACACATAGACAACGTATGTTCTGCTGCCTTCCGTAAACTGTGCTTCCTAAAACATAAGCTTAGAAATTCTCCTTCTAACATAAAACTACTTAGTTACTTTACGTACATAAGACCAAAACTAGAATACTCTTGCGTTGTATGGGACCCCTTTACTAAATCTAACATTAAAAAACTGGAAGCAGTGCAAAGAAAAGCTGTTAGGTTTGCTTATTCAAAGTTTAAAATTACGGACTCGCCGACTGAACTTATGACTGCTAACAACATTGAAACACTTGAATTACGGCGAAAAAGGAACCGCCTTAACCTTCTGTATCTTCTTATCAATCATAAGTTAGCCCTTGACCCGCGTGCATATGTATCTCCTCTGTCCACTAGGCATACACGTCATCATCACACCCATTCTTTAACCCCGTATTTTGCTAAAACCAACGCGTTTCAGTTTTCCTTTTTTCCGCGTACTGTATCAGAGTGGAACTGTCTAACTGATCTTAGCCAATTTTCTGTTGCTTAGAGCTAAAATATGCACTGTTAACTTGTGTTATGTATCCATTAAATGTAATATTTTGCCATGTTATCTTTTATGCGCTCTGTTAGTAGGTGTTTCGATTCCATTTCTCGTGATATATTCTTGTTATCACATGTGTTTTTGTTTATATCCTGCTTCTTGTACCTGTCCTGCTTGGACCATTTCTTGGTCTGCAGTATTGAATAAATAAAAATAAAAAAATAAAATCATGCGAAGCTTGAACAGCATGACTGAACATGGACAGAGAACACGCATGCCCACACACTATCTCAAAGCTGAGTTTGATAGGTGCGAATTTGATGTTATGAACTTCCTGCTGCACGCCCGTCCTTCTCTGTCAGCGCTGTGTACGTTCATGTTCTCTGTACGCGTTCAACGGTGCTGTTAAAACTCCCCTAATTTACATCTTGCCGACTTGTGTCATATTCTGCCTACAAAGCTAGCAACGCATCTATTGCCAACGCATTCAACTGAAAATTGTTAAGAGATCATCGTAATCATCATCACGTATCACACTCAGTAATGAAGACAAAGGATGAAGGGTGCACGCAGTCTCGCCTTTTCGAGAGCACGTGCATATCTAGGGGTCTAATCTTGAAGTAGAGGATTCGGGGCACAGGTCCCGTTCTTTCGCTGTCTCCTCGTCGACCAGCGAGTGTGTTCCAGTGGAATGTGACGTTTTGCACGTCAAACAGTCTCTTCTTTGTCGTTAGCAGAGAGGTGTATTTCACGCCGGGCTTCTTGCTGTATGGACTGCAAAGAGAAAATAATAACAAAAGCTTTGAGGTCACGTTCGCATATCCGGTAATAGAAACACGCTGGAGATCATTGCACAATAAAGGAAGACGCACGCATGCTCGTATGCCTAATTTGTATAATTCATTTCGAGATATCAACTCTTTGATTACAAAAAATCAGCATCAAGCCCTTCAACATAAAGGAACAGTTTGTGCGCCAGCAAAAGAAGTAAGCATTATAAATACAACTTTAAGGTAGTCATTATGTGCACAGCGCCCACCCGACACAAAGGAATGGGGAAATATGCGCAGTAGAAGGGCATAAAGTGTAGAATTGAGCACGTGAGAACCTCGTCACTAACAGTAATCTACGCTTCAAAACGGGTTTTCATTATTTCGATACGGTGTAACATTTGTTGGGTTTTGACGTCCCAACTTTCTTCTTTTGTTCCTGTTACCAAATTTTACTGCTCAAAAATAAAGTCTTCGAATTTTGAAGACAAGAATCAATCATGGCGTAGGGAAAGAGGAAGACAAAGATCAAGTCAAAGGCGTTATGTTAATAACGCAGCGTTTTGCACGTGTTGATATGTCATACTGTAGTTTTATTGCGCACGTGAAAACACGGACAGTGAAAGAAAGACGTGACAGAGGCCCCAACTTGCAACTAAGTTTATTCAGAAAACAGTGAACTACGTAAGGAATGAATAAAATAAATAGACAATATCTCTTCGCAACCATCATGATTATGCGTACTTTGCCGATCCACCTATTTTTGTGTAGATTAGCTAACTGCATAGACGGGAGAGCAATCGGCAGTTGAGAAATTGAGTCATCTACCAGCCTATCAATCGCTTCAGCGTCGGTAACTTCGTGCATCAGCCGATCTTTGCCGGTACTGAACATTCATGAAAAATGGGCATGCTCATGGTATCAAATTCGTCCCTTGCTCTGGCACCTGAATTACAGCAATGTTTCGGTTATTCGATTCTCACTGAATTAATTGAATGGCATGCAAAATGCTTCCATGGAATCAATGCTAACAAAAAATAGGGAGCGTGTCACTCAAAGTGCTGGCTTTTTCAACAAAGTCCAGGCTCAGGAAAATCGAGTGAGTTCGACACGCCACAACTTCTCACGTATATCACATTTTCAAACATGTAGACAAGTCGTTTCGAAAAATGTCACACTGTGTTTTTGCCCTCCATGAACGTGTCAACATAAAGGAATCACCCCAACGTGTTTCAACAGGTACTTGTGGACATTGTGAACTACGTGCAAGGCATCATGGCGAACACAGTGGCTTAACCTGCGGTACCTTTTGTGCATCCTGATGGCAATATTCTGGTCCACGCCTGGCAGCGTCAACTGGACGTCGCCAAAGAGATCCCATAGTGGCACAGACTTCGTGGTCTTGACGATTATTTGGTACTGAAACACTTGGAACGTCATTAAAATGAAACGCAGTCAGACAAACACCCCACGCGGTTTTCCTGATGAAACAGTCAGTCCTCTTCAGAACAAATGCAAGGTCTTGTAGGCTTCACTGATACGCGCTATGTTTCCTTTTATTTGCTTAATTCAAAAGAGAACTGCCGTGCTGATACGATAACAATGTATTTACAAATGTGTGTAGCTGCTTTTGTAACTACCATGATAAACAATGCGAAACCCACCGTAGTGCAAGTTTTTGACCACTATGTGGCTTCGGAAGTGAGGCGTCTGTGCTCAGTTATAAATATAATTTATTAGTATAAATTATTGTGATCAAATTATTGACAAGTTTTAAGGACAACTTTGTAAGTGCAATGCAGTTTGTTATGATTATAACAATTATAACTAGCAACAAATCTTGGTAAACCATAAGGTGTATCCTTGCCATCGCTAACCAACAATTGCATTGGGATAAAATTCACTGTTCTTTGCACGTTCAACGCTTCGGAAATCTTTCTGACTATTTAAGAAATTTAGTCCATTCTAAGTGTCTGTTCTTTCTATCTCGTTTTTGCACTGTAGGCAATGCCACGTATTTTACAGCACCTTTCTTCAGGTTAAGTTGAAATTAAAACTCAAGTTTGTTTTTTTATTCTGGTACAAGACGGGTAAAAGATATACGTGAATAGCTTGAAGGGCCCTGGTTCCTTAGTTAGGTCAGCACAGAAACATGCGGCTAAAGATTGCCCACTACGAGGAAGGTGACCGGATCTCAAAGGGTTGCTACAAAAAGATGCAATTCAATGAAGACATCATCATCATCATTGTCATAGTCAGCCTGACCACGCCCACTGCAGGTCAATGAAGACATAAAGAGATTTTAAAAAGTTATTCACCATATCACATTACAATATAAATAACAAACACTGTTCTTTTGGTGATGTACTTGGTGCATCAATGCTGTCTTTTTTTGGTGGGTCATTCAGAACTGTAGGCAATTGACATTTAGCGCTTTATTTTTGCATCTGCTTCTGCATTTTGACACATACCGAATTTCCGGATGGCGTACGTTACAACTGGGGGAGATTCTCTGTACCTTTGCTTGGATTGTAATGGCATAATCATTTGTAAATGCCCCGAGTTTGTATAAACGACAAAGATGTAATCGTGCAATGATTACCTTTTTCTGAGAAGCAAGTGCTCAATCTAGAAGTTCATCAAGAAACGCCAAGCTGACCCATTACAGAAAAAAATGACAGCTCCATGACTTTGACATTCACTAGGTCTATCTACGCATTGAGAATACGCAGATGATATAAATACTACCTCATAAATTTTTGTATTAAGTGACTGCGTGTCACGGTTATGGACGAAAAGATTTTTTAGACATGCTACTTACTCATTCTTAGCCCTTTCTTACTTACTCATTCTTAGCCCATTCTTAGACATGCTACTTACTCATTCTTAGCCAGGAGTGAATCCGGGTGAGTAATATATGAGTAAGCTGAGTCTGCATGAGTCCAGTTCAGGAACATTTACGTGAGTGTGAATCCCATTGAGTCCAGCTCAAGAAAGTTTTGGAGGGTGCAAGTCCGACTGAGCCGTGGGTACAAAATATAATTCTCGAGTGAGTCTGAGTGAGCTTCACAAGTTCTGCTGACCTAAGCACATGTCATAAATGAACGAAAGAGCTTGCTTCAAAAGTATAACAAGGTCAACCTCCCAAGTACCTCTAGGTCTCAGGAAATCGTTTGATCCTATGCATTTTCTTACGCGGCAACGCTGAATTTTAAACTTTTTTTCATGTTCCTTGATAACATTAACTTTACTTAATTGATAAGCTCCTGAATGGCTTCCATAACAATTCTTGTGTTCTAACTACCACATACCAAGATCATAAATTTTATTTGTTTTTGTGGCCTTATAGGAGTACTTAGGTAAACTTAAGAACAGAAAACTTATCGCCTCAGTACGCATAACAACTACTAAATTGACTGTAAACGCTAAGAATGTGAACAATTTCAGCGGTCTGAGAGCGCCCTGCCCATTCCCACTGAATACCTGCATCTCCCACCTCAAAGTAAATGATTTTACATTCATCTATTCTGCTCTCATGCTCTTATGGCATTTGTGACCTCAATCCCATTCCCGTACACACAGTATGTAGGTGTCTGTGTACGCCACCACAATTCAATGTGCTTCAAAGAATAGCTCTCTCTCTCTAACTATTGCGTAGAAAAGCAAAGTTCCGCTCGCATAACTCACGGCAATACGGGGGCTCAGGATTTGTTTTCAGGTAAAGCTTGAGAGAGTTTCCTTGGGCGCGCTCACTGCTCCTCCTCCGAGGTAGTCGGCGTGCCTTGTCCGCGAGAAAGCCCATGACGGCACATCGGCCCCGACGGGAGGCACAGCCTCCGCAGCGGCCAGCAGTGAATTCTTCCCACGACCTGCATCGAGCCAAATAGGAATTGCCTTGTCAGAACCTTAGATTCAACGACAGGTGGCGTTTCAAGAATTTTCTGTCTCTTCAACGTTCCAAAGTTCGCCTGAGCTGCTGCCTCGTTTGAAACACCGGAAATTCAGTGACCAACAACGACATTACTTGGCCAGGGGTTTGTCATTAGTTTGCCAGGAGTCCCTCACAGAGGAAAAATAAGTTACGCAGGTCCAGAACGAACGTAGAGAAGTCCTTGCACACGCTCTTTGGCCAACTAAAGGCCAGCTCCTGACCGTAAGTCTGCAATCTCACTTTTCAGTCGACTCCCTCCGGCTCCCTCAAGTTCAGGAGCCATGCGTCAGAATCTGAGCGAGTGTGGGTGAGTAAACTTCTGTTTAGTGTGAGTATGCGTCAGTCTGGTTCGGAAATTATCGTGAGTCTGATTTAAAGCGAGTACCGTTGAGAAAAATATTTGTCAGTCGGAGTGAGCCCTAGGTATAGCATTTATATTTCTTGACTCGAGTGTGAGTGAGCTCCACTCGTTTCTTTCCGATCTATGCTCCTGACCAAGTATTGTCTCGGTTGGTGACTGAACTTTTGGTAGTATTGTCATAGCCAGAACTGCAAGGAAAAATTCTGACTTGATGACACGAAGAAAAAATATATCTGAAAACAATGGGTGTCGCTGGCACCAATGTTCCGACAAGCAGTCAACCTGTCACGGTTGTTGCATTCAAGAAGACAAAACGATCTGTGGAAACGTTCGTGACAGCGAAACCCACTATTTTCAGATTATTTTGTACATGGTACATCAGTGGTTTTCGAGAAAATCACTTATAAGCTGCTAATATCGCAAATTAAACTTAACGCAATCCCAGAGAACAGGCGTTATGCGGTGATACCAACCACGAGTAGAAACATTTCAAGTGCAACTTAAGAAAGCTCCAAAATAATGCGATGTCTTGTCATCGCCATGATTCACATAGTGAATACAACAGAAACTTCACAATATCCTTCTCTTCAAATTACACTCCCACTGTAATTCGATGGCCGATTGAAACGTGAATGAAGCAAAGGGTGTGGAGCTGCTGGTAGTAAGAGCTACGGAAGTGTGACAGCGTTCGCTGTGCATGGGGGTTTCCATTCTGTTATCAGACGTTCAGTCTGCAGTTCCCGGTGAAACCGATGGAGCGCTGCAGTCATCCGTAACGTGCACCCATCAGCTTCAGCCAAATCGTGGAGCGATGCACGTGAACGCAATGTTCTGAAGCTATGGCAAACAGTGCCACTACGTCACTACCGAGAACTACATGCTGAACAGCTCCCTGAGTAATGCAGTCACCATGTGTCACGAACACTCTAGTTTTCCTTGTCACCCCCTTCCCTTTCAGCAGCCGTGCTGCGAATATAAAATTTCAGTTGTCGAGCAATGTGCAATTGAAGTCGTTAAAGGGAATCAAAAGATACATTGAAAAACCGTTCGGGTCGCGTCTTTTATGTCGAGAACTTGTTTTGTTACCTGCAAGCCACTCCTACTGGCAGACACAGCCTCCGATTGATGGTGGCAGTGAAGTAGTCAACAGATCTTTGGTGGTCACAGGCTGCGAGGCGACGGACGCTCTCCAGCATGCCTTCCAGGAGGAGGCTGTTGATGTGTTGCATGCGGCATCCAGGCTGCTTGTTCCCGTTGTTCGGGTAGAAGTCCACGTGACCAACCAGCTGATCAATTCCAAAGCCTGCGTTTGCAGCAAGCACAAAATCTGACACGCAGACCACTCCGACGAAGAGATATCCAGATTGACGAGACACCCACACTGTGCCAGCCGACGTTTTCTCATTAGTGCTTTGCCTACAATAAAATGGGCATGCATTGTACGGAATGATAGGGTGAGCAGAAGAATAAGGTAATGATTTTGAAGATTTCTTACAACGAAGCTGTTGCGCGGACAATGTGTCGTCGGCATCGTTGGCGTGGTTGCGCTAGAAAAGGTGACGTGGACCAGGGTGGTGGGGAGGGGGTCTCACAGAGGAGAAGAGGAAAGGGAAGACACATGATTATGGTTACGTAAGACGAGTGATTCAGAGTGGACTGAAAAATGGACACGTGATGTGGCTTTTGTAATGCTGCAAGAAAGTGGTGTAACAAAATATGATGACGTGTTTTATAGAGAACTAAAGGTGACGAGAGCGTGAGGTATATATTGCATTAGAATCAGCCAATCAGGATTTACTTTGTGGTAATTGAGCAGCATGGGCAATAACTTATCTGTCTGGCGACTTTCACGATGTTCATTAGGCTGGAACATTTTTTTGCGCAAGCACAACCTCGAACATGGTATGGTTTCGATTGATTGATTGATTGATTAATTGATTTGTAACGAGGTTTATTGGGCGAACCAAACGGGCAGGCGGGAGATTGGAGATAGCGACAGGACGAGGAAGATGGAGGAGCTCGAGCGCCGATCTCGTGGTGCCATACTCTGCGATGATGCTTACTGTTCCCTCTTGTTGTCATCATTCCTTCACTATAACTGCCCCCGTCGAGAAAGATCAAGCCATCCTGGCGATCTAACAAGTAGGAACGAGCGGGTCGAAGTACGGCTTCAAGCGGTCCACGTGAACAATATCGTGTCCACGCCGACGGTGGTCACCGGGTGGCGTAAGCGGTTCAATGGCGTAATTGACGGGCGATGTGCGCTCTACCACGCGGTATGGGCCATGGTAATTTGAAAGTAGCTTGGTAGACAAACCAGGCGCACAGGGTGGTACATACAGCCATACAAGGGTTCCAGGGGCGAACTTGGCGGCAGGAGGGTGGTCGTCATCGCGGGCCTTTTTCTGGCGTTGCTGGTCAGCCGTAGTAAACTGTTTCGCTAGTTGGCGGCATTCTTCGGCGTGACGGGCGGCTTCAAACACGGTCGTGCACTCAGATACATCTGGTGCGTATGGCAGCAAAGTGTCAATTGTGTGCGATGGTTGACGTCCGTATAGAAGGTAGAATGGAGAAAAGCCGGTGGTGACTTGGGTAGCGGTGTTGTACGCGTAGGTCGCAAACGGAAGAACCAGGTCCCAGTTCGTTTGGTCAGATGCCACATGCGTCGCGAGCATGTCACCCAGGGTCCGATTAAACCGCTCAGTCAGGCCATTCGTCTGGGGGTGGTAAGCAGTACTCATCCGGTGTACAATATGGCACTGACGGAGAAGTGCTTGGATTACGTCGGATAGAAATACACGGCCCCGATCACTGAGAAGCTCGCGAGGAGGGCCGTGACGCAACACAAACCGATGGAGGATGAAAGATGCGACGTCCTGAGCGGTCGCCGTAGGAAGAGCAGCGGTTTCGGCGTACCGTGTCAGGTGATCTACAGCAACGATGGCCCACCGGTTACCTGCTGTGGTCAATGGCAGTGGTCCATAAAGGTCGATTCCGACGCGATCGAATGGGCGGTCAGGGCACGCAAGCGGCTGTAGTGGAGCTGCCCCTGCATTCGGTGGCTGTTTTCGTCGCTGACACTCGTGGCAGCCGCGAATAAACTGTCGAACAAAAGTAAACATCCCACGCCAGTAGTACCGCTTCCTTAAACGCTCGTAGGTCTTGAAGACACCGGCGTGAGCGCATTGCGGGTCGGAGTGAAATGATGCACAGATTGTAGAGCGCAGCTTTCGGGGAATAACGAGCAGCCACTTCCTGCCGTCTGGTGAGTAATTGCGCCGGTACAAGAGGCCACCTCGAATGGTGAAGTGCGAAGCCTGGCGTCGCAATGCTCGAGTGATGGGAAGTGTCGGTACCCCAGATAAGACGTCCAGAAGCGAAGTTATCCATGGATCGTCGCGCTGTGCAGAGGTCATTGTGTCGATGTCAAGAGCGGACAGCGCGTGTTCCATAGAAGATATAGAGGCAGCCTCAGTCGACAGTGGTGATCGCGAGAGCGCATCAGCATCGGCATGTTGGCGGCCGGAACGGTACACCACGCGGATGTCATACTCTTGAAGTCGCAGAGCCCAACGAGCAAGGCGACCTGATGGATCCTTCAGCGACGACAACCAACATAAGGCATGATGGTCTGTAACTACAGCAAAGGTGCGGCCATATAAGTATGGGCGAAATTTCACAATTGCCCAAAGTATGGCTAAGCACTCTTTTTCGGTAACACTGTAGTTTACCTCAGCCTTGTTTAGCGTTCTGCTGGCGTAGGCGACGACATACTCAGGGGATCCAGGCTTGCGTTGAGCGAGAACTGCACCGAGACCGACACCGCTGGCGTCTGTATGGATTTCAGTTGCTGCCGTGGGATCATAGTGGCGCAATATAGGCGGTGATGTCAGGAGACGGCGAAGAGTGGTAAATGCGTGATCACATTCGGAAGACCATGATGAGATGTCTTTGGCACTGCTTAAAAGTTGGGTCAAAGGGGCAATTATGGAGGCAAAGTTGCGCACAAACCGACGAAAGTTGGAGCACAATCCTACGAAGCTGCGTAACTGTTTTACAGTCGTTGGTTTGGGGAATTCAGCAACAGCGCGTAGTTTAGCCGGGTCGGGAAGAACACCATCCTTTGATACGACATGACCGAGAATGGTGAGCGTCCGAGCAGCGAAGTGGCATTTCTTGAGGTTCAGTTGGAGATGCGCATTCTTCAGACACGTGAGGACATGTTTGAGGCGTACAAGGTGTGTTGCGAAATCGGGTGCAAAGACGACGATATCATCGAGGTAGCAGAGGCATATGTTCCATTTCAAACCCCGCAGAACCGAGTCCATCATGCGCTCGAATGTGGCCGGCGCATTGCAGAGGCCGAAGGGCATGACATTGAACTCATATAGCCCGTCCGGTGTCACGAATGCTGTTTTTGGACGATCACCATCTGCTAAGGGCACCTGCCAATACCCCGAACGCAAATCTAACGATGAAAAAAACTCGGCACCTTGTAAGCAATCAAGGGCGTCATCAATCCTGGGCAAAGGGTATACGTCTTTGCGAGTGATCTTATTTAAGCGCCTGTAATCAACGCAGAAGCGAATTGTACCATCCTTCTTCTTAACAAGAACGACAGGTGATGCCCATGGACTTTGGGAAGGTCGGATAACGTCGCGCTTGAGCATATCGTCAACGTGTTCGGTGATAACCTGACGTTCCGTGGCGGAAACACGGTATGGTCGCTGTCGTACTGGCGCGTTGGAACCTGTGTCGATGCGGTGGGAAAAACTGGGAGTTCGGCCAAGGGTAGGTTGAGCAACGTCAAAGGATTCACGGAACTGGTAGAGCAGCTGAAGGAGTTCAGAGCGTTCAGATGGCGATAGTCCGTCGGCAATCGATGAATCGAAAAGCTCGCAAGGTGGTATATTGGAAGGGTTGAGGGCACTGATGGCGTCGTAGTCACCGGAACAATCTGGCGGCATCATAAAAATTTGTTCTTTATCAATGGCATGCACGTGTCCAAGAGATTCACCTTGAAACAGTTCAACGGGATACGGAAGGGGATTGATGAGGCAAAGAGCACTGTTTTCTTCAGAAATAGAGAGGGTTGAATAAGGCAGAAGAAGTGATCTTCGACTAAGGAAGAGGCTTGATGGCTCAAAGAATGCAGCTTCGTTCCTAATGCCGTCACAGAACACGGGGAGCAACACAGCTGCTGTCGGAGGAATTTCAGTGCCTTCTTTGACGACGAGCTTGTGTACGGCGGGCTGAATGCGGCTGGTTGGTTGGTCGTAAAACGGGAAAAGTTCAAGCTCCGACCTTGCACAATCAATAACGGCATGGTTACGCGATAAAAAATCCCATCCAAGTATGATGTCGTGTGAGCACGACGACAGGACAATAAACTCAACAGTGTAGTGGTCCTTCGCGATCATCAGTCGGACAGTACAGGCGGCTACAGGCTGAACCGGGTCCCCATTCGCTGTTTGCAAGGACATCATATTAAGAGGCGTCGTCACTTTTCGGAGCTTGCGGCAAAGTTTAGCGTCTATCACGGAAACGGCAGCACCAGTATCCACTAGAGCATATGCTCGAGTACCTTCTACAAAAACTTCGACAATATTCGACGGCAATGTCCGAGGACTTGAAGCATTTCGACAGCGCAGTTCTTGCCTCCTGAACTGCGGCGGTTAGTTTCCCTCGTGTTCAGGAGCTGGCCGACGACGCATGGGTGACAGGGAGCGACGACGGGGTGAAGGTGAGCGACCAGACATAGTACGCGGACATTCCCGTGAAGACGAGCTTGACTGAGGGTCAGAATTTTCCAGACGGGATGGAGAAAGGTCCATGAAGCTGTTCTGTGTCCGGCCGTCTGTGTATCCCGGCACGCGACGACGGCAGTAACGGGCGATATGGCCAGGGCCGCCGCACGCAAAACAGATGGGCCGGTTATCGCGCGTTCTCCAAGTATTGGTGACGAGGGGACCAGTCCATGCGGCAGACGGGTGAGTCGAGGCTGCGGTGGCAATGGGAGGAACCCAGGCGGTAGACGGCTGAGTCGGGGCTGAGGTATACGGCAGTCCCTGGAACGACGGGGGGTGGTGTCGCTGCTGCCGCTTTAGTGCCTCAGCGTAAGTAAGAGGCGCGGTGACGGGGGGCTGCTGCAAGGGCACCGGCATAGCCTCGGAAATCTGCTCCTGGACCACATGTCGGAGCATGGGAGCCAATGGTGGTGGGTGTCGCAGTGGCTGTTGGTGCGAGAGCTCCTGGCGTTGAGCAAAAGGTAGCAGAGAAAGCTGCCGAGCCACTTCCTCTCGCACGAAGTCTTTCATTTGTGCGAGAAGGTTTGTCTGGTCAGACATAGCGTCCAGTGCGGTCACTGGTTGGACTGTCTGGAATGAGCGTCGCGTCTGAGCTCGTTGCCTCCGCAATTCATCATAGTTTTGACACAAAGTCACTACTTCTGCCACAGTGCTTGGAGACTTCGCGAGAAGCATCTGGAAAACGTCATCGTCGACGCCCTTCATAATGTGCTGTACCTTCGCGCTCTCGCTCATGGAAGCATCGACGCGCCGGCAGAGATCGATCACATCTTCTATATATGATGTGAAAGTTTCACCTGGCTCCTGTGCCCGTGTGCGCAGACGTTGTTCGGCGCGTAGCTTCCGTAAGGCAGGACGACCAAAAACGGCACGTATTGCCTCCTTGAAGGCGGACCAATTCGCGAACTCGGTTTCGTGGTTCGTATACCACAGCTTGGCCACGTCGGTGAGATAAAAATTGACAGTGCCTAACTTAGCAGCGTCATCCCACCTGTTGGGTCCACTGACTTTCTCGTATGAAGACAGCCAGTCCTCGACGTCCTGGTCTTCGGTGCCGGCAAAGATCGGGGGGTCTCGCTGGTGAACCGGGCCGGGGCAAGTAGGAGCCGCGAGAGGGGTTGTCTGTTGGGCAGCGTCAACTTGCATGGTCGATGGCAGGGTGCGAGATCGGAGTTCCAGCTTGTAGGCGATGTGGTTACCCAGCACGATCCACCAAATGTAACGAGGTTTATTGGGCGAACCAAACGGGCAGGCGGGAGATTGGAGATAGCGACAGGACGAGGAAGATGGAGGAGCTCGAGCGCCGATCTCGTGGTGCCATACTCTGCGATGATGCTTACTGTTCCCTCTTGTTGTCATCATTCCTTCACTATAGATTGATTGATTGATTGATTGATTGATTGATTGATTGATTGATTGATTGATTGATTGATTGATTGATTGATTGATTGATATGTGGTGTTTAACGTCCCAAAGCTACTATATGATTATGAGAGACGCCGTAGCAGAGGCCTCCGGAAATTTCGACCACCTGGGGTTCTTCAACGTGCACCCAAATCTGAGCACACGGGCCTACAACATTTTCGCCTCTATTGAAAATGCAGCCGTCGAAGCTGGGAGTCGATCCCGTGACCTGCGGGTCAGCAGCTGAGTACCTTAACCTATAGACCACTGCAGCGGGGCTGGTTTCGTACATAGGGCTTGTGTACATTGATTCATTCGTTAGTTAGTTAGTTAGTTAGTTAGTTAGTTAGTTAGTTAGTTAGTTAGTTAGTTAGTTAGTTAGTTAGTTAGTTAGTTAGTTAGTTAGTTAGTTAGTTAGTTAGTTAGTAGTTAGTTAGTTAGTTAGTTAGTTAGTTAGTTAGTTAGTTAGTTAGTTAGTTAGTTAGTTAGTTAGTTAGTTAGTTAGTCAGTTAGTTAGTTCGCTCGGCCAGTGCTGCAAGCAAACCTGACAGTGCGGAACATATTCACTATTACGACTGAGTCATCTGCTTTGTCAGCAGACCATTATCGAGATCTCACTTGCCTTTTTCGTTGAAGAGACCGAGGTTCGCGATGAAGCTGAACGGCAGGCTCGCATCAGAGTGTATCACGTCCACAAAGTCTGCGTCGGTGGGATCCAGCCGCACGGCAGGCGGCATGTGGAAGAAGTACGGTCCAGCCGGATCGAGTCCTGGAAACATTCGGCAGAGAAAACACAATCGGCTTGAGCTCTTGGTGTAAGAACAAAGGGAACCCTGGAAAGTCCCCTCCCAGAATGTATACTACTACTCGCACTCGACTTCATCCTAAAACCTATTCTACGTGGTTCACTCTGTTCGTTCGCTACTACAATGAATGTATAGTAGAACCCCGTTATAGGGAAGTATGATTGAGACCAGAAATCGGCTCGCTATGCTTGATATTTACTACAACAATGGGTATAAGAATTGGCTCGCGCAACAAACTTCTATACAAGAGCGCATTATTCTGGACTGCAAACCAACTATAGATGAGGTGCGCTTTTTTTACTTTTTTATTTGCGCTGTACGATGAACATTTTCGTAACACGCTCAAATGATCAAGAACAATTGGTTTTCATTTGTTCTTGGATATTTAGTTGCTTTCTATCCTATCGTTCTAGTAATGATCCTCGTCCGAAACAGGCATGTCTTTGTTACAGCCAATATCGCAGCCACTCTCGCATTTTCGTTTTGCTATATTGATAATAAACGTAACCGTAACAAAGCATGACCAACTAAGCTTGATATTAAGTTCTGCGTATCCAATCATTCGCTATATCAGGGCTAGTTGTAACAAAGTTACACTGCTTTCGGTTGGATGGTACAAGAACTTCCCCATTGTGAAATATTAATCTTTTTTTTTTCAGGTTTAGCAACCCAAAACCACGACACGATTATGTGGAACACCATAGTAGAGGGTTGCGGAAATTTTATCACCAGTGTTCTTTAACGTCCAACTAAATGTGATTACACGGGCATGAAACTTTTTTGTTTCCATCAGGAATATGGCCGCTGTGACTGGAATTTCATCCCGCAAGTTTCGCATCAACAGTCTAGCACCATAATGAATATGCCACTGTGATGGTTCAAGTTTCGTTGATTTGGGTGACCTAGTAGTCGAATATGCGCCGACCACTCTAAACACTGCGCGACCAATGGGCAAGTTTAATATTATGTGATTATATATCAGTCTGCAATAAAATGCTCGCATCACAGTCGACCATTTCTTTGCTGGTGCTTCGTTCAAAAGCACCCTGTAACCACTTCTATTGAGGTGCTTCGCCACGACCTTTTGAAGGTGCCCTCAACCCCGAACAGAAAGGGCGGCCATATCTGGAGGAGCTGCAGTAAGCTGGTTACTGCAACTTCTGTTGTCACTAGCGGATCTGCCGCAACGGGTTCTTGACCTGTTGGTCAGCAATAATTACTTGCAGATAAAAGAAACGCTCACACGTTTCAGCGTCTCGACACTGGCTGCCTTAATAAGTACACCTTAGCTCAGCTATAAAATACTCTGATCTAGCATGTTGTGCATCTGTTATTCGAATCGTGGTGCGCATGTCCTGCAAGCCGGCCTTCACTAAAGCGACGCGACCAGCTATGACCGCTCTATACATGATCGCATGTTCCACAAGACACTGTTTCACTTCATAAACAGCCTCAGTATTAAGGGACGTGTCCAATACATATATACAAACAAAATATTAGGCCTTAAGCATATCCATGATGTGAATAATTACAGGTGGGTGAAGCTCCGGGGTATCATTATCCCACGTACATTGCCCACTCAATCATTCAAAGACGTTACAACACACGTGTGCACTATATACAAAGTTGTTTATTAATCACAATGTGCATGTGATGCCCATATGGATATCCATATGCATAACCATATGGATACCAATATATAGATATAGGTGTCCATACGTATATTGTTTACCTAAAGCCTGTCTCCAGCTCAACCCTAAGAAGTGTCGGTTTGCAGTCACAGCATCAAGTTGTTAGGTCACGTCGTCAGTAAACATGGCGTTGAGCCCGATCCCGACAAGGTTGCCGAGGTACTGCACTTTCCTACACCAACTACACGCAAAGACCTCCGCAGCTTTCTTGGCTTGGTATCGTATTTGCGCCGCTTTGTGCGTGATTTCGCTACTATTGCGGCTCCTCTGAACAAACTTCTGACCACGAGCGCACCCTTTGTCTGGTCGGATGACTCGAAGCTGCTTTTAACACCCTCAAGCGATGCTTCACATCACGGCCAGTGCTTCGCCATTTCGACCCTGCAGCACCTACTCTGCTACACACTGACGCAAGTGGACTTGGCATCGGTGCTGTCCCTCTTCAGCGGAACCACGCTTTCGAAGAACAAGTTGTGGCCTACGCGAGCCGTACTCTTTCACCTGCTGAGCGAACTTACAGCATCACTGAGCAAGAATGTCTCGCCATCGTGTGGTCCGTACGAAATTTTCGCCCTTATTTATATGTCCGGCATTTCACAATAGTGACTGACCTTCATGCTCTGTGTTGGTTATCGTCTCCCAGAAATTTGTCGGGACGCCTTGGCCGTTGGGTACTACGATTGCAAGAGCATGACTACAGCGTCACATATAGGTCGGGTCGACAGCACAAAGATGCCAACGCTTTGTCATGTTGCCCACTCTCGCAAAGCGCCAAACAGTCACCTTCTATCTGTTCGTCACCGCCCGCCAAAGAGACCCAGCCCACGTGACGTACGATAATGATCACTACAATGGTTTTGTCATGCAGATGAAGATGAAGTACATAGTCAGCGCTTACAATAATCATAAGATACGAAGGAAGGAAAATAGGAGGAAAAAACGGCAGGGAGGTTAACCAGTCTATAGGCAGCCGGTTCACTACCCTGTGCATGGGAGGGGGATGGGGGAGATGAAAGATAGAGAGGAAAGATGCGAATATTCATACAGGTTAAAGGGGTATTCATATAGATATCTATTTGGATCAAGATAGCGTGTCACGCTAACAGACAGTGTACTATACACAGGGAACATGGCTCGACTCTAAGGAGCTTCACGCCTTTAAAAAAAGTACTGGCTGAATGAACAATGAAAAATGCAACGTCTGGATCTTACTCCCATGACTGAATTACGGGGATTGTCTAAGTAGGTATACCGGAGACTGCTATAAAGCACTCAGCATTACAGCGTGAATTCCAGTGTGTAAAGTGGATGTCACGCACATAAGGTGTCTGATCTCAACTTTGGCACTCATTCCTGGATCTCATGTTGACCATCTGGTTGCTGACGAGAAAAGCACACGTATAAAATAATCCCCATTGAAATTAGCGCACAGATATAGGTAGCCTATATCGTCAATATTTCTAGATAACACTTCAAACAATTATTCGGCTATATATAAAATAAGTGGTGTGATTTGTGAGGAAGACATGTACTCAAGCAGGGCAATGAGCAGGTCTTTATCGCACATTGCGGATTTATTCTAGAGTGGCGTAGTGATAAAGCGTTCCTTTCCTAAGTAGCCATACCATACGTTCCTTGCAACGATATGCTTGAAATCATGCTACAATGAAGCCATTGTTGAATTACTACCGATTAAGATGGAATCACTTACATCTACTAAGTGGCCAAATCTGTGCCATACTTTCTTGTAAGTATGAAATGATGATCCCTAAATATTTGCATATTCGCTGCTAATTATGTCAAAAAATGTCCTTTACCCGTGATCCTTCCAATCTTGTCGATGCGTTCGCCAGCGTAGCCAGCTATCTGGGCTCCAAGGCTGTGCCCGATGATGTGGAAATCCGCTGGAGATGCATTCGTCGCATTCTGAAATGGACAGGTTAAACAAATCATCGTTTTGAAGTTATGATTAGGCTAAATACCTACACTGCGAAGGTGAGATAGAACACTCCCAAGTTAAAATTATTGCTAATGCAAACGCTTTACAGACAAACAATATGGTTATGCCTGGTGCGTAACGAGAGCTACGTCTATATTCTTCAGCGTGGTTCTCTGTACATACGAGTTTCTCGAGCGTGTGGCTTGTTTTCCGTTTGTCTTCTCGGCTTACAACTTCCTCTTGGTTTCGTTGCGATGGTGAAGCCTCGCTTGTTTACGTCTCTCTGCCTCACATTTCATATCTGCCCATGAATATTACCGAGCCTTTCTTCTATATATGTGATGTAACACCGGCTAATTAATAGCTGATGCAAAGCGGTTTCAGAGGTTCCTCCTCCAAAGTCATACCACACTGAGCGGTGACCGGCACTACCAGTGGTGGTGTTTGCTAGGCAGTGACTCACTCGCGGTGCTTGCCCAAAAGTGCGACGCATGGATCTTACTCCCATGATTGAATTACGGGTATGGTCCAAGTCGGTACCACCACCCACAGTGAAGCGGCGAGAATAAAGCTAATGCAGCTCTCGCTACAAAAAGGAGAAGCATATATACAGTAAATATAAAGCATAAAACAAATGCTACTTGCTTGCGTTACATATTTGAAATAAAGATGAAAAATGAAAGAACTCGGCCATGAACTCAGTGCAACTGGTACCTGAGCTTTATAGTAGGTACCTATCATAGAAAGGAACAGCGCATACAAGATCGTACAAATCCATTAAAGAGAAGACCGTTGAGAGCAAACTACACAAAGACACAAAAGACATGGACGGGTGCTTATTAACGGAACAAAGATACTGACCCATCACACCTACATTTAGCACTGAGTACAGGTGCTTATGCGTCATTCGCTTTGTCCCGTCTTCGCTCTACTATACCCTTCGATTCTGTGTAGCATTAACGATTCCGCCATCCAACTTTCTTCTGTTTTTCTGCCAAATGCCGCTATATAACTCGTGATTTTGAGGATATTTTATGCCTACTACCGATGAGTAATTGCAATCGCTTAGACACTTCGTGAATTCACAGAGCTCTCACCTGCAATGTAGATATAAGCAAGGCGAGTTCGGCCCCAACCACCCTCGTGTTGGCCGTTGCCCTTGTGTACGGTGGTCCGTTGCCTCGGCTCCAATCAACCACGATCACGTTATAGTCGTCATGCTTCAGAAACTCGTCCTTCATTGTCTGTGGTAAATCAACAAAGAAAATTCATTCACTGTACTTCTCTACCCACCAGAGCATGTAACGACAAATCAAAAATAAGTTTATGCATGTAAACTCACAAATCTTTGGGGGTCATGACATCACTATCGCACTACATTGCATCTCATAGCGTGACGTCACATGACGACGTCATCACAGCGTCGCTTGGTTAAAAGAGGGCTAACTTAGGGGACAGTGCAAAACCAGGTGAGTTGCAGCAAGCTTGCATTGCCTCCGATCTTGGAGGCAATGCACCGCATGAGGGGCAAAAAGCTTTAGAAAGGACGGTAAAAGATAACTACAAATGAACGGAGAAGAAAACAAGGATTGCTTTTGTTTTCGAGACGTCTTAAGGAAATGCATGAAAAAAACTTGTGAGTTTTTCATTGTTACTGCCCTTTCAGCTCGCTCAGAAGAAAGTTCAAGTATGAATCAACTAGCCAGCAATGAAGTTTTGCTGCATCTGCATAACACTTACATTCATCCACTTGCCGACCTCCTGCGAGTCCATAAACCCGTGCACAATGACCTTGGTCTTGAGCGAGCCGTTAAAGAAGGAGTCCTCCACTGGCCCAATCATGCCATCAGCGCTGAGTAGCTCCGGCTCGTTCGGGTTACGCTTAGTGAACAGCAAGAACCGCGTGCTGATTCGATCCCTGTCATCAGGAAGCACGTTGATTGGGCGATGAAGCACGTGGTAGAAGCTGTCGTCGTTCTCGAAACAGCCGAGACCACGCATACACTTGCTCGACGACGATGATGACGACGACGATGGCGACGACGACGTGGGCGTGGCGCCCACTGCCGAGATGGAGATGGGACAACAGCTGACCGTGAGCTTAGTGGGACGGTCGGGGCCGACAGCGCAAAACAAGAAACAAAAACGTAGTCTGAGACAAGGACAGACTCTGAAACAGCGCTTCATGAGCAGCAAACATATATTTGATAATGGTGTCGCGTGAGACCTTCATGGGTTACCAGAACCAAGATGTTTCGATTCCGGTCAACTTCTTTGCTATTTCCTTATTTTCCTCCCACAGTCTCTTTCTCTCATTCTCTATTGCTTTAAAAGTACACTTTGGGCAAGCTGATAATGAATGGTGGCTAAATGAGTGCCAAATGACCTCTAGACAAAGCGAAGAAGGCGACAATACAAGCTAATTTACCAGGTGAAGGTTCTCCTAAAATTGTGCAGCTCCGGATGGTTTTGAACCAATTCTAGACCATTCTGTGTGCAGAAGATTCTGGAACCTTAGGAATCTGCCCCAGTTGCGCAGAAAGCGATCAAAGTACTCCTACATTACTTGAAGACAACAAACCGGAGCGACCACCTGTAGACTGCGTGTGCTCTCCCCGATTGTGCTCGTGATTGTGCGTACCTTTCTTCTCTCTCTCCAACCTCTTTTTTCCCGTTCATCCCTTCGCCAGTGCAGGGTAGCAAACCGAACGTGCGTCTGGTTAACATCCCTGCCTTTCCTTGCATCTATATATATATATATATATATATATATATATATATATAGAGAGAGAGAGAGAGAGAGAAAACACGTGGTCACCAATAACTGGACCATAAATACTCAGATCTGCACATCGAGGTATCTAATCTTTGCTTTGTGTAAGGTGAAAAAACAGCTTTGCACGTGGTTATTACCAGCATTCACGTCGTGGAATGCTTCAACCACATCCTGTACCAAGCGGTCTCTGTGACGTGGAGGACGTCCCTATGATTTCATTCACTTTTCTAAGATTCCAGGGGCGTTGTATACGTCCAGGAGATCAAGCGACGCGAGAGCTGGTGAAAGCGTTCTTCGTGTCAGCTAACGTAAATGTGTGACGCATACACACGAATGCACAATGAATTTAGCGGTAAAAAATTACCCTCTAGTGAAGTTGTCGCCGAACACAGAAAATGTCACTGAAACATTCCGCTGTTACACCAGGACTGAGAACATATGGATATATTTATACAAATTGCATGACATATGGGCGGTAACGTTTCTATAGTGGCTTTTGGAGCTTCCGTCTAGGCTGTGGGCCTTCTTCCGGCAGAAAGAATTGAGGTTTGGCGTATACCTCACAATGCATAAAACAAGTAACTGGCAACACTGCTTTCCCATGCATGCTTTCAAATTGCATTGAAATCTGACGGCATTGATGCAGGGTGATACTATTACTCTCTATAACACGAACGCGCACAATGGAGAGAATGGCGAAAGCGGGATTTCAATGGTCCTTTGCTAGAATGCACACCGAAAGTGAACGCGCGAGGGCCTAGTGAATGAAGGGGTGGACGTGAAGCACACATGTGTACCGGATGGTGTTCCCATTACAAGCCGATACATATGCCCTGCTACGGACACATCCAAGCCTGCGCTCGGAACGCTGGCCTACCCTACTGCAAGCCGTCCTTCTCTACAGTCACCCGATTTCCAATTATAATTGGCAACTTGAAAGCATACACAACAAAAGTCAGCGTCAGTTCACACTGAATACTATCCTTGCAGCACACGTAAGATAAATGCAAGCAAGCCAGATGCTATGCCTTGAGGCGCGTCTGCATCAGAATAAAAATACCTTGCCTTTTTGACCAAAGACTTTGGCGCTCTCTCAAAATTTTGGCATCGGACTGAGCACATACGAGGTGCCTTTGCCGACAGCATTTGATTATCATAAACTAGAGGAAAATTTTGCGCTAGTGTCTGTGGAGCACATGGTACTTCAAATAACGTGGAAAATATGAGTAGTACACGAATATGGTTGAGCTTCGTTCTTTCAGCTTCATTTGGCTCCGTGTGGCTTGGAGCAGCTTTGCCGCTAAAGTTCAGCAAATGTTCAGCAGTCCCATTTTGCCACCTTGACCTTTTCAGGCGGACCATATTAGGTCAGCTCACCAGGTTCTCAACGAAACGAGATTTATAACGCTTAAGTAAATAAAGTGACAAGTGAGTTTCATGACCAAAGCAAGGTAATTTACAGGACTTGGTGAATTTACGTAATACCCATATTCCCCATATTAGCTGAACCATCACCGCTCCACACTTTTCTCCACTAAATATTCTAGGAAGCTTTATACCCTTGCATATCGCGTGCATGAAAGGGCTTCTCAAAGTATTCACTAGAGTTAACTCTGCCCCGGCGACTGTTCAGAAATTTTGGGAATCGGTGTTTTTCTCTTATTTATTTTTTACTCTCCCTTTCTCTTTCAACCCCCTATTCCCCAACCCCAGTGTAGGGTAGCATACCGGATACAAGCATCTGGTTAACCTCCCTGCCTTCCTTATTTCTCGTTTCTCTTGGGAATCATTGGTAAAGCACTTACGTGCCTCTTATTAACTTTTAGAGTTCAAAACACAATTATGGCTTCGTATTTTGTGTTAGGGCTTTTGTTTCATATAAAATGACGAGCAACCTTGAACCTTCCCAGCTGATTTGAATTGATCATCGGAGTAACACACAAGTCATGTGTTATCGCTGAGCTTTTGCTGAACTTCATCTTGCGAAAAAGCTGCTGCTGACCACATGGAGCCATATGGAGCCAGAAGAACGAAGCTATCGCTAATCTACAAGATGTCCACCCATCATCCTCCTTCTGGCTGAAACGCTCCCGTAGACGCTGCCACCAGATTTCCCTCAAATGCACTATTATGAAACTCTAAGGTATGCAAGGCTTTGCTTTCGAGACATCATTGAGTCCGGGGCATCATTTCGTTCTAACTCACGTGTTCGACGCAGAAGCTTCGTTGCGTGCTCCGTTATCCCGGCTCCGACCACGTGACCCAGGAAGACGACCACATAGACGCGAGCCACCAAAGAGGCCATTGTTTCTTGACCACCAACTTGTTGTTTTTGGCGTTAGAAAACAGGCCGGCTTCTGAAAGGCGACGTTGGTGCAGCAGCTGGTCCAGCCAGCCGCTCTGCTTGCACTATCTGCGAAAGTTGGAGAGCAACATAGCATCGAGTCGAAACGTACTGACACTTCCCCCGTGCTCTTTCACCACGATTTTCCTCTCTTTTTTGGGGGGAGAAGGAGAAAGAGCGAAAACTCGGTTACACCGAATCGCACCAACGGAAACTGTTCGTGTGTGTGTGTGTGAGTGGCTGCGTTTTTTTGTTTTTTTTCCAAGCCGTCTTTTTTTGCTGGCGACGTACAATGACTTTTGCTGTGCACTTCCGCACGCATGTAGGTACGGCTTTTTCACTCATTGATTTATTTTTGCTTAGCAGCATTTACTCTGCTGTTTAGTTTGCTTGTTGTACCATGCATAGCCTCGCCCTTCACGCATTTACTATGCAACAAGCATTCGCCGACAGCCCGAACTCCAAACAGAGAAAGAGGTGTGTAAAAAGAAATTGGCCCGTGAGGGTACCGGCGTGTATTTTCGCCCATTCATTGTTAGGACTGTCACTCAGAGTCAGAACACATAAACTGAAGCATACAAGTTTTCAGCAGAGTGAAACGGAACACCGGAAACACAGCCAAACTTTGTCAAAGGGACTAACGTGTGCGGCACCTTTGAGGAAGTAGTCTGTCATGCTCAATGGTGACCACTTGGTAAAAATGAGAGTTGAGACTCTATATTGTGATCACACTGGGATATAGCAACAATAATATCTCAAGTTTTACGTCCCATAACCATAATAACATTAGAAAAGACACCACAGTGGGAGACTCCGGAAATCCCAACCACAGCCGTCGTTTTCTTCAACTTGCACTGACATATCTCACGGGCACGGGCCCCTACCGTTTCTCCTCCTTTGAACAGTGACTGCTGATACCGGGATCGAACCCGCTACCTTCAGGTCGGTATCTGACCACCGTAACCTCTGATTCATTATGGTGGACAGTGCAGCATAGTGTCAATAGAATATCCGTAAGGGATAAAATCAGTTTAGACCTATCGTCGAAGGTTTTTCTGAAAACCAGCCAGCTAGTCCTATATGGTACGAATAAAGTTATCTTGAACTTTTCTCTTTACATTCGTAATTACCAATCGACGGTGAACAGCCACGACCCGTGAACTTTCTATCGGAACGCCACACATTGCTAAATAATACAATATAAAAATAACATATCATGTCCAGCATGCCTATATGTACCCATTTTGTCACGGGGATAAAGTAAGCATTCTCCGAATAAGTGAAAGAACTTTTTTTTTCCTTTTTTCCCTTTTTTTAATAATAATAATATTAATAATAATAATAATAATAATAATAATAATAATAATAATAATAATAATAATAATACTTGACGGCATTGTAGCACCAAAAGTAAAAAGCTGCACTTTTATTTTGAAACTCGTGCAGTTCCTAATACACCACAAATTGCATTCATATGTGAGCCCAAGCACGCCAATGAGCCAAAACAATATTATAATTGTATGCGACAAGTTTGAAACATATTAATTTTCATCCCTTTATCAGTGCACAACTGTAGGCGCAAGGGGCTCAGCAATACATTAAAAATGATCAGTATTGCCTAAACACGGAGACAGAGGTAGATATATAGTATGAAGAGAGGCAGGGAGGTTAACCGGAAAGCAATTGTCTGTTTTCCTACCTTGCATTTAGAAATGGGAAAGGAGAGACAGAAAAGTGAGAAACAAGGAATCAGAGAAGGGTGGGGAGGAAGCGAAAACACACACACAATAACGTCAGAATCTATCGACGTCGAGGTGGGTACTTCACAGAAACTTTAAGAGGGCCTTTGTCACTTTTCGGCGTGAAGTTGCAAAGCAGCTAGTCACCGCGGCGTGCAAACATTGCAGAAATGGACTGCCTCTGATAGCTGTACTGTAGGCACTGACACAAAATATGTTCAATCGTTTCCTCAGCGACGTGATGCTCAAACGCAACACAGTCTGCTCATCCGACGCGGTAATAAAATGCGTTCGCGTAGAGACATCTCAAGCCACTTGCGGTAGACAACGGTTGTTTCACATCGGAATAAGCCATGTTGAATGGTAAGTCGTAGGCATAGATCCAGGCGTTACTGAATTCTCTTGCGCAAACGTTTCTCAGCCAAATGAGAAACAGATAATAACACATGCTCTCTGCATGCGTGTTACTAACTTGTCACAGTAAGGAACTGCCTTATCCTAGTAGAAGCCTAGATCCTACTCTATCATTCGCTCAATCATAATATACCTACAAGTACTGGTCAGGCTCTTAATAATTTTTATCCTATTTATTGCGTACAGGCCGTAGTATATGGCATCTCTGCAGACCATCTGTCTTAACAAATGCATTTACATCAGTGTGTAAGGCCCGAGGAGGCCGTTCAGTCGAACGAAACGTACAAACGTCTAAATGAGGGAGCTCCACGCCCTTCTTTACCGGTGCTATCTTACGCAGGATTTATTTTGATTGCACTGATTATGAAATGGGGATAATATACAGGAGCCATTAAGAAAAAATACGCCATCTAAAGTGAACTGTGTAGTCATAACAAGTTTTCCATTTCTTGTACTTGCCACAGCTAAGCAAGGTGTGTGGCAGAAGTGACTTGCATATGGCAAATCAAGACCGTTGCTGTAGATATGGATGCGAAAATAAAAAACAGAGTCGAAAACCCATGCAAGTAAATATTTTGTGCGCTCCCGCATCAATATTCAGCAGCAAGAGGTGCCAGCATCGTTAAATATTATTGCACAACGTAGAGTCTAAGTCGATTCAAAACTTCTGAACAGTATACGGGGTCTCTCTAACAGCCTGTGGTGATCTGTAACATTAAACTATATTAGTTAAAAATCCCTGCACAGAATTGCTCTAGCGTTGCTGTTGTAAAGAGCTCGAGGTTATCACCTCAGCTACTGCGTTTCTCAATGTTCTTCAGCACAAAAAGAAGAAAGGAACGGCCTCGCCGGCACAAACATTACCAAATAAAGGAAAGCGTACATCAAATTTAAGGACACAAAGAAAATAACGTGATACTGGGCACTTCTATTACAGGAGTCAGTTTTGGTAGTAAACATTCACACGCACACATTTCCATCCAAGTTATACCCTCCCTCATTTTTATAAGGCCGCCCATCACTGTTTATTGCAAGCGCTTATCTAGTCCAATGCCAACTAAGATGTCTTATCAGTATTAATTTTTGAGATATACCGTCCCAGTAACAACGGTAGAAGTTGGGAACACTATAAGCGGAACTCAAAACACAAAAGAAACCAACGAACTTCATAACAATAGCTGTCGGGATTTTACGTTCATGATACTATTATGAGGTACACCGTAATGCAGGGATTTGGAACTTTCGACTACCAGGGGTTTTCCGACGTGCACCTAAATCTAAGCACGTGATCCTCTAAATATCACCTCCATAAAATGCAGCTGCCATGGCCGGGATTTCAACGCATGACCTCGCATTCAGCAGTAGAATGCCAGGACCTCTAGATACCACAGCGGGTGACCGATAAACCGTAACGAAGGTCAACGTACCGATCTCCTAATCTCTGTCGTCGCGCCGCTTGAACCGCATTGGGGCAAGACGATGACGTTCAGCTCTGGACACTGTAGACTTGACAGTCCATCCAGCGTTGTTCGTCAATTCAGCCACACTACCGATCCATGCCGTCTCTAGCAGCAATGCACGTCTTCTCTCACCAATCCTCATGACTCCTCAGAAGGAACGCGCACCGGTATACGCCGTCACGCACCAGCGTCATCCGTACGATACACACGCACTCCGCATGGAAGAAAGAAACAGGTTGTCACGTGATGAGCCGCCTCTTCTTCTTCGACGGAGACCGCAGCGCAACGTCGCAAAACGGCAAGGCCGGAATCAGAAGCAGGCCGGTAGTATTAGTAGTGCTGCACTTCAAGACCGCGACGCGCGCCGACCCGCAAAAGGGGGGGTTGGGCCGATTCCGGCGGCCGACGGGCAAGAACTGGCAGCCGCCTGACCTACCCTCCTCTCCTTCACTCGCATACCACACCCCTCCCCCACTTCCACCTGTTACCCATTGGGGTAGTGTGCGATCAGCACCCAAAATCAAGACGCCCCAGTTCTGTCTGCTTCTTTCCTTTCCACGCTTTATTAATATTTTCCCTCTCGAACATCCGTTGCGGTGCTAGACCGGCTGCCGGAACGAAGCAGTGGCCCCCCCGACAACAAGCAGCCGGCATGATTCGTTAGTACGTTATATCGTGCGTCTCGTAAGGAAGGGAAGTCCCTCTGTTTGGAAGCAGATGCAAATAGGCCAGCTGTGCTTAGAGTGAGTGCCGTAATAGATGTCATTAGGTAAGCAGGGCGCAGGAAAATAAGAAGCTCTCGGCAAGCGATGCACGTAACATGTACTCACTCTTCTCACCTTTATTTTGTACGCATGGAAAAGCTGTGTTTCATTTGCATACCGGATTATCTTCCTTTGTTTTGTTGCTTCGTAGTTTTTTGTTTTCCTTTATTCTTCTTGTTTGCTGGCTCGTTTGATAGCGGTGCCTCCGTTCATCTCTCCGTTCGCTTGTCTTTGACTCTTTAGCAAAACTGGATAAGGCGATAAAACTCGGAAGCAAATATCAAATAAACCCTACACAGAAAGTGCAACCGGCCCAAACGAGTGCTTTCTTGCGTGAAGGATAGACTTAATTAACAGTTTCAGCGCGTTTACTAAGAGTGGCTTGCATGCCAGAAGCGAGCCCTACGGTGTTATTACATAACATAACGCCTCTTCCGTGTCGTGCCATTTGTACCCTTAGACTACAGAGAGCCCGCAGGAAGTCCTAAGGGCTTCCTCCTTCACCTCCTACACCGAGAACACACAAATAGCACAGACGGAGAAAAGGGAAACTTGCACTTACGTAACGGTGCATTGTTCTAGATATCTCCTTTCGAAACGACACTAAAGTCATTTGCGGTGCTAAGTCTCGCGTTTGGGTCACGTCTGTCTCGGTCCTTTTCGTGAGTGCTAAAGTCGGGCATACTTTCACTTCATCAATAGGCATTCGTTCGAAGCTTGCGGGGTCTCTGAGCATTTTGCAAATGCGTTGCATAGTGCTTTTTTTTTTTTTGCTCATTGCCTACACGCAGAACACCGCCATCACCTTTCCTTACTGCCTCCACTTTCATTGTAATTTCTTTCGTCTATTTCAGGTCAAATAAAGTAGATCAGACAGTTCGTGCTAGACTTAGCTCCGGGAGGAACACGATAAATTGGCTCTTCAATGCGATCGATTGACACGCTCTGAATCGCATAAATAAAAAGTTGAATTACGGGGCACAACGTGCGAAAACTGCACACAACGTGAATTATTACTCTTTGAGCAACGACCTAAGCTCCTCCTTTGTTTTCACACCGTGAGCTAGCCTAACGTACTTACGCACCCAAACTATGGGATCAGTATTCCACAATACTGGGTGTCGCTGGAGTCAACGCTACGACCAATCGGTCCTACCTTCTTAAAGGTAGAACACGGAGAGTAGCTGGAGTCAATGTTCGGACAAAGGGTTGAGCGTCTTCCTCATGACTTCAGTTGCAGCCTCATTGAACCCAACCTGTGACACACTACACTCGGCGACAACTTGATTGACAGTACTGTTAAAACTACAAAACCAAAACGCATGCCTGCCAGCGCACGGACAACTACTGCCTTGTGGGGTATATGACGTCTTGATATGTTTTACGATGCATTTCCTGTGAGCGGAAAAAACCACAAACAACCACCAAGAAAACACCATTCGAGCCACGGTGGCGGGAAGTTGAACGCGCAATCTGGCTGCTCAAGCAGCAAAATTTCATGACCACATATTAACGCCCTTTCGTGGTCGCGCCAGAATATTTCAGCTTTTGCAGAGCTCTCGTTCATCGAGTCTCGCGCAAGGTAAAACATTACGGGGGCTGAGTCTGACCAAGCAGTGATTTAAATTAAAAATATACATAAACATTTTCATTACTTGTCCTCCCTATAAGACTCTCTCCATCCGAATTTCGTGTGGGCGGTGATCGTGCGAAGGGCCCTATAGGGCACCCTGCTTAGCTACGGGCCTGGAGGTGGTATTAGATATGGGAATATGTAGATGGTGATATGTATGACGAGCCCAGACAGCCGTATTCTTCAAAGTCTCTTACCTTCCCATGCCAATGTCTGCCTACACGAAGTTAAAGAAGGTAATCACCAGAGCACCCAGATGTCGGCGGCCAGATACAGTGCCTGCACTTCGCTTAGAAATTCTTCGCATTTAAATAGAGAATGTATCGGAGGCTATAGCACAGCATTGCCGAAACAATGTCAACGTTGAGCGTTAGGCAGACTAAATTTAGCAGGGTAAGCTGAAAATACCCATTATTATATAAGAACCCTAAATCATTAAGGCAGTGCGCGCGCGCGAGTGTTGATGATTGATATGTGGGGTTTAACGTCCCAAAACCACCATATGATTATGAGAGACGCAGTAGTAGAGGGCTCCGGAAATTTAGACCACCTGGGGTTCTTTAACGTGCACCCAAATCTGAGCACACGGACCCACAACATTTCCGCCTCCATCGGAAATGCAGCCGCCGCAGCCGGGATTCGAACCCGCACCCTGCGGGTCAGCAGCCGAGTACCTTAGCCACTAGACCACCACGGCGAGGCATCCTTTTCGTGAGGCGCATTACAAGATAGTATTCATGAATACGTGAAAATTATTGAACTGGACACCCCTCTTCTGAATACTAAGTTTAAATTAGAAGCGTCAGTATAACGAATTAAGCCACCCACTCAAATTACATGCAATAATAATTTGTTGGCAGCGAGCATGCTAAAAAAGTAAAGAAAATATTTTGAAATTACTGCCCAAACGCCTCATATGCAATGTTTAACTTCTCCAGGCATATGACACGTAGCGAAATATTCCACGAATAATTTGTGTCATGCCATGTACGGCATGAATCGCATGCCATGCCTGAGGTGCCCTCGCGGCAGGTTTTCTAGATTGAAATACACCAAAATCTGTATTGCACTACGTGATTGTACAGCAAACACATATGGCAGTTGGTAACATGAAAATTATGGCGTGCATTTCATCTACGGCGTGTATTACATGCCACGTTCACCGAGCGTTCACGACCGGTTCGCTAGTTCGATTTACCGCAAAATTGGCGTTACATGCTGTGGCAGTAAGAGGAACACAAATGGCAGGTCCTAAGATGCAAATCGCGAAAGGCGTGTCATACCGGCATGATTGGATACTTGTTGGCTGTTTCGCATTACATCGATACCCACAGGGCACGGGATCTGTCGGTTCTCTTTAATCGCGAATCATTACAGCATTTTTCTGTGCATAATAAACTTGTAACACTAGCTTTCATTATTCAGAATGTGTGATTAAATTCTGCACCAGTACACTTTGCATGGTATTGAGAATTTTTTTTAATGCGTGCATTTTCATTGGACAGACACCAACTGGCATGACGATGGTCAACTTTCATACAATAATACCCAAGAAACTGTATTTCGCAAAGTGTTGCTGAATTACGCAAAGAGTCTGCAGAATGCAGCATGACTGTCATAACTAAAAAATCGAGACAAATACGCTTGGTCAGTAGAGCATCCAGAAGAAGTGTTTACGTCCTAATCTTAAAGGAAAGCTTGCAGGCACACCAAACACCAGTTTTAAAAGATACCAAAACTTCAGCGTATTCTGGGAACAGATCTTTTGATGATGGCTGCTCAAATCTTGTATTTATGAGTTATTTCAATGCCTGAATACATTGTACTGCACCAGGCACCTCTGAGTGTTTTTATTCTGGCGACAAGGAAAAAAAAACATTTGTCCTGGCTGTGACATGGCGTTGAGCGTAATGTTTTACATCAAAACCAACAAACGGATGCACGTCCACAACTTTCGCTTAAATCAAACGTCATGTGGTCTATAGTGGTACTCCGCCATTCCCACTTTGCCTGAGATATAAAAAAAAATGATGCACTCCAGATGAAAACACACTAAAAATGGGTGAAAGTGTCTTGCTGGCACTGAATGATCTCGATGACGATGTCATGGCACGGATGACGTCATTCCTCCGGTAGAGTAATGACAAGAGTTCTATGTTTCACTGTGCAATGAACTTCACTGCACATGTTCGCAGAGCTTCGCTCCCAATAGCAGCCTCAATAGTCGGGACAGGAGTCGGTTTCTCGCAGGAACAGCTCCTCCCCCGATTGAAGAGCGTAGGAGTTGTTGGCGCAGTACAGAGTCTGAGTCAGACTCTTCTTGCCCCTGTAAGTAAGATGAAGAAAAGAGAGAAAAAAATGAGTATCAAAACGTGCTCGGGAAGTGGCACGAACGTAAACAACACCAAGGCCTGACCGGACGTACGCGCTCACAAACATGCGGTCAGGCATTTATGGAAAAGATACAACGCGAGGGATTGTTGTTTCAGCGTTTGAGGTGACGCCATAAACGCGTGGCTTGTTTCCTTTTCAAGCACGTCAGTGGCAGCTCTTCGCGTTTTTCACATATTCATAGCGAGTCTTCTAGGACTGGAAGTCGGTGGTTCTGGTTCAGGAGGAGAATTACACTGCATACATATAATATTGAGCATCACCTATGAGGGCCAATACTACCGTGATTATCAATAAAAAGCTATTTGACTAGGCTGGTTGAGAGGTCGTCGGCAGCTGCGATTGTTAGGGCACCTGGTGGAGCAGATCTGAAGCCCGTGCTTCTTTGTACGTGGCCTCCGAGATATACTTCGGCAGTGTGACGAACACTTAATACACCGGGCCTTACAAATGCTATGTGAAAACAAGCCACTATTAGACATTGGATTCAAGAATTGCAATATTCTCCCGATTTCAGCGAAACACCTTATGATTTCATGGGAAAAGTACAGTGCGAGAATTATTCGGAAAGTATCAAGCTGTGGATCGAACTAATTTTGCGCTGTACTTACCATTTAAGTTGAATAATGCGCGCAAATCCTTATGGTTTATGTAAATCATTTCACTTTTGCGCATATTAAAGAGACATCTGGTTTATTGTCACACAAGTCCATTCGGGAGAAGATTAAAACTTAAAGCTTCAAGAGATTAATTTTCTCGAGCACAGGGTGTTGCTGGAACGAATTTTTCAACATCTGGTCATGTTTTTAATACAACAACTGGAACAGCTGCTGCATTGCTTTTGCTGGCTTCAAGACAGCAGCAGTTGCAGCTGTTGGCTTGAAGACGAGACACCTTGTCGATATGTTCGCTACAACGAGGCCTCCTGTTCAAGAACATTCATGTCTGGTTCTAAGGCAGGGCGACTCGCTAAAGGTTGCCGGCGAAATAAATTCACTTGTTTAAATTGATTGCAACTCCAGAGCTCAGTGTCGAACCAGAGTTACTGCTTATCTAGTGTCCGGGCTTGGACGTGAACACTACGCTAGGGATGTCTATGTAAAGGTTATTCAGAATGTTGCGTAATGCGCAGATATTCTCGCAGTTGCGAGGAATTTCAGACCGCTTGAAGTAGCTGTCGAAGGGCCGCAGCTTGACTGAGTGCACGAACAGTTGGTTGTCCACCTCCGGATCCATGTTGTTCCACTTCAGCCCCAGCTCTCCGGCGTCCGCAACTTCCTCCCGGGTGGTCACGTAGTAAGTGTACCGACGTCCACCGCGGATGTCCTGAGGCCTACGCACGTAGCAAAATGTGAGCGCAGGAAAAGTAGAAATGCCAATAAGTGACTATGCTCGTTTACGAAAGAGATAAGGGAATGACACTTTCGAGCACTAACGATGTGCAATGCTACAAAAGTTCGTTTACGAAAGAGATATGGGAATGACACTTTCGAGTTCCTACGATGCAGTGACAAAAAAGCGTTACTTTTCTACTTGATTAACTGGCTGATGTGACCACCTGTGACGAGATGAAAAATTTATGCTTGTATGTGTAAGCGTGTGTGCGAGTGCAAACACGTGCTTGCGAATGTGAGAGTGCGAGCGTGTAAGTGTGAGCATGTGCGCGTAGTTTTGTGACGTTGCACAACGGAAGCCCTTTCGCATATTTCAGTTCCTCTTCTCATTCCCCATTTCAAGGTAGCCAGTATTAATAATTCCGGTAAGGCTCCCTGTACTCCTCTAACGAGTTCACCCACCTTTCCGAAAAGTGATCCCCTTTCTTTTGACTTCAGGTTTTTAATGCGGTAGAGAATGCCCGAAGATGACAAAACATGCCTTATAGGCACCAATATTTGTGCTGCATTCATCAGGATAAACTCCCTCACTTGATCGATTGGTCAGAACATTTCCGAAATACGTTCGTATCCCATCATCACCATCATTCAATTGACTACGCCCACTGCAGGGCAAAGGCCTCTCCCATGTTCCGCCAATCTACTATAGCTGCAGCTGTACCAGTACAGAAGGCACTTATATCGGTGAATGCTGAATGATTTAACTAATTTATAAGACGCCACTCAATGTAGTTAACCCACGTCATACTAGGGAGCAAAAATAAGTCCTGATATACACGGAGAGGGGGGAAAGCACGTAATTAACAAAAATGTGTGCGTCTACTTACCATATACACATCCAATGTTCACCCGCCGACGCATTTTCACGAGCCCAACGCCTATTTTAAACTATACATGCCATGCGCACACGTGCACTTCAGAGCCCGTCCATCGCCACAAGCCACGATAGGGACCTTAGAAGACCAAGCCCTGTGGCGTCCTCCGGTGCCGGTTCAAGCCCCCGTGGGACATTGTGTGGCGCGTTAACAAGCACAAATGGGAGAGAGACAAACCTGTTTCCAAGCCTGACATGAAACTTTCCCTTTAGGTTGAGGTATAGCTGTCCGAAGGCGTCCCACACTGCTCTCTTGGGAGTCTTGGACATCTGGACAGCCACCTGGTACTGGTGCACTGGGCGTGAAGAAAGGTATGACAGAGTGGAGTCACTGGCGAGCACAAAAAGGGGGCAGGAGTGTCGCACCCCCGGAAATAACGGGGGGAGGGAAAGGGGTGAAAGTAGCCCCATATCTTATACATGTTAGGGCCGGTCACTGATGTTCGCCGTGCAGTCACATACTTACCAGTTTTGCAATATGTCATGCGAACGAAATCACAACTCTTGCGGCGATCTTGTTGCTCTTGCAGGGTAAATCATGACATGTAAATCATGGCATTTATGACATGCAATGATTTTCATGTAGTGACTAGCCACTTACGCTCGTGATACAGTCATGTTCTGCCATACCAATTTTGGTTTCGAACTATAAGTCGTAGGCAGCTAGATAGACAGGTAGGTGCAGTCAAAATCCCTGAAATCGCTAAGAATGCCTTCACATTTAAAATAATAAACCGTGACAACTAGTAACAAACAGTACAGCAGTCAAACTCTGTGCTGCCTACCTTTACATCTGGAAAGCCAGGGACTTAAGGCTATAAGTTGTGAGACTTGTCATGGCTTTCACTATTTTTGCATCAATTAAAAGGCTTCTTTTTTATACTCGATGAACAGGATGGGGGGGGCACTTCATATTATTGATACGAAGTAAAGGAAGAAGATGAACAGAATCAGCTGACAGGCACGCGAGTGTGCCAATCAGCCATTGTGATTCTCGCCTGAGGTTGTTCCTCTGTAATTGCGTTTATACAGAAGTCACTGACCCCGTAACAATATTTCCCACCTCCTATTGGAAGACCATGCACCCTCTTATGAGCAGAGTTATCACGAGATCCGTGCATAGGGCTTCCCAGTTGTAATGGGGTTACTTTCTATTGACTTGGCTAGCTTATGAAAGCACCAGGTCAATTACATTGCTGCACATGCTTCGTCTCGCAGGTGGAATACTGTTGCGTATACTTGTTGGACGAGTTGGTTCATTCTTAACGAGCTTATGGTGCAGAAAAAAACACGAAAGAAGGACCACCAGTGAGTTTTTTTTTCAAAAAAAGTCACAGCTTTGCTGCAAAGGTGAAGCAATGAACACGATAGCAACAAACTGGAAGGTCACGCACAGAATGGCGAGCAGATCGAAACGTGCCCCGCGTTTCTCACGGACAAATGACGCACGAAACGCACTCACAGGTACAGATGAACACGAATAAGCGTCTCATGCAGTTGTTACTTCGCTGTGTCTGAAAAGCGCACCCTTTTCGCAAACAATAGCTGTGCAACAATTGCAGTGACCTTTGTGCGGCCCGTAACTACAACAGAATCGTTCTAGTGCAAGCAAAACGCCAGCCAAAACGCATGACCCCCCCCCCCCGCCCCCCACTGGGAGATAAAGGCGCGCGAGAGATCCGCCACTCCTCTCCGCGGGCCAAAGTACGTGGGAGATATGAGAGCCGCCGCGCGCTCAATGTGTCATCTTGCTGATAATGCTGAAAAAACGATACCCCCCCCCCCCCTGAGATGCCCGCCAACAGCGGTAAGTGGTAAATATAAATAGCTTGCCGTTTGAGCATTGAAGGAGGTACTTCCCGGTGGCTCAGTGGTTAACGCCTCGCATTCGCGACGCGGAGGTCCCACGTTTTATTCCGCGCCCCAGAGTCTTTTTTCTGGACTTTTTTTTTCTTTCTTGTGTTTTCATATATATAGATACGTATACATATACAGTGTGTGACATCGACGCCGACATCCAACCGAGAGTGTCCAAATAATCTCGATCGCAATAAAAGTCAGTTTATCCTGCAATCAAGTGTACAGAAAATACGGCACATTAAAGAGCTTTTGAGAAAGATTGCAACTGTCACTGGGGTAGCTATATGGTGAGAAAAAGAAAAAGGCTGCTGTATCAAGGTCGTTTCATTGTTCTGTCTTCTTGCACGCTATAGATGTGAAGAAAAATATATTATGCACAGGTTCAGTAACGCAGGTTCGCAAGACAGTTCATCGTATTTTCCGTAATGTAGAAATTAAGTTACCCTTAAAATAACTTGCTACGTATTTCTGTTCAACAAACTTCAACGAATTTTTTGCAGGTCTCATGAGGTTCATTCTAAAGCTTCATTGCACATCGAAACAAAGAAATCCTCCCCATATACGAGGGTTTTTTGGGAAGGGGGTACTCAATTTCTCGCATGTTTTTGACCATATGTATTAATACCAAGAAAATATTTTAAAAGTTTAACCTCCTAACTTTCTGAATTGACAAGGATTGGTGGGGGGGGGGCGGTTGAACCCACGTACTATGCACCCCTTCTACGGCTACGCCGATTATACGCCAGAAATCCCCGTTAACTCGTCACGTTACCCCACCGCGAGGCAACCGAGTTACCATGAAAAGTAACGCCGATGTGTAGAACGGTTTAACAGAGGACAAATCCACTGCCACTTGTTTAACTACGTCACGCGTTACCTATACAGAAAGTAAAGCTCCAAACCACGGCTTTCACTTTGTCCACTTCTAGCCTGAGCAACTCTTCATTTAATGCGTCCTCCGTTGGTCTGCCTTCACTTTCGATGTCTTCGTCACACCGGAAGATACGAATAACCTATCCGGTGAGACAATGCGAACATACACGGCATATAAGACCCCCCAAACTTGTGCCATGAGTAGAAGACCGAGACTGTCTTTCGTATTATGCGGCATAAAATGTGCCCCGCATTTCTCTACCACATGGTTGAAGGTATAGCGGATAATAATGAGGCGTCACGTGAATCACAGCCTTCGAGATCCGGTAAGGCATGCAGCCCCATATCGCGTTGAATCTCGAAGGCCGAGCCGCGCAGTGAGGGCATTTCTTCAACTAACGAGTCATTCCTTCCTTCATGTAACGAGCACACTTCTACCACACGTACGTAGCGCCAGCTCACGGACAACGCTAAAAAGAGGCCGTTCGAAGGCACGGCTTCTATGATCGTTTGCTGGTAGATCATCTCGGGGGCCACATTTAGATGTGAAGAAGTGTTCAGTCGACTGCCGCGTGGTGAAACGTGCTTCGGACAAGCTTTCGTTTTATGGCAGGTTTCATGGCCCACTCATGCCATTCTCTGTCCCGTATTTTATTTTATCGCTTTGCAACTGCTTACGGCACTGCTAGGTGGTGTTCGCATCACTTTCCCGTCTATTTTTTTTTTACCGTGACGCCCCGTGAGGTCGCATTGTATTGAAACGTAACCGCCGAACAATTTCGCGACTGCCATAGATATTTCAGTCATCAGGGAATTCTCGAATAGAGGCCCCAAAGGTTTCGGACCCCAAATCTCTTTGAGTGTGTTCGCTTTGGATTAAGCAGAAGCTAATGAGAGGAGGAGGAGGAATAAATGAGGAAGGACAGGGAGTTTAGCAGAAGCTAATAAGAGTTTTCGAATAAAGTATGCGGCACTTCGGACACTCCCCGTACAGTCTTGACCGACAGCTGCCCCTTCAGTGGGTGCTGTCACGTTCAATGGGTGGTGTCACGTTCAATGGGTGGTGTCGCGTCTGGTAATGCGAATTTTTATCGTAAATGGTTTAACGCGTGGCATATTTAATGTTAGCGGCGTTAACTCGGAACGATCTTGCGTAAGTTTGAAACACTTTCCTAAATAGCGTAAGAAACTAGCTCCCCACAGTGGAGCAGTGCCTGACCCCCCTATTCAGAAACGCTACTTGACTTAAACTTGACTTGAAACCGCCTTCAATGCAGCGCGTTCGCAACGCGACTGTGCGTTTGTGCTGCCTTTGCACGGCCTAAAGACAGAGCGTTCAAAACACGTTTGTGCTGCATTGAAGTCGGTGGCAAGTCAAGATCAAGTCAAGTAGCGTTTCTGAATACAGGGGGGGGGGGGGGGAGAGACTGTATGCAATAGGGCAACTTGCGTGTGGTGATGAATGAAACGATGTGGGCGCTTTGAGCGTGTCCCATTCAGAAAAGAGAAAAGCGTTCCTGGCGTAACCACCCGAAACTACCTTGAGAGCAGCCAGACAACAGAGCGAGAGGGATGACGAACAATAGTCCTCGCCGGGTGCAGGTCGAGGTACTGTGCGCGCCCCGCGAATGTTAACCCTGCAGCGTTACCAGGGGAGTCCCGGTCTACGTCAAACCACAGAAATCGTCGATTGCACCTGACTACTCGGAAGAGCGCAAACTCTTTAAAACCAAATCAAAATGCTTTCTAGGCTACGCTGGCCACTAGTAATCGGTCATAGGTGTCCCCACATGCAAAACTATCAAACAACACAAGCATCTCGAGTTTTCAAATTAAGTGTCAGTGGTCTTTCGAATTTGGGAATTAGCGTCCCTAACGCGATACTCAAACTGTTTGGGTGTCACGCATGGTCAGCAACCTCGACGGTACTTATTTGGGGTCGCTATTCGGAAACTCCCTAGTGTGTAGATCGGTATCGTGATGTATCTCTAATCCTGGAGCCTAGTCCTCTTCAAAAATCCCTCATAAATTAAATTTGAGGAAGGTGTTGATTTAATGCCACCGTTAGCCGACATGTTGTCTAAAATCTTCCACCCCCTTTCTTTCCCCTTCGCTCCCTTTCCACCACATCATGAATGCCGCAGCCCTGTGCTGGACTTAATTTCGTGAATGCGTCCCATGCGAGTCAGAGAACCCCATGTTATGGGGTGCGAAATTCATTTATTAGTGGAACAGGAAGTGGATTTCTTGGGGGGCTGTTGCTGAGCTGGCTTCGATAGGCAGCGCCATGGTATCACGCATACCGGATGCTGCACAAGTTTATCGGCACTTTTTGCCATAGATCCTAAGCAACGTACCGGAGACCCCACATATCCATGTCCTCCATCGCGATCAGAAAATTGTACGTCACGTAAGCAAGAAATTCACGTAGAGTGCTCACAGAATGAAACGAGACATCCTTTTTCTTCTCTTTTTTGTTTTCTTTTTGCATAAGAACTGCTACAATTCCTCGCACGTGATAACCACGTCATGCATCGGCAAATCTTGTTGCTAAATGCTCTCATGTAAGCGTCCGAGTCTAAATTACGCTGATACGGCACACTCTAGACGCTACAACGACTTATCTTACTTAGGCCTGCATTTTCCTGTTTCGATCTTCAAGTACTGTACATGTGACCTGCGAATCGAGGTAACAGCAGTGTCACGTTATCAAAGCTGTGAACCGGTTTTCCTTTGTAAGACGACGTGGTATCGTTTCGACCAATGTCCACAGCACACCGCTGCGTTCCCGACAAAAACATAGCTACTTCCAAATCAGGATGCATGAAGCTTGCACAAAGAAAGTCGTCCAAAATCATGTAGTCATGCGTCTCGCTCCTTAATTATTGTCTAGGTTACAGTATTAGCTTGACTGTTTATGAGCTTCTAAATTCGTACTCTAGCCTCACAGTTCACGCTTTAGCAAAACCGTACATCGACTTCGACTACTGCTTTATTTTACTACTATCTTAACCAGTGCATATTTCTTAATATACTTTTTTCCTCGAAGTACACACATCTAGTGTAACGTTGTAATAATATATTTCTAGAATTGTGAGTGAATAAGATTGGTTTATTTCGATAAAACCTGTGGAGTGGCTTTTGTACACGTGCGCAGCACGGTAATTCATGTTAGAACATTCTTCTTGACATGCACTTTATTTATTCTACATACCTTTCAGCGTAAGTTGTATGGTATTCTGCAAAGTGCACATGGTGAAATTTCGAAGCGCCCCGCCGTGCTGCAAGGCTTTAAATCTTTGGGGTGCAATATTTAAGTAACGATTGTAAACAACAAACCAGCAAGAAACAACAATAAACACAGAAAAAAAAACGAAAGGAGGAATTTCGTGCCTGGTCTTTCTTTGTTAGACACGAGAATAATTAGAGCTGACAGACATAAAAGTCATCGAAGGTATAGAGGATGTTATGTGTAGTCTCATTACGAAATAAAAGGGAATATTTAAAGGTGGACAAAAGTATTACTTGCTTCTGGCAGGAACCGAACCTGCGACCTTAGAATAATGAGCATCTGATGCGATATTCGAAGGTAGTGGGTTCAGTCTCTGCTAGCGGCAAGTTCTTTTTATCCTAGTTACTCTTCGCATTTATATTTATTGTAACGACAGTTGAATTGGCTGTATTTTCGTCATTTCACTGTTGCTGGTGGCTCCACCACGGGCGTGGCCGTTGTCTAGCAGCAACCACCACAGCTTGCAACGCCGCTCGCCACGCCATCTGGCATGAAGTCGAAGGGGGAGCTGGCATTTCGTTGTGTGTATGGAGGCGAGGCTTACGAGTCGCAACGAAACCAAGGGGAGGCAGCGAGCCCAGGAGACGGAGGGAGAACGAGCCGCACGCATCGAGAAGTGAAACCGTACAGAGGACCAAGATTAAAGATAAACCATACCTCTTACTAAACACATCCAGGCATAACTGAATTAAACAAGAGCCATTTTTTTATTTTAAATAACGTCAGCAATACTTTCATCCACTTTCATGTTTCGTATCTCTAACAAAAAGCAGAAAAATAGACTTCGCATTGTCACCTTCTGCGTTCCTTGCTGGTTTTGTCAGGTACAATCATGTGCCGACTAGCTCGAATAGATACCTCGTTCTAAGTACCGTTCTGCCGTAAAAACATATGTACGCACAGCAAAACGGGTGGCCGTCGTTGGTCTTGAGGTACAGCTTGCGCCCCATGCGCTGCCCTTCGGCGCTGGTCTTCATGCGGTCCGAGTAGAAGCCCATGACGGCGCAGTGAGAGTCCTTGCCGCCGCAGCGCGAGCACCGGCCGGCCTCGAACTCCTCCCACGAGGGACACGACACGGCCACCGGAAGGCAGCGCATGTCGCGGGTGATGGACTCCATGTAGTAGTCCAGCGAACGGATGTGGTCGCACGAACTCAAGCGGCGCACGCCTGCGTAGCAATAAACAAAAAAAAAGAATGCGAGGCATTTTCTAGGAAAACTAGTGTCCCTTTGAGCGCATCTATCTTTTCATCAATCATCAAACCAACTATGACTCTGCTCTTGTGGCTGTTCCTTAACAGAATACATACCTCAATTGGTGTATTGAGACATCATTTTATGAAAAACATAACATTACCAATTATTGGGGTTTAACGTCCCGAAACAACCACATAACTAAGAAAAGCCGCAGTGGAGAGCTTCAGCAATTTTGACCACTGGGGATTCTTCAACGTGCACCCAAATCCATGCCCACAGACCAAAAGTAATTTCGCCTCCAGCGAAAATGCTTAACGAGAAGTAAGCATACATTCACCAGCAGGCAAGAAAAGATGTTCCCCCTTCGCCATCATTCCTACAAGTACCAACTAACAGCATCAGGCTTAAACGCATATATATATATATATATATATATATATATATATATATATATATATATATATATATATATATCAGATAAAGTGTACGTGAGGATGATCGCCGCCGTTTCTCACTTGTTGGAGCACGAGGTGCGTTATTGAAATGTTGCACGGTCGGTTTCTACTGGTGCCAAGTGAAAAAATAGCAAATAATAAATAGATACTGCCAATAACATCCCTATACTTTCTATGGGTAGAGTGTCCATTAGTTCTCAATTAAGGTGTGTGTAACAAAAAATGAACGCTTGAATTTAATCATCTTTGAAACGTAAATCGAAGATTCAAGCATGATAATCGTGATATGCATGTCATGTATAAATCATTTACATTTTATGGTCTTAGGGCTCTTTCGGCCATTTTCTCACCTTCAATGAGACCGCCTTCGTCGACAAACTTCCGGAAGTTGTACCTCTGGCAGCCGGGCTGGTTGTTGCCGTTGTTGGGATAGAAGTCAACGTGTCCCACCATCTGGTTTACTCCGAAGCCTACAGCGTTGATGACATACAGTACAAGAAAGACGAAAGTAAACCCGCCCAGATCATCAAAGTATCTTTTTGGACTAGTCGATTACACGCATCAAAGGCTATCACAGTGCTAGCAGACAATAATAAGAAAGACATCATGAGTAAAGCGTGAACCTTAAATTAATTGATTGTTAGCATATCCAATAGTATTTCCATCCGTACACAAAAAAGGCCCGATCAACGTGCATCGAGACCTGCCGCGTCCAATTACTTTGCAGTCATCGCCACCAAAGGGTAGCTCACACAAGTATTACCGTTCCCTGTTGAACAGGGCGGCTTCAAGAATCACTCGTATTGACTACAATGAACGGACACATGTCAGTTCCAATTTACGCTAAAGCTTTGTTAGCCTAAACTTCAGTTGAAAATAAGCGTTAGTCCCGTTGAGTCTTTTTCGTCTGTGTCTGCTAGTGCACCACTATAATACTGTGACACTATACCTTTCGAGACGCAGTACCAGGGTACACCAAAGCGCGAAAATGTGCTGTGATTGCACCTGACTATTCATCGGGGTTTTACACTCTGGTACAAGAGCACTGACCTTCAATAAGGAAGTACGGCTTGCTGGCATCCGAGTGGATGACGTCGACGAAGTTGGCGTCGGTCGGATCCAGCCGGACATCGGGGGGCATCCTGTAGAATAAAGGACCGGCAGGGTCCAGTCCTGGCGACGGCCCATGCAGTCCCAGCCGTTAGGCCTAACGCGAATGGACAATCGCGATCGTGATGTGCAACGTCTGTTTCGCGAGGGTGTGGAACCGGAAGCTCAAGACTGCGATTCGCTGGCACCATGTACACTTCGAAATACTGAGCACTATAGCAATTCGCCACACGTTGCACTTGTCACATTAATAACGCTTTGCGCGTACACATTCGTGGTTCTGGCCGATGGACATGACCGTAGCCTAACTAGTATTCACAAACTCCATTAGAAACTTAAGTAACATGTTCTGGGAATTCGGATGATGTTCAATTCATAGACACGTTCACAGGACACGAAACAAGCCATACTTCAGCCAACCTTACGCACTGAATTTGGTGATACGTTACAGTTTAGCTATCCGAAAACCGTGATATCATCTGAGAGATGCCGTAGTGGGTGACTCGGTTATTTCGACTCACGTACACCTAGGTCTGTATATATAGACATGGGCCTGTAGTATTTTGCCCCGATTTTCAAGTCAGTAGCCAAGCCCCACCATCGCCATGAACGGTGAGTGCACACGACGTCAATGCTGTTATCAGGGCGCTCCAAGCATGGGTTGTATTGCGCCTGAAAGAAGGGTATATATATGTCGCTATCCACGCAATAAAGAGTCCACGTCTTTCATGTGTCCTTTATTATTGCGTGTTATGACGAGCGTCCTAGGCTAGGCAGGACTCCCGTCAACCTGTCCTGTATACCTCAGCTTTTAATCTGGTCTAATTTCAAGAGTGATTCCCAACGGTTAATCAGTGACTGCGGCACTCAGCTGCTGATTCGAAGGTCATGGGTTCGCATTTCAGTGGAGCCGAAATGACAGAGGCCTGTGTATGCTGGTGATGTCAAGGCACGTTAAATAGCACCTGATGGCCGAAACTTCCGAATAATTCCACAACTCTGTCACTCAATGATGCCATAGACTTGGGGAGGAACACCCAATGTAATATTTTTAGTGTTTTTTCAAGGTTAAAAGAAAACAAAAGCCGTTTACTCATTCATGGCTTCTTGAAGTGGGTTCTGGGGAACCTGGATTTCGCAGGTCACTCAGCTCGAGATTCTACGAGCCACTAAAATTTTTCCTCGTTCCGCAATCGTGAAGGCATTTAGACGATGAAATCGAGGAGCGACAGATTTATGGAGACCCTATTATTCCCACACGAGTGTCCGTAAGCACATCTCAGGGATTTACAGACACGCGTCAGCTGTGAAATTAATCCAGCTAGCAGCTTGTACCCAGTCAGACTCCAAAAATCGGCGACGCATTTAAGCTATTACATTTGAATTTTGGAGGCTTTATATTACCTCAATGAGCCTTTTTCCTGATTGAAGATAGATGCCGAAGATAAGGCACTCAGAATTTTGCAACAATTTGCAACAATAGATGCATATAATCTGGCATTCTTGCCACTAGCCTATATCAAAAATAAGCTCAGGAATCAGCCGAGTCCCGAAGCCAACATGTGGCTGGTCATGACTGGTCGCCTTCTTGGTGCAAGGAATGCGAGTTCAGTACGTTGCATGTGACTGAGTAAGATTTTTTATATACCCTCGCTTTTCGCACGTGAATTTAGCATTAATCAAATTAAAAGTAACTGCATAAAAGAGGGGCAGAGAGAGGAGGTTCTTCAGTCCTTAATGATGCCTAACATGGTTCCCCAAGACCAAGATGCTTGAGAACCTCTGTATTATTTGTTATACTTCCAAGCTCAACGACCAACTGTGACGAGCTTCTCGTGTTCATTGAATATAAACACGAAACACTCGCGGTCACACAAAGCTTTCATTGATTAATCAATTGACTGAATCAACTTTTAGTTCCAATCTCCCAGAAACTGGCACAGCCATATACCTGAGATCCGACCGAGGTTGCCAAGTCTTGCGCCAGCGTAGCCGCAGATCTGGGCTCCCAAGCTGTGTCCGATGCAATGGAAGGTTGATTGGCTCGCCCCCAACACTTTCTGCGAAAGGGAGATTGTTGTCATTTAATGGTGGGTCGAACAGGTTTGCCATGCTTGCTGCCTAATGAACAATTGTTGACGTGCTGCTTTATACCTATATGTAGGTGCTCAACATAGGTATACCACATTATTTTCAATTTAGCCGGGCAGCAAGTTTTGAATGTAAGGTTTTTCGAAAAAGCAGCTAAGCATCAACGCCGATACAAATCCATACAAAAACCACAGAAGATGTAAAACCATAGTTGTGTGAATGCCGTCTTATGAAGATACGAGAAACACTAAATTTTTAATGCTCCAAAACATGGCTCTTTAGATAAAAGATGCGTATAGCCGCACTTCCGCGATTCCTATATATTTGCCGCTAGACGATTTTACCGCAATTTATAAGGGGCGCAGTAGATCGTAACATTGGGTAAATGTAACAGCATGAGCCACCACCAGAGACATTACACCGCAAAGTAGTAGTATCTTTTCAATATACACCTTGGCCAGTCAGACTTGGCTATGATCAGACTGATTGAACAAACCAATGTGTGCTTTCATTAATAAAGACTACTTCCATACACTTTCTGCTTATCTCGTCTCGTACAGAACTAGTGAGGACTGTAAACTCCAGTACTGTGGTAAGTATGCGTGTTTTCTTAACTATATTGCCAGAAAAAGGCGAAGCACCTCCGTCGTTTTGACTAGAAAGGCAATCTCTGCTCCAACGACCCTGCCATTGGCTGTGGCTTGGCTGTAAGGAAGCACGTTGCCTCCTCGCCAGTCAACCACTATCACATTGCAGTCCATGGTGTCCAGGAAGCGGTCTTTCATCTCCTGCAAGAGTTAAGAGACACAGCAGAAATAAGTTGGCAAAAGTTCTATACAAGCAATGGAGTATATTTAGAAGCACATAAATTGGATGGAGTATGCACTCGTTCGTGCGATATGTCTCTAGTATCTTGTCTGCCATGCACTCCTAACACCACTATACACAATTCAGTGTAGTTTACTATATATCTTTCACCAGCGTCGTTTTCACATCAAGCATTACGTATCAAAAGCACAATATGTTTCGAACCCAATAATGGAGGACTGTGCATTGATTTTGGTAACATAGGGATATTTATCCTACTCTCACACTTCACCTCGTCAACAGACAGCCATTGTAGCAATAAATGGAGACCACTATCTGAGTTTTAACAACTTGATGCATTAAGGGCTGACCTGCCAACGTAAATTTTTCGCTTCCGTCTCGAAGAAGCCTTCCTTCTTTCTAGCTTTGCCAAATTCAAATCTGGGGTGACCCTCATTTAGTCACCTATGGTAGGTATAGAAACAACAATTACATGCGCCAGCCAATGAGGTACTCACAAAAAGCCAGTTTCCAACTAGGATGTTGTCCATGAAGCCGTGCACAATGATCTTGGTAGGCTTCTTTGGCTGGAACACGGTGTGGTGCACGAGGTGGTCGACGTCCGACTGCAGGTACTCCTGCACCACGGGGTTGCTGCGCGTGAACAGCAGGAACGTGGTGTTGACTAGGTGCCGGTCGTCGGGCAGTAGCGACACCGGACGGTACAACAGGTGGAACCAGTGGCCGCCAGTGCGGAAGCAGCCCAGGTCCGGCATGCATTTCTCGAAGAGGGCCAGACTCTCTGCGTGTTTTAAACGACAGGGATGAGGACTCCAGTCGTAGATGCTGTATTGCAGACGTCAAGACCATAGCCAAGAATTTTTTCGGGGGACTTCACCTGCTCAAGAACTTGAAGAACCAGTATTTTCATTATTTATTCTCGGTGAAACAGCCACCCCCCCCCCCTCCATTCGCATATTGGGGGGAGGGGAGTGCCTAGGGAATTTTTCTTGACTAATGCCCTGGCAGACATCACGCCAGATGTTCGCAAAGGATAGGCAGTGAGTACACCGCTAACTCAATGTGAGTGGGCTTTTCTTCAGCAATAGTCGACGAGGGTTGCAAGGTGGGCTTCTTGGTGACTCATTTGAAAAGTTTTGATGCAGCCGAAAATGAGACACGCCCACGAGGAAGCGCATATTATGCACCATGGAGTGTCTATATGTGCCCTCCCTTGTCCGTGAATCGTATTGCGCTACATCAAAGCTTTTTAATTGAGTGATATGTTTGTTTTACAGCAATAACAAGAGAGACGTACTATATGACATATTTGGGAGGTTGGAGGGGGAGGAGAGGATGGTACACGGGAAACATTTATTAGCCTTCATGCTCTACCACCAAAGACAAACTTAGTCATATCAGTAAGATGTTCACAGCCTTGTACAGAACAGAAAGTTTCTCGTTCAATCTTGATGGGCTAGTAAACAACAACGAAGTTGAAAAATTATTAATAAAAAAACATGCGCACTTTTGCTTTGGGAACATGCTACCAGAAAAAAAAATTTGCGAATAAATGCTATATATTGTAAGTTACCGGCATTAGAACATCGGTTTCAGCTGGTTTCAAATTTTCGCGCTGCCTCACCACACTTTTCCCTCACAATTTTTTGTGCGTGTGAATCCGGATCAGGGAAATTGTTGTTAGCCTCAGTCCGGTTGTGCCCTAAGTGCGAAATATATTTTATGAGCGAGTCTTAGCGCCACAATTTCTACCGAACTATGCTTAAAACGGCTTTTCACTCGGGCTCGGTAACATCTTAGAACGTTTCGCCACTTGAAGGGGGAACAAAGTGAGATAAACGTTTCTTATGATGTTATACATTGAATCGCGATAGGTAGCTTTTTTTTTGGTGGGGGGGGGGTCTTTCATTTGCAGTCTGTCCCGACACCTCATGCGCTGCACAATCAAAGCCTGCCATGAAACGCCCATAGTTGTACATGTTATGAGGACCGAACATCTTGCACCGCTTGAACAAGGCCCAGTCTTACAGCTATGTTTCATTAACTACCTGAACACCTAATACTTTACTTAGACATTCGTAATTCTGCACGTTTTCCCCCACCGGCTGCCTTGAAGCATGGTCCAGGGAGCAGCAGGGCCAGCAAGAGGGCCCACCAGCGAATCCAGCCCCTCATGGACCTCAGGAGTTCGTCCTATGGTTTGCGGGGGCGCCCCCTAGAGGGCGCACCACGGCTTTTTGCTTCACAGGATCTGCGAACACAAAAGCGGCAGCGTCTATGTAGTAATCCCTACAAGTTTAAAGCCATGCACATGTAACGTTAAGAGCAAAACAATGTAACGGTTTTGCTACAAGAAGAAATAGAACAAAAAGATTCGGCAGATCCCGCGTTATGCGAAGCATGCGGAGGAAAAGTGGACTCGTAATTCTTTTGTTGAGCGACGCGTCATGAAATGAAGCTAAATATATGCATCAATGTTGCACGCTCGGACATATGTTGAAGAGTTACAGATGGTCATATAGCCAGTCCTTTGCACTTGCGCAATGATGCCAACAGGAACATGAGTATCAGCAACACCAGAAGCGATTAGTTGATATGAAGCACTGGTTATCACGAGAGTGGTAGCCCTGACACTGCTACATAAATCAACTTGAGCGCATGCCACTCTACAACTGACATTAGCCCGCCGTGACACACTTCTTTTTATCGCGGGATGCCTCCTCTCTTCTGACGCGTCTAGTTTGCCATGGTGCCCTCTCCCTTTCCCCAAGCGCTCCCCCACTTTCGCAGATACTTTCTCTCCCTCCATTGTTTGCTTTGCAGGAGTGCACGGGTACGAAGCATACACAGACATACGTTAAGGAATTCAGTTGCAGCCATGAAATAGACGAGTTCACTAGTGAAAAGGTCGGCTCAAGCCCCCCACCTCTGCTTACAACTTTCCCATCGCCATCTTCAATCTTGCGCTTCTTGTCTATTTTTTGCAACGCTATCTCATAAACGCGACAGAGCATTAGCGTGAGATGGCTGCCATGCACTTATGACGGATACTACAGGAAGATGTATCGGGACAATGGCGCTAATGGTCGCTGTTGTGATACTGGACGAAGGACAAATGCAATTTTAGGGGCGAAGCTCCTTATAGCGGCACCCGTTCGTCTCCCGTAGTATGTAACAAGTATAACATTTTGACCTCCAAGGTGGTGCCGGTGAGATACTTCTGTGCGTTGTTGAACAATAAAAAAATAGTGCTCAATGTACATGTCAATGGCTGCTAAGGGGGAATGAGAGACAGGAGCATTCGGCTTTTAGTTAACGTGCATGCTGCGATCACCATTAGCAGCCATTGGCATGTAGATTGAGCACTATCTGACAAGAAAAGGTTGCTACGTTATACTCGCTGGGTGTAACCTCCTTAGCTTTAGAAAGGTTTAGCGAGCGTTGAGCCACAGTGCCATGAATACAATGAACTTGTATATACCATGAATGAACTCGAGGTGGTTAAAAATGGGAAGTAGATACGAAGCGCAAGCCGTAAGAAAGTAAAAGCCGAACTCTCCGCCTCTCATTTCCCATTAGCAGCCATTGGCATGTACATTGAGCACTATCTGACTGAAAAAGTTTGCTACGTCATACTCGCTGGGCGTAACCTCCTTGGTTTTCCAAAGGTTTAGCGAGCGTTCGGCCGCAGTGTCATGAATACAGTGAACAAGTATATACCATGAACTCGAGGTGGTTAAAGGTGGGAAGTAAACCCGAAGCGCAAGCCGTAAGAAAGTGTGCGTGTGCCACCTCCCGTTTAGTCCTTGAAATGTCCGCTGGATGGCGGTGCTTCTATATGGAGAATATATGATGAAAAGATGCGAGATGGTGGTACTTGGAGTGCTGAATAGATGGACGAACGGACACACAGACAGATGCATGGATGGACCCATGAACGGACGCAGGGGCGGCTGCATGGATGGACGCAGGGGCGGCTGCATGGACGAACGCATGGACGGACGCATGGACGGACGCGTGGACGGACGCGTGGACGGACGCGTGGACGGACGCGTGGACGGACGCAGGGACGGACGCAGGGACGGACGCAGGGACGGACGCACGAACAGATGCACGCACGGACGGGCTGATGGACGCATGGACGGTCACACTGACGGACGCATGGGCGGACGGAAGCAAGAACGAATGGACGGACGAATTCTTCGCCCCACTCTCCATCATTCACTCCGTGGATATGCTGCCATTTTTTTTGTTATTTGATTTATCCTGTAGTAATTGTTACTAAGTTTTCGCTCTCTAGCTTCTAGTTGTTTCGAAATTACCAGCCAGCACTTCGCTTTGTTCCACTCTCTTTAACCTGTGAGAAGTGGGATTTCTTTATATGGTTCACGCTTCAGATTCTACCACGTTATTCTAACACCACGGGTCCAACCAAGGAAGCTCTGGGAGCACGCTCAGCAAGAAAAAGGAGAAAAAACCTAGTCTTGCCGTAAATTTGTCACATATTCAGGTAAGTGGTTGCTTGGGCAGATGAAGGATCCAATTTACTTGATAGCCGGTTTTTGTTTTAAATGCGGATTCTGGATATGTGGCCTAAAATAATTGTGAAGTTATTGTGCGAACAAAAAGAGGCCCGTATGATGGTGCTGTTCTGCACATAAATGCCGGGACAGACAGTCAACAGCATTTCAGACAAAATAATGTGAAGGCGACGAACATGGCACTTTCAGAAGAGTGAACCTGAACTTTGTGAAGGGTGGTAAAAAACATAGCACAAGAAACGGTGGAAACACGCAAAGCCCACACATGTCAATGCTGTCTGTGTTTATTTTCTATTGGTAACCGTGATTTTTTGCGCTGTTGTGTTTCACTTAGCACGGTGTTCTTGCAAATGTACCAACCATCGTACTACAGCACAATAATACTGCATCCACAGTTTAGTAGCTGCGAAGCTACAATAGGTAGATGCATCATAGCTTACAGCTCACTCCGAGACATGGACGATGGGACACACGACGCCTGACGTGTCCCTTCTTCGTGTGTCAGAGTGCACTGTAAGCTATTATGAATCTTCACCAACTAGCCCGGTCAAAAACTTCGAATATGTAGGCTATAGGTTATACCATCGCACCCCTCCCGGTACATGGGCAAAAAGTTACAGCAAATTAGCAAAGCTCAATTAGAGGACGCAACCTGCAACATACACACAGCCATGGATTCATAATCGATGCTTCGTGAAGAAAGAAACAAAGACAACGGACGTCTATTTGATTTAAGCAAAGAGCACGCTACACTCCACAAAAGGCTTGATGCTCCCTCGTTTGCGTGTGCAATGGTTCTCCGTGGCTTACCTTAATCGTGTGCTTCCGTCTGGGCTTTAGTAACATCCGGTACATCCATAAGGCATGGTCAAACGGCAGGCGTTTACGCGAAGCGCCATCACAACAATCCGTTTTGGTGTCCCAAAGCACGCGCCAAAACAAGCATACCGTCGAGCAGTCACGTCATGCACCACGTCCAAACCAGAACAGAAGCCAGCGAAGAACACCGACGTTTCGGGACTTCACGTGGACTTCCCTCGTTTCTACGGCAACCAACCGACATCACACCGGACTAATTCACCTGGTCTCGAAAACCCACGTGGTCTGCTTTCGAGGTGACCCTTCTACACCTGCAAGTGATCGGTCTACTGTCACCTTTTGTGTGTGTTTTGTGTTGTCGAAAAAAAGCCTGCGTCGAACTACAGGTTTGATGACTGGGCACTAGTGAGATAAGGACGATAGGCGTTTCTTTTGTTGTCGTTATCTGCTTGTCAGGCAGCTCGGGATGCCAGGGTCCAGTTTATGGGGCGGCCACACAAAAAAGGGGTCGGGAAGAGGGGGGGGGGGGCAGGCCGGGTCAGCACAAAAGGAAAAGTGGAGGGCAAGTGTGGATAAAAGGTATGGACTCACGCAATGGCCAGGGCAAAGAGGGAAACCGCTTAGCCCGAGAGCGGAACGAAACGACATTTGGATCTCCAGCAAACGGCCTCAAACTGCCACAAGAAACTCGTGTGCACTTGGAGAAAAGGCCGTGCACGCGTTGATGACACCACTGCGGAACGGAAGCATCTGGTCCGCATGGCAGTCAGTCCATCTACCGATTCACGGCTACACCAATTTACCTATTTATAGCAGCAATGCCACGCGTACAAATAGAATGCAGAGACTGCACGTGCATTCGCGGTGTGCAAACAGTGTCGCCACAGAAGAGAACAACACAAACGCCGGCTATCAACGGAGAACGCGCACTGCGGAGGAAAAAAAGAACGTCATATTTTAAACACTAGTATGCCTGGCCATGTGCATGATTCATTTTCATTATTATAACTCATTCACACTGGGGAATCTGCCGTCAACAGTGTGCAGAATTCTCGCGTCGCCGAGGGCCAGATTCATTCATACACGACACCACCCAAAATGCCATACAGCGTCATATTCCGCGTAAAACACTAACTATAAGGCAGGAGTCGAATGGATGTTCCCAGTCTCTTCAGCTCTGCGTTCACACGTCGTTATGGCGGACCATGTGTAAGCAAAAAAAAAACATGTACTAACATGTGCGCGCCATATTGCCACGATTCTGAAGACTATGGTCGTCAAGTCCGAGTAGCCGAGTGGCACAGTTTGTTTGTTTGTTTGTTTGTTTGTTTGTATCCTTTAATCCATGGCTCGTACCCACTCTGGGGGATTGGCCAAGAGAACAAATAGTCTCATATGAACGATAACTGCATTATTGCTTACAACGAAAAAAAAAGGGGGGGGGGGAGTTGTATAGTTAAGACAGTATGTTGGCACAGATCTACCGATCTTCCTCTTTCTCGTTGCCGGAGCGCACGAACGCGTGGCGCATGCCAGCCGGGTCTTGCTTGTGCTCTTGCCACGATGATTGTGGCGGGCTACTTTAACGTGGCCAACCTGTCGCGGCAATATCTTAGAAGCAGAAACATCAATTCGCCGAAGAAGAAACGATGCAAGCAGTGGTGTTTGGTTCGTCCCGATTTGCAAAACGGCAGAAGCTTGGTCCTGCCTGGATAATGCAACCCGTTCAACCAGGTCGCAACTTGACGTACGCATTAAGGTAGGTCGAGGTTTATTGCTACTCGTGGGAACAAACACTTAACGTTCGTCGAAAAGAATGGAATGCTTCTGGAGGGCTTCGTTATGAGTACAGTATTCTGTGACCGCGTTATCACGATCGCCGCCACCGTTCTATTTTTTTTACTTGCCCTCTCATTGGTTCGTGGTGACGGGATCCGGTGGCAGCTGCAGCGAAAATTGGTGCTGGACCGACCAGTTCAGAAATGACTGTTCCGGTGCATTTTGCTGCCGCCGTAGTGGATTCCGCACCGACGTCACCGCCAGATGTCTCAGTGTGAATTGGGCGTTATTGTGCACAAGACGAACAAGAACGAAAGAAAACGCTGTCTATTATATATCACGCACTGTCTTCTGCATCTTCTGCATTCAGAAAGTCAGCTTCATGCCGGCAAGCAATGTTTCCGCAGAATAACGTCAATTGAATTCTTATGCGATTTCATAGCGCTGAGTGATCATGTGCAGTATCCTCAAACATAGGAAGAAATAGCGAAATGTGCATACAAAACGCGTAAAATCTTGAGACAATTATTAGAGATAATAGGGTTTCAAAATTTATGACTTCTTACGTATTGTTATGGGAGCTGCGCCGCATGAATATAATTAAGTGATGAGGTAAAAAAAAACACCGTGGCTGACGTTGCCACGCACTGAAGGAAAGGCGACTGTCTATTGGTAATGTGAGAAACAGTTACGTAGATTACGATAGAAAGGATTAGCCACTGCAACCCATTCTCGGTATCAAGACTATGCGTTTGGCCCGAAATAGAAACCCACTAATGCAATCAAATCAAATTGTTTTCGCCAAATGCCAATAAAGCTTTCCCAAACGACAGCATACAAAATGACAATGACAACAAGTGTCATTATAAAGACTATATCACCATCTGCCTGATGCGCTCAGTGAAATGCAAAGGACCTCTTTCACCAGTAAACCTGGTCCTGCTCTTACTCATGCCAGTGAATCTTCTTCCCTCCTTATCAAGCGCTTGTTTTCTTTTCTTTGAATCCAGTCTGACTCCTAATTACTCATCATCAACATCATCATCATCAGCCTGACTACGTCCACTGCAGGACAAAAGCCTCTCCCACGTCTCGCCAGTTAACTCGGTCCTGTGCTTGCTGCTGCCAAATTATACCCGCAAACTTCTTAATCTCATCTTCCCATCTAACCTTCTGTCTCCCCCTAACCCGCTTGAATTCTCTGGCAGTCCAGTTACCCTTAATGACCAAGTATTACGACATTACTAGTGACTGTAATGCCCTAATGCTACGCACACCGCAATAATGAAGACAATACGTATTCCCAGGACCACCACCACAGTGTGTGGCAAGGATGCCGAAAACGTGACGCGGAGGAAGGAACGACTTTCCTTCTTTCTAACCGTGACATAGAAACTGCACGAAACAAGCATATGATTTTCCTGTCCTCGAAGGAAGGGGAGAGAAGCCACTCAGGCAGACGCCGGTGGTCCATATAGAAAAAAAATATGGTGCACAGCTTCGCACTCTATTATGGCTCATGGGGCCTTTTGTGTGGGAAGCAACAATGACCTCCCCTATGACTTCACGCATGAAAAATTCTATGGTGTGGGGCAGTAAATTGTTATGAGCAATCAAGGAAGGGTGAAAAAAGCAGCAACATGTAGAGAGATGACCCCAACATTTCTTGTCAGATAGTAACAGTTTACTAGAAAGACAACTCAATCCGAGGTCGCTGTCGTTGAAGAAATAGGCTCGGATGACGTCCACGTGTTCTGCACTCGCAAACATTTTTTTAGAATGGTCCAACCGAGAAGGAGATAGTTGAAAAAACGCCGTTGTAAATACCGAAATTTTCCAGTTGACCATATTCGTTCTGTCTGTTCTTCAGCGGTCCCCTCACTGCAGTCACACATCGCCTGAACAGTTCCATGCAAAGTGCCTAAAGGGGCGTGAATGATCCGTCAATGAACTAGAGAAAAGGGGATTCCTCGTTGTCTGCCCTGTGACAGAATTAAGCCGACTGCACAGAAGTTTCAAGGAAAGGCCTGGCAAAGCACGTTTGGGGGGAGATTCTCCCCTTTTCTCTGAAACAACATTCAGTGTACTGAACAAAAGAGTGGCACGTTGTCAAAGACTTATTTTTTTCGTTTTGTTAGAAAGACGCCATCAACACGCATTTCAGACTATTTATGGTCTCAACTGTACGGCAGTAATTGTGAGCCAAATGTGAAAGTGTCCTGTTGAACAGTGCTGGCGTTGCCTGGTTTACAAGCACCAAAATCACCGATCAAGTTGTTGACGGGAGCATGACCCGTCACTGTAGCATCGAACGCATTGCCCGAAGGTACTAGTCGCGGTCTCTACACGGCAGCAAGTTGCCTTTTCACACACTTCAATATATTCTCATATACATACAGTTGAATGACCCCACGTAGCTCCACCTATACCTTCCTTGCCTCCAATGAATTGTATGTAGGCTTTCAGTGAGGCTCAGCCTACCGTGTCTTTTCTAAATTGGGACTGAGTGGGCCGACGTGGACATTTTGTTTCTAGCCTTTTCTCTCCGCTCTCCTTCACTCAATCAATCATTTTATTTCAGCACCAAAAAAAAGAGAGATAGAGACTTCAGCACCGAATTACACTACATGGCGCTACGTCTAACTTCCGTTCTTTTTTTTTTTAAACAACTGGGCGGAGACGACTCGCTAGCTCTTTTCGATCAGTCATCTTATTTTAGCATCAACGAGGCTTCGTCAATACTTTGCGAAAGGAATCTATCAGGTATGACAGGGCCACGCTCCCGATCCCAGGCAAAGATGGTGCATGTAAACATACTATAATTGAAAAGAAACCGTAGAGCCGTTCTAGCCAGTTGTGTGAGGGACGGGGGAGTTTCACACCATACCCACAATTCGTTTTTGAAATTTGCACGTACAAACGGACTCACGAATGTTAATGTACGTTGCTGAGCAAAAGTATAGGAACTATTTAGATCCGTACAGTTTCGCCGCTCTGCGCAGTTTGTTTGCGAGCGCTCTGCTCTCAAAAGAAGTTTTCTGTCGAATCCAGTATAGAGAAACATTCTCGACAGCAGATGGCTTACGCTCCCGGCAAGCGCTCCCGTGATCCGCATACTAGGGACCGTGGGTGTTCATAAAGCGTGGTTGAGCTACTCGAAAAAAAAACACTACTCACTGATGGATTAGTGCGCTTCACTCTGGTGTACTGGATTTCTGAAATACCCATAAATGAAAGTGAAGGTGGTAACAAAAAAAAAACGCTTGCACACAAAAACCAGTTTCCGTAAGACACGAACGTGACAGTGAGGACACAAAGGGGAAGATTTTAGAACAGCAAATAAGGTAACTTTGATATGCATAGAGTCCGGAGTGCATTAGCATTTCCTCCTCACACTCATATTCCACTGTCTGTAGTCCCTCCTCCTACAATTTAAAAAGTAGACAATTGTTATAGTCCTCACACTGGCATGCAAACGTCAAGCTGCTCTCTTCCCTTTTTCTTCGTGTCTTGTTGCACTCTAAAAAGTTTTCCGGGTGAACTGCACAATAACCCCGAAAATGGCTTTTTGATCCTCAAGAAGATGAAATGTGTGCAAAAAATTGCACATTGTAGGGCAAGGAGGGGTACTTTTCTCCTTGCGGAGTAAAGTGGTCATTTTGGGAGGGTAACTGGGGGTATGTTCGCGCCGTGTGCAAACGACCCATCGGTGCTTACAAAGACATGTTTCCTTTCAGCCGGTTCCGAAGTGCGGTCTGATGTAGTGGTTATAGTGTGCGCGCATGCTGACTGAGTGGTCATGAGTTTAAATCCAGTGTGTCTTCTGCGCATATTCCGAAATTTATTTCTCAATGTAATACTTGCACGTTGATTGTACGTCTAATCAAATAGCTGCGCGCTCTTTGAAAGGCCGGTTAGGTAAACCAAAATCTTGTTTTTCTTTGGCACAAAATAGCAGTTGCTCTATTGATGAGTAGCCGCGAGAGCGTGGAGTAGCGTCACCATTACTCCCAAAATGGAGGAATGGGTGTGGCAGGTTAGTTACTCCTCTGGAGGAGAAACCTCCATACACCTCTTACTCTTACTTCTAAAAGTGTGTGTTTATGTATCAAGTACATATCAAATAATTCAGCACCAGTGTTTAGGGGCTCTGATTCGTGTTTGTTTTTCTCATGCTGAAATCGTAGAGAGGAAAAAAAAAAGCACTGCATGCACACAGGTGTCCATTCGGCCGCTGAGACAGCAGTTTCATTACCATACAACATCAGCGCGCTGACATTCGATTGGGCAATCACGGCCTTTCCGACTTCACTGGAAAAATAAGGCCCTGGGCAGCAATGGCGACTACGTATATTCTAAAAAGCTAAAAACACGTTCTCTAAGGTCACTGCGTTTCATATTTCCTAACACGAACTTGAAAGCCGTGCCCCACGGAGTCGTAGCGCCAACTTTCCGGCGTGCGAAGAACTGTGTAAAGTTCTACCGCTTTCTTTGTTTTCAAGTTGTTTTTTTTGGGGGGGGGGGGCCTCCTGAACAGTCCACGACACACGGAAGTGTTGCGTTTTGTCTCACATTCCCCAAGGGTCGCTCACTGCACGCGTGGGTTAGAGAGTGCGTTTTGCTTTGCATGTTTTTTTTTCTTGTATGACTTTTCCGTGTGTGACGAGGAGGGGGCTGTACTACGTTCACAATTCGCTGATAGAGGAATCGGGCAGCAGTCTACTTGGCCGGGACATAACAGGGACACGGCACGTTTGCCGATCGTGCCCCGCGCGACCTGGAATTCCTCGGGCCAAAAAGACGGGACTTCCTTGATTACACGAGTACCCGATCGCGGAAGAGTAGATTGACTTCTGGCGTGCCGTCTTACACGAACAGGGAGTGTATTCCTCCGTTTCTGCACGCTCGCACCATTCACTCTTCCGAGTTACAGGAAGGGCCAGGTCAGGGGCAGCGCCTAGATTTGTCTACTGGAGGGTGTGGGGGGGGGGGGGGTAACCACGAATATTGAGGTCCTGTAGGAGAGTAGGTGGGCTAGTAAAATATGACTTGCGTTTTGAATATTCTTGGTTTTGGGGAGGAGGGGCAATGTGGGGGCAAGAGAAAATATGAGGAGTGGGGGAAGTTCACCGCCTGATGGCCACTGGCTGAAGTGCGTTTAGTGTGGATTGCTCCCTGCGTGATCAGCTAGCCACGTAATGCATGCATTTGAACATATACATATTTCAACACAGCGCATGACTACGTGGACACAAGAGAAGAAGGGACAAACCGCAGCGCCAACTCGCAACTAAATTTTTATTGGAAAAGCATGAGAGGGAAAAGGAACACTTCAAGCTTCACACCCATACGACCACACAGACTGAAAAAGGCAGATCAGCTGACATTTTGAACAACGAAAAAAAAAACCTGGATACATCCCACGTGTCCTCCACAACAGCATAAAAGTTAAGATATTGTGCTATCTAAGAACTTGACTTCGCCATCATGTAGGTCTATAAAAGGCACGCGAATGCATTGTTGACCCCCAGCTTTTCTATACTATATGCTTCAATTGTCTTTCGTGTGGTTTGATTTGTGTGTGTCGATATAATTTTAGCTTCATAAAAGATAGGTGTGCAATGGCACTGCGCCACCCCGCCGCGGTGGTCCAGTGGCTAAGGTACTCGGTTGCTGACCCGCAGGTCGCGGGATCGAATTCAGGCTGCGGTGGCTGCATTTCCGACGGAGGCGGAAATGTTGTAGGCCCGTGTGCTCAGATTTGGGCGCACGTTGAAGAACCCCAGGTGGTCGAAATTTCCGGAGCCTTCCACTACGTTGCCTCTCATAATCATATGGTGGTTTTGAAACGTTAAACCCCACATATCAATCAATCAATGGCACTGCGCAACAAGTTCAGACACATGTGAGTATACATTCCCTTTAAAAAAAAAAAACGTCTGATTTCCGACAACCTAATGCTAATGCATCTACTTGTTTGTCCTATGTATATACGACCACAGAAAAACGGCAACAGGTAGACGATACCCTTCCTGCGCTGTACAAAAGCAGTTACGGGTTTGACCCGGCAGCCTTCTTTGGTTACTCCTGACACGCGCTTCCTAAGTTTCCGTTCAACCACCCCACAAACCTTATCCAACCTAATAGGCGACGAAAAAACTACACTTACTCCAGACAGGCTAGCAATGTTTTTCAAGATGTGGGATAGTCTGTGTATGTACGGAAGTACTGCTGGAGAATTTTATGTACTGGATCTAGATACTGTCTCGCTTGGTCAGCTTGCGAACAGTTTGCCGGATGCTAGCGTCCGGAAAACATGCCTGCGCTAGCCACATCACTTGTTCCGAGAAACTAGTACCCACCTGATGAGAGCAACGCCTAAACAGGGCACAACTGAAACGTAAAAAAGCAATACCATTCCTAATAACTTTCGAACGGCCTGAATTGAAATTACACACGTACACTCACTCACCCACTCACATACATACATATACATACAAATACACATATATAAATATACATATAAATATACATATATATATATACATATATATATACATATAAATATACATACACATACACATATATAATAATTGATTGAAATGTGGGGTTTAACGTCCCAAAACCACTATATGATTATGAGAGACGCCGTAGTGGAGGGCTCGGAAATTTAGACCACCTGGGGTTCTTTAACATGCACCCAAATCTGAGCACACGGGCCTACATTTCCGCCTCCATCGGAAATGCAGCCGCCGCAGCCGGGATTCGAAACCCGCGCCTGCGGGTCAGCGAATACACAATATAATAAATATATAATATAAATATACATATAAAGAGACATATAAATATACATATAAATAGAAATACATATAAATATACATACATACATACATACAGACTATAAACATACTATACATACATACATACATACATACAGACATACATACATCTACATACATTACATACATACATACATACATACATCATCATACATACAGACATACATACATACATACATACATACCTACAATACATACATACATACATACATACATACATACATACATACATACATACATACATACATACATATCAAGGGTACCCGGCCAATTTTCGACCATCTCCGATCATGCTAAAAAATTTGTGCAGGTATATATGCACGGAAGAAGTCGTTATGAGGCACCATTATATTTCAGGAAAAATTTTGTCTTGCATAATGGGTGCTTCAAACTTTGGGCACCAAAGTGAAACGGTGTCGCGCTAAATAATTTATATAATATTACTGGTTTGAGGAATTACTACAACAGACATGTTTTCGTTAATTTCAAGACACTTCTCTTTCATGACTATAATAGTTATTTATGTTTGTTTTAGCTTTTTTATCGTTCGCCTTAGAGAATCATTGCAATATGTGGCCTGTCTGGCGTTCTTTTTTTAAATTCATTTTTTTTGCCCGTAACCTATTCACATTTTCTGTTTTTTATGTTCCTATATCAAATTATTCAAATAGTTCAGGAGCGAATGACGCAAAAATATTGCCACAGTATTATGACAATGTTGGAATAACGTTTTGACTGATATCGCAACTTGCTTTTTCCCATGTAGTGATTGAAGTAAAAATATGGCTCATATATTTTGCATACATTGTTTGTTAGCAAAACATTCAGAAAGTTTCAAATGAGTAGTTTTTGTTCAATCTGAGAAAAAAAATGCGTTTGAACAACCACAAGTTAGAACGAAGCATGCATTTGCCTCGCCTACACTGCATTGCATGTCAGAGCAAAGTTGCTGCAGCGGCTATTCGGAAGCGAATAATGCATGTCACACAACTGCTTCTCATTTTTTTGTTTTAGAACGTCAAAAAGGTCTATAGAGCTGAACTTCTGGAGCGGTATCTTCCCCTTGGATCATCAAAGCGCAGGTTCTGTACAAACGCTTCATAATCTCAGCGAGCAGAGTTATAATGTATGATGGCCTGCAAGACCATATTAGAGGGTAGTGATTGGTTTTGTGATAATAATGCACATGATCCTAATAAGCAACGTCATAATTAAAGTATAGCTTCCCCAAGCAGCTTTTGTGATGTGTCACCTATATGGCGATGCTGATCGTTTACCTTTGGTGTTCATCATGCACTCCACGAGTAAACGGTTAAGATTACGCATCATGCCCATAAATGACACTCCAGTCACCTTTTCCGGTGACTCCAGTCACACTTCCATCCAGCTCTTTCGTAATGGTCTGAAGATGCTGTAAGTGTTCTAAATAAAAGCCCATCCAATAACGGTGTTGCGTCTCCACCATTTTCCACACCCTAGGACCATTAAAAAAATATGGATGAAAGCTTCAAATGACAACCGAAAATGGCGAAGCAATTGTCGTTGTCAACCTCCACCGTGTGCTCTTAGGAAGCATCATTTCATCACGCGCACAAGTTGTAAGCGATGACGCAATGTCCTATACATGAGACATCATAAAACCAGCTTAGGTAAACTATACTTCAGATATAACGTTGATTATTTTGTATTATTTATAAGAAACCAAATAATACCCCGGCACTCTATTGCACGCCATCAACTACACCATATTTTTTCCTCTAAGGACCATGAAATCATTGAATATACCCCGCCCTTCAATGGTCCAAGAGGGAAGATAAATGTTCACAAAATTAGCACTATAGCCCGTGCTTGAACTTCGCGCTGACGTACTGTGCAGTGATGGCGAGGCAAAGGCAAGCAGCGGTGCGCGGGCGACAGAGTTGAATGCATTTATCCTTCTCCCATTCCTTCCTCCTCCTTCTTTCACTCCCCCTCCCCCATCAACCCACGTGGAACCGTGAAGGTGCCTTTGTATTGAAAGACAGTAACAGCTCCGTGCTTTTTTCTTCATTTTCCCTCTCAAGAACCTCTATAAGATGATCTTTCACTTAATACAAACACGACTCTTTTGAAACTTTCCTAATGTCTTGCCACCAAACCATACTATGCAACAACTTATAAACCATACCTTTTCTTAGACTGCTCCAATGAGAAAGTCAAGTCGCAATGTGAGTCTGCTATCTTTTGCAGATTCGTCACAATATACCGGCTATATTTTTTCACCGTTTGCTGCCAAAGTATTCATTCATTCAATATAGGAACATATAAAGCAGAAAATGTTAATATATTACTGGCAGAAAATTTATCTTTTTATAAAAAACGCTAAACATTTGGCACATTGCAACTTTTCTCTGAGGCGAAACAAAGGCAAAACAAAAATTATTATATTATTGTCATGAAAAAGAAGCGCTTTCGCATTAAGAAAAAAATATCCTGTAGTAATTGGCCACACAAGTAATATTATATAAATCTTTTAGCGTGACATAGTATCACTTGGGTGCCAGAAGTTTGAAGCACTCTCTAGGTAACACGCAATTTTTTTTGCGAAATATAACACTTAAATATCAACGTCTCACACTCATATATATTTGCACAATTTTTTTCAGCATGATCGGATATGGTATAAAATTCACCGGGTACATTTTATATGGAATTACCCATATATACATTTCCTTGCTTTTTGTGGCGTTGTTACAGACTGATGGAATCAGCAGACATTCATCGCTTGAAAATAATACACTTTTGTCCCAACAAATAACTGAACCTCTGTTGCATCACTGTCATACAGATAATCGAAGACAGCTGTGTGCTGAACTGTTACCATTTTACACTGTAATTCGACTAAGAACGATTGCGCTAAAGCGCTGCGAGGCCCACAGTTTTTTAATTAACTTATCAACTGTACTGAATGCATTTCATGGGAAACTGAATGAAGAAAATTTGAACGTGTATTAGTGGTCATTTTACCTCACCCCCGAGAACATGGGATCTATTTCTCTTTCTCTTTTTTTTGTGGTATTCAAGTCATGCATGCATGAAGCAAATAGTGAGTTCAGTCTCACTACAGCAGTACGTAGTAGGCAACATACTGGCGCAACCCTTAAAAAAAATTGCCCGCAGCTTCCCTCGGGGGAACACTGAGGAGGATCCGGAGCATATAATTGGTTAACGGGGTGTTAAAGTGCGACTTACTTGGGTCGATGGCTAAATTGGTTAACGTGGTTGTGAAATGGGGTGTTAAATTGCGACTTACTTGGGTCGATGGCTAAATTGGTTAACGTGGTTGTAGGAGGGGGTGTTAAATGAGTGAACACGTACACAAGTATGCGAAAGGGCGGCGCTGGTCGAAGGGACGTCGATCATTGTGTTTGTGGATTCGTTGGAATTCATTTCACCGCGACCTTGGACGTCGACGTGCCGTACAAACCAACCGACGAGCGGCAACTGAGCGAGCGAGCGAGCGCCGACCTTGAGTATATATACAGCGCGACGGCGCATGCACTGTCAGCTGTTGAATGTTCTCGAAGCGCGACGGCGCATGCGCGTCCACTGGAGAATCAGGAGAATTGTAGAATGTTCTCGAAGGGGAGAAGCGCGCGCGGCACAGATGGTGGGCGACGGCGCGACGGCGCATGCGCGCGCGTCAGCTGTCGAATGTTCGAGAAGCGGTGCGGACGGCGCGGACGGCGCACTACAAGGCGCGAGTATAAGATGCTTCCGCATCTAAAAGTCATGAAACGTGACATACTGCGAAAGTGCCGACAGTCGCCGAGCGCGACCATCCATTCTCTTGGCAGATTGACTTTCTTCCACGAGTAATTGCAACGTTATGCGAGCTTCATGCATTCATTCGGCAATAAACAACATACATATTACACATACGCTGCAGTCAACGCATTTTATTCGCCGAAAATCGGCTCACACCGCTTACAAGAAAGCCCCGCTGTGTACAATGTCAATTTTTATGAAAAGGAACACGCGAACGCGCGGTTGGCGCGCTCCGGCGGCTTCTTGTAGCGCGTTCAAGCGGGAGCGATAGCAACCCCAGCCTCTATACCCGTCATCTAATGGCGAGCAAAACAACCAGTCATTGAGGCGAAATAGAACCGGCGGCGAGATTTCAACCCCCTCCCTCTTCAAAGCGATTACGCCCGGCCTCTAACGTAATCACCTTGAAAAGGAGGTGGTTGCTATCTGGCCGCCGGTTTCATATCGCGAATGACTGGTTGTTTTGCTCGTCAGTAGAGGACGGGTATAGAGGCTGTGGTTGCTATCGCTCCCGCTTGAACGCGCTACACGCAGCCGCTGGAGCGCGCGTTCCTTTTCATAAAAAATTGACACTGTACATTTGTATGCGCGCCGGCGGCCGCCTATCCACACTACCACGGTGACTGTGGTGCCACCTATAAGTCGATCTCGGGGCGAGTATACTAACGCATACTCCCCTACTGGCGCCGCCCCTGGGCCAGGTGTCACAAACATCGAACGAAGTTGGCTGAAAACCGTACACTAAGAAAAGTGTGTGCGTGAATGACTTTGTTGTGGTACTCTTGACACGTCTCTCTTTGAATATGAATTAGAATGTACCCTTCTCATTATTACGTGCCAGGCAGGAAGAGTGCTTCACACTCTCGACAGTGTCTCAGAGTGTTAGCGCACACTTAAATCCAAATACGCGGGTAGCCTTCACTATCCTGCAAAAATCTCGTTTCCTCTAGGATCGAACCCGTAGCACTCTAGTCAGCAGCTGCGCACATAACTTCGTTTCTCCTTTCAAGGCATATATATATATATATATATATAGATGAATACCGCGCTTAATGCCGACTATACTTCGTAGTAAGTGGTTCGAAAACTCGGACCCGGGTCCGCTGCTTGTTAGCCCAGTATTCTACCACCGAGCGACGCCGGTGCTTCGGTTCAAAAACTACATATGATTCAAAAGGTGATGCTCGTAAAATATGGAATTAGTGTGCGAGTGTGGAACGTGAAAACAGATAACTGCGTAACTGTAAGCGAGTGTTGATAATAGGATCTGTCCTTATTTTACGTCTCAAAACCACAGTATGACTGAAGGAAGCCGAAGTGGAGGTGTCCGGAAATTTGGGCCATCTGGTGCTCTTGACATAGCACTTCACCTACATTGGTGCACTGACATAGCACTTCACCTACAGCATAATTACCATTCAAGCTCTCAATCATCTTACGAAAATTCCGCAACAACAGGACACATTCAAATCAGGCATATAGCCGTGAATGCCCTACTGCCACACGCGCTCATTTCATTCTACTTTTGTGTCGTATTATCCCCACCTTATTACACGTGTAACTGCTGCCTTGCGTATACCGTGGCACACCTGAATCACAGGGAACCATCTAGATACTTAGAGCTTTCTGATCTAATAACGCTCATCACAAGAATATTGGAGATTGCTCTGGAATTTACAACCGCAAGCGATAACGCTGGAATCTTCGATACCACATGCATAAATGCCTACACGCTTCACGGGCTTCGAAGATTATCGAAATCCGACGCTTTGTTCGCTGGTATCAATCCACAGTGTGCATTGCTTGCAGTTTGACTTTCCGTTTCCCGCCCGCATGTTCGGCCAAATAAAGAGTTTGATCCTAGTCGCGCCGACTCCTTCCTTCGTCATTGTCTTGATGGGGATAGTATGCGCTCAAAAAAACGGGACACGAGAAGTAGCACAGACAGACAGACCTTGTCTTGTGTCCCGTCTTTTGTGCGCATAACTCCCCGTAAAGAGGATTCATCAACAAGCCAAGCCTTCTGAAGTTTGTTAACGTGCCGACATCCATGACAGTATTATACGCTAAATACAATGTAAGCGCACGCTAAACTTCACGTACACTCCTAGATATACTTCCTTGAAGACATGGCAGAATCAGCATCATCAAGACAAAAGAGACAGCTACTGCACGCAGCTTTCGCAGTTCACGTTCTTTTAGGGAGGACCGTAACGACTCCCAATCGCTGGCATCGAAGCGCACGAGTGAAACTGGGTCTGCCTTCCGTGAACGCAGCCTCTCATTCACAGGACGCCACGCGAAGCATTTGTAAAGCTACATAGATACAACACCGAACAGCGCGCTGGAGTAGAGAAGCGCATTCAGATATGCCTGAGGGGCGAATGGACGTGTTACATCACAGCATATCCGGTGACAGCGCCAGGCGGCTAGTATTTCCGCATCCAAGTCTGCTTTATTTCATTAATTCGTTCTGGTACATGCAAGTAAAAAACGATAACAAGAACGTCAACAATATTGTCGCGTTACACCCAAGGATCAGCTCCGTTATGCATCTCGATCGTTTGTGTTATCCACGCTCTCGCTTACAAAGCCACCATCGAGCCAACGGAATCCAAGCCAAAAGTTTATTCATCGTTCATAGTTTCCGGAACGATTCTTATAAAACGAAATGAGGTGGCGCCAAAACATCTTTCGCAGCGAAAGAGCAAAGTACCCTCATTCCAAACAACGTTGTTTGTTGTTTATTACTACCATCACGCTCCCGTTGCGTCCTACATCTGCCACTGGTAGCAACAGAGCGTGCAGCGCATTCGGCTGCGAATAAAACGGTGTCAACGGCACAGACCACGTGAAACGAAAGGCATCTAGTGGTATTTACGTTGTTGCCCATGCAGAGCCGCGTGTCGCTGCACGCAACTGCGGGATGCGTATACGAGGTTGTTCGATTGCGGATGAAATGGTGCTGGGTGTGAACAGCGGACACAAAAAAATACAAGCGAGCGGAGCAAGGATATCGCGATCGCAAACCACGCGCACGAGTACAAGGCGCAGTTACATAACAGCACGCCTATTTCCTGGACCCGTCGGGCATCGAAACACTTCCTTCCGGCCCGAGAACTTGAAAACCATGTCCTGCTCCTCTTTTTCTCTTCTCACTTATAGGAAGTTAGTTCCGCCCCAGACACGCTAGTTGCACGTACAGTTGTGGGTGCGCGTCCCTTCTACAAGGGCTTCCACGAGGAAGTGTTTTTCCTTGCCGCAGCCCGCGGGGTAGGACCCCGAAAGCTCCCAAAGCCGCGTTTCTCTTTTCCGCCTTCGATACGCAACAAGGAAAGGCCGTACACACGGTCAACGGACGTAGTACGTAGCGCCGTACAACCCTGGATAAGTGAAGCCTTCACGCCAACCCCCAACCGTTTAATTTTTTGTTTCACACTTTTTATCTCTGTTAGCTGGGGCGACCGACAAACAACAACCCCACTTCCTGGTGCTTAGCGGCGTGGTCGCAGACAAGCCAAAACAATCCACGTAGAGTGGTTAGGGCAAGTCCTTTGAGGCTTTGCTTTCAAACGCTCTCCCTGGTAGCCCTATAGCTTGGTGTTTTCTTCGAGTGCTCTGTGGCAGGCTCTTCTTGACACCAGGTTCACGAGTCACAATTAGCAGTAGTGCTAATTACGACTACAATTGGGTGAGCTCGCCAAAGTGAGCGCTTGAGGTTGATTGCCTTAATAGCCGTAGAGCAGGCGCAAGAGCTGTTACTCTATATCGTGCTGCTCTACACGGAAGTATGAAAGGAAGAATCGATGTACATGGGACTAAAATGAATGGTAGGTCGACCAAACTACTGATATTCGTAACGATCGAATTATGGCAGTATACGATCGATTCATGTAAAGATTTTACACTGTAACAGGAATATAGGTGATATAGATTGCTCACACTTCGTACTGTTTCAAGTTCACAAGAATACGCAGGCTTAAAGATACGAATATTCTAGAACGCGGAGCGTCACTGTTTCCAACGTTTTCACAAGTGGCCATGTCTTGGCTGCCACTTTTCTTTTGACAAGTCTTAGCTGCTGACAAGTGACCCTGCCTTGCCATTGCTACCCTGAAGTCATGATCACTTGGCTAAGATTTGGTGACAGCGACATTTCTAACCGAACAATATCCATCACTGCTCACTGTTTGGAACACATAGGAGCCCTCTTGAAGTCAAGCCGATAATGTTTCACGTCTTCACTTGCGACAACGTCATCACGTTTAGAGGGTAGCGCGTATCACCCCATATCATTCCCTATACAATATTTCCGTATGATATGTACATATCATTCAACCGCCAAAGTTCAATGCCCATGTGCTGATTGCATTTGACTGGTTCCGTGCCGACTACATATGACAACGTCGGTGAATTGTTAAGAAGTCACATGCGTTGAATTGGCTAAGAGTGGCGTCAAAGCAGCAGAGACTTACGTTACAGGAGGAGTAGGGAACTTTTCTTTAAAAAAAAAACCTTAGTTCACACAAATAAACTCATGTGACACTACAATCAAGCGACAAGCAAACTAGCCAATCCAGAGAGCAAGGTCATCTAAATCTTTGGTAAACACTTTATCAGTACATTGAATACTTCACATAGGCGGATGTGCAATGTATAATTCAGAAAATTCTATGTATCCAAACCATCATTATATGACATATACCGAGAATTTCGCTTGTAAAGTAGAATAAACAGTCTAGTTTTGCCAGCTTAATTTTAATTGGTTGTTCACTGGGTAATTTTTAATGGGTTGTTCAGCGAAAACAAGCAGAAGTTGGTACAAACACGCGAAACGTGAGGCCAACAAAATAATGTAAAAACTCAACGCTGAACATTGTGTAAAGACCAACGTATGATTTGCTGCACAATACAAGAGTTGCGAAATCTTTACTCTCGGTGGCGATCGATTCAGGAAAGCCGTGCCATGACTCTACGGGGCACGAAAGACGACACGATCAAACGAAAAGCGTTTGTATGGCACGATCACTCCACAAATCAATCTCAGGTGTATGTAGGTCGTGCTAACGATCTACTCTGTTGTCACGTCGTGAAATTGTAGCATCGCTGACCCTGACGCGATCAAATGGCTCTCCATGTGCTGATCGCAGTTGTACACACGCTACATCCCGTGGTGTAACGCCATCCCCACCTCCCGGTAGATTTGAAGCTGATAAGCTGTTCAATGTTGAAATTTTAAGGCGATGCGTGGTTTACAGTCGAGCGTTTGCATCTAGGCTTGCTAAGCAAGATCGCGTGAATGTGCACGAACAGTGTTGGTATCTTGTTCTACCATCAAATTTCCTGATTTAATGATGCGTACGCCGTATAGCGTTTGTCGTAGAATCTCTGTCGTTATAATATGCTGAGTGCCATCATCATCAGTTTCTTTCTTGCACATAAGTTTATTTCGCACAGCAAATTTAATTCATCTATTTTTTACCATGTTCAATTCAAGGCACACTCGTCGCGTCCTCCAGTGGGCGGAACTTATGTTCTCGCCCACCTTCAGGCATTTTGCTTACAAAAGTTTGAAACGTTTCGAAAACCTTTCAGTGGTGCATGCAAAAAAATAAAAAAAACGTGGTTCACGAATCGTGCAGTCTTTACAACAGTTCCGTAGGGTGGTCGAGTTCGTGACATGGATGCTGTCGTCGTCCCCCGCAGTTGCAACCTCGCGTTAGCGACAAGATTCCGTTCAGGCTTCAATTATACCTCAGTGTCCTACAGAATGCGATGTGACTACGCTTGGTATCATTATGTTAACAATCTCTGCATATTATTTTCGCCAAAGAAAATGCAAGAAAGATAGGAGAATGAAACAGTCAACCGGCTGTTCAACACAACTCTGATTAAGACTGTACTGGCGTGAGCGTTCAGAAAAGCTCGAGCCTACCCTCGCTCTAGGATTGCGGCGTTGGTTTAGAACTCAACGCAGAAAAAGATAGGGGAATAAACTATAATAGAGATAACCCTTCGCTACTGTGGGTGGATCCCTTCATCCAAAGTACTATTTGCGGCTCGTAAAGCCTGGTAAAAGGTCGTCAAGCGGCTTCCCTGGTCAAACTTGAAAATTCTCGACAGCCACAACCAACTACCGCGTGTATCCTTAATTAGTGGCGTGGAATGGCTTAATCTATCGAATCGGATGAAATAAAGAACAACAAGTGAACGAGTACTGACCATGTGATCCCCGTTCCACCGCTGATTATGGTCTCCAAACTCTTGTATGCACGTCCAGCTCGGTGGCATCGGCGAACCGCGATATTCACACTGCAGATTCCAATTCAACCTCCACAAATCCCGAGTCTTCAAAGGCCACCTGCACCACACAACACCTCCAGTCAGCTTAGGGCAAAACCAACAGCTAGCCAGCCGAACTAACAGTTACACTCCAAGGAGCGTAGCAGAGGACCCGATGCGCTGTCTTTTCGCGGCGTCGCTAGTGAGCGCAGCGATTGAAATGAAAAAGGGGCGTTGCAGAGAGCGACAGCTTAGGCCGTTTTCGACAGCGATATGGAACTGTATGCTGGTCCAACAGGTCGTTTCGAGTTCGTGACAGTACAACGGTCAATTCTTCATGCCCAGCCAAGCCGATAAGCTGTCGATCCTGAACGGGCCCGTTATCCTCAAACAGGCTGGAGAAAATAGAAACGATAACGAAATCTTTCTTAAGAACGACTCATCCCTTTGTCATGGCAACACGTGGTGGAAGCTATCAGATTAATTAGGCACCAAAGATAAGTCCGAGTATTTCTTTCTATGCGTAATTCCTTGTTATCTGAAAGATTTAGAACGCCAGTCTGTGTCACTGGTTGATGAGCAAGGGGTCGCAATGTTTGGCTGAGGCTTCTGCTGGTCGGCTGCAGCGGCTGCAACGCGGATGGCCTCACCCTTTGCTGCCTTCTTTGTTTTCTCGGTTTCTCGCACTTCTTGAAACACAACGAGGGTTAATAAAGCCACAGCAGCAGCCACGTTGGAAGCTTCGGGTTACGTTGATGACATAAATAAATCGTTTTTTTTTCTAAATGCGATACCTCGCTATTGGGATGACTTCAAACGTCGGTCACTACGTCACAGCAGATACCGTACCGACTGGCTGATGAGCAAGTGACTACTGTGCTTGCCCGAGGAACTGCAGCGGTCGACTTTGGAGGCTGAACCGAGGAGAGTCTCACCCTTTCCTTCCTTCCTCGCTTCCTCGCTTTCTCTCAAACACTCTTTCAAACATAAAGGTGGGCGAAGACAGTCGCAGCCCCGGCCAGTGTGCCACCTTATACCCCTCTCTTCCTTCCCCTCACTCCCTCCAAACACACCCGTACAGTAGTCGCTCACTCATGCAAGGTTAGATAGACCAGCCGTGCCGCATATATGCCGTGTCATGCGTCTCTGAGAGGCCACCACTCCGTAGACGTGGCGCCTAGTTTGAAGAAGGAGCATCCGGAAGCAGCAGCCGGGTTGCCGACCGACCGTGTCGACGTTCTTTCGTTCTCTTCACGCCGACGCCACTACACGCCCTACTTTTTTTTACATGGCAGTCGACTAGCGTTGTACTGCATGTATGTTTATACAGCATGACTCATTCTTAAAGGAAACGTGTAAGATGGAAAACTACGGGGTTATCTGTAATGTCAAAGCAACTTCGATCCCGATGATCGAAGTTGTCCCGATAGTTCTAAAGGTGCACATGCTGGTAGTGATGATGCTGCTGCAGGCGCGGTTACCCTCGCAGATCTTGCCGGCGATTGCTCCGCCTCAGCGACTCTTTTCATGTACCGTTCAGTTCATCAAACATCGCTTAATCCTGCCTCTCGTAGAAAACGTTAACGTATCTTAGTCACTTGCTTTCGCACCAACCACACACCTGCCATAAACACTATGTATTCGCACCAAGCGTCGGGAAACCCTCATTTTTTCATACTGTTCATTAGTCTCTAAAAGTTTGATTCATCCTTATGTACAACGCTACAAACACACTACACTGACAAGTAAGTGCGTTGTCCCGTTTATTCGCCTACGTCATGTGTTCTTTGGCTTGTATTTCGCCTGTCGCACCAACATTTCCCAGGCTATCAGTAATTTTTTTCTCAATCAATGAAAGTTGATGAGTAGGTGGGGCCTTAACACAAGCAATGTCAGATATTCCAAAGACAAAAAGTGGCCACGTGCCAGAGTTCGCACAAGTGAAATACACAAAGAGAGTCGAGAAAGCTTAGTTAATTTTAAGTATTGTATTGTATGCTTAGCTCTACCTCGATATGATTGTGAGATACACCGTGAAGGAGGACTATGAAAATTTCGTCCACGTGGGGTTCTTCAGCGTGCACCTGAACCTAAGCACACGGGCCAATATAGCATTTAACCACCATCGAACCGCCGCGGCCTGGGCTCTATCTCGAGCAAACGAGCACCATGACCACAAAATATACCACTGCAGTGGGTGGTAAGCGCGTGGTAGCGGTCTCGATTACCTCACCACCGTCTCTCACTAATGCCGAGTCTTATGGTCGCATTGTTTTTCTGTCATGCGAAAACAAACAACGCCTCACTTCGCATTCGCACAATGCTTATGCTTTGCTTCAGCAACCCTTGCACCTGCAGTGGATACAGTGCTCCCTTGCCAACCCGAAGGTCCTGGGTTCGATTCCAGAAACTGCGCTCGCATTTCGATCGAGGTGCACTGCATAGATTTGCATGTTGCTTAGATTTTCAACGTGCTTAGATTTGCACGTTGACGAACCCAAGGTGGTCGAAATGTGCCGAGCACTACACTGTGGCGTCCGCATGAACACATCGAGGCTTTGGCGTGTAAAACCTCAGATTCAAATAGAAGTTATTAGCAATTTAAACAAGTACGGTATGCAAATACAGCAAGACACCACTCCTTTTTCCCTCGTTGTGCTATTGTCGCTCCCATTTCCTGTGACAGAGCATGCCCCGAACGACACTTTTTCTCGTTAACACATTCGTAACGTCAAAGGCTACAGCGAAGTGTTAAAAATTCTTAGTAATTTTGGATAGGAAATCTTTTAACGTGTTTGAGTGCCTTCACTGGTAAAAACACAACGACCAAGAAAGGAGGTGCGGCACCATCAACTTGAATTGTATATATTAATAATAAAGCCATGGTTTTTACGTCTCAAAACCACGATATCATAATGAGAGACGCCATAGTGAAGGGCTCGGACTATTTTCGACCATCAGTTGTTCTTTACCATGCACAGACATCGCACAGTACAGGGACATCTACCATTTCGCATCCTTTTAAGTGTGACCACCGCGACAGGAATCGAACTCGCAACCTTCGGGTCACCAGCCGAGCATCATGACCATACTGCTCCATGGTGGTGGACTGCCGTGTTTGTGCACCGCATTACCGTAACCTTCTGAATAACGTATTAGCAATGCGTCTCCTCACGACAAAGTCGTCAACGTACTCACCCTGACGCACTCGCGACGCGATGGTGGCACCTCTCGGCTTGTGTCCGCTGTTTCTGACTCGAAGCGAAACCCTTCGTCTTGGACAGAGAAAATGCCTAATCTTTTCTTTGTGAGGACGCGAGGAAGGGAGAAAGAAATAGGGATCAACAGGACAGAGCGTTTATTCTCTTTCTTCATCCACAGCTAAAACTACAAAACTCGTTCTCATTCCAGGTTGTCTGTTACTCCTCGCGTCGCGAGTCTGCACTTCGTCTCGCGTGAAACTAGAAGGTACGGAAGAAGAAGACGAAGGGAGAGGGTTCGTATAAACACTCCGACTGGCTATCGGTGTCACACAATGGCTTAATATAAAGAATGGGGTTCTCTTCTGGACTTCCGAAGGATAGATTCGTAGTGCAGCTTGCCAAGATGCTTTTGGCACCAATATGTGATCTCGTGTGTGCTTGAGGGCGCGCGTATTGTGACCTGAGCGTAACCCGGTCTTCGTCACTCTCCTCCAAACAGCGCTACAGCGGTCGAGGGAAAGATAATCTGGGGCTATAAGAGAGGGAGAGCCAGGTTTTCATTTCTTTCTCTCTCTCTCTCTCTCTCAATCTCGCGTCGTTGAAATGCTGTCTGAAAGATCACAGATTCAGCACAAGAAAGTGCGTGTCATTACACAAGTGCCATAGTTAGAGGGTAGCCCACCCTCGTGCTTATTAACGGACACAAACATTTTTTGGCTACCTTCTGCTTTTTTCGGAGCCGCAGGATTCACACAATGCTTCTCCTTCTTTTTTTTTAATTTTGGGAGAGGGTGATGCCGCGCTGTGTTGGTGGCAGAAAAAGAGGGCGTTGAAGTGAGCGGCTGCTGTGACCGAGTAAACAGTCGTTCGCTTCACGCTTCTGTTTGTCGTTTCCTCTCGCGGCAACACATATAATACAAGAAAATAACATGGCAAGGCAAGAAAAATAATTAGCACTACTTACATGTGCGATATGTGAGGTATGAATAATGAGCAGAGTGCATTAGGGCATAGTTCAGTGCATGGTATGCTTACATATAGCCCAACCGTGTTGGTCTGCCTCTAGGGTACTCGGCTGCTGACCCGCAGGTCGCGGGATAGAATCCCGGCTGCGGCGGCTGCATTTCCGACGGAGGCAGAAATGTTGTAGGCCCGTGTGCTCAGATTTAGGTGCACGTTAAGGAACCCTAGATGGTCGAAATTTCCGGAGCCCTCCACTACGGCGTCTCTCAAAATCATATGGTGGTTTCGGGACGTTAAAACCCACAAATCAACCAATGGTATGCTTACATATATAGAGATTGCCGCATATGAAGCTCTATGTGATCTATATTTTCATACGCACTTACATATCACATATCTATGAGTATTGTTCATTTAGTGTATCCGATAACAGCGCTATCGCTAGCAGCTGTAACACAATGTGTTCGTCGGCTAATTTGTGTGTACCCGAACAGCCTCTTTGGCGCGAAAAAAAAAGCACCAGAAGACAGAAGACAAGTCGCACTAAAGAGAGCTGTAACTTGGCGCAACTGCGTGTAAATACGAATATGTCGGTTTGTCATTGATAGCACACCAACAAGCCACGCATCATGTGTGGCTCAACAATATGCTCGTAAACGAATTTAAGGTAATGAACATTTCTACAGATTCCTTTTTTTTCACTAAGGGGAATGCACGCTATAATTCCGAGCGGCGTGGCGTAGGCTTCGCATACTCGCCTATGCATAGAAAGCAACGTAGCCTGCAAAAGGACAAAGAGAAAGGTGCACCACCGTAGCTGTCTTTCGCGTAGCTCATGACACTTGAGAAAGTCCCCTGTGCTCAAGGCCACACATAACTGACAAGCACAGCAAAATAAAGCGTGCGTTTTTTTTTTCTTTTGAAAACAGGATCAGAACACGACGACAAAAAAAACAATGGGACAGGTGCTTACTCGCACTGAGAAGTTTATTAGAAAGAACGCATACATTTGTACAAAATATGAAGCGCCTACACCATGCTGTTGCACACGAAAAATAGTGATACCAGACACGGGCATGAATGCTCCGCATCACGTCACAGAAATTTTAACGTCATGCATCCACCAAGATGTGGTCTATAACGCTGTTATTTGTCTATAGATCATCGACAAGGATCGGCATCTGGTGCTATGCCATTGTTGGTGTTGTGCCTATGTGTGTACAGATACAGTTCCCGGAACGTTCATGGAGTTTCCATCGACAAATGCGTATATGCTTTGTAGACAACGCCGATACCAATCTTCCTCATTGATGGGCGCTGTAGCGTCCGTACTGGGCACGCTTCGTATACGATGCGTGTCTAGTACGGTTCCTTGGGCTCGACTACAGTTAGACCAAGCCCGTCTATGAAACACCTTCCGGGGCCGCCCAAATCTTTCCAGAGTACCACACAGGTCTACGCTGAACCATATAACATAGGAGCGAGGGTCGAAGGACCAGGGCCGGGCGCATCTCAACTCAAGATTGGAACCAACAGACCGAAACGCAAAGTGTGCATAGGTTGAACGAGCTGGAGAGCGTGCCTCAGATTCACGAAAATTGCCGCACCTTGTCTGTGACACTTTCTTCTACTTCTTAAACATATCCTCGCCGTGTACACAAGTCATACACAATTCGGTAGGACACGTTCGACCGCAAGGAAGTTCGTAACCTGCTTCGTACGCGGACATCCCGTTAAGATTAAGGGCCGTACGTACTCGGGCTCCAGGAAATTAATTACTATGCCTGGTCGGTGAAACAATGCCTTCTTCCCGGACGGGCTGTAACGGATGCGGCTCTACCGTGAACGTGCTCTCACCAGAGACACCATCACGTTGCACGCTTTACTTGCAGGGTTTCGCATCTGTGACAGTTGCGTATATGATCCTTCGTCAAAGAGTTCACGGTAGCCGGGGTATAGTGGTAAGAGCTGATGCGTATCGGTGCGGCTTCCTTATGAATCGCGGTGGCGGTGATGCTTTGAAGCGTGTAAAGATGCAGTTTTATTGTTTTTCTTTGTCAGCTTGAAGAAACGAAAAAGCCACTTCGGGGTGTAGAGGAAAACAATGGTCGAGCTGCCCGACAAGTGCCGCTATGCCGAATAGGCCAGACCTTTTGGGCACGCCACGACAAGTGGACGGAAAAGATAAGATATGGGAAAGAGGAAGGTGAGAGGGAACAAGAGAAGAGAAATTAGAAGGAAAACGTAGCTCTGAGCAGCAGCGGAAAAGGGCAACGCCCGTTTTCGGTTAAAGGAAGCACATTAGACAATGACGACGAAGACAGCAAGGGAAATTCACGTGGTGCGTGGAAAAGCGTCTTAATTTAGGATTGGTCAGCGACGATTTCCTCGTGTTCCGAGACTAAAGAAAACATCCTCTTGTTGGATCCCGACCATGGATGGTAAAAACTCTATTTCATCAGAAAGCAACTGCGGATGATTGCGTGTTAGATGGCCAGCAACCCAAGGTTGGCGGCGACCTGTGTGGCCCACTCCACGACTCTTAACTGGACGGCTCAGTCTGAACTGGTCAACACGGCCTCTCAGTGCTCAAGAGAGGCATAATATTGACCGGCCGCGGCACTATGCTACATTCCCAAAGTATGTGATCATATCCCGGCCAAGTTATACGTTTTATGGTTGCTGCTATCTCTATAGTCGTGGTTAATACAGATATAAACTGCGTTCACTTAACTCCTCTGTAGTCAGTTCTTTCCAAGTAGATGTCGAACCAGGACGATGCGATGCCCACGCAGACCGAGGGGCTTCGCTTCTATGGCACTCCAATATTATAGAATGTAACGCCTCACCTGATAGCAAGGACGTTTATCAAAGTAAAGATAAAACCTCGCTATTTACCTCTCAAACACCCCTGCAAGTACACGAGGGAGTTAACGTACAATCATGGTGGCCAGCGCAATTAAGACAACTGAGTTGATTGATTGATTGATTGATTGATTGATTGATTGATTGATTGATTGATTGATTGATTGATTGAGTTCACACCTCTGCAGCTATAAAAGGGCGTCTGTAGAATTCGATGGTCAGTGCAAACTTTAAAAGAGGACAAGAGTGAAAACTGACTGATTGAAACTTACTGCGTCCAGAATAATTCGGAATGGGGTATCAATACATCGACTGAGAAAAAAAAGTGATGAAAGATCTCGTTTTGAAGTGGTATAGGCGAATGCACAAGCAACCCAGTGAAATTTTTTTTCTTTTTTTTTCTAAGCCATGAACGCACAGATCTTTAGGACCGATAACCCAGATAATTCTGCGCTTTAAGTTTGTGCGAATAAGAACAAGCGTCCCGCGTCCAAAGCCTCCAGTTCCGGGCACGCATCGCGTGTTATACGCGAAAATCGGCGCACAACACACACATCTGCAGATAAAGTAAGCAGATTAGGGGCCGCTGCTCGTAGTGCGTATAGCATTTTGGGCGACCCCGATCACCACATTGCTTCCGAGCCAACTATCCGATTCGCTCAAGCGACAGGGCCGGTTTTAGCTTTCGATCGCGCGTTCATGGGAGAGAAGAAAAGAAACGAGGGCGTGGAGAAAGCGACCCCATTTAATTTGCGACCTTCCCGATCGCGAGACGGCGTTGTTACGCAACAGGTTTCGTAAGAAACTGAGGAGGGGGCGCTGCGATACGATCGACGCTACGCTCTTCCTGCTCTCGAGGCACGCGCCTTGTGTATTAAGCCGCGTAGGCTGAAATACGGGCGTGTCGCACAGCGTGCGCACGCAAACGGCGTTTTACATTCGTAATCGTTTCTGCACTGACTCGAATCGTTTCTGCACCGAATAGAAAACTGGGCGTCAGTCCTTCTGTCATGTGAGATAACCATCGCCATTGAGTAGGAAGTAACAAAAGAAATCGATTTCCGAATAATTTGTCAACTGAAGGTCGCATGTTTGGTCCCTACCAAGTTGTCTTTTCATCCACTTTTTAATTATCTACAACACAGCTACTACAATGCATTTATAACGGTATGATTGACGTTATTTCTACCTTCGTTGCCTGCGTTATTTGCGTTAATTCATTAAACTTGTGTCAAACAAACAAAAAATCTAGCCCCTCCTTCAGGCTGATTTGAAACCAAAGCTGTCCGCCCCAGCACCGAAATCAAATAATCCCCGTATTACACGCATTTTGCATAGCATGGCCGATGAACCGCATATTTAAAGAATATAGGTAATCACAGTGTAAAGTTGTTAGTAACTCCCACCACTTCCAGGATTACACAAGTCTGACACAAGAGTCTACAAGCGCTTAACAGCTGGCAGTTCATCTTCCTTTTTTATCGCTTTTGTTTGAAAGAAACTTGCATGGCCGAAGATGCCGCCCGAGTTCAGGGACTCAGCGCCGCCATCTGAGGCCACCAAGACCAAGCTGCCGGCCAAGTTCTAATAAAGTTTCCTCTCTCTCTCTCTGATATTCATTAGAGAAAAACAACTGTTTTATGTTTATTGGTACGATACAGAAATACCGAACATGCAGCACTAATGAATTCACAAACATCGCTCAAGCGTATACATCATGTAACGGGTTTTTTTTTTCTCGAATAAACACTAATATTATTGATCGCGGGAGAATCACGTCTCAAAGCTGCGATATCTTTATGAAAGACGTTGTAGTTGAGCGCTCTGGAACGTCGGTCATCTCGTGTTCTTTAACAAGCCCCTATGTCTAAGCCATCACGGTACAGCACATGCACGATACCCACTATAAGCCGCGAGGATGACGAGCATGCTGATAACGATGAAGATGATGATCACGGACAACGACTGCCTTCTGCAGTATATTACGTCTCGAGATGCTCTACGGTGTACTTCGTATGGCTGGAAACAACCAACAACCACCAGGGGAACGTGCACAGACCTCGTCTTTGACGACTTCTAGCTAGATTCGATACCACAATAACAAAGGCAAAACAAAATTCACAACTCAACACAACAAACATTCATGACTAATAAATATTGTATGTAGCTGTACACCGTTCCATCGCTCATTTACACGCGTAATGGTCAGTGTCAGGGGTGAGCTACGGTAACACCAAACGATTTCACTGCTTCGCCCACTGATCATCATCCTCTTAGTGGATCTGTCATCATTTTTTGAAGGCGAAGCTCCTTAAGGCGTAGGCAAGTCTGGCGTTCTCGTAGCCAGCTCTAGTTCTCGGACTGTTCACTGGATGGCACTGCGGCGCTATGCATGAGAGCGTATAGTGTGATGGTAGACCACTAGATGGCACTCGCACGGCAAAGCCTCGGCAGCAAAGGGAAAGAGGAATGCGGCAATAATGAAGCACAGAGCGTTGTGGGGATACAATAGGTATGAGGTGCTTCGAGGTCTGTGGAAGGGTGTAATGGTTCCAGGGCTTACTTTTGGGAACTCAGTGGTGTGCATGAGGGCAGAGGTGCAATCGGGAATGGATGTAAATCAAAGGACTGTGGGACGCCTCGCATTGGGTGCTCACGGGAAGACGACAAACGAGGCTGTAAAGGGCGATATGGGGTGGGCAGGTTTTGAGGCGAGGGAAGCGCAGAGCAAAATAAGGTTCGAAGAAAGGCTAAGAAATATGAAGGAGAGTAGATGGGCAGAGAAGGTGTTCCGTTATTTGTATAGGAAGAGCGTGGACACACAGTGGAGAAAAAGAACTAGAAGACTCACTAGTAAATATACGGCTGGTATTGTAAGCCATATGTCAACAAAGAGCGTTAAGGGAAAAGTCAGGGAGGCGGAGAGGATTTACTGGATGGCAGCTATGGAGAAAAAACCGGCTTTGAGTAACTACCGAAAGGGCAAAAATGAAATAAGGAGGGAGGCATTTTACGATAATTCAAGGGGAAGCGCTTTACTGTTTGAAGCGAGATCGGGTTGCCTTAGAACGCGTAGTTATAAAGCAAGATTCAGTAAAGAAGAAGAACAATGCACATGCTGCGGGAAAGATAAGGAAACGGCGGAGCATGTTCTGATTGAATGTGGAGATATCCACCCAGGTGTACGTTTGGGCACGAGCCTACAGGAAGCCTTGGGTTTTAGGGACAACAATGGAAAGCTGAACACACCCGCGATTGAAATAAGTAAGAGACGGTTAGAGTATTGGTGGCAGAAAATTAGAGAGAAAGGACAAAAATAAATATTGGAAAAATAAAATATGGACAGTGTGCCGTAAATGGCAGAGAACTTAAGCTGAAAATTTACCTTTTTTTTTTCCATTAAGATAGAATTTATCGAAGTAGAGGCATTAGGCCAACATCAAAAAAAGAAAAAAAGGGTTTTTTTTTTTTGTCGAGCCTGGTGGCATACTTGTCACCACCCCGTTATAAAGGGGACGCTCATAGCATCCATCCATCCATCCATGATGAATTGAGTACGAGATAACGCTGCGTGCTCTCGTGTGATAAGAGACCGCGTTTGCTCTTTCATTAAAATGCGTTTGCTCTTGGCGCGCTTCCTCTTTCGCCAGCAGTTTGCGTGCTTCGAGTGTGAGCGACGAAGGCGGTGGGGCAGATGGCTCAAAAAGTGACTGCAGCACGTGCTCGGCGTCCTTACACGGTGGTCAACTGGCAAAATTCTTAAAATATTCACGGGTACCGACGAAACCTCCCGACCTTTACTCACCCATTCAACCCGTAGATATGCTGTAATTTTTGTATTCTAACTTTACCGCTCCGATGCGACACTGTTATGCCGCCTTTGGTTGGGTGTTGCATTTACAAAGGTATACTCCTTTCGCATTGGTATGGCAGACACTCCTACATGCGACTACTGCGGAGCTGAAGGGACCATCGAACACGTCCTGTGCAGTTGTGCTTGCTACGACACACAGCGATGCCAGCTCCGGATGGTTTTGAATCGACTTGACCCCGGACCATTTTTTGTGCAGAAGATACCAGGACCTTGGGCATCTGCCTCAGTTGCGCAGAAAGCAACAAAAGCACTGCTACTTCATCTCAAGTCAACAAACCTGAGCGACCGCCTGTAGACTGTGTGTGCTCCCCGAGTGTGCTCGTGATTGTGTGTACCTTCTCATCTCTCTGCAACCTCTTTTCTCCCCTTTATCTCTTCCCCAGTGCAGGGTCAAACCGGATGTGCGTCTGGTTAACCTCCCTGCCTTTCCTTGCATCTTTATCTCTCTCTCTCTTGTATTCTACGCTGGAGAAATCGGCGCACGTGTTGTGGAAGTGCAGCAGCAGTTGATTGAGGACGAAGCAAGCGCGTACCGGCTGATGACGATGATAATTACTGTTCCCCTTACCAGGCAAAACGAAAAGCTTGAAGAAGCTCCACCCTCAAACTTAAAGAGGAACAAGGAACCACACCCAGCTCTGCACTTTTTTTTAGGCTTAGTATCAGTGGCATAGCCAAAGTTGAGGGGAGGGGGGAGTGCCAATCTCTCCCTCCTCCACAAAAATTTTCAGTCTTGCTTGCTTAATATACACGCATGAACATGCATAAAATATGGTGCACCCCCCCCCCCCCACCCCCGAAGACTGGCTACGCTCCTGCTTGGTGTCACCAGAGCGAAGCAACCTTTATTTATTATATACATAGCACGTTCAACAACATAACTCAATGGCAGTGCAACCACACTACGACACACTCTACCCAAACACAGGCCACACATTCTTCGTGTGCAGGTGCACAGTTCTTCAATCATGAATGAAGGTCACGCATAGTAATCTGACTCCACCCATGGGATTTTGTTTATGGTTACTCTGATTCACATGTCATGCCGTGAAACATACTTTGACTTGTACTTGGCCACACAACACCGTTCATATGTCACGCCGTAAATCTTACTTTGACTTGCACGAGGCCATAAAATGTCACGTCGCGCGCTTCACACCCTCACTCGAGAGTTCCCTTTTCAAGCATTACGGTCTGTGCATGCTATACGGGAGCACGTCACACGGCAGCCTCACTGTGAGAGGCGACTCGCGATGAGAGCTTTAATTAGAACGCGCGAAACTGGGTCGTCTTTCGTGAGAATCCGCACATCTCAGCTGAGCTCGCAGGACACGCATGGAGTGCCGCGACACAGGCGTCATGTCGTTGTACGAGTCCACAGATCCAACCGAAGAAACCGTTTTCATCGCCGATCGATCGCTCAAGTGTCGACCGCAATGCCCTCCCTCGGCGCCACTCTGCAAATGGAGTTGGGCACGCTTCCGCAAGGCGCTCGTTTCGTATTCAGACGCTTGAACGGGTGCCTCGAATGCCGGGAGGCACTATACCGGTAGTCTATCTAGTTGCCGATGTACCATATTTATTCGTATATAGGCAGTGACGTCAACCGCCCAATTTCGAATTCCTCCAGTGTATATAGCGTTTATTTACTATAATAACGACGATATATGATAACAATACATCATCGTGTGAAAAATAATGGTGCAAAAGTTGCCATAGTGCAGCTTGTCTAGCCCACGCATTCGTCTTGATGTTTATGTTTTTTCTTGTCTCATGTGGGCAACGGGAACTATAGAAGAAATAAAACCAATTGATTTGATTGATATGTCGGGTTTAACGTCCCAAAACCACCATATGATTATGAGAGACGCCGTAGTGGAGGGCTCCGGAAATTTCGACCACCTGGGGTTCTTTAACGTGCACCCAAATGTAAGCACACGGGCCAACAGCATTTCCGCCTCCATCGGAGTTGCAACCGCCGCAGCCGGGATAATAAAACCAAGCACATCTACCATGTATGTATGTATGTATGTATGTATGTATGTATGTATGTATGTATGTATGTATGTATGTATGTATGTATGTATGCATGTATGTATGTATGTATGTATGTATGTATGTATGTATGTATGTATGTATGTATGTATGTATGTATGTATGTATGTATGTATGTATGTATGTATGTACCAATCAGGGAGGTCACGCATGTGTGCAGCTATTGCTAATAACAAGGTCGGCCAGGCGACATCCTTAAATATTGACGAACGCACCCTCCGTCCTCTAACTTGCCAACATTCCGGTATACATACGGCAGTCCCAGCTACCTACGAATGTATACGGTACATAACTTCCGGGCTTGTTGTCGCTTCGGACGCGTTGCTGGCATTCGGCGTCGTCTCGTTTTCATGAATGCCGAACGTCGATCGGTGGTCGCCTGCATGCCTATCGAGAGCGTGTTTATTTCGGGAACAGGGTTACAGCCATTCGATCTTAGGACCGAGTGTAGCGGCCGAGCGATTCCTTCTGAAGGCGCCAGGAGAACAGATGTGTTGTGGCCGCATTGGGGGACCCCGATTGCGCAAGAGGTCCAGTTTTTTTTTTCTTTCGTTTCCTCCTCGCCAACTCTTGTTCCTTTTCGACGCTCTCGTTTGCATTTCGAATGTTTCCAATTCGGGAACGGCCCACTGCTCGGTGCGTGTCTCTAAGCCTGTAAGCGCCGACACAAACAGTTGATGTCAATAATAACAATTGTAGTGGGGAATTCGCAAGGCACTGACTAGTGGGACCATCTCTCACGGAGTGCGAAGCGCGAGTGTGTGCACGAGCTGTAGGCGATGGACTGCTCGAGCATTTCCGTCGGTACCGGCTGCCTGCCTACTCCCTGGCGTCGCTATTAAACTCCCTTGCACAATAAAATGTGGCTAATATCTTATTACACTTTACCTTCAGCACCATTTGTTACGATGTGATGGTTTATTCAATAACTCTTTGTTGCGGTCATCACGAACGGTAAACTGCAAGGACGAATCAGATCGTGGTGGGAAGTCTGAACATTCGGAAAGGAAAACTCACGCGGTCCCAAAACCTTAAAGCCTTAAAGAGACACTAAAGAGAAACAATGACTTGGCTTAGGTTAGTTAACTGCATTCGGAGATTTTTAATGCCACAAGTCTCGCTCTCATAAGTTCATTATTAGCAGAGAAAATCAAGGTTGAATTTTCATTTTTAAATTTCGCACCAAAATTTCCGCACGTGGCATAAGAAATTTCAGAACGTACTTTTCGTATTTTCGTGATATATACGTGATGAAATTTTTTAAACTTAGCATGCTAGGTCTATGGCACCAGTACAAGACAATGTATTTCAATTTTATCAAATAGACGCTATGTAAGACCTAGTGGGCGCCTTTGAAGCTTATGAAGTAACGGTGTATAGAGCGGGAATCTCAAGATGGCGTCTTTACTGGTATTTTCTTTACTGGTTTTCTCACTTACGAATCATCGTGTCGTGGTAAAAGTAGTGTTCAGGGGATTGTGAAATTATGTTTTACTAATACGTGAAAAAAAATTGTTGTGCACTTTAGTGTCGCTCTAAACGAGTGGAAGGCAAATACAGGCAAGCGAAAGCCTTTTTCTTTTTACGTTTCCGGTGATCTTATGACGCTCCCCGCACACATCCGAAAGCCATCTGAATCTAACGTAGTTTTGCATTGCCTCTGAGATGAGAGACACTGCAACCTTTCTGCTGTTGATTTTATTTTGCATTGTCTCCGTGATCGGCTCACCTATGCCCAAAAGAAGGCACGACGTGATAACGCGACAGTTGCGTTCCGGTGACGTCATCTGGCGACGATTTTCTGCATCACTCGTGTCAACGTAACCCGGTTGCAGGATGACGCCAATGCCGACGGTAAATTCTCGCGTTTGGTGAAGAATCTAGCGTTTCCGCCTCAAGTAACAAAGAAGGTACCCCCTTCACATGTCAAGTTAATACGCTCTATTCAGCCTGATCAACGCAGATATGAAGTTTAGAAAGCATGCACTGTCGTTTCTTTCAACGTTGCTGTGTTGCTCTGTAAAGGGTGTCTCAGCTGTCTTTAGCCAGAGTTTGAAAATATGTTGATGCAGTTTATGATGACGCCACCAAACGCATGTTGCTCCTTAGTACATAAAGCAAGTCGCATAATTTTTCTCCGCATAATTGCCTAATTGAGCATTTTATTTTACAGACTTTTTAGACAACGAAGATAGTCAAAATATTCTATGAGGAGAGTTGTCGATTGCTTTGCACAGCACCGGTTAAACAGCTTCTAACTGTGCAGCTGTTATGCGTTAATGTTTTCCTGCTTGCTACAGATGCTCGCGAAATACAAAAACGGTACCACGCCAAACAGATATACGCACGTTGGCATGCACGTTGACATGCATGTTGGCCCGCCTATCGGCACGCCTTAAATGTGCATGTGCTCCTTGACGTACCACGTAATACAAACGAAATGGTTTCATCGCGACAGTTCATGGATAAGCACACGCAGCGCTTATCGCTTGTGTTTCCGCTTGCGAAACGTGCGCCATCACACAACCACCTCGATCTCGCTGTCCAGTCGAGGTATCACATCAGGCAAAGTGCTTCATGGTGGTATGCACTCGGAATGTTGGGGAGCACTGCATTCAAGGCGCGCGCTGGTGTGCAAGCGGGCTTGTCACGGGTTGTAGATAAATTGTTTCGCCGGCATCTGTAGCAAGCAAGTCGACCTATACATCCTTCTCATTGAACTTATTTCCCAGCTTCATTGTCCCAAAATTTGTTAATTGAAAATGCCTAATTGGGCAACGAGGCAAAATCAATAAATGGTGTTACTTATTTCCTGCAATAGTTCAGAATATGCATTTCGTCGCATATTCATTTTTATATATTCTTTTATTGTACGTCACACTTCAGGATATGTGGCCCTAACAGGACAGGCATAACTGCACGTAAAAGGCACAATTGAAAACGTTAAACAAAGCCAGGCAAACATACTCTAAACGGAAAATAATAAGAAACAGCGAGGATGTAAGTCTATATCTATTCAGATGAGTCTAAGTAATATAAAGGTATGTTCCATTCTTCAACAATCCGGGGTAAAAAAGAACATTTAAAGAATACTGGCAACATATAAGGGCAGTACTGAATTGCTTATTCGTGCCGGTGGGTACATGATCAACGAAGCAAGAAACAGTGCTAAAGACGGGGACAGTTTCATTGAATACGTCGGTATAATTTCAATATCTGGTACAGACAGTGGGGCACACTGTATATAGCTCCACATGGAATTATTCAGAGAAACCTCACCAGCGAACATGTTCCTCTATGCGAAACGTGATTTGCACTAATATAAATAAAATAAATAAAGTACAGCAAATAAATTACATGGTCCGTGTAATCAATTAAGTGATCAATTACTTGAAGCGCGAGGTTTTTCAAGATCACCATTCATTTTCCAATAACTTTTGACTGCAGTATAGCACGTCCATACCTTGTGGCTTAAAGGGCACAGCAAAAAAGAAAACAAAAAAGTATGGACCATCTCTCCAAATCAAATCTAGATGTGATGTGAAGCAGCAGCGGTGTGCATGGCTTTGACTCGTTAAAAAATGGGCGTTGGTGCGGGTGCTGGAAGAACAATTCGAAGTGAAACTCGGTGTAGCGTTTACTCGAGTAAACGTTTGTTTGAAACGCAAAGACACAGGAGTGGGTTACGTTTTGTGCAAGTTTCATCGCAGCTAAATAGCCGAAAGATTGTTTCAACTTGAACTGCGGTCGAGCGCTGCGGGTGGCAGAGAGGGTGAAGTGAGAGAGAAGTGTGTTCTTAGCGGGCGGAGGAGCCGGCAGCTGCGGGCGCTGCGGCGAGCGTGCTACGGTTGAGGGAGAGAGAGACGTCAGCGCGCACCTGCAATGAAAGTGGGCGAGGGGAGCGAACGTCAACACACAGCTGCGGCGTGACCTACAGGCACCACTCCAACGCCTGTGGCGAAGGGAACGCGTTGCGGTGCGTTCGTATGGACGTACGTACGTACGGTATTGCACACGTGAGTCAAAGAGCTTCTTCGCATCTAAAACAAATACAAGTGAGCTGAAAGCCAAGACCGGAGAGTAGGAAGTTGAACAAAGATCTCAAAGATTCAATATATACGTTCTGTATATAAAGTGCACACAACCTACCCATGAGTAATCAACTTTCGTAAAGTTATTACAAAGCAATCTCATTACTTTTTGCAATGTAATGTCAATGCTTTCAGAGATGTCCTCTTTTACAAAATAAAGGTTTAATAAGTTCATTAATTCATCCAGCAGTAACTTGTAATGCAGTTATTTATCTTCTTAGACACAAATAGAAAAATGATTATTATTGCAATTTCTCCGTGTCTGATCTAAGCCATTGCCACTCGAAGGAAGCCGGAAGTTGTTCGGTTCTTGTTTCGCGTCTTCTGAGCATTCGAGCCCAGCACGCGGCATGCATAACCACGTTGATTACGCTGCTTGAAGAATGAGCACGCAACGTAGCACAAGGCCCGTTACTTGCGAACTGCGCTCACTCTTCCTCCCGTGATTTATCACTCAATTAGGCAAACGAGGCTCCGGAAGAGCGAGAGAGAGAGATAGCTCGGAAGTTTATTTCCGCCCGCTCTGCGTACGTCCAGTAAAGGGATTCCAGCCGGTTCCAGCGGCTAGTCCTTCGACTTTCCCACAATCGCGGTGCAGTGCGTTCCCTTTGTCCCGGTTAAGAGATCGCGCGTACTTCCGTGCGGACGGAACGCAGTTTTGAAGGAACGGAAGTAACGTCGAAGGCGGGGGCAACCGGAAGCTACCGGAAGCAGCCGGAGGCGATGTCGATGACCAGACTGGGTGACGTTGGTGCTTCTTGTACAAGTCGACCGGAAAGGGCAGCAGGCTGGGACCGGGCACGGCGAGGCAGCCGCGTTTACATAACAGCTGACCCAGGAATTTAGCAGGGCGAATTCGTGCTCTCACGTCCCACTTATTCTCCTCACCTACCCACCCCCAGCCTCCCTGAATGATTTCCTCTTGATACGATGCGCCCTTGAGAAACAAAGCTGTGCCCTTTTGTACAAGTAGCACTATGCACCTAAAATCGTTCTATCTGCGTGTTGTCTCATGTCGTTTCCGTATTCTGTACGCTTTCACGCCTTTAGAAGGAGATGAGAGGTGAAAGGGGGGGGGGGGGTTAAATAAATGAGAACATCAAGGCGCATCCTAAAGCACAGCGTTCTGAAATTTCCGCAAATTCATGCAGCTGTGTTTGTCATGCGGCGTTATTTGCGGAGGACTAAGATCGAAAGTACTGCGTGCTATTTTGGGTATGCTTGATTCGATGCCCCTTACAGCGCACGCTTTCTTCGAATATTCCTTTCGTTTCCGTAGGCTTGCTTGGCTTGTTAAGCCACTGCACTCAGAATGACAGAAAACTTACCTCGTTGGTGAACTCTCGGTCATTCACCTTATAGATGGGGCGTGCAAACTCACAGACACTAAAGAGATGTAAAGGCGCGGCATTTTTGCTGTCTTAATTTTTCTCTGTGTACGTGCTTCCAAGTCCTCTTTTTTCAACATGAGTACCAGCATTACCTATTTGCGATTATTTCTCATTTTTGATGTGATTAGGGCCATCGTCATTTTGTTTTGTTTTTTCCCTTCTACGTGTTTGGGATAACCGGTAGTAGCTGCCGCCAAACCTGTCTTTATTTTTTATTCTAATAAAAAGTAAAGACAAAGACAGTGCTCCATCCTGTCGTTATGCTTTCCTGTTTTTGTTAGCTTGTTTTTTAATACACATTCGCCGAATAAAAAGTTCGATCGGTGGCTTCAGCCCTCCCTTTCTCGCAGCCAGGACCACAGACAAGACAACATTATGTACGCTGCTCAAACTTAGAAACGTATGTTTCATTACTGATTATTTTACGTAGCGTCAGAAAAAAGGTGCCTCGTGGCCAAACGTAGTACGCCGCTCAGAAACGCCACCCCAAATTGCTACCTCAGTGTCATATTTCGTTAGTGCAATCTAGTCAGTGGTTAGACATGAAATTATTGCATTATACGTCCGAGATGAATGCGCAACCCTCTGAATAATCCAACAGATGTGGGCGCTTCCGTTACAGATTCGTCCAGCAATGCGATTCTCCTGTTTTCGCTGTGAGTCACTCAATTATTCAAGGTTATTCGCACCTTTCATTGATTTACGTGGTGGAAGTTAACGCACAGACGAAAACTGATGCGGACTTGCGTCAACTGGCGGTGCTCAACCAGATTGCCTTCCGGGAAAGCCAACACGGTCAATACTTGTCATCCACGACAACGGTGTCAGGAGTGTCGAACGCCATAATCTCAATGTACCTGTACGTGGTCGGCTTATGTAGATGTCGCTCTGTGATTTCCCTGCGACTGACCAAATGGAGGTGAGTCTATCGTAGCCACTTGGGCTTTTCGAGCTAAGCATGATCAGGGCAATCCTCGAGGATATAAAATAACGAAAAGACGATGAGTAGAAGAGAGAGGGGGCAAATACAATGACATAAGCGGCCAGTGTTTGTAACACTTCTCTCCTTCAAGACAGAAATTCATTGGAAGATAGCGGCTTGAACATATAACAAACTCTCGCTAGAGCCACTGTTCTGGCAAGTTGCTTTACAGCAGCCATTGCTTGTATCCCTTATTTCCTGCAAGGCAGATATATATGGAAAAATAAATGCTTGTACCAATGACGAATCTTCGCTATAGCCAATTCTCTGGCATGTGGTCTTACAGTGGCCATTGCATGTACGCTTCCCTCCTGCAAAGCAGAAATTTATTGGAAGACAGACGCTTGAACTTTTGACAAACCCTCGCTAGAGCCAGCATTCCGGCAAGTTGTCTGACAGCAGCCATTGTTTGTATTAATTCCCTCCTGCAAGGTAGAAATTATTTGGAAGATAGACGCTTCAGCCTATGACAAATGCTCGCTTAGAGCCAATGTTCTGGCAAGCAGTATTACTTCTCTCCTGCAAGGTAGAAATTATTTTGAAGATGGAGGCTTCAACTTATGACAAATGCTCGCTTAGAGCCAATGTTCTGGCTAGTGGCCTTAGAGCAGCCATTGTTTGTAACACTTCTCCCCTGCAAGGTAGAGATTCATTGGAAGATAGATGCTTGAAGCTATGACAAATCCTCGCAAGAGCTAATGTTCTGGCAAGTGGTCTTACAGCAGCCAGTTTGTGTCACTTCTCTTTTGCAAGGCAGCAATTATTTGGACGAAGGACGATTCAACCTGTGACAAATGCTCGCTAAAGCCAATGTTCTGGCAAGTGGTCTTACAGTGGCCATTGTTCGTACCACTTCTCTCCTGCAATGCAGAAATTTATTAGAAGATCGACGACTCAGGTTATGCCAAATTCTCGCTAGAGGCAATTTTTCTGGCAAGTGGCCTTACAGCGGCCATTGTTTGTACCACATCTCTCCTGCAAGGCAGAAATTTATTGGAAGATAGACGCTTGAACCTATGAGAAATCCTCGCAAGAGCTAATGTTCTGGCAAGTGCTCTTACAGTGGTCATTGTTCGTACCACTTCTCTTCATCAAGGCAGAAATTATTTGGAAGATGGACGCTTCAAACTATGACAAATCCTCTCTTAGAGCCAATATTCTGGCACGTGGTCATACAGCAGCCATTGTTTGTAACACTTCTCCCCTGCAAGGCAGATATTCATTGGATGATAGACGCTTGAACCTGTGACAAATGCTCGCAAGAGCCAAAGTTATGGCAAGTGGTCTTACAGTGGCCATTGTTTGTACTACTTGTCTCTCCTGCAATGCGGAAATTCATTGGAAGATGGACGACTGAGGCCACGACATATCCTCGTTAGAGGCAATTTTGCTGGCAAGTGGTCTTCTCTTGTTCGGCTCATTCCTCGAAAAAAAAGATCACTCGTCAAAACTTTTGCTCCAGCGACCCCCTGCATTGGAAAATTTTCCGTCACTTCAAACCTTCCCAACTGTACTCACGTTTGGCCTGGTTCCAATCCTCAAAAATGCAGCAACTGTTCGAAGTAATCATCAACCCACTAATATTAATATGTGAAATTTTACTTCCCAAAACGACGACGTGGTTATGAGAAACGCCGTAGTGAAAGGCTCCGGAAATTTCGACCACCTGGTGTTCTTAAACGCGCACTGACATCGAACATTACATGGGTCTCTACCATTTAGCCTCCATCTAAATTCAAACACTGCGGCAAGGATCGAACCAGCGACCTTCGGGCCAGTAGCCGAGCACCCTATATAGCCACTGGGCCATCGAGGCGGACAATAATCATCCCTGTAGAGCAATCATTAGCGCAAGCGCCGCACTTTCACCATCTTAAAACCCCTAAAACTTCGCAAAGTACTTCCCTCCGCTCTCGTTTCTCCTCGGTCTCCTCTCCTTCGCACTCGCATTTTGAACGTGGCGCCACCTGCATTGTTCCTGCGTAGCAGACGCCCTCTCGCGAAGAAAAGCGCTTCCTCGACAGGCAGCGCACTCAGAGCATTCACGCCAGTCGTCAAATTTAACCTAAAGTTATCTTAACGAGTGTAACGTTGGCCCATGACTGCTCTGTTTAGTGTGACGCGTACGTGTGATGAGGCCTTGATCGAGTCACTCGGCGTCGCAGTGGCCGAATGTTAACTTTGTGCACACCACCCCTTACTATATACGTTCTCAAACGTGAAAGTGTGATTGTTAGTGAGAACCCCCGTTTTTCTCGACCCATCGTTTACCGCGCGTCCGAAAAATCTTTATACTGTAAGTAACATCGCTCCAACGTTCATGAGCAGCTGCTATGGCTTACCTCTTCATTAGCTGGCATGATAGCACCCAAAGGGGCAGTGCGACTGTCTTTTCTTACACAGCGCATGGGTGGCGCAAACTTCGCCATATATAAGGTATACAATACGTGCAGAGGGCCTTCACAGTGACTCATGCAGGGGAAGCAACAACTCACATTAGTGCTGTCGACGCGCAACGGCGCTGTCGCCGACGGCCATTTTAGCGTCTTCTGGGGCATCTAAGGACTTAATAATGTGTCAGAAGCCATACATCATTTATAGTTGGCACATTCTAACAGCTGTGGCTGTTTCTTTAAGTGGTTAGAAGCACCAATCATAATACTGAAGTGCGCCTTGTGAACGTATCTCACATACGAACTAAATTGTTGGAAATATGAGCTACCGTATGAATGAGGTATCGTACGACCATACGCGATTACTTCGCGAGAACTTATGTCACTGATATAAACCTTCACACGAAAGAGCAAAAAAAAACATCACACGAAATGGCACGTATGTGTGACGTTCCTAAACGATGCACGCACGCAATGGTTCAAAAGCATGCACGCTTTCCGTAGCTGCTCTCATATCGCAAGTCCCACGGCTGATCAGTCAACGCAAAGGAGTCACAGAAAGCAATTTACTCTCAAATGTGCGCGAGAATGCCACAAAAACCAACGGTAAGTACGAATCTTAATGTGAGTTGCTGCACTCCAGTTTTGTTTATTCAAAATAGCAGGGCGAAATCTCGGAAGCTTCGCAATAACAATGTCGAACGTCTTTTTGCGTGCAAGCTAAGCGCCCAAATCATGCAGTACCACGAACTTAAACCAGTCGCCGCATAACGAGAAGCAAAACACGAAAGCATGTATTAAAGACAGAAAATCAGCCCCACGGAAGTGTTAATGAATCTGATTGAGATATTGCGACGACCTGAACAATTGATTGTGACTTGTTTACGGCTTTAGAGCAGGTATCGAATGAGCAAACATCGAGCCATACTCATAGTGAAAGACACGCAACTTACTTCGCAAAGCGGATTCGAACACGTCGGCCTGAAGTTCTCACTTCCGATTCTGTACAATCATGTGTTTTGTCGCAACTCATTGTGCTTAGTGGTATCAAAAAGCTTCCGGCCATCTCTAGACTTGTTCTTGCATTAGAAGGCGCAACAACCACTCACGGCAACCAAAAGTGACTTCATTCTTAGGTGAAAGGTATTTGACAGCACAGCGCGCACTGAAGGACACGTTCGTATCTCTTAAAACATATGCCCTGAGCCCCAACGGGTCATCGCCTCCAGAACAAAGATGATTGTCGTGAGCGACTGTAAACAAACGAACACTGCGAGTGGTTCCACGTGACATCTGGCCAATATTGACGCGGCACCGGCCTCTTAAAGGTTGGATGATGGGGAAGAAAGAGGAGGTGGGAGATTAACCACATACATCGCTAAACTTTGCGAAGTTTTAGGGGCTTTACACGAACTCGCTCACACGTTCGAACTTAGATTGCGGAAGAGGGTCCAGAGATATGTAAGAGAATCAAGCCATTTACCTGGGTTCACGAATGAAGGTATCACAGGAGTGAGCCCTCCAGCTTCTATTCTAGAGCAGCCTCTGGCTATCGATATTAACTAGAAAGTATGGGTTTTTAAGATACAGCATGCAAGGTGATTAACAGGACGCACGCGTATTATCACTCACACTATTCATGGCGTCTCTTTCTAGAAGGAGAACCCAGAGCTTCAAGACTCAGAACGGAGGCTGTCAGTGAAGGAACGGGAGCCACTATTCCAGCGGCTGTTCCAGGCAAAAGTACGCCACATAGACAGAAGCCAAGGCTCGGCAGCTAGGAGACACGGAACTTCTTGCTGCACTTCACTCATGGCCCGGAGCTTCCGCTTTCATGGCTGGCTTTGTCTTCTGTGTGGATGCTTCTTCATACGCAACCTGTTTAGACGCCCCGACCAACAACGATCACCTAAGGTGGTTTGGAAGAGTTGGTACACTTTGTACTCAAGCGGCTGCATCATGTTTCTTTGCTGGACGGTGTTGGACGACATAGTCTACAATGGCTACCGGGCTGCCAGGAGTCGCCACGTGTTGGACAGCTCCCTGCGAGCGGTCGCCAACGGCGTGGCTCTGGTCAAGATTATCGTCAACCTGACGTGTCTCTTTCGTGGGTCCTCAAGGATTATCGACTTCTACGTCCGATCGGCTGCCTTCGAGAGGCGAGTCCAGATGCCGTCTTGCGAGTGCTGCGCACCGCGACGCTACTTATGGTCTGACGTGCGACGGTCTTGTCTCTGCATCGTCTATTGCTCCGTGTTCGGCGTCTCCGCATTCTTATCACCTCGGGCAGTCGAGTCGACCCTTGGTCGTGGGAATGACAACAACTGGATTGATGCGTGCTTCTGGATCAGCTTTATGCTCGCGTCCTTCTTCTACTTCACTTACGACAATGTCCACACCGTAGCGCTGCGTTCTTCCTGTCAAGTACTCATCGAGTACGCAAAGTTCCAGTTGAGGATCCTGGAGGAATGCCTCGCCAGCGGTGCGAACGACCAGACCTCATCGACTGGTCGCAGGGAAGATGTCCCAATGCGCCTGGAAAGTGTTCGGTTGAACGTGTGCGAGATACAGCGGCTGAAGAACGCTATCAACGACGTATGGAACTGGTCCCTGGTGGTGAACGGCGTTTTTGTTTTGCTCCTTCTTTGCACAGCTGTGTACGACCTCTGTATGGACGGACCGGGAGGCCGAGAAAACTACGGAAGCTGGTTCTACGCGGCATACACGACCTACGAATTCGTGTCGCTCACTTTTCTGAGCCAAAGTCTGACGAACATGGTGAGTCGGGAATAGGGTTATATATTTACCATGCTCTTGGTAATATGCCTAAGTGTGCGTTGACATCGGCATTTCTAGTTAAGCATTTTATGCTGCTCGTTATCGATAAAACAATCAGAAGCACTCAATCAAGGAAACCCGCAGTTGCTATGTGGTACAATGTGACGTGCAAGTTTGTTTCATCGATAGCCCTTGTTCCTGTACTACGTCTGACGACTTCAAGTCTCCACCACCCCTAGACTTATTTTGTGATTAGAATCGTAACAAAATCAGCAGGCAGTATGACGTACACACCATTTGACAGGATAATGAATTCGAATACCAGTAAAGTACACTTGCAGGATTGCTTGCGGTGTACTAGTTATACGTAACACAGGCATGCTGGCCGACGTTTCGATAGGCGGACCTGTCCCGAAGAGGCCTCATTATCATTAGCGTGTTGTTTTTTGAAAGGCTCATTTAGGGAATACGTGTCTATGTGTCACATGATGTCATGACGTTGCTACCGCTACTGCAAAAAAATGGAGAGAAAATCAATTAATGCTATCTTGGAGCGCGAAAAATTGAATAACTAATTGCAAAGTTGTGCATTCACTTGTGCTACTCACATTGACGAGTTCTAAATTTTTTAAAATATAACATTGCAATTATCCGTATTTCTACAGATCAATTTCTCGTTAAGCGACTGAAACTGTCATGTGTTCGAGTGAGTGCGCGTTTTATTTTTTTTATCGAACCCTTTTTCTCTTTTTTTCCCTTTTTACGTTCTCATACCCATTTCTATTTCACTAGAGCAGGGTCGTGAACCGGATTTTTTCTTCTGGTTAAAATCCCTGCCTTTCACTCAACTTTATTCTCTCTCTCTCTCTCTCTCTGAATAATACAGGGAAAGAAGATTCAAGACGCATGCAAGACTGCCCGCAGCGTAGACAATGATCGTTACAGACATGAGGCAAGTGTAGCATCGTATTTGTGTCTTAAATATAATATTGAACCACGTATTTATAACATTTAACTCACCATAGATCGAGCTCAAACTTTACCTCCGAATGTAATGTGCCTCTTTACAAAGCATATGGGAATTTTACATGGTTTGTTCACTTGAAAAATGCAATAATGGTATGCTTCTGTGTAACATTTGAATCATGTTCATTGCGTGCTTTCACTCATTCACCAACAATGCACAGGTATTTGAAGGGTAAGCAGACATGACTGCAGTTTATTGGAACTTTTATTCTAATAAAATGTATGCATAATAACACTGGAGTGTTCATTACGTTCCCTTCGTCTCTGAATCAACCAAACACTACGAACATGCTGGTAAGGAATCACAATTACAATTACAATTCTTGGTGGTACGTGGCAAGGATCCCTCTCCTTCACAATTCTCTCATATCATTACCCTCTCACTTTTATCCAGGCAGGCAGGGTAAGAAAGTGAACATAATCTAATTAACCTCTTCCGCTTTCCTGCTCTCTCTCGCTATCTTTTTTGAGAACGCGTGTACAATGATCACGTACTATAACGCGTTCATTGTGAGCATGTGATGTGAATGAATGTCGCTACGTTTTAGTCACGTCAAAAAAGGGTCAACCTTGAACCCTGCACCTCCAAAAGAAGCTGCAACCGACTTCACTTAGGAGATTATAATATTCCGAGTGGACTGCAAAGGCAAAAAGTCTGATATTTTAAATGCGGCAGTAAAAAAGATCGAAATATATGCCTCATAGCGGTGTACTGACCCTAAAAAATTTTGTCTCTTCGCAGATGCAGTGTCTCCGCGAGAGCATTGACTCGGAAGGTCTCTGTCTTAGAGCAGGTGACTTCTTCAAGCTTAAGGTGTCCGTGCTCGTTTCGGTAGGTGTCGACAGCTACTTGCGGAAAATAATACTCAGTATGAACTCATTCCAGATGCCTTTCAAACCTGGCGCTGCAAGTAAAACACGAGTTCCTGATGTCTCCGTGTGTAGGCCACATAAAGTTCCTTAAGAGGCTGACAACACTTCGTGAGATGGTATTGTGCCTCTAAGAAGTACACGTGCAATTTGAATACGTGCGTCCTAATACATATCCACGTATTTAAAGAATCTGTACCCCATGTGATTGTGGCATAACCTGCACTTCTTGTTTTAGTAGCCTCATTCTGGCACTGTATGTTGCCCGGTGCAATGATCCAACAGTGGTTCTTCTTAGGGCTTCATTTAGCTTAGGGGTTCTAAAAAAAGACTTTCTCCTTGGAAACTTGGCGGTTTGTTTGTTAATGTAAACATACTTATTTTTTGGCGTTAAATGAGTATGTCCTCTTCCCGTTGTCTCGACAGATGGCGGCTGCGATAATCACGTACACGGTGATATTGCTGCAGACAGGCCAGAGTTCGTCGAGACCACTTCGGCGGCAGTCTACCCGGACAACTGCGGCGAACGCCACTTCGTAAAAAGAACAAGCTGAAGTGTTTTAACCTAAGCTCGGGGCACCCTTTCCCCGTGCCCCCGACCTCGTGTGATTCGCCGCTGTAGCATTAGCATTTACTCCTTCGCCCTTGTGATAAAACAATGCACAATAAACGCTTAACTACCTCAGCGAAGGCACGTTTCCTTTTTGTGTGTGCGTCCATGTTTTGTTCTTATTTATTTTTTATCTCTCTCTCTTTTATCCCCTTACTCCCCAACCACAGTGCAGGGTAGTATACCTGATCTTACCATTAACCTCCCAGCCTTCCTTTTATTTCTTCGTGTTATACCGAAGACCTTTTCATTCAAGGCTCCCTGGGCGCTGCCATAGTCCTCTCTGGGCTGTTGTTAGTGCGTGTGACCCACCAAAAAATGCACTTCCGAGGCTTTGACGTCGACTTGTGACTCTAGTGCAACAGCCCAGAAAGGGGGAAGTTCTTCTGTACCTAAAAAAGGTTGATAGAAAGCGATCAGCCACATTTTCTTCTTAATTTTCTTCGAATACGCGGTAAATCGCACCCTCCCATGGCGGCCGGAGTGGCGAACGGGCGGGCTGCGCTCAAATCATCTAATGGGTGATACAATGACTCTAATGAGTGATTTTCACCTTTGTATCATCATTTGTCAAGAGATTAGAAAGAAATTTGCAGCTGAATTTGAGAATTTATTGGGAATTCTGGGCCGCGGGCTGCGGGTTGCGTTATTACATTTGGCTCGCGTTTTCTCGTGACCCTCGACTATCAATCGGCAGCGTTTTCTAACCATGCTCAAGAAGTGTTGCAGGGCCCCTTAAAGCGATTTTTTTTGCGTTCATCTAATACCTTGCTCCCACTGGACTTTCTTAATTTCGCTTTCCATATCTCTATTCATCAGAGCCTTTTCATGTGGGTTCAATATAAAGATACAGCGGAGGCCAACTGCGCTCGTAATGGGCGTATGTCAACAGACAATATCCAAAGAGGCGGGTTGATAATGACCACGTGACTCTCGCTTTGCGACACCCCCCACCAAAAGCGAATCAGTTCATCACGCGAAAGCATGACAGTCCCATTAGGCTACAGCAACCGATGTTTCTGCAATCAGAAAGCCAATCGGTGGGGGCTTTTCTCATCGCGTCAAGCGTTGAAAGCAAGCAGCTGCTCGTGTGCCCTGATCCTTTCCAACATCACAGAAAGTGGATATTACGGATGTAATATATATATATATATATATATATATATATATATATATATATATATATATATATATATATATATATATATATATATATATATATATATATATATATATATATATTGAAGGCTTGAGAAATTTCGACCACCTGGGGTACCCGGGCCTACAACATTTGCCGAAGTCTGAGAATCATAAGAACTTAAAAAGACAGAAATAACAATATGAACTACAGTTATTTAACTGGCAAATTTCAAACGTGTTTTACACAATAAGGATTTAATTTGGCGCATCACTGCGTATCGCACGCTGGTAACATGTAGCAAGCAATCCAAAAATATTTCCTCGATTGTGATGCTCGGCAACTTTCACAACTGCAACCTTCTTTGTTCCAATGTATTTATTTCTATAGTGGCAGTAGTTTGTGTTATGTCATGCCATTACTGTCGATAGGTTGGTAATCCTGTTTGCGTACCACTGCTTCTGTATAATTTCTCTATTATTTTTGTGCATGGCGTATCTACTTGTAGGTTGTAGTCACATTTTTGTGTAACGGAACTCCCCCACTGTCTGTGTGTCATTTCTACAGTTTATGGATGAGTGCTAGTTCTTGTGTAGTATTTCCCACACGCATGCGAGTAATCTGTGCGGTGAGTGCATTTGTGATGATAGAGGCCTAGACAGGTGCCGTTCCTTTCAACGTCGTCTTTTATACCACAAGCATCATGACAAGATTGTATTGTGGCATGAATAAATAAGTAAATAAATAATGTTATCTTTCGGAAAAGTTGAATTTCAGGAAACCATAAAGTACCTTTCAAGGTTTCTAAGCGAGGCTGTTTTGGTGCTCATTGTTACAGCATGTGCTATGGCATAAGAACTCTCATGCGTATATAGTACATGCCTCAACCCCCCCCCCCCCCCCGCAAGACAGTCCGTGTACGGTGACTAATTATACTACACAATAGTCCCCTATCATCATGCATCCCTCTTTCTTGCTCCCCCTTTTCCCTTACCCTAGGGAGGAGTAGCCGGCTAGAAACCAGCATTCTAGGTGGACCTCCCCTACTTTCTCTTTATTAAACATTACGTTCTTTTTCTTGTTTGGTTTGACAGAAACGTTTCATTTCTAAGCATTGTGAATAAGTTTTTTTTATTGGTCGTCAATCTTTTCAAGCGGTCAATGGCATAATTAACTGGCCTTGTCGTGTCGACAAGTCGTTCAAGCCTCACAGTCACTTGCGCTCCCTCATTCAAATGACCGGAGAAACACTATTCATGTCTCCTACCACGCAACGACACCGAGTGCCTATAGCCCACGAGCACGTGTCAATGCGGCGAGAGACGACCGACACTCCCAGGACGCTGGGCGGTCGATGCGACCTAATGGTCGTTGCTTTGTAAGCACCATTCGCAGGTGCCCATCACACACGAGGCGAAAAAAAGGTTATACATGCTACCGGAGAGAGGGGGGGGAGATAGGGAGAGAGGTCATGGATGTATAAATCAAGCAAGCGAACCACGCCCTTACTTGCAAGTATGAGCAGTTCCGTTTCGGGAAACCATAGCAACGACTCGCGCTGTTCGAGGGTCCTGTCAACAACGCAGGAGGTGCTGAAAGGTACATAAGCACGTCGTTTAATATTAAACCAATGTGCGACCGCGGACGCCCTTGGCGCCCGGTCGCTAGGTGGCGCGCAGGATGGAGCAAGCGCCCCTGTAGATGCGAATTGCTGCCATAGGCCATCTGGACGTGTGATCTATCGGTTGGTTTGTACACTCCAGGAAATGGGATCCTGACTCCGGCGTTCCTCCGGAGAACAAAGCGATGATTGGTCCACGCTGTCACGCTACGCGGGTCCGACCACCGAGGAAGGAACGTAACTCGAAGCGATAACGGAGTACCGGAGATCGTTTTCCAAATGCTGCCCCGTACAACACTCGTAACTTGAAGACTGGAGGACAAAAAAGAAAAAAAGAACAGGCGTGGCCTTTTGTCGGTCAGCTCAGCGGTGCGTGGCGCCTTTTTGAGAAGAGCCCGTAGAAGTGGATTCTGAAGCGTTTACTGAAGCGTCTCTGGGCGTCAAACTGCGGCTTTCCTCGTGCAAGCAGCCGACGCTTGCGGTATGTCCTTGAGAGGTCTTACGAGAGAGTGAAGAAAGCGTAAAAAGAGAGTTTTTTTTTTTATGCAGGAAAAGACTCGACAGGTAAGACATTTTTTGCGGATGTCACCTTTTCCTGTATATAAAGCGTGTTTCAGCTAACTGGTGCCATGCATCAAAAAACATAAGCCCTACGCGTGTCCATATTGCACCGTACTATTCTGAGCCGTATGCAGCGCGTACACTTCGTCAGCCCATGTAATTAAGGAGTATTGCTAAATTAACTTTTAAAATAGTTACTCTGGCGAAAAATCTTCAATACAAAAGCTGTATTTCAGCAGTGAGGCTTTCTGGGTCAGTTGACACATGATGCCAAGTGAAGGAATGTAATCGACTGGGCGTAGAAAAAAATATGCGAAGCTTTTCACATCAGGAAGTTGGGCGCTAAATTATGCGTCAGTGAACTTTCACTGCATATCACTGATAATGAAATTCTAGACCTAAAGAATGTACAACTTTCCATGTAGTGCATGTGTTAAGGTCCAGTAAAGATAAAAATAAAGCAGGGAAGGGGAGCGTGTTATTATGTTGACGTGATTCTGTTGTTGTGTCTTTACGCATGCTTGATCGTGTTCTAGAAAATTCAGTGCAAGCCCAGCTTTGTCCAGTAGTACGTTTCCTTTTTTTTTCTGATTTCTTCTGATGGGGCTCGCTTTTTAAACTTCAACGCTTTACTTGACGATAGTTGTAGCGCACTTTCAGAAACGTAGGGGTATTTTAACCATGATTCAATAACGGCGATCTCATGCACTTACGTTGAGTAATGAACAAGGATCTATGATTGATTTGAGGGGTTTAGCGTCCCTAAAACACTACATGATTATGAGAGACGCCGTAGTGGAGGGCTCCAAAAATTTCGACCACTTCGAGTTCTTTTACGTGCAACCAAATTTTGGCACACGGGCGTACAACATTTTCGCCGCCATCGAAAATGCAGCCGCCGCAGCCATGATTCGATCCCGCAACCTGCGGGTCAGCAACCGAGTACCTTAGCCACTAGACCATCACGGTGGGACAACGAACAACGATTGCTTAACGATCGTAACTCTAGCGAAAAAATCTTCAATCGTGAGTTTGTAACACTTCTAGCGATGTTGAACTGTTTACCCTACGCTAAGATAATTACCATGTTTGTTTTCCCCAGCTTAACGTTAGCGTGAGCCAAATTTAAAAAAAAAATCAGCAGATCCCTAGTATCTACGAAATCAACGTCATCCGAAGCATGCGCATGCAAAGTGACTGCGTTGTAATTTTAAGTACAAAGTGTTTCTTTGAGTATTGTAAGCATTTTTGGCGTCTATCTGCGTATCTATTGATCCATCTATCTACCTCTCTGTCGAGCCGCCTACGTCTGGGTGCTCTCGTGGTCACCCCATTAACTTGTCATGAACCAAAAGTAGCTTGCAAGGCTAAGATCGCATGCCCATTTCGACGAAATATGCAACTCATGTATAATGACAGAATCCCATGACGTACGTCATCAGGCACTTCACGCCAAACAGTGGCACACACCCGCGAGCGTGTATGTGCCACTGGTACACGGATATGTGCCACGAGTGATTCAAAATCAGCATCTATACTCAGGGAGGACAATAATGGGCAATTTGCATGGACATCCATGGGTAATCTTAACGCGTGGCCCCGCCACGTTCGTCTAGTGGCTTAGGTACTTGGCTGCTGACGTCCAGGTCACGCGATCGAATCCCGACTGCGGTGGCTGCATTTTTGATGGAGGCGAAAACGCTGTAGGCCCGTGTGCTCAGATCTGGGTGCACGTTAGAGAACCCCAGGTGGCCGAAATCTCCGGAGGTCGCATTGACCCCGTTGGCCCGATAAATGCAAAGAATAAATACCAGGTTCCCAGCAGAAATCGAACCCAAGCATTCTGCGTGGCGATGAAGCATTCTACCACTGAGCCACGCCAGGCCTAGGAACTGTTTTTTTTTTTTTAAATAGACCCCAATGTTGGTGAAACGTCAGTTTTCGTGCAGTGCTGGCTATCTGATTTTATAAAGCTTACATGCGTATTCCTTTTGATGCAGCCGTCACGTCGGGTTAACGTCAATTGTACTTAGGCACTGTGTGCTGGAATTGATTTATGTAGCAGTGTTCACGACTACCATCCTCGCGAGCAGCAGCGCTTTATATCAGCTTACCACTTCTGGTGTTGCTAATACCCATGTCGCTGTTAGCGTCGTTACACCACTGTAAACAACTGGTGACTTAAAATATATGCGGCTCTTTAACGTGCGCCTGTGCGCGCATTTGTACATATCTCTAGCGCAACTTCGTAACGTTTCACTCAATAAGAACATTAAAACTCAGTCAATTTGTATGTGCATGCTTTGCATAGCATCGATTTCCATAATACGAAGAATGTGCCGAACTTCACACAGCAGGAACAGTACGCCGAGAATAGACCACACGCACAACACAGGCGCTCACATCCAACATGAGCTTTATTGCGCGAATATAAAATATATAGGAAGAAAAAAAGACAAGAAAACTTTTGACGAAGACTTTTGACGAGGGGCTAGTCATGCAGATTTGCTATTTCCTTGTCAAGCAACTGTATGGACGGTGGTATGGAGCATGAAGGACCCAGCGTCACAATGGTGAATGCCTCAGCAATATTACGTGTACTCTGGTTCACGTGCTTTCTGATGACAGTGATTCGATAGAAATTCGGCATGCAAATTACGAGATAACTCCAAGCTAGTGCAGTGCTTTTGCTTAAGGTTGTTGGCGTGCTCCCTGATGTGATCATTGAGGCAGCCTTCGCTTCGCCCTACGTAGAAGCGGCCGCAGCTCACAGGGATGTCATATAGGAATCAAACGTCTGTGTAACCCATTGTCAATCTTTATATCATGTTTGTGATGGTCCGCAATTGCCTTTATTGGACTATATACTTCGAGTTCGTGCAATAGAGCCCCGTGTAGGCAGTCAGCGCCTGCGTTGTGTGGCGTCCCGTTTCTGTCTCTTTGAATAAATACGTAAGCAATCCTATTATTGTGCTTCATGTCACGACCGTTTGGTATGATTTCACGGTAATCTGTTTCTTTGTGGACTCGCGTGCAATCGTAGTATTGTCTAATATAGTCTTTTTTCCCTAAATTCCTGTTCGCAATCTTCTGTTGTACATCAACTCTGTTTCACTTTGCATTATCTTTATCTATTATGCGTAATACGTTACCAATGCTGATGCGTTCCTTTCACTCATGTACCTCGTAATGAGGGCTTATGAGGTACTTGTACACTAATAATGAAAGCTTATTAATCAGTTTTCTTTATACCACAAGATTATTTTTCCATCTAACCAAGAATTCCATGAGCCTGACTATGAAGGGCTCTCCTATTAACGGCGCCACGGACAAAAGAGCCAGTGACGACTGACTCGACTGTAGACATGTCGACCACCGGCGGCGATGCTCCGGACGGCGTGAAAGAACACAAGCATAAGCCCAGTCGACACAGCAACATGCTCCGCAGCTTCTCCCTTCAAGCCCGCATGTGCCGCCTCTGCGGCTGCCTCTTCGTCAAGGACATGTTCGCCAAGCCTCCCAGGTAAGAACGTTCCTCGCACTCTCAAACACTTACAAAGGTGAAAGCCTCAGATACTTCATGATACCTCGTGATACTTCAGATACCTCTTGAAACGGGAAAAGTGACCGCTGGTGGTGAAGGCGTCAGCAAGAGTGATGCAAGAATCATCGCCGTTTGCTAATGTCATCATTACACGTCGTATGAAATCACAGTTTACCCGAATTTGTGACGTCATCATTATTTCGTTATGAAATCACTATGACGTCACATTATGACGTCTTCACGTGGCATTACTACTTGGTCAAAGGTGAGCCGGCCCCGGAGGTCGGTGCACATAAAAAAACAACGTGAGGCAGTAGTCTTCTAGGGCCTATGATCACGGAGACATTGCAAAACCGTGTTAGGGGCAGTACGCGGGAGGGGGTGGGGGTCAATACATCGACTGAGCAGATAAATAAAAAAGATGTATTTTGCCTTCGATTTGTCTCATACGAATGAGTGAGCTTTTTTTTCACAGTGATGCTTTTTACGACAGCCGTAAGTTGTGTATGTGGCCTGTTAGAACACTATCATCATCAAAAGTGGGTATGACCTACAAAAATTTGGTGACTTCCACTATTCAGCACTCATCAACTAAAAATGAAGGCCACAGGTAGGCCTACCAATTGCTATGAAGCAACGGTGGCAACAGGAGGCCAAGAGTACACGTACGATGACAGAATACTATGGAACAGGGAAGACCACGGTGGGTGCGAGAAGATCTCGATGCGATGGAAGGCCTACACCCACGACTAGGACGTGCCCGTAGATCTCTGAGAGGTTCAAACCCTAGATTTCAGCGCATATTTCTGTCTGTGGCATTTGGACATCCTGTGTCGTGTCTGTGACAGTCGGTGGTTCTACTCGCACCTGTCTGCGCTGAGAATTAACGTAGAGACACGCTAACACCACCAAATTTAAGCCTAGCACTGACCTAGAGGCAGTATATATAAACATCCTAGAAGCAACCAGATTAGTCTTAAGAGTGGTCTAGCTTCACTTTTTAAAGCCTTGCGCGGCTTAGGAAAAGCTTAACTTTCTTAATTCATTTGTGATGGAAGCAAGATGGAGGCCCTACTGCGCATATTGGACTCGATGTAAACCGAGGTTTTTCATCGTACAATTAAACGAACTCCTCTTAAAAGCTGTTTGACAGAACTTCCGCCGATTCCGTATTCCTGCCCCCGACAAATCAGCAAGGCACAGAAAGGGACCTACGTAGCAGCCGATCGCACAATTATCAGTCTGTAATTTAGATAATTTGTTAATACAAATCCGTTTGTCTTGTTTCAATTTAACATTTTGGCTACGAAAAAGGTGCTGACATGGGGGGGGGGGGACGAACGTTGATTGCATATTGTCCCAAGTCAATGCCAGGCGAACTGCCTTATCTTACCACTTAAATTGCCAAACCACGTCAATTATATCTTTCCACAAAAAGAGGCTTAATTCCCAGCTGGTATCCCGTCACTCTGTCTCTAAATGTGGTCTGGCTTCACTGGTACATCCAATAGCAGTGATTTTTGATAGAGTCATTTTTGATACGCCTGTAATCTTTTCTTGGTCTGCTATATCACCCGGACTCCAAGAATGGCCTGCCTTCACTGGCACACCCTCTAGACGTGCAAAAACCAGGTTACCTGTCTTTTTGTTCATTGATAGGTCTCCTATTTAATGCTGGCTTTCTAAATCACTCTCGTCGCCCGAAGTGATATTGATTCACAGGTATACCCTTGTGGTTGATGCGCCAGTAAAGTTCTCCTGGTCTACAGTGTCACCGGGGCTCCTAGAGTAATCTGGCTTTGCTGGTACACCTTTCATCCGTGTGAATTGCACGCCATCGTTGTTGTATACGCCAAACTCTCTTCCTGGCCTATGACGTACGCTTTTGTCTAGCTCTCGAAAAGGGATCTGGCTTCACTGCTAAAACCTTGTCCGTGCCAAATACACTTGACCGATGTTGTACGACCGATTTCCCTACTGGCCTACAATGTCTGCTGTCGCCCAGGTCCCCGAAAGTGGTCTGGCTTCACTGGTACACTCTGTACGCGGCGGCGTGCCTTGCCTTCTTCCTGTGGTTCGAGACAGACGTGGTCACGCGCCACGCCATCGAGCTCAGCGACATCCATCGCTTCTTCACCAAGTCACTGCTTGTCCTGTTGCACGTGGTCGTCATAGTCAAGGCCTGCTGCAACTTCTTCACCATGGCGATCGGCGCCAGGAAAATGGTCGAGTTCCTGCAGAAGGCCGACGTCTTTGAGAAAGAGGTGAGCCTCCAAGTGCTTTTCATGACTTTCGTCGTCATCAGCATTGGCTACTGCCACCATAGGGCAAAGGCCTGTCACTTTTGCTTCGACGATTAACCCGGTCCTGTGCTTGCAGCATACGTTATCTCCGAAAACTTGATAATCCCGTCTGCCTATGATCCAACTTTCTACCCACCCCCTCGGGCACTTGTCTTCTCTCGGAATTCAGTCTGTTACGCTTAATGATTAACGGTTACCCTTGCCTACCCGTTGCACGCTCTGCCCATTTCTTCTTCATTTCGTCTAAGATGTCCTTAACCCCATTTGTTGTCTAACCCACTCCGCTCTCCTCGTTCGTTTAATAAGGTTACACCTATCGTTCATTGATATACTAGGTGGTATAAGAATTTATTAATTGTTCAAAATTTTGCGTGGCAGTCAGTGTAATCCTGGAGGCACAGACTTCCTTGCATAATAATGAGACTTGTATAATGAACATATTAACAAATATTCCCTAAAAACTGGTCGTCTAGTCACTTTGTGTCACATACCACAGTTCAGCAATTGCGGCCAGGGTTCGAAAGGGTGAACTTGGAACGAATTTTCACGATGACACCAGTTTTGCTTGACCGCGAGAGCTTATGAACCAACGCCATGCACAGCGTTCGTTAAATGTAATTATGTTCTGCAATTTCTCCGGTTAAAATCTGCATATGGTGGTCAGAGTCATTTTTAATGAACACCATCCCCGCAAACAGCATAAATAAAGTAAGGCTGTTATTCAAGTAATTATTAGTGTAGGCTGTAACGCATTCATTTTTTGGTAACTCAGTAACGTGCTCATTACAGTTTTGTAACTGTAACGGGAAGGACAACCTCAAGGACAACCTCAGTATCTGTTTACGCATGCTTGTTTGCGCATGCTTGCTTACGCATAGCTCGAGGACAACCTCAGTGTCTGTTTACGCATGCTTGTCTTTATGTACGTAACTTATAAGTATACCACTGTGGCCGTACAGGGAGTAAGGCTCATATTTCTTTCGATATATTCATCGGCACATCACTGGTCTCCGCTATTACCTTACTTTTGCTGGCCAGAAAAACAGAAAGCGCTATATAATTAACCTAACAGTGTTACAATTTATATGCCTGTCACTGTTGATAAATTCTTGATCATATATGTTCATATGCCTGTCAGCCAAACATCCGCCTTTCTTTCGAAACCATACAATCTAACAAGGGAGGCTTCGTGTTCGAACAGCATTGGGCTACTCGGATTACTGGTGCTTCACGATAGGGTTAACGTTAGAGCCATAATGACGTGCACCTGGCAGCGCTCAGTGCATTAGAAAAGCGTTGCGCTTCTTGACGTGGAAGAGGCCTGTATGAGCGCCTGTGACTATGTGTTTGTGTGTGACTAAGTGCGCGTTTGTCTGCGTGTATGTGTCCCTGTACAATGCGGACTTCTCTTCATTTTCAACTGTCACTTCTCCTTTCCTTTTCCTCAGTGAAGGGCTGTCAGCCAGGACTAGCCGGCTAAACCTTCTCGCCTTTATTTCTGTTTTCTCTACCTTCCTTATAAGGAGGTAGCTTTAAAATGTCATTAGCCCAGAATGTTTCATGTTGGTGTCGGCATTGTTTTCAACGCCGTTGTGGGAGTGCCCTTGCATTATGCATTCTAGTTAAAAATCTGCTACAAGGCGGCATGGGGACATGCTTTTTTTAATTGTACAATGATTACTCAATTAGAAGCAACAGCAACAGTTTGGTCGCGATCCGCACAAGAACGTGATGCTCCAGCATCCTCCAAGTTGTTTTATTTTACTTTCTATTCACTTTTTCTTCTGTCTCCATTGTCTACATCTCAAAAATAAAATAGGTGGGCATCCCCTCATGCCTGTGCTGCGGTCAGAGAGCCTTCTTCTGGACCGATATCGGCGGCATCGTCACCTTCACCGCGTACTTCGTCAGCTACACCGCCGCCTTGATCCACCAGGAACAGAAGGTCGACCAGGACGGCCATTTGAGTACGCGAGAGACTGCGGACCGGGTATTGGGATTCTTCGCGGCCTTCCTCTTCTTCACCTACGACAGCGTCAACTTCGTCGCGCTGAGACACTCGGCGGAGGTGGGTCAATTGCTCATTCGCACACTCACTGTCTCATCCGAGCACTCGTCCAGCAATCCAGTCAATCAGTTGCTATCTCGCACCACTGTTCTAAATCATTCATTCATTATTTCAATGGGTATCTGATTCATTTATTCAGTTACCAACTAAGTCACTATATTACGCAATCCTCTGTTCGGCTGACCAATAAGTCAGTCAAGCCAAGCCATTCAGTCGGCAATACACTCTCTCACTAAAGCACGACTAGTATCAGTGAGCCAGTGAAGTCAAGTGATCTGTTCGTTGGTCGGTCGACTATAGTGTATAATGCAAGCGGGTGGGCGGGCGGCCCCTGAATTCAAACATTCACTCGCTCCACTCACTTGTAAGTCAGCCAGCCAAGTCAAGTGAGGCAGTCTGTCCCCCACTCTGCCATACAGCCCCAATTAGTCAGGTCAGCCCATGAATCAGTCAGTCAGTCATTCAGTAGCTCAAAGACAAACTTTCACTTGTATCGCCTTTTCTAATCATTAATCTATAGGAAAAACCATGCAGCTAAAGGGCATGAACAGTTAATAAATGCAATTTCAGTAAAATGTTACTTCATGGTGTCATTAGACAACTGCCTTCTGTCGTCAGGTCCTGAAACGCTACGTGCTGTACCTCAAGCACTGCATCGATGGTTTCGTCGGCTGCAAGGTGGTCGGCTGCGAGAAAGAGGCGGCGCAGAAGATTCAGGCCGTACGGCTGCACCTGTGCACCGTGGTCGAGCTGAAGAGCGACATCAACTCCATCTGGCACAGGTCGATCGTGGTGTCCTGCGTGGGGCTACTCCTAGTCACGTGCATCTCTCTCTACACCATAATCACCGAGGGCCTGAGGAAGACCGAGCTATGGATAGCCATCGGCTACTCGGCTTTCACGTCGTACGAGTTTCTAGAGCTGGCAAGAGTGAGCCAGGCACTGTCAAATGCAGTGAGTATATACAAGCGTCATATTTTGTCGACTTCATGGCTTCATGCGCCAGCAGCGAAGCTTTTTGCTTGTCCATGCGTAGTCTATGTGTTAAATGCGAAGCTCTTATTTGGCTTAAACCTCGGTTTCTTTCTTTTTTTTTCTGAACGTCTTCAGATGCCATTCAAAGTGATTTTTAAAGTACAGCGAGCGATATAACGAGCCAAGTGCAAATCAGTTAAAGCGCTAGCCAGCACGCGTTTATTGCGAAGAATATTCATGGCCATTCAAGAATGTTTAAATGTCTTTCTAGATTTGTATGAGTTACAAGTTTTTGCGCGACCTATACTGTACTTCTGTTACCTTTTCCTTGTTTTTCCCGTGTTGATCTGTTTCAAATCACCGATTAGTAAATTTTCCCGCCTCCCGATCTAATCTGTCTGTCTGTCTGTCTGTCTGTCTGTCTGTCTGTCTGTCTGTCTGTCTGTCTGTCTGTCTGTCTGTCTAGTCTATCGATCTATCTATCTATCTATCTATCTATATATCACTTAGCAACCCACGTTGATGTACCTGTCGTCATTGTGCGCGCTGTTCCCGCTTGAATTCCTCAAGTTCTAGGGATGCTGCACATACAAAGAAAAATTATATCGTGCATCATATAGCTCCTTCAACTTTCATCGCACTCTTTTGAGTGCATTCCTGCATTCACAATGTCGAACTAACTCGCCCAATTGCAGGATCACAGTTCATAGTTAAGTCTCCTCCTCGTCACCTGTCTAAGTCATCATACATCACACTTTCCATGTTCCAATTCTTTTACAGTTCCAGGCGATCAAAGATTCCTGCCGCAAGACACCGACCATGGACAGCACAACGGCTTACAGCCACCAGGTACACAATCCACAATCCCTGAAATCCTCCTTTTTTCTCTCTCTCTTTCTCTTCTTTTTCCTCTCTCTCTCATCTTTATGCCCCCTTCCCATTCCACCAGCGTAGGGTAGCAAACCGGGCATGTGCCTGGTTAACCTCCCTGCCTTCCCTCTTGTTGTTTATCCCCCCAGGTCGCAAAATCATGGTTTTAGGTACGGCATTCGTTTATAATAGTATCAGAGAAAACCAATAATTAGAACTCTTCGAAGGAAGAGCTAAGATTCTCCCACCTGATGCAACCACTTGTTTTCAATAATAATTACACTGTTAATTTAAATGTCGCTGTAATTGGTGCCGTCAGAGTTCCTAAAATATCTGCCACAACCGAAATTACAAAGGCAACAAGCGAGTACTTCATTTCCCTAATTCCTTTAAGAACACAATTTTTAAGACACCTATGGTTGTCGGCCTCCAAAGTCCAGATGGGAGCCGACCAATGGAAACACCCAGTGTGGATGGGTTTAATTAGCCCGAAAAAGTGCCTCCGAAATGCTGGCCGACGTATCGATAGACAGACCCGGCTTTGACACAGGCGCCTTGTCACCTTTGGCGTGTTTAAAGGGTTAGTGTTGACGTGACGTCCAGTGGTGTCGCGTTTCGCTGTTGATAATCGGAGTCAAGACAGAAGAAACCCTAAAGGAGACGAGTATGACCCTCATCTCCTGTGACAAGGCCATCGATGAGCTTGCATACACTGCAGACCAACCCATTCAACCACCTTCCTGTAATTCAAAACACACGTCATTGCTGTTTGTATATGCCTGCATTTCCGACAACGAATTTCCAGTTGTTAGACTGCGCATGTCTCGTGGCTTCTTTCCTTCGTGTCTCCGGCTTGTTGATTTTTGTTCTTAAATGCCATTTACAAGTGTACGATGGCCCTTTCCCCTTTTAAAGTTTCAAGGTGGCCTGTAACGGGGCTCAAGAATCGCATAGCGGATATAAGAGGATCCAAATAATAGCAACAAGGAAAAAAAGAGAGAGAGAGACAGCAAAGCGAGAGCCGTCGAAAACATGATCAATGAAAGAGTGGAGGGCGAAAGAAACTTGTACAAGTGTCAGAGGGGTGTTATATTCGGCGCCATAGACATTGTAGCCAACAAGCACAGTCGGGGTTTCTGTTGTTTCGTTCTTTATTGCAAGCCCATCCTTTTCAGTGAACCATATTCACTCGATTGTAACGTGACCACAATTGTAACGTCAGGAGCCTCTTTTCATTGAGCCCAGGAAAAAAACCGTAAAACTAGCAGTATTTTATTGTTCGATTGTAACGCGACAGTCGCCTTAAAATAACGAGAGTTTAAAAAATATAGCGTTACATTGGAGTAAACACTGTATAACAATTACTAACTAGGTCATCTTTATGACATTTTTGCAGTCGTGTGAACTGGGCCTAATTGTGAACTGTAAATGTGCGCTGCTTCATCTTGGCAGGTCCAGTACTTGCACAGCACGATCAATCCCGACGACATGAGCCTCAATGGAAGTGACTTCTTCAAAATTAACCTGGCCCTGCTTGTTTCGGTAAGTATATACACAGCAGAGACGTCCGAAAAACAAATGGCTGTGGCTTAACTCAGTTCTACGTGATTAGCGAGAGGTACGGTTAATATGATTGCGTAGTTTCGTTCTCTTTACGCTTCTCGAGTCGTGCGGCTCGTTCTTCCTTCATCTCCTCCGCTCGCTGCCACCTCTTCGTATCGTTCCAGCAACAAAGCCTGGCTTTTTTCAGTCTCTGTGACTCCGTTTGCCTAAATGTGCTGACGAATCCAACCAAGCTTAATATACGATGCAACACCGGCTCCTTCTCTGGAGCCTAAAAGTGGCTTCATCAGCTCCTCCTTTGACGTCATCATGCCAGATGGCGCGGCGAGTGGCACCACCAGCTGCGGCGGTTGCTAGGCAACAGCTCAGCTCGTGGTGCAGCCACAAGCCGCACCGAAACGGCAGAATACGGCGAATGTACCAACTTTCACTGACATACATTAACCACCAGAATAAGGTGAACTGCAGAACAGAAGGGGTTGGAAACAGGGTGAATAGGAACAAGGTGAACACCAGCCGATTGACAACAGGACTCGGCTGTGCTGTGATTGCTTTCTAACGAACACATTTACACTTACCAAAACGCTGACTCCAGGGCAGTTTTTCGTTCGTCTTTCCCGGTTTGCTGAGGAAGCATCGCAGTGGTGCCATTCTGAAAAGAGAATTCCGCAGTGAATTTTATCTTTAGGGACTTCGCTCTGCAGCGACCCCTGAAAATATCTAACAAAGTATTCGCAACCTAACCACTACACATCACATCAATCCATAAATGACAAATTCTTCCTTACCAAAAGAGGGTCATTGTCACATATTCTCCCCAACATGCAAAGTCCCAACAGAAGAACACTGGGAAGCTACTCTTGCGGTGTCCGATTCATGGACGTGTCTCATTCACAAGATCGCGCGAAGTTACGAAAAAAAAAACGATGATCAGGACGTCATGGCGCACATGGCAATGTCGGCGCACCGAACCCACCAGCATATTGCTAGCGTAAAAAGAAGCTAAGACGACGAAACGTAGAGTAACCAGACTATTAAACATACTCGACATGTCTGCACGTATGTATGAACGTGCTGAGATATTGAAGGGCGATTCAGGGAATGAGTACAGACCTTTCAGGGGCGTCGGGCAGGCGGTCGCAGTTAAACCTAATTCAAGGGCTAACGTGGATTAAGAGTCTATGCCCGGCTTCAGAGATGTGCGTCTAAAAGCGGATCTCTGTGGGCAGCATTCGTTGTGGCGAAGCGCACTCCGTCTCTCTCATTTATGTCGAGAGTTGTGAATGCTGCATGGCGTCGAAACGACGGTCCGGAAGAAAGACCGGAAGCAGGCGGCGCACTACAGCCAATCAGGGATGACCGAGTTGGACGCGCCCACGATTTAGACACCGCGAGAATAGCTCTCCTGGCCTAAGTGAACTGTAGCATGAGCGGGAAGGTTGCGACACGGGGTGCTGCGGCTTTCCGAGCACACCATTATCGAGAGTTCCAAGAACGTTCCATTGTCAAAGCAGGGGTGGCCGCCGACAGCACTCCGACAAGCAGCGTTTTCTGAGTAACTGCGATAAAGAGATGGTTTCGGCAAGTTCCTTGAAAAAAAAGAACAAAAATAGAATCGCGGTAGCCAAATGCTACCAAGAAAAATATTTTCAGGCTTTCTCACTGCCGCCATGACGCCTACTCATGCCGGAGGAGGCTGTGAATCTATTGCCACCATCGTCTCCTGTTAAAAGATAAATCGTTCGCGGTAAGTTTTACATGCTTAACATTTTTTCTTCTATCTTTCGCGTCAAAAAAGACGCTGGTTTTAAGCGATTCATTAGGCTCGAAATCGTTTGAAGTTTATTTGTAAGCCATTTCTTCTACGACAAAGTCAAAGATTGTGCGCTATCAAACGTGTGGTTCATCTATCAGAACAAAATTTGATGGACCAACAAAGTGACAAAATAAATGAAATGAATTTTATTCATTTTTTCGTTTATTTACACGCACTCATACACACAATATTTTTAATATGCACTGTTCCCACTCATTTTCAAAGTTTGTGAAATTTTATTTGTACTCTTTCGAGCATCAGTTTTTATAGACGCGGAGTTATTGAGGATACTGTGTGCTGCTGTCAGAAGTATGTTATTCAGCACAATATCAGGGTGATGATCATTGCGAGAAAAAAAAATCTCTCGTTTCACAAAAATATCTTGTGACTGACACAAGAAGTGACGTTTCATTCTTTCTTCTGGCCCCTTTCGCAGTGGTGCATAGTCGCTCATATAATTTAGTGCCTGGAAAATGTGTTAGTGCTGGGTCTAGATTAAACCGTGTAACCCCCGTGGGCACTTCTACTGCCCTGCAGGTTTTTGGATCGGTATATTTGGTAGTGTTTCTTAAATATTTTAGCTTGAAGTATAGCTCACGCACACGAAAACCATTTAAAAAGCACTTAACTGTAGGTGTCTGCAAGCATATAAATTTCAAAGAAACATATTAGGCCGATTTTCTGACAAGAATGGCAAAATATTATAATACCGCAATAAAGGGATCGAAAAACTGGCAAGAAAATACTATGCACAAAACCGATGCACTAAGCAATGCAACAGCATTCCTCCCATTTTTCTCAATTAAGTAAGCAGAGGTAACATAAGAAGACCATTGCGCTAATCGCCAATAGCAAAATATTTACCAAGCCTGAAGGAAAAAACACCTGTTCTGAAAACGTACCGCCACGCGCGTTTATTTTTTTAATGCCAGGGCTTACGCTAACAAGTCCGAAGCACACATGACACCTTCATTTAGAAAAGAAATATGTAGTGCGGACACACGTACCTTCGGGTCACGAAAAAAAAATCCAGATGTGGACGTCAGCTTAACGAACGACACACTCCCATTTTGTTCATCGGTTGTCCTCAGAAAACGAAAACACTCGCAACTTGGGTCCCTTTTCCAGGACTATTCGCGACGCAGCAACCGTTCGGATTTGCAACCGTACAGATTGCCCATATCCAGTGCACAAAGCGCATCACATATCCACGCTGTAGTTATTCATGCACGAACACACAAAAACACTCGCGAGTCACCAACAAGCACACCAGCATGCCATGAAAACGTTCGTCAGGCTTGGCAATGCATCTCTCTCGAGTGACCTGAGTAAGCGTAGGCACACGTCTGTGCAGCGAAACACACCAGTCAAACGAAATGACGTCAGAGGCCGCCGCAGAAACAGTTAGCAGGCCTGAAATTACCTCGGTGACATTGAGTTGACGCATCTGGCGATAAGCAAGAGCGAACGTTTCTTTAAGATAAGGGCTTTGGATAAGCCATTAACAATAAATGCTGCAGTGAATGCGCCGATTCAGCTACCCCCTTCTTTGGAAAATGGAATGTGCTTTGCAATCTCGCTATCGGCGTACTCGTGAGCAACAGTGCCACCTGTCGCAATTTTGCGGTTTTGGTCACCGTTCACTTGTGCTAATCTGTTTTTTTTTTCGCCGAGATTGTACTTTTTGACACTTTTCAAGCGTGGCCAACATGAAGCATCTCATTCTACACTGCCCTGCTCTACATTAACATCGAAAGAACAGCACCACTGTTCTCCTGCTGGCTTAGCATGACCTCCGCCAAACTGCCACTCCCCTCCCCCTCTCTTGCCTTGCAAGGCTGACGCAGGCAGCGTTTGCTAGAAAAAAAAACAACTACTCGCACTGCACAACCGTTCACTGGCCACCCCACCCCGCACTGGATAGCGTGTTCAGAATTCAGCCAAGGGTGTCTTGGCTTTCGCTTGGCGTTGAAGGCAGCGTTCCTCCTTTATTTAAGAAATAGGAATAATAAAGACAAAATAACAATTAAGCATTCTCAAACCACGCAACAATCACGCAATACCCCGCCCCCCTCCACTCCGCGACGCATATACTCGGGTTTCTCCCGTGGGAAGATGCGAGCGGCAATTTCAAATGCGAATGCATTTCTTAGTCGGGCTATGTCAGGCGTCCGGCGGCGTCCACGCGCCGGCACGTGTTCTCACTCCCTCTTTCTTAACAACAGCTGCGGGCGCTCGCACTTTTTCTGGCCCCTAGCAACCGGAGCAAGAAGTGTGGGCAGAGTAGCGGACAGTGAGTAGAGAGAAGCCCGCTCTGGCATGTGAGGGCACTCGCATCGCGTGTGGAGGTAGTGTAGGAGAGGGTAGGTGCAATGCGTCTACGCTTCTCCTCTCGCCGTTCGCCCTCTCTCCTCCCTGCGCTCCAGTCTCCCGTCCGCTCGCTCGTACGTTTATGTAGATGGAGTGACGCGCGCTCCTCACTCTCGACCATTCACAGGCTGATAAATGTGTAAATGAATGGTTACGGTACAAATCCTTGGCTTTTGATTCATTTACGCCACTAAATTTACTACGCCGTGTACCCTGGGCACAAAAAAAAGCTCTAGCATTTTCTTACGAATCGCTTCGGGGAGGGGGGGGGGTAATTTTTTTAGTAAAGGGATGCTTGAAGTGTCATATTTCTGCATGTCGAAGCCTGTTGTTTTCGAACCACCAACGAGATATCGAGCCGTGATAAAAGGCTACATATTTAGGAGGTGGCACTGGTCGTTTCGGTGAACTGGCTCAGTTCGTTCGCATTTTAAGTCTTCACATTGAGGCTGTCGACAAAACAAATTGCATGTGTGAAGACGCCATATAAGTTTGTTAGTCTTTAACATGTCGGTAAAATAAGCGCCCGATAATGAGCTCGTGGTGGATCGCGAGCAGCACTGCCGCGAGTATCAGCCTATCTAAACCTACACGCTTGCAGTAATCAGTGGATTTGTGGGCTGTTGCGGTGTCTGTCACTCGCGAAGGTGTAGCCTTGTTAGAAAACGGAGCAAGGCTACGTAAGGTTGTTTGATTTGCACTTAATGAAGCTGATACGATGCTTTCCAAGCGCGCAAGCTGACGTTCCGTATGGGGGCGAAGCTTTCACGCTGATGTCTCGTTCGCCCCAAGTGTCGTGAATCGTCGTTTGCCACGTGTGGCGTCTCACGTCGTAACGGATACCCAATGTCACCTCCGTGGGCCTCGAATCACCCGTTTTAGATGCGGAAGCATCTTATACTCGCGCCTTGTAGTGCGCCGTCCGCACCGCTTCTCGAACATTCGACAGCTGACGCGCGCGCATGCGCCGTCGCGCCGTCGCCCACCATCTGTGCCGCGCGCGCTTCTCCTTCGAGAACATTCGACAGCTGACAGCGCATGCGCCGTCGCGCCGTCGCCATCTGTGCCGCGCGCGCGCTTCTCCTTCGAGAACATTCAACAGCTGACAGTGCATGCGCCGTCGCGCTGTATATATACTCAAGGTCGGCGCTCGCTCGCTCAGTTGCCGCTCGTCGGTTGGTTTGTACGGCGCGTCGACGTCCAAGGTCGCGGTGAAATGAATTCCAACGAATCCACAAACACAATGATCGACGTCCCTTCGACCAGCGCCGTCCTTTCGCATACGTGTATACGTGTTCACTCATTTAACACCCCCTCCTACAACCACGTTAACCAATTTAGCCATCGACCCAAGTAAGTCGCAATTTAACACCCCATTTCACAACCATGTTAACCAATTTAGCCATCGACCCAAGTAAGTCGCACTTTAACACCCCGTTAACCAATTATATGCTCCGCATCCTCCTCAGTGTTCCCCCGAGGGAAGCTGCGGGCAATTTTTTTTCTTTTTTTTACCTTTGCCGGACGAGCTATTTTGCTGCTCACCTGAGAAGTACCTTTCCTTTTTTTTTTCTTTTCATCACATTGACAATCCACGCAGATGGCTGGTTCCATCATCACGTACACGGTCATACTGGTCCAGACAAGCCCGGAGTACGAGACGCCGCCACAGTGCCAGCCGGTTACCATGGTTACGACCACGCCCACTGTTACGTAGCACAGTGACTAATAAAAACTAAAAAAAAAGAAAGCGTCTCCGGCCTTTCTGCTTTTGCTGCTTTTGTTTATCAGTGTATATATGAATGTCATCACCCGGCAACTGGGCCCCACAGTGGTGGTCTAGTAGATAAGGTACTCGGCTGCTGACCCGCAGGTCGCGGGTTCAAATCCCGGCTGCGGCGGCTGCATTTCCGATGGAGGCGGAAATGTTGTAGGCCCGTGTACTCAGATTTGGGTGCACGTTAAAGAACCCCAGGTGGTCGAAATTTCCGGAGCCCTCTACTACGGCGTCTCTCATAATCATATGGTGGTTTTGGGACGTTAAACCCCACAAATATAATCTAATCTATCTATTTCTAAATTACATCCAAAGCATTTTATGATCGAGTTCGGTTCCGGGTGCCTGCGGAGGGATCACCCTTTCTGCGCATGCGCGCCTCCTCCCCCTCTCTCATCTCTGATACGCTCCTCCCTCTCTCACACTCGCAACGCCGACGCAGGCAGCATCTGTTCACCTCTAGGCAACCAATTCCGCGATGTTTACATCCCCATTGCTCGTGTGCGTCCTCTCCCCCTCTCTCAGCGCGCAACGCCGAGGCAGGCAGCGAATTTCTAGCGAGTTTTTCGATTGATGAAAAAAACCGACTGGTCGCGCTGCGCAACCATTCTCTGGCAACCCGGTATATATTACGCACTGGATCTTGACCTCCTACGTAGAGCAGGTCGGATATTTCTCCTGTGCATTGTTTAAGAATAAAAAATTAATAGCGTGCACGCTAACAAACAGCGGACTGCGGGTCTCTGAGTCCAATCGGCATCTTCTGTCTTTCATTGCCCATTAGCAGCGATTGGCATGTTCCACTAAGAAGTAGCGGTACATCAGTGCGTGCTGATGAATCTAAGTTTGAGCGACACTTCAGTGCAGCATATGTTTTTTTTGTAATTTCAAGTGAGTTCCGCCTTTTATTGCCAACCTACGCTCACAAATCAAGATCATTCAAGCTCGTAGAGCACGTATTGACACCCACGCAGCTACATAGCACAAAACAGCTAAGCCAGAAATCAAGAACAAGTCATCCTTCAATGTACAAGGTTCATTTATCATGTTGGGAGATTCATGAAGAACTGATACAATATTATGTTTTTTATGGGCGATGCTTCGATTACTTCCTGACTTGTCTAGAAAGTATGTTTCGAAATGGTGCCTGTTAGATTGTTCTGGGGCGCTCAGCCGAACTTCGCACAATGCGTCTTCTTCACTGTTCTAAAATCATGCATCCCTAACAGCTCGCCGAACTTTCAGTTCTGCATAACGAAGATAAAAAGTTTATTCCCGTACCTCCGTCTCTCCCTTCCAGAGATTTTCAACTTTGCATGTGTATATACAAGGAGGTTCGAAAATTCCCAGACCACGCTTTTGAAGGATTACATGGGGCAATGGCCTGGGAACGTTTCACCCACCTGTATATGTACAATTACACAAACAGAGAAAGCGTAGCAAGGACTCCCCCCCCCCCCCCATTACCCTTCCTAACAAAGAAAAAGAACTTTATTCAGGAAGTTTTAGGACAAGTGGCGATGAGCTCGATTGGTGGCGCCAGGGCTCCGCTGGGTGGGTCCAGGGCTCCACTGGCTACTATCAGCTGCCTGACGTGACCCAGAAGCACAAGCTTTACCTCTGACTCAGAGATGGCGAGCTATACATTCCATTCCTCGAATGATTTAGACATCCTGTATTGGACCTGAAAAAATATCTAAATTTGGTAGTCGAGTTTGGCAACCTCCTAAAATGTGGTAGAGCGATGGCGAGCCACCACACTACGAACAGGCTGGCCCACACAGCTTTGGAAAAATTTTGTTTAACCTTCGCATGTTGGAAAAGACCCTCGGTTGAATCCTACGAAAGTCAATCGCGTCCTCTCCTTCTAAGGATTTGTGGGGGGTGCTGTACTTTTGTCGAGTGCCTCGCTGGTTAGCGACAACTTCACGAGAGGTCATTCTGGATTGGTCGTTGTCCTCCTCGTTAGTTTCCTCCCGGAGTGTTTCCAAAGGTTGAAAGTGCGGTAAAGGCTCTGTTCGGTTCGTGAGTGAGTCAGTGAAACAACTTTATTGTTGATCCGGCATAAAGGGGGAAGAAGTGGAGGAATTAAAGCAAGACTCTAGCGTGCTCGGACGTCCTGGAGCAGCAACCTACTCGCGTCAAACCCGTGGGGGAACCGCTTTCGACCGCTGGCGTTCCAGGATGCCAAGCCCGTGCTGGACCACGTCTCTTCGCTTGCCTGGCTCTTGGCTCATGATTTTGCTGCTTATGATAGTTGGCATTGCTTCTTGATTACCCGGTGGTGGCGCACAGTCTTAGAAAAGGTGTCGCTGTGTAGCTCGCGCCTTCTTGCAGTGTTGGCATGTATCTGTGGAATATACCTTTGGGCGGAGGAACTCCCGTGAGGTTCGTAAGGAAATTCCGGCTATGTCCTTTTGCAGCCCAACCGTTAAGAAGAATAATCATCTGTTACATGTAAGTTGCACAAGGATGAAAAAGTTTATTGTCTTGCGTTGTACTCGCATGCAGGCGCTACGCTGCCAAGAAGAGTAAAGAGGGTTGCATCTGCCAAAATTCACAGCTTCGTGGCAAAGGCGAAGCAATGAATCCGATAGCAATAAATTAAAACGTCACGCGAAGAATGGCAAGCAGATCGAAACGTGCCCCGCGTTTCTCACGCACAGATGGCGCACGAAACACACTCACATGTACAGATGAAACCGAATAATTGTATCCATTGCTAATTCAATGTGTCTAAAAAGCGCGTCCTTTTCACAAACGGAGAGTACGCAGCGAGTGCAGTAACCTTTGTATGCCCGGTAACTACAACAGAATCATTCCGGTGAAAGCCCAAGGCGTACGATTCTCCCCACCGCGAGATAAGCGCGCACATGCTTGAGCGTCTACCACCCCTTCCCCCTCTGCGGGGAAAAGTACGCGTGGGAGATCAACACATGAGCACGCATCGCTGCGTCATGACGATCTGGCGAATCGCGCACATTTCATCTCGCTCGTAATGCTGAAGACACGATAGTTCCCCCGAGATGGGCATCACCAGCGGTAAGTGGTAGATATAAATAGCTTGCCATTTCAACGTTGACGGAGATGCTCTTTCGTGGCTCAGTGGCTATCGACACGTACTCACATCCAAGGGGTCGGACGTTCGATTCCACGTGCCTACTGCACTCTATTTTTGGTTTATTTTTTCTTTCTTGCGTTTTTATTATATAGATGCGAATGCATATACGGTTAATTACGACGATCGCCGACGACAACGGCCGAATCCAGCTGATAGTGTTATATAATTGCTAGAAGTCATATAATTGCTATCGCAATAAAATAACGAAGACGGGTAGCCTTAACAGACACCTACGGCATAAAACAAAATGCAGAAGCTGACTTCTCCTTACAAAGACATACAATGCAGTGAAGAAAGCTTTAAAGGAGCTCTTGCGCTTCACGTTAAGGTCGACAAAGGGCCTTTTTACGTGACAAGCGCCATGGTTTTTTTTTTTTTTTTGAGGTCACTGGGAGGCGCCATTTGCAAAGTATCAGGAAAAATGCCTGGCCCCCGAAATTTCCTGCTGACAAGTTCGAAGGCCACTGACTACCATTTTCGATTTCGGCTATCTTCACAGGAGGAATTTCTCGGATTTGAAAAATGGTCATTGCGAAGGCACATGGACTTCAACAGTGTGGCAATAAGCACTTGAGAATCTTGAATACCATGAAAACACAGAAAATAGTCAGAAAAGACATATCAGTAAATCAGCGTAAGCCTCAGGAGACATCCGTTGCCCGGCTATTCTTGAGTTTGGTCCACTGTCTGTACAAGAATGACAGAGAAAGTAATTATAGAGCCAGCCATCTGAAAATAAACGGAAATTAAAGAAATTGGCAAACTGTAGTAGTAAAATCGGCATGTCGCTTTCATGTAATATAGACAGTAAAATCAGCGTTATATGAAATTGGTTTCTTATGTTCACTTTTTTTTTGCGAGTGAGATGGCTCTGTTAAAAAGCAACAAAAAATGCTTATCTCTTTATGAAACTACATGTTATTCGAAAACTTGACATATCTGTGCACTATTGGCAACAAGAACCGACTCTTCTGCTTTCCGTGTTCAGCTCATGAGGTGTACTTCGTACCCTGCGTTACTAATAAAAGCAATTTCATCAGCGAATCACAGGTTACTAAGGTACTCTCCCTTAACTCTTATCCCATTACTAGCTGTAATATATGTGAACTTGCTTTTCTAAATTCACTTCTAACCAGAATACGAGTTACGACCAACACGTGTAAAAATCATTCATTAGCACATCATGAAATGAAGGCAAGAGAACTTTTTCGCTCATTCATTTGCCTGTCATTGCAGCGTCGCACGCCGAAGCGTACGGCAATAACAGTGCGTTTATTTGAGGACACATCGATGCATGACAGAGGTGCCGCAAGCAAGGAATATGAGAGGGATGAAGCTCCCCCCCCCCTAAATTATCGCTTCCTTCCTCAAGAATAAGTATAGTCCCCCATAAGAAGAATCATGTGCCGTGTTGCACGCCCCCCCCCCCCTCTAACCCCCAGTAAAAAGATTCTGGCGCCGCCTCTGCAATTCATGACCATCAACGAGCTGAGATGGAGAGAGAACGTGAGTCATTGTACTTTAACATGGCGTGTTAATTCTAGAGCCGGAGGAAAAGTAAATGAAATATCAATATTTCCCCAGTAATATCTGTATACCACTTTAATATTACTTGTGCTCAGCGGTATAAGCTATTACCGTTATGATAACAACGTCAAGGCCATTCACGCTGTTGCCATTATGGTCTCTATTACCATTTCACAGATCAATCAAAAGCAGCACCAGCAACTTCAATTTACCAGAAGATAGTTATAGCGCGAGAACAAAACGACGACACAGAGACAAGAAGGACACGAAAGACTCTGAGTCGTGGTTTTGTTCTCGCGCTATAACTATCGTCATGCCATACATACTACCGCAAGCTGCCACACTTCTAAGTCAACTTACCGTCACGATGAGGGGCGTGTCAAGCTTGAAAAAGTTGCCGCACTGCAGTGCCATCTCAGGCGGCTGAACAGCGTCATAAAGAAATCGCACCTGGAAGGCAAGGCGTTGTGCCCTCTAGATCAAGACTCGTAGCACAGTCAAACTTCACTAGAACAAAGTACCGCCTGGACCGTAAATTAGTTCGCTATATCCGATATTCGCTGTAGCAGTAGAAACTAGGATAGTGTCTAACAAATTAGCAATCCGGCTCGCGCCCGATGAAGGGTACTGGAACGCATTATTCTAGGCTACATATCCGCGGTCAACGAGGTAATCCTTGTTTATCTTCTTTTGACATTTCAAACCCAACATAGCGGAACAACGAAAGATGCAATCGCAACAGAACAAAGTTCGCATGGCAAGATAAACTTGCGTTGACTTTTATTTGAACAAAAATGCGCTGGTGTGAATCTGTGTGAAAAATGTGACCATGAGTTGACTTTCAATGTTTACTTCGCTTTTCACGCTCGAATTCGGAGCCTTGCGCGAACCAACTGTTTGTTTCTTTGTCACAGCTGATATCGTGGCGGCTTCATCATTTCCTGATTAGTTTTATAAAGTATGTCACTAAAATGAAGCGTGGCCAGCTAAAGTTCGTGTTTAGTTTGCTATAACCGATAATTAACTATATTAGCGTTTCGCTATGACGCAGTTGAATGAGGTCATGACGTGCGGTACTCTTTCGGCGTGATCACGATCGCACTGGTGTAACTGTACGTTATGTGTCATTCTAGCATTAAAGAGCGCAATGCCTGCCCGCGCTAACAATGCAGTTCACGATGCCGAACTCAGCCAATGATCGTAAGCCGAGGTGGCGTCACAAGCCACATTGGGCTTGCGACATGAGTTTCTAGAGAATAGTAGGCCAATTCTACCACACCTTGAAGCTTAATTGTGAATTCCACACCAAGTAAAGTGCTATAATGAATCGTTCGCATGTTCGCAGGAGCTTCGGCTACCAATCGGCAGCATTTTCTGACCATGTTCGAAAGGTGTGACAGTCCCCCTTTTATATTTCGTACCTGTTCAATGTAGCACTCTGGCGAGTCCTTATCGCCATGGTCTTCAGGATCACTCTCATGCGGCTAGCCTGGTACAAGAGATTCGAAGGAACCGATCAGTGAAAGCTTTTTTTTTTGTTTTTTTTTGAAACACATACACGCGTCACACTTCGCGTTTGTCATTTTCTTGAGCTAGCCCGTAGTTTTCATATGTAAAAGCTACATCCAATAGAAGCTAAAGTAAGTTAAAAGAAAAAAAATATCCCGTGTCTTCACACTTTCTCAGCACGTTAAACAATGATTTTGGTTCGGCGAAAACATCATACTAAGGCGTTCTTAAGTTCTACAAACAGCCTGAATGTGTTACGGCAGTTTCCCATATTTTCACATTCGTTTGGCGAATATCTAATCAAACTTCCTCTTTACTTTGTTTTATTCTATAGTGATTACGAAAAAATATTGACGTATGAAGTTTTACAACGTAGCTTAACAAAGTTTTGCAAGGTAGCGTTCAAAGCTCAGGCGCTTCTAGGGCACCGAAGTACGTGATGCGTACTGACAGCTAACTAAAGCGCCGTCACGTGGCTAGACAATGCGGAGAAGAAGATAAGTTCACTCGACGTTCCCTGAACTCAATCTCCTGAACCACCTTTCTTGCTTAAACTACTTCCTAACACGCTGGTACCTCAAGATGGGGGCCACAGTGGCGTCAGTTAAAGTGTCTAGGATGCATCCCGGAACTTAGACAGCCGCTGCAAGCACGAGCCGTATGCTATCCGCAAACAGATCGTTGCCATGTAACAGTAGATACCTTTATCATACCAAGAGAGAGAGAAAGATAAAAGAGAGACAGGGAGTTAAAAAGAGTGAAAGAGCAGAAGAGTTAGTGGCAGTAGAGGAAAAAAAATGATATTGGGCGTGACCTCCTCAATTAGCTCCGGCAGTGCACATTCGCGCTGCCGCAACGAATCGTGGAGGCCACGCAGCTTGTTACAGGACGATGGTAGCGACATCTTATGACGCTTCGTCAAACCACAGAAAATTTTGAAACATTTTTGTGTCGCAATCGTGACTGTCTTCTTGACCAATCTAGCTTGTTCACGATCGTGCTGCGGTCGCAAATTTACACAAGCAGCGAACTACGCTCGGTTGTTTTATCGCTCACTTCGTGTTTCGCTCATTAGGCTCAGCGCCACTAGATGGAGCCGCCGACTCGGCCGCTGACGTTCACGTTTCAGCTCACCGGGCCCAGTCCGCAAAATACAAGTTATCGGACAAGCCAAAACGTTCTTTCTTATGTCTAAGCAATTAGGAAGCTAGCGTTCAAGAGTTCGCAAGATTTTCGCTGTCCGCACCACATTTATAGTCGGTTACTACCTCAGAACAAATATAAGCTTCGCCCGAAAGACTGCGGAGCACTTATCAATCACCTATTTAAGAAAGTAGTGCAAGCTGTATTATTTTCGAAGAGTAAGTACTTTTTCTGTATTACAGTAAGTAGCCCGCATACCGAACACTGGCCTGGGTTTCAAGAGAAGGCAAACGCGTGAGGGAGAGACAGAAAATCAGGTGGGTAGATAAGATTAAGAAGTTTGCAGGTATAACATGACAGTAGGAAGCACAGAACCGGGTTGATTGGCTAAACGTGGGAGATGCATTTGCCTTAGAATGGGAGTAGTCAGGCTGATGAGAGTGATGACCGAACACAAAAGGTTTGTCGTTCCTACCTCAAGTAGGGCATTGACTAAGCAGTAATATCAGAATCTCTGATCAAATTTGCCGGAGCATTCAAGTTTTCGAAAAACGAGCGACGCGAACATTTGTCTGAAACGCCAAGTCAAATATCTGAAACGCGCGAAAATTATTTGACTCCGCGGGAATAAACACATGTGATTGAACGAAACATCTGCGCAGGAATTGTAGGTTCTAGTTCACTTGTCTATGATCATTCTATGATGCAAGTTCTTATGCATTCTAGCACGTTTTTGCAGGGTGGGACCATGATGGCTTCGGTTGGACCTTGCATTTATTCCTAAGTTGTAAACGGCTATGTGTTATACCTCGTTGACCATCGCCTGGCTCAACATGGACAGTTCCACAAAGTCCAGCGCCTGGTAAGTGCTGAAGACGGCCGACAGGAATATCCCTTCCCCCGACATCAACTTGAAGAACGATGCAGCAGCGTCCACAGACATCGACGCCAACACGTTGACGCCTGCCAACAGAAGCGGCCATTTGCAAATGCTCTCCAAGCGGCTCTTCAGGTTTCTGATGGCACATAAGTTAGACCTGACCTGTTGAAGCTGACTCGCACTCTGCATTCGAAAAGAGGGATCTGGCTTTCCGGCAACGAGTGTCAGTTCTTCGTTCTGCGCTCGAACGTACGCCGCCAACACCTCGCAGCAGGGTCGCATTACTATGGAGTAGACAGTGTCATGCGGAATATAGAGCATAAGGTTTAGGACAGTGACAACCTGTAGTAACGTTCTGGAAGCGAGTGAAGGCGTCTCGTTGTAGTGTCCGGTGAGGTACGCGAAGGTCATGGCCGCCGCGGCGCAGTAAACGGCTACCATGACCACCCTGAGCACCAAGGATACCTTGGACGTGGCGAAGAAGTCCCTGGACCACCGAAATCCACTGTCCCGTTCGAAGCCCTGCGCGGCTCGAAAGAACTCCAGATATTGGGACGCCTTGGACGCTGAGGTGGCGACGTTCACTGCCACCTTCAGTTGGGTGAATCCGTAGATGAGGATGTAGGAGATCTTGGTAGACCTGTGGCTCCCTTGAAACTCGTTACCGGTTCCCATTAGTATGTAGACAAACTCGCCAGCGAAAAGTGCCAGAACGCAGCCCGAAGCGTACAGCGTGTACCAGCTTTTAAGGGTAGCCCTGGCTTTGTCGGGGCCGCGATGCAAGCCCCGAACATGCAAAGTGCCTGTGAAATGGCACAGGAGGCCATACCATTTGAAGTGGCCGGCCATGGAGCAAGTCATTCTGTCAGAACACTCTCCACGTGTCACCGCTAGGCCTTGATTACTCAGAAAACGCGTAGAGACACGTCGTTCGCTTTTACCCAAGTTGCAAGCGTGCGAACGTCATTCGCTTTTGTCACGCTCTGCCTCAAATTGGGGGTTCGGGAGCAATAGGAGCAAACGTGTTCGTCACAAGTCGAGAAAACAAGTATAAAAGGGGTTACAATTGACATTGTCGTCTTTCAAGAACAAAATTAATGATAATAATGCCACCAGCTTTTGTGGGTCGGGTCAATTTTGTGAAAGTGCACTTTGTGTTGATCGAACTCGCCTCTCTGCTAGCACTGAAATGTTGTTGACATCGATTTTGAGCCAACTCAATGCTCTTATTTGATTACGCGTCAACAATCTCGCGTGTGCAAAGGGCGGACCTCCACAAGGAGCCATGTTCGCAACAAGGGCAACATCTATCAATAAAAAAGGAAGCTTGCCCTGAAACCACAATCGACCTTCACCAAGTAACTCAGCAGCAAGTAATACAGGCCTTGACCCGTAACCCAGTCTGGATTATGGGCAATAATATCAATCAGTTCATGAGCTCGGACATCAAATAGTTTGTTCTGAAAGCTGGCAAACGCTTGTAAGAGGCTTGGCGCGTGCAGTCATAATTTTCGCTCTATATGAGATCATATATCAAGCACAGCTTGCTTCACTGCAATGGCTACTTCAGTAATTAGGTAAATTATGAAGCTTACATTCGTAGACTGCGATATAATTGCTCCAGAATAAATCTGTCTAAGATCTCCGAAATTTTAGCCATTGTCGTTACGTTCCATATATGTATATAAATGACTTTTTCACTACTTGATGTTTGTTAACGTGCGTGCAAAGCAAGGCAGACTAGCGTTCTCGAATTCCTGACTCCATCAAAATGTGGCTGCAGCGACTTGAAAACGAACTCGCGTTCAGCAGCGCGAAGTTGACGACCACGAGCGGCGATTGCGAGATATCAAGTACAAATTAACCTGCTATCTGCTATAGCTTAATGCATACTCACCAGGAACCAGTCGGAAACCAGATTGAACCACTTCCTTCGAGACAGGGACCAGCTAATTCTACTTGGTCTCCTGCTTGTCCCTATTGGGTATGAAGCGAACTACATAGCGTATACCTCTGTTTCTACTAGATGTCTCACAATCTCCCTGAATGGTCAAGCTTACACAAGTCGCAACCAGATGGTGCCAGTTCTTTACCGATTGCATGTGTTCACCTGCACGTCTATACGTACGTAATCCGATTGAATCTGCAGCGGCTGGCAATCTATTAGGTGGCGCTCACTAGCTCAAAGCTATGCCATCAACCACGCGCGGCAGTAACGAGAAATTGAGTATATAAAAACACCGTAAACTACTTTACACCCACCTGGGATGAGTTCAAAATCAGGCGGAACCAGTTGATTCCAGATAGAGTCAAACTGGCTTCATCTGGATTTCCACTGATCTGTTTTGAGTATGAAGTGGGCTACAGACTAAATAACAGAGTTTCCACTAGATATCTTGTAACCACACCGGACGGTCGCACTAGGACCAGTTGGAATTGGTTGGTCCCAGTTCATTAGTAGCGGTACATGTTCCCCTGCAGGTTACGCATAAGTACAGTGGCCTGACCAAATGTGTTTGTTCCACGAGCGCTTGCTTCATCCAATCAGCTGTTCATTATGCATGTTCATGCGTGTTTGTATGTGTGTGTATTATATACGCATGCAAAATCGAAAATTTTCGGGGTCATGTGAACAACCACCCCTGCTTGCGACCCACATCGGATATGTCTGTTGCGAACAACATCTCATGCTGTTCTGAACATTTATTCAATGTTTCTGACCTGAGGCAGTCAGCTCGAGCTGCGAAAAGCAAAAGGGCTGCCCCTAGCGTCGTCGAAATATTCCTTCCTCCATTTACCGTTATCAAGCGGTGGAAGCGATTGCTTGAGTCCCTCCATCGAACTACAGCTAGTTTACGACGTGCTGTGGCGTTTCGCGAGTATTTCTCTACTTAGCATGTGAGGGCAACATGATCACCATTACGCCGCAGCAGTCATTTCATAGTAGGCTTCAGCTTTTGCTATAACTGCTCCGTATTCTCCTCGTTCAACCACTACAACACTATGTGGCGACACCAATCCAGCCACTCACCTTTACGCCCACCACGACCGCTAATGGACAAGCGATGAAAAAGTTTGCGTGCAACCTTTTCGGCCTATGCATGCTTCAACTACGACGCATTGTACACACCATTAGTAAACGGTGTAACCTGTCTCGGCAAATGACTTAGATATCTCAACGAAAAGTGACTATCAGCATCAACATGCAGCAAAAAATCTAATGACGTCACAGATTGCTTTCGGAAGGGGGAGATCAGGCAAAACAGAGATTTCCTGCGCCTTCCAGACGTCTCAGGCAAGTGCACAATAGATCATGCGACTCTTAATCCTCTCAGACGCCACCTCTGAAGAACTGTCCGTATATGTATCAAGTCAATACGTTACGTCGAGGGACACAGTATACTGTGATATGTCCACTTATGCATGCTATATCAACTAATACTTGTAAGTAAATACCTGTCCTGAAGTCTCAGGTGCTCTATTGGCAATAATAAAATGAAATCTCTGGCTAAAAATTCATTGCGAATTATTTTTGGCTACGTTCACTTCGAGCAAAAATATAAAAATTTCCCCCACCTCACCAAAGGCAATCGTGAGGAAATGCAAATGCATTCCATAGCGTACATAAATGCGTTTCGCACGTGAGAACCTAGCGTCAGAATATTTTTTTTCTTACACCGTGCAGCTAATAAAGCCGTTCGTCACACGTGGCATTTTTTTGTCATGAGAAATGGGATGTGCGTTTCCAGCTCTAGTAGCTAGCGTGCACGGCTAAAAAAATACTATGAAGTGAATAGAACAGCGTTCTCGGCTCGGTGTTCGCGCTTCCCAGCGGCGTCTCGAGCACATATTTCCGGATGTCCTTGAGAGGCGCCCTGCCAGCGAACGGTCGAGAGTGTGGCGCGAGCGGCCGGGAAAATGTGGCGCAGGGAGGCGAGCGAACGGCGAGAGGAGCGGCGAAACACTGCACCTACCCTCTCTTACACTTTCGCACCACATGTTCCGGTTGCTAGGGGCAAGGATAAGCGCTGGCGGCCTCATCTGTCGCTGTGGGAGAGGGAGTGAAAGCGGCGCCGCGGACAACGCCGGATGCCTGACATAGGCCGACTAGGAAATCATTCGCATTTTACATTCGGCAGATCCCACGTACCTTGGGAATCGACGTCATATGCGAGGCATGCGGAGAGAAGGCGACAATGTGGCAGTTTTTTCATCGGGCGACACGTTATGAAATGACACTAAATATACGTGCAAGTGTTGTACACACAGACATACATTGAACATTCGCAAATGCTTATATTGTGACGGCCTCACGGTCGCACAGGAGAAGTCAGACATCCCTTCCCATCTTGGTGAAAAGTTATCGCGTTGCGTGTAAGAAAGTGGTGCGATGGTGCGAGACCAAGCCCTAGAGGCCGCACAGTTGCTGAAATATAGTTGTTTGACCTCCAGGGAAGCACTACTCGCTTCTCTGTGCAGACTTCAAGCTGTGCTCGCGTCCCGCACACTATAAACAGTTTTTCGCACTTGCGCAACGATGCCAGCAAGAACATGCGTATCAGCAACACCAGAAGCGATAAGCTGATATGAAGCTCTGGTGCTAGCGAGGATGTTAGCCCTGGATACTGCTAGCGGATGGCACCCAATACCATTGACGTTAATCCGGCGTGACGGCTGCATAGGAGTACATATGCAGTGTTTATGAAAGTGCATTGCTGGGGTTCAATTCCTGCTGAGACCCTGACGTTTATTCTATACAGTTGTCGGATCAACGCTGCTGTCTGCTACCGGTGTCAGCTACCTATGCGTGTCGTCGCCGTTCCTGGGTAGAATAAGTGTCAATAACATGCGACACATACCCACCCGCGGGTATGTACCACTGATTGGCATAGTGTTTCACGACGTACGCTCACGACGTACACAACTGAATATAGACACTAATCATGTCTTGACCAGCACGTCATGTTCGTCAAGCAATCTTACCCTCCCATACTGATTTGGTCCACGCCATGCTATGGGGTTGATTACGAGAGCATTCAGACGCAAGCGGAAAGATACGTAGATAGATGCCAGAAGTGCTTGCAGTACAAAAAGTTAAAAGTTATACGTTTTACAATGCTTGCAGAAAGCGGCACGTCGAACGTTGTAGTGCCTTGTGCGAAGTGATCATATCGAACAGTGCATTGCAAAATGAAATAAATTGAAGACAAATTTATTATGCAAAAGGTTCAACATCTAAAGCGCGATATATCTTGGAGACTCGAATGAACCAGGATCCTACGCGGGCAGCACAATGCGCACTCAAAGTCCCTAGAAATGTCTAGAAAACTAAGGACTTTACGCACATCAAGAAGCGACATGGCATAATCCGCACACAGCGATAACAGTGATCAGTGGACATGTCACAAATTTTTTTATTACTCCTTTTTCATTTTTATACAGCACATCACCCATCCTCACAGTTTGTGACAAGTGATGCTTTACAAGTCACTGGTTAATAGTTAATAATTAAGGGTGAAGGTGTTTTCTCACGAAATGAAAACAAAAACAAAAGGCGTCATCGAGTGACTCATGTTTCAGGTGCTGCCAGTGTTTTCTTCACCACCGGCTTTTCACAGTGAGTCAGGAAAATAAAGGACGAGGCGGTGTGAATAATAAAAAAAAAGTTCTCCACAAGGCAGAGGAGATAATAAACATATAAACAACAGGCCACACTCCATCATTACCTCAGTCGTATTATATCCACATACGTCGTTTTTCTTCTTACCCCAGGATCAACAGTGTATCATCGCCCAAACATCATCAGTAAACCCCTACGCTGTGCGAGGCGGGCAAGTTACACATACGAAGTCAGAAAAGTAAAACTCGCTACCTCAACGAACTGCGCTATTTACTTGTATGTTACACATTCAACGGCAGCTGTGGGAAGAGAAAAGGTAGGGAAGGGTCAGAAGAAAAGTCAGTATGCCGGAAAAAGGAACCTCCGGAAGCGTATATATCAGTTTTTTTTTTTTTTTTCTCCTCCCATTCCACCGAACACTTCCTGTCTTGTTCGCTTTCAGTGCAAAAGGGCGATACTCTGGACACAAAATTCCCGCCATCATCTTGCCCAAGTCCGCCATTCCTGTCTCCAACCAATTGGAAAAAGCACACCGTTAATAAAAAGCAAGACATTACGAAGTGGCGGACCAGGCCACTAAAGCCGGCATGTGTCCGGAATTGCACCCGAGAAATGCAGCAGGAAGGATTATAGTGGTGGGAACTCCTCGCTCTCGCGGTCTACGACATCTCGTGAGACATCGATGCACAACGCTCCTTCACGACACAGGCGTGTACTATGAGCATAGTCCCGAACGTTACAAAGAAAGGAAGATGACTCGATCCTCTTCGGAAATAAACCTACAAGGCTATGACGACTTTACACCGACACTGCTTTGTCCAGTGCCACGTAATTTGACGTATTTCTGGTGGTCATGCTGCCACAGTCACTCCAACGTGTCACCCCACCCCCCCGTATCTCTGGCAACGGGTTAACAGGACGGCACGCAACCGCTAGCTTGCAAAATAAATGTTGCTCATCAAAGCAAGACCCTCCTTGCAGTACCCTTCTAATTTCCAGCATCCTTCAGGGTCAGAAAGAACAGTTCTTGTGTGACTGGGAGAGAAGAGAGAGAAGTGGACAGAGGCTTGTTGTAGAGGAAGTGACGACCATGCAAGGCATAAAGTGTACAAAGTCTTTGGAAAACTGTTACTCACAAGAAACTGTGCAGTTAAGGCTAACTTGCCACGATGACGAAACGACCGACGTGAAAAAGCGTTGCATGGTAGGAGAAAAAATGGACTGCCGCTCGTTCGAAGACATCTTTACAGGAGAGGCTCGGCACTGCATAAAGGTTCAGTTACTCCATCCCACTACATTTGTCCGCTGCAGAACGCTTATGCTTCCCAGGTACCGCAGACTTTCAGAGGTGAACAATGAAAGATGGCGAGAAGTGAACACAATGGATTACAATGAACAAACAGGAGGGAGGAAGTTCAAGAAATGCGAACAAAGTTATGGGTGAAATGAAGTTTCCGGGAGGTGCCACCGGTCCAAAAAACGGATCTTCCCGGATTTGAAATTCGGGCCGACGTATCTTTATGGTAAGAACTTTCGACACACGCTGGCGCACACACACATCACTCCTGTTGATGCAACCGCTGTTCGTCCGTAGCCGAAAAATCCATTGCGACGATCGGAACAACATAGCTCGGACAAGCGAGGCCATTGATTTGAGCCGAACTGAGCCCACATATGCGAAACCTCCAGCAACTCAGTCCGAGCAACTAAAGTTCCTTTTCTCTCTCTCTCTCTCTCTCTATATATATATATATATATATAACAAAAAAAACCTCAGCAGGTTGGAAAATGTAGTGGTGAATGCTGAAACAATTGCAGACATGACACTCTTGATCAAAATGTTTCCTTCTTGACAGTTTCAAGAGCTAGTTCCAATCTCCAAACGATTCACACATTGCAGTTACTGAGGTCCTCCACACACAAACATCATTGCTACATTTATTCAGAAATAATGTTAATCGTAAAAAACTGCATGACAGCAAATAAAATTACACAGGAAAAACCACTCGGGGTAGTGAACAGAGACTTGCATTGCAGGCTTTAACAATGCTGTACTCAACGTACTCTATTGCAAAAATTTTTATGGCTCTTCAAACTACTTACTACCTCTTAATACAAAAAAAAAGTACCACTTATAAACCAGAAAAAGTGGCCCGTTACTTTTTCAGTTCAAGCACACCTTGTATTATAAAAAAAAAAAATCACTCCAAAGGACGAAACATAATTTAAGATGCATGACTAACACATTTGGCATCACCGAGGCTAAACTCCCAGACAAATTATGGCCGCACCATTTATCCAGTACTAGACGGCATGACTCGCATAGAAGTTGCAGAAGAAAATGAAGAAGAAATTCATTGCACTGCGCCTAAATGGGTAAGGTAAATGTGGGAGTGGAAAGCCATGTTGCAGACATGTCAGACGTTGTTTCCACACTTCACTGTGCTCTCGTGTACGCAGAAACTGGCATCTTCCCTAACCTGCCAAAGCGAGCATCTCTCGCGCTGTCTGCCTGCAGACTCTGCTTCAGCTCCCGCGACTACCGCATTCTCGCACCGAGAGCAAGCGTACATATGCATTCAAAAATGTGCATTGCAAAAAGCTTGCTCACTACTACCACAAATTATACGAGAAAGCCCCTTTTGCAGATTTGCACAACAAATGCAGTCTTGCTTGCAAAGTAGTTCAGTGCCCACTAAAAGAGCACTGATGTTATAAAGCGGTCCCCGTAACCATTCCAGACTGTGACACCGCATTTCAAGGCCCTGAACTACAACGCGACCTACAGGCACGTTACAAAGACACACCGTTGACTGTTCCCTATGAGCGCGGCAGCTAAAATTTAGTGATATGACATTATACCGCGAGTTTGCAACCACACCTAGTATACATACAAAAAGAAACCGTGTAGATGTGCTTTCGAGCAATTAACACTACTCTACATCTAGACGTCACAAGCTTATGCTGAAAATGAAATGTTCTCGTATCACACTCTGCGTACGATCAAAAATGCAGATATAAAAAAAAAACTAAGTACCACGCTACACACAGAGTAGAGCTAATAATATGGTATCAGCATCATCTCTTTCGAGCAACCGCAATGTCTTCAACGTTTTGCGTTGAGCACGGTTTTCGAGGATGATGAAATTACGTTTACTGGCCACTGCTATCAGTTTATCTGGCTTGGACAGAGAGAGATGGCAACTATCCAGCACAGTCGATGGGGCACCAAGAAATAACAACACTGCTATGCAGGAGCCGTCCAGTAAATTTCAACTATTCCGCGACTTCAGCTACGCCATCGCAACTTGATGGTAACCGTGAATTTCCAGTTGTCTTATAATCAAATGACTGCGTAAGCAAGCACAAGCTCATTCAAACGCTTTCAAACATCCCGACTACAAGTGGTAGCCATACCGTCACAGCAAATAAAACAGACCAATGACACAAACCCATATTCGAACCTTGTTTCACAGCAATGTTATGCACAACACAGTATGCACTCGTCTGTTAATCACATGGTTTGCATCAAGAAAGTGCTGTGAAACGATTTCTAAAAGAAGAAAAAAGACTTGACAAAAAGCCCATTTAACGATGACACCCACCGAGAAAGAAAAAAGAACAACAATACACCCCTTTTCTGTGTTAACTTCTCACAATGTGAAAAAAACCTCGCTACAGGCTTGGATCACATGCAACAAATCCGATCAAGAGTCTGTAGAGAAACAACAACAGGAAAAAAAGAAAGAAAGATAGGTATGAACTCGCTGTACACAGAAATTCTGCACAAGACACAGTACCGTAAGAAAAAAAAAAACTAAACTCAAGACACAGTACCGTAAGAAAAAAAAACTAAAGTACGCATGAATATGAAAGTAAATGTGCCGACCCAGGCCACTTTTGTCGTCTGGCGCGACAGTGATCCTCGAAACATTGGTGGCAAGCGAAAAGGGGTAAGAAGACAATGAAGCCCTAAGACATGCAAGCATAGCAGTGTGGAAAAAAAAAAATGGGATCATCATACTACACACTGTCACACTTTCGTCTTTTTAGTTTCTGGCTCTGCGTCCATCACTTCTTCCTTCGCGGCCGTTGCCGTCAGTGGTGCGTCTCGTCCTATTCCCCTCCGACTCCATCCCTTCCTTTCAACTCTCGCATCCGTTGCAGCACAGCATCGCCGAAGGTTCCAGCTGGCGCACGGCACTCGCCACACACCGCCTCTCTGTCGTCACTTCCGTGTCGTCGCAACTAGTCACCACACTAGACTGCCACCCACGAACCGCGGCAGATAACTTAAAAGGGCACAGGGAAGAACAACGCGGGTCTTGTGGAGACACAACACATTCAGGATAGCTCAGAGAGGCAGCCAAAGGTGGATCTAACCGTACGTTTCTGTCGACCAATCGTTGTTTAAAGACGGAATGGGACGTTGGGAGATGAAGGCAGCTGCGTTGTGGCTTTCAGCGAAGCAGGAGACAAGAAACTAACAGCCTGCCGCATTCCAAAGCAGAATACAGTAAACCCAGCACGCCTGACGCGGTGGTGGCGGCGGTAGCTGAAAACCAGAAGCTTGAGGCTGATAAAATACTTGACAGCTAAAGATGCAAGCATGGAAATTTAGTCCCAGAAGCATTTCAGCAGTTTCTCCTGCTGCGCAGAAAGCCTCTCCTTGAGCGCCACATACAAGTTGGTGGGAAGCACAGGCTTGACAAGCTCTAGTGCTGTGGGGAGAAGAGAGAGGGTTTGGGAGAGAACTAAGAGAACTAGACATGAAGAATGCATTAGTTAAGCAGGGAAGGGGGAAAAGCTTTGGGGAAAAACATCTTTTAAGAAATGCGAGCAGGCTGTCACCACCTTTTTTTTCGCAAATTCAATTGTTGCCACTGTTTCTTTTCAATGCTGGTGCTTCTTCAGTCGTCGACTTGTGGCGGTATAACCTCTTTCCTCTCTTTGCTGAGAGAGCATGGCCCTTGACGTCGTCCCTCGCGCGTCTTGGAAAGGCGGGCGGGCGGTGGAGGATAGAAGGGCATGAGGGGTGCCGCCGGCGCAAAGAAAGCACATAAAAAGAAAGTTGAGAAGCTAGTTGCTGCTGCCGCCGCTGTTTGTAGGCGGCGAGGTGCCCGGACGGGAGGAAGAGGACACCACCGCCGCGGAGTTTCCAGCCGTGGCGTTGTTGCCTGCCACCCGGGACCTGTGGTTCAGCTCAAGCTGGGACAGCCGCTTCCAGAGCTCATCTCGTTCCTTCTCGCGCTTCTTCTCCCTGTGAAAAGGTAACGGGGAAAACAGACATCCTCTAAACTCAAAAGAACAATGGACCGCGTTCGAGTCGGTGGAAAGAAAGCAACTCTCAAAAAAAGGAAAAAAAACAATACTTCAGACATCTTTCTCCGAGTAAGAATAAGCGTCATCCAGCTTACCTCCGCTTCCTATCTCAAAAACTGTGCACTCTGTACTCTGCTACCGAAAACAGGGTACCTTGATGCCAGCGTTCCTCAGTAAAGAATGGTGACATGAGCCATTACATTTTGCCGGAGTACATACGGACCAACTCAACGCAGCAGCACAATAAACAGGTGCGCACATGCATGTCCATGTCTACCGATCTGACACAATTCGGTCGCAGAGCGGTAAATGAATGTCACCACCCTTAAAAGAGGAGCTAACGCCGACATCGGCGCAGGCATGCCATGTCACGCCCTCTAGTGAACACGTAGTCTGTGACCGAGCAGTACTGGACATTAAAACTGTTTGAAACTGGGCTAGTTGGTAATCTTGCACGTCGCATGGTTGCAGCTAAATTTACACGTACGTACAAAGGAACCGTCTTGATATTTCTTTGTGGGAATGTTTAAATTTAGCTGCAACCATTCGATGTACTGAACATGCAGCGCTGATGTGAGGCAAGCACGTGTGCCACTGTTTTGTGGCACAAAAACACCCTAAATATGCTCGGCCAAGCACAATGATGTACAACGTATACATTTCAAAGCAAAATCAGGGAACGAAACAGCGAAATATGATTACCAAACAGACAAAAAAAAAGAAAAGAGACACTGGACTGAGGCTCACACTGCATCGAAAGCTGGAACCACATGGAGCGTTTTTTGCGGGTAGAAGACATGACACGTTGCATTCATTGTTTTGCCATGGCTACAAAACTGTACTGCGCAGTCACCAACGTCACAGAAAGCGCATCAGGTGGTGATGATAATGATAGGAGCCTGCTCGAGTGCGCCATGTCGCAGATGACGGCCCATGAAGGCACCAAAGACCGCATAGGAGCAGTTCCAGCGCAATAATGCGGGCAACATGGCGCAGCCATTCAACCCCAGGAGTTCGGCGAGATCTAGCGCAGGTTCGCGAATTTTTGTGGTTTTTGCAGACTGTGCAAGGTTCCTCCGAAAAACACCAAGCGCATGCTACCGCAAGCCTGCATTGTTCCACATGCAACACCACAGCCACAAACGATGCAACAGTGCCAGTAGCAGCAAAAGGAGAGCACTGACCTCTGCCGCTCAGACTTGTAAGCAGACGTGAGCTCGTCGAAGAGCTTGGTGTTCATCTCCATGAAGGTCTTGAGCACGTTGTAGACGAGCGCCACGATGGTCTGGTTCCAGTGCTCCTTAGAGATGCGGTACAGCGCCGGGAACATGAGCGGCATCACCACCTGATTGTTCTCCTCAATCAGGCTCAGGATGTACTCGTTGTTCCAGAAGTACAGCGCCCGCTCTGCCACCTGGAGGCGGTGAAGAGAGAGATTGAAAGAAGTTGCACAGGATTACCAAACATGGTCGTACATTGCGCTGATAACAGTATACACAGACTTTTCTGTCTGATTTATGTAACGTTTTATTTCGTGCAGTAATCAATCTGAAACACTAGCTTTTATTGTTGTTTCATATGAAATAAGATGTAGAATGCTGAACACTGAATTTCTACCTAAAAATATCACTTTCTTGTGGTTTATCAGGTTTAACACTCAAATGCGATTTTAGCCACGAGAGGCACAGTAGTGGAAGGCGATGTTAATTGCCTTGCCTGGGATTCTCCTACATGCACTAACATCGGACAGTACACTACCTCTTGCTTTCCGGCTCTATCTATAATAATAATATTATCTGGGGCTTTACATCCCAAAACCACCATATTACCACAAAGTATGCCATAGCGGAGGACTCCCAGAATTTAGACCATCCGATGTTTTTAATGTGCACTGAGATCGCACAGAACACAAGCCTCTGGCATTTCACCCACATCAATGCGACCATTACATCTGCGATCGAACCTGCGACCTTTGCAGCAGCAGCCGAACAGCACAATCACTACACCACCTTGACTGACCCCCACCCCTATCAGAACACAGCCACCATAGCCGGGATTGAATGTGCACCTTTCAGGCCAGCACTCTAAATACTGAACCACCACTTTTGCCATGTAAACATTACTCTAGTACGTCTTAATTGACACAGCATAGTCAAGACCCCGGCACTTGGTTTTTAAGTGAAACGCAGCCCACAAAGACAAAAGGAAGGAAAGAAGTGCTCACCTGAAAGTGTGGGCTACAGACACACTTGGCTATTTGCTTGAAAAGCGGTTCCTGTATCCTGGCAAATTGCGTTGGCTCTATCACGTCGAGGATCTCTTCTATTTCCCCGAGAAACATTACCTGCAAGCAAAGCAATGTCAAGGTCATGCCACAGATTAGATAAAATGGAGGGTAATCCCTAGGATAAAAAAGAAAGCTGCTGGGAAGAAAAATTTGCCAAAGGGAGCAAGCAAACAACTGCACTGTTCCCCATCCCAAATCGCATCCCTGCTCTCGCCGGTACAATAAAAGTTCTAACTCTATGTACAATCATTGGTACAATATAATTAAAACTCAAGGCAACTTAATCATCATTACTAAAATTAGTACAAGTCACCAGTACAATACTATATATACTAGCGTAATGAACGCTCTTGTTTTCCCGAGAAATTGATGCAAAGTTGGGGGTTTGTTAATTCTGCAGAGCAAATTGCGTGAAAACTTTTTTGGCATCAGCAAACAATGTGGTAATGCAAAAACCTTTAGGCTCCTTAAAGGGACACGAAAGTCAACTATTAAGTCGAGGTTGATTGTTGAAATGGCGGTCCAGAAACCTCGTAGTGTTACTTTTGTGCCAAGAAAGGGCCTATTTTGAAATAAAATCACCTTGTAGTGCTCCGCATCGGGTTAGCGCACTTCAAGTTCCCCACCTCAAGAAGAGGACCGACCGGACCATCTCGCGTCACTGTAGCCATGCACAACGTTGCCCGGCTTCACTGCGCTAGTAGCAACAGAGTGAAAGCAGCGGGAGCCACAGCAGCAACAACAGCCATTGATCAATTCCCCGCAATTGGCTTCGAGATTGCAGACGTTTTTGTTTCAACTGCGCCCCGCCAGATGGTTCCACCTGTTCCGTGTAATCACGCGAAAATTGAATTTTCGAACCACGCGCACTGTTCCCCATAGTAACGTCCGCAGATTCTTTTTTCTATGAATCAAACAGAAACGAACAAGCAGCATTTTATTGTGTCTATTCCTGCCGGAACGTTCTTTAGTGCAGTTAGATCATTAACTAGAGGCAGTCCCTCTGATGTCAACGCAATCACTTTAAAAATGTCTTACAGCGGCACTTGTGTTCTTGTGTATTTACTTTAAATTTCTCAATAAGTAGGGCACTGTTGCTGATGATGTTATCGTTTTAGATGTCATACATTGAGCTTTCACTCTGTCGTAAATTGTTGTTTAACTTTAGTGTCCCTCTAACCTTCCGCAATTTACTTACGCGACACAGTTTGGGAACAGCTTCTTTGTTGCAATTTGCTCATCATCGGTGGTTCATGGCACTATCTTCTGCAAGCTGTCCCCACACTGCCTGCCTGCGCCAATAGCACACTACATAAAAGAGCTTCACAGCTTTTTTTTTTTTTTGTCGCAATCTTTTAACCGTAACAGTGGTATCTGCTGTGATCTTGAGGAGCGCTCAGAAGCGTGCGCTACGATGCACTTCGCCAACACTGTGGCAACCTCCCACACCGACCACGCCACCACTATTGACATTGCAGCGAGTAACCAGCATTTCAGCAAGCTATACCACCAAAGCATCAAAACAAGCCGCCGATAACTAGATTAATGACACAATACGGCCGCTACCTCGTTTTCCGCATGAGAACTGAATCTAGAAGACATAGGCTACATTTTTCGTTCCTTGAAGTAAGCGTGAATAACAAGCATGAAGAGCAAAGAGCAACCTAAGCAAGAATCTGAGGTACTGCCCTGTTGCTAAAATTGTCGCAGCTCACGCTCTTTTCTGGGCGACAAGTGATTCTTTCTAGTTTCCAGAAGCCTGCGATGTGGTGGCGATGAATGGGCCTTAACAATAGCCACGACAGCAAATCCTGTCGTCGTGCGAAAATCCCGTGCTTAAGGTTTCTTATTTGCAGGAAGTGACCATTGGTTTGGGCGGGCAGTTTCTTGCCCTTCTCTCACTGTGTGCTGATCAGCTGAGATGTCTCTTCACTCGCACCATTCGTGAACCCCGCTGAGGCACGAATAATTAAAAAAGAAAGGGGACCAGTCGCGCACAGATAGAAAAAACACCGTGCGGCAGCGGGTGAAGGTGGCGTGTCGTAGTGGCCGAGGGGGGGGGGGGGGGTCAGCATAATAAAAAACGGAAAAGGTCCAACGGGCAAGGCACCGCCAGGTGTCGGTTTGAAAGACTGCACCAGGTGAATGCAAGGAGTGTGTGTGTTACGCGACAGAAAAAGAAATCCACATTTTAATGACTGTAGTTGGGGGCGCATTTATTATGCAAGTGTGTTCATTACACGAGTAAATACGGCATGTTCTAATCAGTAAACACAGTATAAAGCAGCAGTAACGTGTATGTATAGTATAACACAGAACAAAACAATGTGTAATGTACAGTATCATAGTAAATCATAGTAATGTTACTCAGTATAACAGTACAATTTAGTACAACTTCTCAGTACGATAGCTTCCAATCGCAAAAATTCCTACCAGCAAAAGGCAAGCGAAGTGGATAGTAGCATGCACTTAGAACAGTTTGTACCCTCAGCGTACAGTTTGGCAGGACGTGTGCACACTTCGTAAGGCCCACTTTACTTAAGTGCGAGGTACACAAGCTGCTTCAAAAACAAAATTATGTAAAAAAATGACAAACAAAATACTGTTTCTAGATCACAGCAACGTCCCCAGATTGATGCAAACACTGTACGAGAACTAATAAATAGCGCATTTCTCGAACGTTGCGTATGTTATCCCCTTCACTAGTGAACAAAGATTTAGAGGAGAAAAAAAAGATGCTGTAAGAAAGACAAGTACATTTCACGAAAATATATGGGTACACTTCATGTGGGTTCCACAAGTGTCAAAAAACGGATGAAAACTTCGTGTTTAAGAGGTAAAAATGGGTGTCCGCTAACGAGGACTTCAACCCTTTCCTTACCGAAGTCAAGCTCAGTTCGTTCACAAGGTCTGTACCGCTCCAACCGAAGACGAGCTTTGCTCGTTTACACAAGGAGGCTATCCCAATTTATTTTGTTTAGTTCTCCTTCACTTGAATATACAATGTAGTAAAAAAAAATTGAAGAACATACTCCAAGGATGCATTTCGGAATAGAAATGCATGTTGCATTTGCAATGTATCGTTTATGGCCATGGGAGAAGGGTCAATTGCAAGTATGATAAAAGCACTGCTGATAAATTAAAGCTCAGGCCTTCAGTGCTACAAATATATGTCCCATAATTCCAAGAGACCAGTAGCATAACTTGTGTTTGCACTACTTTCTATGCAAATAAAATATTAAATTCACAAACTCCTGAGCCTGAGCAGCTGCATGCTGCATAATTTGTCCACCATGTTTTGTTTTGTTTTGTTTGCTCACCAGCCGCTTATGCTGACTTCTGCTGCTCACTTTAGGAGAGTGGGTAAAGCACACTGTGGGAGACTTCGGTGCGAGTTTTCATAATACTGAGCTGTTTGCTGTAGTGCAATTTGCTTGAGAAGTTGTTGCACAAATGCGAACATCGGTAGTGAACAGGTTATAAAGGTTCTTCGAAGTGTGACAATGAAGTGTGGAAACATTACCAATTAAGTGAATACAGTTGCACCCCTTTATAAGAGACCCTTCAGTAAGTAAGACTAATTGGTTTAAGAGACAACTGAAATATGCGTTGATAAGAAAACCCATACATGGCACCCTGCTTATAAGAGACACCTCATATAAAAGACAATTGCTGCTTGGTGCGTGTGTCTTATGAATGACTAAAAAGAATCTAAAATCTGTCCTGTGATGTCCACTTTCACAGCTATTCACTGATGTTTCTGTCCTGCAAAGCCCTTGCATCTGGACTTTGGCTCTATGTCATGAAGCGTGACATTGGGGAATGAAGATTTGTAGTTTTCTGCTGTATCAAGAGATTGAATGCGACGCGAGTGCCACCCATTGTCAAAATAGGGTGGATGTGGGGCCCTTGCTTCCTCTTCGGCTGTGGTAAGAGCTCCTTGTGCCAATCACTGTGTTGACTTGCTTGGGTGAAACACGACAACTGTATTCAAACACTCGATAGAACTGCACCTGTCAATGACTTGAGCATGGACCTCCGAAGCAAACAATAAATCTACTTATTATGGCTGTGTCAGAACTAAACTTTCACAATTCCCTCAGCGCGCACATAGGCACGTTCCCAGCCTATCGGCACATTCTCTCAGCTAGCTTATTCCAAAAGAAAAACACAGAATGTTATCAGGCATATCAAGAAAAAAAAAAGCAAACACTTACTACATCGACTCGATCGTGAATAGCGATTATGCAGTACAAGGCACATGTGTTATACAATGTCATGTGCAACAGTAGATACAAAAACACCTTCCTGCAATGTATCTGCCACAGCCATACAGTTCCCATTTACAGAAATCGCAAAGCAAACTCTTTCACTCACTTACGGGTGCATGCACATTCGTTGTTCTGTATCAAGAGATATCCCGTAGACAGAGTGCTCAGAGGGTTGTTTCAACTGACGACACTTTGAAGTCTAACTAAATAACTCGTACGTGTGCAATGAATGACCTTTTTTAATTAACATTACTGCACATGAGAATTCACTGCTTAGGTTACTACAGAAGCATGGGCACTGATGCTGAGAGTCACACGCACAAGGTAGCGCTTAGATGCTGAACAAAGTAAAGTAGTCAGTACTGTGATGAGCGAAAAATATTTTTTTGGGGGAAAGAGAAAGTGTACCTACCTCTTTTTGACTGCAAGTCTTAGGCCAGAACTTTAGTAATCCCTTCATGACCTGCATGGGAACAGAAGGGAGCGGGCCCTTTTTATAGGGAGTAGGTGTCAATCAAAGTTCACTAGCAGAGACATGTTATAGAAGAAAAATCACACGGAGCGGTTAACGCACTTAGCCTTGAAGGGAGCGTAAGCAAGCGACAACACAAGCACGACAAATCCCGAAAGCTGAAAGAGAGAGAATAGGCATTGAGAGTGAGGAGCAGAAAGCAAAAGGTCACACTTCGCAAGGGCACATGTTTATATACTAATTCAAGAGACCCTTAAAACAAGAGATGAAGGGGCGGGCACAAACGAAAATAGCATTATCGTATACAGTGAAACCTCGTTCATACGTACCTGCCAGGAACGCGATGTAACTACGTACTGAATGTACAATAGGCTCATTAAAGCAAACCTGAAGAGACCATGAAAAAATGTTCCATTTAACGGAAGTTCGGCTTACTGGGAGATAAATAAGGTTGCAAAATACCAGTAAGAAACCAATCTGTTGGAGGCAGTTTTGGTTAAGCAGCAGTTCAGCAGATTTTCGTTTGAGTCTACTATAGCACGACAACCACAGAATGCTGATTCGGATCTCCTGAAGTGAGCCATCAGCGCCAACAAAGGAATAAAGACAGTGTCACACCAAACTTTGCCTGAAGTACCCACCACAAAACCATTTCTTTCTTTTCGTCAGTGTAGAAACGATTCTGGCATTCTTCCATGACTGCTCAATAGTATGTGGTGGCAAGTGCACAGAGCATTTAGAAACTACTGCAAGGTCCAGGACAGACAGCCGATGCAGCTACTAACATAGCGACAGAACAGACATAACCGGCTGCTGCCTGCGATACATGTACAGCGACGTGCTACGAAGCAAAAACTGACACTTTATTTTTTCTTGAATACGTTCAGTACGATTGCAGGGAGCCGACTGCCAACTGGCTAGTTGCGTGCAGTGCTTCACCTTGTAGCCACACCCCTTGACTGCCAAGCGGCTTGCTGTAGAATACACCTGCTTCGCTTCAGACTGCACACAAATGCGGCGAGTAGCAGCATCTGTGTGCACAGCAAAAACAAGCTTTCCGAGAGTTATGAACATTCCGCAATGCTCTAGCAGTTCTGGCAGCAGTTTGGGCTGTCGCCTAATAAAAGCATGCAGCATAGTTACAACAGCATTACGCTTGCTGTAACGTAACGTGCATTTAGCGTGACAGCGACAATACAGCGAGGTTTCCTGGGGCCCACAAGACGCAGCGCTCAATTCTGCGAGAGTTACTTTTGTTTCTGCAACACAGTGCTCGCGTAAACGCAGTCCCACACAACCAGGTGGCAGTGATTGGTGGCCCAGCACATTCATGTAGTCGCCTATTTAAAGCATGCAGTAGGCTTAAAGTGATGCTATGCCACATGCGGGCCCGAGAAGATAGCTGAAGATACTAAGATAAGGCTTTTCCTCAGTGATGAGTCATTTGACACGTTTGTCCGTAGTGAACACCTTGCCTTTTGTTTCGCGATAACTCACAAAGGTATCGCCGCAGTCACACGGCACCAATTTGAGCACTATTCAAAATGACTTGAAAACCATTTGGGGCACCTTGTGGTGCCATCCAGGGCTTAGCGGCATCACGGTACAAGAATGTCTCGATAGTATCTCGGATACTTTTCAGTATCTGTACGTCTACATCGAGATACATTTAAAAATGTACTTGTATCTCAGTATTGAAATACACTTACGATGTATCGATTGTATCACAATACTGTGCAGGACACGGGTATGCTTTCTCTACAATGACTCGTATTCATTAGTGAATTGGGCGATATGCTTCACTAACAAGTTTCAATGCACTGCAATATTAATGACCATATAGTGCTGCACTTTCATTAATGTATTTGCAAAGTATCAGCAGCCGCAAATTAAAGTACTCTAGTAACTGTATTCCGAGATACTTTTTCTTCATTTTGCCTAATGTATCTACAAAGTATCCCGTTACGTAAAAGACAAATTATCTCAGTATCTGTATTTCAGACTTTCAGTGTATGCCTTTTAATATCTGTAATTCCAAATTAGTTTTTGGTGTATCTCTGTCCAGCCCTGGTATCGTAAGTTCATCTCTGCCCAGTCCTCGCACCCTAAGTTCAGCGGCACAGTAAACTTTTATGGCACGAAACAAAAAGTTACTGCGGTAAACAGCAGGTTGTAAGCACTAACCAGACAGCATACTAAGAGCCACTACGACCAAACCAGTCAGCGAATGCCTTCGTCTCTATTAGACTCCACCGGGCATTCTTCACAACTGCGCTTAAACCATCAGAAGATTAAGCAGGTATGTATTAATAAGGTTTGACTGTATTTATATTTACCATTTCTCAAAGCCACAGGAATGTAACAACCACCTCTGAGAAATCGCAAATATAATTTCTAGACATCAGCCGTAACAGTGCTTATAATTATATGGCATGTGCAAAAGTGCGAGAACAAACTGTGCTATTTGCCATGACAGCTAGCTACCCTTCTCAATGTTTTACCGGTATCGGGACCGATCATGTGTACGCTTGATACAAGCCAGGTGTTGTCGAATGGCCCCTTTTAATCGCAATCTGGCTCCCAGATAGAGATTTTGTTGTCGTCTGAGCCAAACTCGACCCAAATTTGTCTCCACTGTGTAGCAGACACCACTGTTGATCGCACTCAAGAAACCCGATACAGATAGGCTCCGGCTGCAGTAAAAAATGCCCGTCTGACATGGCTAATTATACACTTTTGCACGACACCAGTTCACCAAGGCAAAATTGATTTAAAAAGTGTTCCCCACACGTTAGTTCAAGGCCAGAAAAGCTTAGAGCCACTGTTCTCAGGTCTTATCTAGCAATTCAGTTGGGGATATTTGTCAGGAGATATACGGTCATGTCCGTGTGATTAGGAGAACTACTCAAAGTTCAGGAGTCTCTCGCTCAGATCAAGAATGCGGCAGGCGTGCACGCAAATCTTTGTTTCCTCGTGCAACATAGCAGAATGAAAAAGAGCAGACTGAGAATAAGGACATAGGCAAAAGCGACAGCGACACTGCAAAACTACAGCGTCCGCTGCGAATAATTTTAATCATTTGGATTCTTCAAACATATGTAAGCTACGGTTAGTTGAACAATAACCTTGACATGAAGTTAACCCTTTAACACATGAACTCTCATTTCTTCTACTGGGAAACAAAATCGGGCAAATGTTTCCCTAGGCCTCATAGCCTCACTCTCATAAAGAATCTTATGACCCAACTTTTGTGATCCTATGTTATTGTGCGATGAATATCTTCAAACACTGCTTCAATTCCAGAAAACATCAAAACAACATTGATGAAGACCAGCATAAGAGCTGCAAATACTGCCTCAAGAAAATTGTGTTTTTTTTAGCGGCCCTAGTACTCAAGAGCCTCATTATTGGTTAGAAAAAGGAGCAGCAAGAATTACTTCGTTACGTCTGTCACATCATTACACCCATACCCGCCCAACATGAAATCACTGCAACATATGCCTAACATTAAAAGCAAATGGCAACATGGTCTGCCGTACCACTGCACAGCCACAACATGTGCGATGGAATTTAATGAGCACCAGTGTATAAGTCCAGCCGTAAGAATGGCCTTTGAGATCACAACAGTGCAATCGAGGAATGTCGCAGCTAGGCGTATCCACAACCAGCCTTTTTTACGCCACAAATCAGTGCGTTAAGCTACAACCATGACACAAACGAGTCGGGCACTTTAGTGTCATTGAACAATCTACACTCAAACCTCGATATAACAAACCCTGGATATAATGAAATACTGGTTATAATAAGTAAATAAAAGTAGTCTGGCAATAGATATAGTGTTGGGTACGAAATTTTATAATGAGCCTTCGGATATAACGAACTTAATTTTGTGTAATACGCAACTAAGTTATAATGAGGTTTCAGTGTACAGAGTTTGGCAAAAGCACCAGCGGTGAGCATTGTAATTGGACTACTCGAGTCCTTTCAGCAGTATTTTGAAGATTTTTAAACAGCAATAATAAAAACCAAGTTAGAAAACTTTGTGGCCTGCATCAATAATATCTTACGATCCAAAAATAAATGCGGAAATCTCGTACTCACTTGTTCTGTAAGCGTAGCGTCTTTTTCAAGGAACTGAACCACACAGTACGCCAGCTGCAAGTTGAAAAAAAAAAAAAAGACATCTGTCAATGTGCCATATTCATTTGCCCTAAAATGCCGAGCAATTTGTAAAATGCTGTAAAATGCAGAGCATTTTCGTTACAAACGTGTTCAACTGTACTCGCTTCTTCTACACTTTCATAACAGGCCTCTCAACTTTCCCGAATCGAAGGCTATAAAAATCTTTTCCTATGATATCGCAATATCCAACTCACCAAATGGGGATGGTAATATACTCCCTTTTTCTATGGTACCAAAACATGCCTCCAGAACTCTCCAAATGTGGGTGAAAAATAGTAAAACTTCAACTATACGTGCCCTGGTTTTGCGACAACCTGCATTTTATGACGAATCAGTTTGATCTCCACAAAATCACCATACAAATCATGTATAAAATACATCAGTTACCGTAATTACTCGAATCTAATGAGCACCTTTTTTCCGGTTAAACGAGTTCATAAATCGCTTGCGCGTTAGAATCGAGTACGAAGCAAAAAAAAATGAATACGGTCATTCTATTGCCATCGACACGTCAAAAATGGCCGCCCCCTATGTGCGTCGGCATGGCCCACGCCTTCTCTAAGAAGATGCCTGCCGCATGAGAAAAAAAAAAAACAGTTGCCACGCCCTTTCTCTCCTTCATTTTGAAAATGTTCACGGTCGCTAGCGTCATCTATGGCGGACGCTGCAACAACGCAACACTTTGCATAGCCTCCAAAACAGTGGTGCACAGTTGCAGGCCTCGAACAACTCTCGACTTACGCGCCCCTATGGGCCGCAGATGAGAAACGCTTGGGCTAGTATCGCCCGTCGCCGTGATGATAGTGTCGGTCGCGAGCGCCACCGCGCGGAGCTTGTTTAAAACTGAAGGAAGGCCAACTCTGCTGGAAGCGCGAGGCATTCCTCGGGCATCTTTCTAGAGGAGGCGTTGGCATGGCGCGTCAGCCATTTCTGCCAATGTGTTTACCATGTGCGGCACTTCGTACATGTGCTGAGGAGTTCGTCGTATTGTAGTGCATTTACATCGACGGCATGGAAGGGCCGACTCCGAAGACTCGACGAGTGCACCACGATGCTGCTTTCAAAAGAAAAGTAATCGCGTGTGCAGAAACGGATGGAAATCGGGCCGCATCGCGGTCGTTCGGAGTTCCTGAAACGTGCGTGCGGGACTGGCGGAAACAGAAGCAGAAGATTGTCGACTGCAAAGCTTCACGTAAAGGCTTCAGTGGACCGCAGCAGGGTCGGTTTCCGAAAATTGGAGAGCTGCTCGCCGAGTATGTGCTTTAACAGCGAGCGGCACAGCGGCCCGTGACGACAGAACTGCTTCAAGTGCGGGCTATGCAGTTAGCCTTGAAAAAAGGGCGAACGCGGAGCCAGTTCAAAGCGAGCAGGTGCTGGCTAAGTAACTTTATGAAAAGGAAAGGATTTCCCCTCCGAAGGCGAACGGGCATATGCCAAAAGTTGCCGGAGGAGTACGAAGAAAAGCTTCTCAGTTTTCAGAGGTTCGTCCTCAACTTGCGGCACAACAATGGCTACCTGCTTGGGCAAATCGGGAATGCCGATCAGACGCCTCTGTACTTCGACATGCCTGGCACCACAACCGTCGAGAAGAAGGGGGCGAAACAAGTTTGCGCGCTGACATCGGGCCACGAAAAAACTAGGGTGACGGCATTGCTCTGTTGCACGTCAGATGGTAACAAGCTTCCCCCGTACCTGATATTTAAGCGGAAAACTCTACCGAAAGGAGTCGTTTTCCAGAGTGGTGTGATCGTGCGAGTCAACGAGAAAGGTTGGATGACGACGGACCTGGTCGCCGATTGGATCCATCACGTCTAGCGGAAGCGGCCTGGCGCCAGTTTGGGCCTGCGAGCGATGCTCGTGCTCGACGCGTTCAGGTGCCATCTCGACGAGCGGATCAAGAACAAGCTCGCTGCGTGCAATACAGACCTTGTAGTCATCCCTGGCGGCATGACGTCCCAACTTCAACCGCTGGATGTCTGCCTGAACAAGCCGTTGAAGGACAAGATGCGGGCCCTTTACACCGACTGGCTGATCAATGAACGACATGATTTCACGCCAGGCAACAGGATGAAGCGCGCCTCTCTGCAAGACTTCGCTGCGTGGGTGAAGGACGCGTGGTGTGCGATACCATCAGCCATGGTGATCAAGACATTCAAGAAATGTGGCATCTCGAATGCCATGGACGGTACCGAGGATAAGATGCTTTGGGCTGTTGACAGTGATAAGGAGTTCTCTGACAGCGATGAGGACTGACCTATTACGCAACTCGTAACGCCGCCGTAGTGGTCTCAATTTTAGCTACAGGGCTGGCTGTTTGACTGTGTTTTATCTTTTGAAACTTCAGTGCATTAAAACCCAAATACTTGTTCTCTATGTGCAAAAGTTGACTCCGACGGACTTTTTTTTCCCTCCCGTCGCGGAAAATGGGTGCGCGTTACAATTGATGTCCTACTTTTTTTTTTTTCGTCGCGGAAATCGGGTGCACGTTACAATCGAGGGCGCGGTAGAATCGAGTAAATACGGTATACGACGCAGTTTTCCACCAACCCCGCATCTTAAGACTTACCGATTCCATCCGGAAAAAAAAAAGACAGCCTTTACTCGAATCAATCGTCGACCAAATATTTACAAGTGCGAAATATGAATTTGTGTTCCCCTAGGTTGACAACTGTAAAAGTAGAGACAGGATGTCTTCTTAGAGGGAAAACTTATTCTCCAGGAAATTCATGCACTTCTACCTATGCCTCGATCATGTGTGTACGTATCCGGGTGGTTACCTAGTCAAGCTCTATATACAGGGATTAGCTTCAGCCAGCCAAAAGCCTATATTTTCTCGTTCTCGGTCCATGGAAGCCTTTCCTGGTCAACACATAGCTGATCTGCCTTTGTCACACTGACAGGCTTGTGCACGCATAAGGGCAGCGCAACAATACTGTTGTCACCATACAAAATTACTATCACTTGACATTGATAATAAGAGCGGGACAGCACTATTCGAACTTCACAAGGGAACAAGTTACATCCAGTACATCTCAGTCGCGCTAAAAGGCATTCAATGCAAACTTGTGGTCCGTCACCATTATGTGATAGCGATGACACTGTGCCTGACTCTTCTGATGGGAGGCTGTTGGCAATGCAGTTTCGTTTTCATGAGCGGGTAAATTTCAGACTATTTATTGGTAGAAATATGCGCGTTAGCTTTGATTTTTTAAAAGTTGAGAATAAAGATTCGCTCGCACCTTCTTCAACTAAATAATGCTGCCATCAGCTGCCACCAGCTGCCACCAGCAGGAATAATGTTATCTACCTTTTTTGCAGAGACACAAGGTCATGCCGTGGGCTTGTTCAGGCAGTCTGCACCCATACTTTTTTTGGGGGGGAGGGGGGGGGCAAGGCTGAGTGTCATCCTATAATATAGGTTTTTTGATTATATGACGGTTTTTCGTGGTCTCCTGAAAGTCATGTGATTAGCGTGCCTTCCACTGTATTCCCTTTCTTTAATATCACAACTTGGCCCCAGAACTCCCCCAGCAAGGGAGTAAACCATCGAAAGTACACACACCTGTGCATGGTATAGCCCGAGGCACTTGGGCTTGTGGAGAGGAATGAGCACCTTGACCAGGAACTGCTTGTGCTCAGCCTTGAGGGGCAGCGCAAAGCCGTTGATGATCGAGCCCAGGATCTCCAGCAGCTCGCCCACCCCGTTGAAGTGCTCCGTCTCGTAGATAAACCGCAGGAATATGTTGTTGATCTGCTTACGAATGAACGCCCGCAGCCCGAGGAACTTGCCGTAAATCCGGTGCAGCACAGTCTTCAAAAAGTCCCGCTCTCGTGGGTCCTCGCTGTCAAAGAGCTCCAGAAGCTGCGCATGCGTCAAAGGCCACTGCTGCGTCAAGCAAACTCTAGCACAGTAAAAAAACAACGTAACAACTACCTTCTAGCGCTAAAATACAGGCTTTTTGGCACGTCATCTTGGATCACTACCCTTAATTTCATACATCAGGCACATTGCTATGGAAACTACACAGTAAGGTCCGTCAGCAAAATGTGCAATAAGCGTGTCTCACATTTAGACTTTGTCACCGCAAATTTATCCTCCGTGAGCAGCTCCAGCTACACACTACTGGAACTAACCATGAACGCTACAATATGAAAGCAAAGAGGCTAATAAACCTAGAACAACTCACTGAAAACCATATAAATAATGGGGTTTGTTTGTCCTGCCATGGTGGTCTAGTGGCTAAGGTACTCCGCTGCTGACCCGCAGGTTGTGGGATCGAATCCCGGATGTGGCGGCTACATTTCCGATGGAGGCAGAAATGTTGTAGGCCCGTGTACTCAGATTTGGGTGCACGTTAAAAACAGCCAGGTGGTCGAAATTTCTGGAGCCTTTATCTACGGCATCTCTCATAATCATATGGTGGTTTTGGGATGTTAAACCACACAAATCAATGTGGTTTGTTTATTTCTAAGGCCCAAAGCATCTTCATTTCTTCCTCAGTACAAAACAAAAAAAGGAAGAAATTCCATTACATGAAACAAAATGACAACTATTTTTTGGTTAGAACCCATCTACAACAAGAAGTCTCACTAGTTACTATATCGACTTTTATCGACTTTTTTTTTACCATAACTTTTATCTGCAAACCCAATATGACACATAGTACAGAGTCAGCAGCACCCACCTGTAAAACGAACTTCTGGTCTATGACTCTCTTTCCGTGTGCTGGCTGGAAGTCTGGTGACTCCAAAAACCGCAAGAAAAACTCGTACACAAGCTGCAAGAGCGGAGAAAAACAAACAACACGACAAACTTGTGAGAAAGCTTGGGCGAGTGCAACAGCATATAGCATTCGCAAAAGGCACGACACAGCTCCATCAGGGTCGCCACCTTTTCTCAAACAAAAAAAAAAAAAACGGCCCTTCGACGTGAGGTGGGGGGGGGGGATGAGTTACCCGGAGATTAAATTAGTGTCAATAGATGCTGTGTCATGTCTTTGGCATGAAGTGCCATTTAATGTAACACCTACATTGCTTTCGTTGGTACAAACAAGAAAAATTGTACGCTGAGCTAACATTAGTCTATTTGCTGGAATAAAAATACCTATAACTAGAATAATGATTCGATTACTGTTCTGAAAAAAAAAAAAAAAAACTCTGCCATGACCGCAAGTGTGCACCAGCAACCAGCACGCCGTCTAAAAAGACCGCTGAAGCAGTCTAAAATTGGACAGGTGGCAATGCTAGTTCCAACCACACTACTGTGCACTGCACCACTTAATTCAGCCACTAGTTCGTGAGGCTGTAAACAGCCTATGACAGGTTTTGCAGTGCTTCAACAAGAGCATCACAGGAGAAAGTAGATCGGGCTTAAATTGTAGGAGAGCACCAAAGGTACAGTGTGACAGCGCTCACACGGGAATATGATATCTTTTGGACAAGTATAATCACTAAAAACAAGCTCCAAAAGACAGCGGCATTTCACAGAAAGCCGGCTTTAGACTTACTTAAATGTTGCCTTACTTAAATGTGCATCGACAATGCTTGAAGGTTATATCACTTGTCTGATTCAAAGCACAGCAAGAGTCAAAAATACTGCCAACTTCAAAATGTGCAATCTTAGGACATTCAATGTATCTTTAAGAGAATAAGGTGAATTAGACGCGCCTCACACGGCTTTCACCCGTATCTTCTTGGTAGTACCTAAAGGTATGCCGTGACCTTTTCAATTACTGTTCATCAAGACGTGCAAATTCTTTATTTGAGAGCCCTTATTTTAACAGAGTGTGAAATTCCCTCTTACCTGCAGATGCGGCCAAGAAGCCTCTAACGTTGGGTCGTCCTCTTCAGGGTCAAAATCTGGGTTTTCACTGGGAGGTAGTGTCCGAAAGAGGTTCGCAGATATCTGTGGAGAGCAGAGAAGCGAAGCGAAGCTGAGCAGTGCTCCACACAGACATGTACAAGCCCACTACAATGCAAAAGTGCAACTGTCCTTTCAACCTGTCAGGATTCAAGCACAGCTATGAGGAGAGGTTTAATAGAGCAGCAAACTTGGATCAAACTGCGGCATCACTTCAAACTACATAACTTTAGCCCTGTTCAGTGGAAACTCATATGTGCTATTCTGCACTTTCTGCCTTTCCCGGCCAATGCCGCATTAAATTTTCATATGTGATTACGTGCATCTTCATGCAGTTAATAGGTATGTGTATTTCCATGCAGCTATCTGACCACATTTCCACCTGAAATTGAATGCAGAAGTGGGCTATTACTGCTACTTCTAAACTTGTAGCTCTATATACGAAATTACCATTTTTAATCAGTTTCCCGTTCACTGTGCGCGTGCCGAGACGTTTTTAAGAGAGTCCTCAAAACAACTTGCCCAATTTCCTTTACCATTACTACTTTAAATATGCCCATTTTAAATGAAATTCATCACAAAGGCCCATTTAAGTGAGGAAACTGAAACTAATGACACACTATTCCAAAGTTTCTAAATAACAGTATATTGACTGTGGCTCACATAGAGTTGTGCGATGCTGCTCTGCATAATTTCTGATTCGGGGCATCATCATTCATGCTTTTCTGGAGCTTTCTTTAGATAACACAATTTCTGGATATAACTATTGATTCCCATGATGTTTGTAGCAATGACATATCAGTTCAAAATTGCCTTGATGCCAGAGCAGAAGTACGAACTTGTTTAGAATGTACCGATGTTGGCTAGTGACGAAAGCTCATGGTAACGCCAGAGTCCTTCAATACCTTTACTGGTCATGACGCTACAGCTTAACTCTATGAGAGACCTTTGTGCGCTGCAAGCAGAGGCCGCGGGGCAGCGTTGCATCCTCGCAGGGAGCATCGGGCAGACAGCGGACGATTACTATGGTGGCATGTTCCCACATGCCTTTTATCGTATATTTGCTGCTGTGTGTGTGTTGTGCATGTGGTGCCTGAAGGCCCAAAATGATGAGGCGTACACGCTGCATGCCTGGATGCCGATACGGTTACGAGGGCAATGACGGAAAAAACATGGTTGATCGGTATAACACAAAAGTAAAACGTCTCCTCACTAATGATTGAACATGCCCTAATGGTCGTAGACACCTGCAGTAGCTGTAGTAGTTAACTGTGAAAGCTGTGTCACACCCAGAAGAGAGTGACTGATTGGACGCCAAACTTGGACTAAGGTCACCTGTTCACGGCATGTTAGCGTTATTGAACACAGCATAAAGGTCTACTTCTCTCCTGTTCCTCGTCCTTTTTTTGCGCTCGACCTTTATGCTTGGACATGCACTAACTCGCCCAGCAACGCATTTTATTGAACGCCACTGCCCAATTAGAAGAGAACACAATGCATATTGTGTCTCCCCTCTTGCTGGCCACGACTTTTTTTCGTGGCGAGCATAAGCGCCAAACGCGGAGTTACATCCAGGCAAGGCAAGTGCGTTGCTCTATGCATTGCAGAACTATTTTTGGTATGGATAGGTGCTATGAGCCACGTCGATGCTTTGGGTAGGGGTCGCCATCTGGCAGTGTGTTAAAGCGACAAAATTACACTCCTATTGTGAGGTACCGAATAGGACGGACGCATAGAAATGACGCGTTCAAGAAACTGATCGTGGATTCCAAGTCATAATAAATTATTACACCCTACGAAGAGTAATGCGAGAGGGCATCGGTAAATATAAAAGGTATTTTCTAAAACGTACAAAGTATGTGCTTTCTGAATACACAGCTCACTTGCGCTATGTGTGTGCGTGCCGGCTGTTTCCCTGCAAGTGAATCGAGAAGCAATTCCTCTTAAGTGACGGTCGACTGCCTAATAATCCTAATCCGATTCCTTGGATGCCAGCTTGTCATACCAAGAGTCACATTCGAGTTATGACTCAGATTCTGATGAATGAGCGACATTTCATGAGCATCTGTGTCAAGACAATACTGGCTGGATCAAAGGTCACTTTTCTCCCCCTGTGTTTCCATGTGACACCGTTTTGTACACTTATTTTTATATCTCTGTGAACTATATTATTGTAGCGAGTAATTTTTCAAGAGTTATATACGTTCTTTGGAAGTTATCTAGCAATTACTCATGAATAAAGCATTTGATTGTACAAAAAAAAAACAACTTTCTGTTACACTATGGGTAACCTAAAAAAAATTTGGATTTTTTTAATGCACTCATCTAAAGAACTTGAATAAACAGCAAAAAAAAAAAAAACATACCCTGCAGAGCCGCACTGGAAAAAAAAAAGGTCACCCCTCAAAAGATTGAGGTCAAGCAATTAAGAAGATAGGTCTAAATTTTAAGGGCTCGTTTTTTTATGCTAGACACGATATCGATGAGAACTAACGAACAATGATGCAAAGTATAGGGGATGTTACTAGAAATACTGTTAAACCCCTTTATAAGAGACATGCTCCGAGCAGCAATTCGTGTCTTTTATATGAGATGTCTCTTACGAGCAGGGTACCTCATATGCATTTTCTTAAGAGGAGATGCGAGTCGAAAACCCGAGTTTTTAGCAAGCTTTCTTGTATTTCTGATTTTTACTGAATTGTAATCCTCAACCCTTCTTCTATCATCTGTGAAACTTTCAAATTGAAAGTCGCACAGAAAAATGCAAAATAATGTGTATAAAGGCGTCGCGGTGGCTCTGAATTTCGCGAATTTGCACCAATATTAGCCACCTTTGAATGCGTGCTGCACCCCGTTGCAGCGCCGCCCGGCGTAGCGACCAGTTGGGAAAGTTGCGTTCGACCTCCTTTTAGCTACGACAACCGTTTCGTACATGAGCAAGAAAATATAAAAACAAAGCTTTTTTACCACGGGGATTGAGCTGATTGAAACGCGCGGCACTTTCAGCCACATCACCATTGGCTACCGAGTCAGTGTCAGCAGTACGGTGACGGCCATCGGCATTAGGTCCGTCTGCTTATCTGCACGTCTACGCATATAAAATGTGAAGGCGGTGGTGACTGCACACGCTGTTGGCATAAGGCATGAGCAACTGTCGAGATTTTGCGACTGAAAGATGAGAACCTCCTTGCTCGACGCATTCAAGGGAAAACCCAAAATGTGTCGGAATCCCTGAACAGCAAGACATGTCTACTTTGCCCCAAGACCGCTTTCTACTTTGCCCCAAGACCAAGTTTTTCTCTTGAACAGTTGTCAAGACTGCCGAAGCTATCGCAATCCTGTGGTTTATTAAGGGTCATGCTAGTTTCGAGCACATCCTGGAAGAGCTGAACATACTCCTCCTATCTAGGGATCTAGCTGCTTTCAGCGATTCCTGGGATGTGAAGTGCATCAAGAGAATGTCCAGAGGTTTGACAGCACAAGCCAGGGCCCACCGTCGTAGTGCCGTGAAAAGGGCACAGCTCGAAGAGTGTGCTCGCAAGGACAGTGAAGGCAAAACCTTTGCTACAGGACAGTTCTAATAACTTGCAGTACCTGTCAAAGTTCCCTTGAACATTATGGCCAAAGATTATGCATATCTGACAACTCTATGGTAAAAAAAATGTTTCAAACTTTCAAATGCATTTTTCTTCTTTTGCAGTTTTGTGTGATCTGTGGTGCTTATGCAGCCTAGTTAGTATACTTAGTATAATAAAGAATAGAGACAGTCAGAACTGTTATTTCAGACGAGGTAGGAGCGTAGGCCTAGCCAGCGAAAGCAGCGACAATGTCCGGGGCGAGCGTCTCGTGCTTAGCACTGACGTTGTGTTTTTCGAGCTATGCATGACCCACTAATTCTTCATTACATATTTCCCTCTTGCTGAAGACGGAGCCAAGTAGGTGTTCTAAGGTGTCGTGAGGACAAGTGGTTCGTGATACGGTTTGAGATGATCCACGTGTACGATTTCGCGGCCTCGGCGACGCAGGCCCGGAGTGGGCGTGAGGGGTTCGATGAGGTAGTTGACAGCGGAAGTTCACTGTATGACGCGATAAGGCCCGTGGTACCAGCTGACGAACTTTGTGCAGGTACCAGGAGCAGCAGTGGGAGGCACCCACAGCCAAACAAGAGAGTTGGGTGAAAACTGGTAGTGGGACCGTCCATCGTCGTGACGAAATTTCTGTAGCCCTTGCTCTTGTGTTGTAAGGATGCGAGCTAGTTGCCGACATTCTTCCGCATACCGAGCGGCTTCGGAAACTGGTGTGCCTTCGGATGAGTCGGGTCGGTAGGGGAGAATGGTGTCGATTGGAGATGATGGCTCTCGACCATAGAGTAAAAAGAAGGGAGAAAAGCCGGTCGTAGCTTGAGGCACCGTATTGTAAGTGTACGTTACGTAGGGAAGGATGAGATCCCAGTCGGTGTGGTCGGAGGCGACATACATAGAAAGCATGTCGCCAAGAGTGCAGTTGAAACGTTCGGTCAAGCCGTTTGTTTGCGGACGATATGCGGTAGTCTAGCGGTGAGCCACATAACCTTCAGCAAGAAGTTCTTGAATTACATCCGCGAGAAAGACGCGGCCTCGGTTGCTCAAAAGTTCATGCGGAGCGCCGTGACGAAGAACGAAACGTTGGAGCAGGAAAGACGCAACGTCACGTGCTGTCGCGGCTAGTAGAGCGGCCATTGCTGCATATCTCGTGAGATGGTCGATCGCTACAATAATCCAGCGATTCCCAGCTGATGTATATGGCAGAGGACCATAAAGGTATATTCCAACCCGGTCGAATGGTCGCACTGGGCACGGTAACGGCTGCATTGGTGCAGTAGGACGGCTAGGATCGTGCTTGCGGCGTTGGCACTCTGTGCAAGATCGAATGTACTTTTGAACGAATGTGTACATGCCGCGCCAATAAAACCGAAAACGTAGCCTGGCGTAGGTTTTAAACAAACCGGCGTGTGCACACTGCGGATCAGCCTAAAAAGCAGCACATATGCTGGCACGGAGATGTCTGGGTATGACAAGTAGCCATTTGCGGCCGTCAGGGTGGTAGTTGCGGTGATAAAGTATTCCATCACGGATGGCGAAGTGGGAAGCTTGTCGGTGTAACGTTCGAGATGGGGGGTGGGAGAGTGTTTCAGATAGGTAATCCATCAAAGACGCAATCCACGAATCTTTGCGCTGCTCCGCTGCCATGTCAATGGGTCCTGATAGTGGAAGTAAGTTGTCTTGGATGGAGACACTCGCAATATCAGTAGAAACGGGCGAACGCGAAGGAGCGTCGGCATCGGCATGCTTTTGGCCTGAGCGATAAATGACACGGATGTCGTACTCTTGGAGCCGTAAAGCCTATCGTGCCAAGCGTCCGGAGGGATCCTTGAGGGAGGATAACCAGCAGAGCGCATGGTGATCGGTAACGACGTTGAAAAGACGGCCGTACAGATAAGGCCGAAATTTCATAATGGCCCAGATGATCGCTAGGCATTCTTTCTCAGTTACCGAATAATTTTCTTCTGTTCTTGTAAGAGTGCGGCTCGCGTACGCAACAACGTATTCTTGGTAACCAGGCTTTCGTTGGGCGAGTACAGCACCAAGACCGACACCGCTAGCATCCGTGTGGATTTCCGTGGGAGCGCTTGAATCAAAATGTCGCAGTATGGGTGGTGATGTAAGCAGTTCACGGAGCTTCGCAAAGGCACTGTCGCAGGCTGGAGATCACGCAGATAGATTAAGGTCTCCCTGAAGTAGGTCCGTCAGAGGTGCCATGATCAAGGCGAAATCCCGGCCGAAGCGGCGGAAGTATGAGCAAAGCCCAATGAAACTACGCAGCTCCTTGAGAGACGCGGGTCTCGGGAAATCGCTAACAGCACGTAGCTTAGCGGGGTCAGGGAGAACGCGATCCTTCGACACGACGTGTCTGAGAATGGTCAGCTTGCGTGCTCCAAAGTGACACTTCTTCAAGTTTAGTTGGAGGCCTGCTGCAGAAAGGCAGCGTATAACCTGTTCCAAGCGACGAAGGTGCGTGGGAAAATCGGGCGAGAACACCACCACATCATCTAAGTAGCACAAACACGTGTTCCATTTGAGGCCTCGTAGGATAGTGTCCATAATGCGCTCAAATGTTGCCGGCGCATTGCATAGGCCGAATGCCATCACGTTAAATTCGTATAAGCCATCTGGTGTAACAAAGGCAGTTTTTGGTCTATCATCCGGATTCATGGGCACTTGCCAATACCCAGAGCGTAGATCAAGGGAGGAAAAGAACTCTGCGCCTTGTAAAGAGTCGAGGGCGTCATCAATCCGAGGCAAAGGATAAACATCCTTTCGTGTTATTTTGTTAAGGCGACGATAATCTATGCAAAAGCGTATTGTGCCATCCTTCTTTTTAACTAAAACAACCGGCGACGCCCAAGGACTGTTTGATAGTTGATAGACGCCGCGCTTCAGCATGTCACCTACTTGTTTGTCGGTGACACAGCGTTCAGTCGGTGAAACACTGTACGGTCGCTGCCGTAGTGGTGGGTGATTACCTGTATCGATGTGGTGGCATACAGTAGATGTTCGACCTAAGGTAGCGCTGTTACTGTCAAAAGATGGCCGAAACTTGTCAAGAAGGTTCAAAAGCTCACACCTCTGTTGTGGGTTTAGGCCTTCGTCGATGACACCGTTGAAAATGCCGGCAGTTGAAGGGCCATTCCCGGAACTACAGGAGAGGGTGCTGACTTCCAATGATCCATCAGGAACGTCAAGTGTAGCGATGATTTCAAATGATTCGACTGAGCCGATACATTCGCCCCGAAGCAGCGTAATCGTGAATGGGAACAGATTCCCTACAGGCACATCGGTCCCACCACCTTGAAGAGTAACGAGAGCGGTTGGGAGCGGTGATAGGTGGCGATGAACGAAAGCAGCGGAAGGTGTGAAGAATGCGGTAGCGTCGACGACGGCGGAACACGACACAGGTGTGAAGGCAGTAGCGCGCGGAGGGATCTGGGTGTCGTCACTAATGACCAACTTCGCGTAAAAAGGGTGATCGTTCGCAGGTAGGGCATCACCAAGGGGACAAAAAACGACTTCGGCACGAGCGCAATCAATGACGGCTCGGTGATCGGAGAGAAAATACCAGCCTAAAATGATGTCGTGAGAACAGTGCGGGAATACTACGAACTGCACTGTGTAGGGCACTCCTTGAATTACAAGTCTGGCGATACACGCGCCCACAGGCTGCACAGGCTGTGCAGTGGCAGTACGAAGACGCGAACACAAGTAAGGAGTTGTAACTTTACGAATTGAACAGCAAACTTTTTCGGCAATTACAGAAATGGCGGCACCAGTATCAATAAGGGCAAGTGCAGGTACACCTTCAAGAACGGCATTAATCACATTCGGCGGCGAACGAAGAGGGCTTGTGCTTTGCGACGAGGACGCAGTTCTTGCCTCGGGAACTGCGTCATTTAGTTTTCCGCGTCGATTGTAGGGGGGCGTCGGCGCATCGGGGAGGGCGAGCGACGACGTGGAGAAAGAGATCGGCGATCAGAAGAAAGTCGGCGCCTTGGTTGAGGAGGGTGCAATTCGGGGTCTGGAGTGTAGGGAAACGTGTGGTCATACTCATACGAACGTGGGTTTTCACGTGAATGGAGTGGGCGGCGGCGGCACAGATGTGCGATGTGTCCGGGTAGACCACACGAAAAGCAGATTGGTCGGTTGTCGGCAGTGCGCCATGGATTAGGGACTCGGTGGACTGGAGGTCGTGGCGGCTGGGTGGCATAAACAGGAGCAGGCAGTGGAGGCGACGCTCGGAACGTTTGTGGTCGTGGTCATGCTGCTGCTTCGGCATACGTCAATGGTGCATTAACTGGTGGCACCAGCTGCGTAGGAAGGACCTCAGACACTTGGTCTTGTATAATAGTCCGTAGTATAGGGCTAAGCGGTGCACTGCGCTCCGGAAGGCCGGAGATGAGTGACAGTTGGTGGGAAACTTCTTCGCGCACAAAATCTTTGATCTGCGAGAGGAGGACGGGATCTTGCGAGGGAGTTAAGCCGGACATCGGTTCCTGATGTGGGACAGCCCGGCGGGTGACGAGACGTTGCCGGCGGAGCTCATCATAGCTTTGGCAGAGCTCTAGCTTGAGCGACAGTAGCCGGGCTTTTTGAAATGAGCATCTGGAATGCGTCCTCAACAATACGCTTAAAAATATGCTTGATGGGGTCCACCTTTGTCATGTTCGCATCGACGCATTTGCAATGACGTCAATGAAGTTAATGACGTCTTCTATGTAACTGGTGAAATTCTCACCAGGCAGTTGATATCTTGACTGAAGGCGCTGCTTTACACGATGTTTTCGGACAGCAGGGCAACCGAATACTTCGCTGAACTTTGTCTTGAATGCTGTCCAGGTTGGAAAGTTGGCTTCGTGGTTCCGCAGCCACAAGTGGGCAATGCCACTGAGGTAAATGCCGACGGTGGCCAGTCTCGTGGCTCCGTCCCATTTGTTTAAGACACTCACGAGTTCGTAGGTAGCCAGCCAGTCGTCGACGTCGTGGTCATCAGTGCCGCTGAATATGGGGGGGTCCCGCTGACGTACCGCGCCGGAGCACACGATGGCCTGGGGAGCCATAGGCGGAGGACTTGTGGCAGATGCAGTGGTCATAGCGGCAGGTCGAGTCCGGCTTCGTAACTCCAGGATTGTGAGGAGACCCAGCACCTCCACCAAATATAATAAAGAATTGAGACAGTCAGAACTGTTATTTCAGACGAGGTAGGAGCGTAGGCCTAGCCAGCGAAAGCAGCGACAATGTCCGGGGCGAGCGTCTCGTGCTTAGCACTGACGATATGTTTTTCGAGCTATGAGCTATGCATGACCCACTACTTCTTCATTTCATTAGAATTGTCAGAACTCACACAATTTTGTACATAGCATGATGAAGGCCTGTAGGTGCAAGCATATATTTTTATTTCCAAAGTTGCTAGCTATGTTTTCCAAAATATTACATAACATTGAAAGCCCTTGGCAACTAGAGCCATAGTAAATTTTTCTATTTTATTATTGTATTTTACCGTTTTACACATGAAACATGTATAGTTTTTTTGCACTTTACCGTTCCAAAGGATCAGAGTGAGCTATTTCTGCATGCTTTATCTCAAAGTTTTATAGGTAAGAATTATCACATAACAATGGTCCTAATTTCACAGTATCTGAGCTGCAGAAACAAAGCCAAACAAGCTACATGAAAATAAATAACATATTTGAAAAGAGTAGAAAAAACTCTTTTAGCATGCCGATTGGTGTTCAATTCAGGCTCTTATTAAAGAAAATCATTTCCCGAGTAGCATCTCCCCTTAATCCGCATTTTACTGTCGACACATTGTTGTCTCTTGTATCAGTGTCCCTCAGAAAGAAGTTCAACTATAGTTTTAATGCAAATATCGAGAAACAAAACATGACGAACAGATAACTCACTGCTGTAAGAAACCAAAGCTGCGACCTTCAAATAGCGTGTCCGATGCTCTACCACTGAGCAACGGCGACAGCCATTTGGCCATCCACTTTATAGGGTACATATGTGCATTTAAACGTGGCAGGGTCTGTCAGCACCACCATTACTGCGAATGTGGAACACTTTTAATGGAACACAGAAATATATGCATTATGACTGTTGTTGCAACAAAATATAAGCCACACCGAAATTCATTTGGGCCTAGTTCGCACATAATCCAGAGATTAAATCCCAAGTTTGATGGCATCCTGTCGAAATGCATAGTGCGAATGTCCAAATCAACGAAATGTTTACTCGAGGTTCCAGAAGCCTACCAACGCTCCCGTCAAAAAAGCTTCCCATTTCCATACGGGGAGCCCAAACATTGAGGAAGCATTTTGTTCTTTTTGGTCGGCACATCTTTTCGAATTCACGCTATGTTCCCGAGACTAAAAGTTCGAGCGCCAACAGACACAGCCCCCACTACGAAAAGAGGTAACGCACGCAAGTGCCAACTATCAATCACTCATTCACCGCACGTCAATGCATACACAGGCACGAGGCAACCTGCTCGCAGCTAGGGCGCAAGACAGCTCTGGTCAGAAAGCGATACATGGATGACAGCTAGTGTATCAGACATGCAAACACATGAAACCACATTCAGGTGAGCGATACCCCATCGTCCCAGTACTCACCCGAGCAGGATTTCAGGCGTTCGCATATCAGACACATGTATCTAATGCTTATTTCACTTTTCGAATATAGCTGCTGTGTGTGCATGGTACAGCAGGCTTGCTTGAGATTACATAGGTATTTTAGCGTGAAGTGATAAAGTAGTAGCATGTATTGTGTGGGATTCCTGCACCAAATCGAACACTTGACACTTCGTGGTTTACCAATATCAATCCGAAACGTGATGCGATCCGATTCATTTTGTTGTTGTTTTTCCGAATTATCGCTCAACGAACTCCTCAACCGGCCTTTTGCTAGCTAATAGCATCCACGCATGAAAACTACAAAAAAAATTCACAGAGAAATTCATTTCTTTCCTGAAGAACAATCATTGCCCTGTCCACACTAATTCCTCGCTGGTAGCATGGCAAATGAGGCATCGTCATGCACAATCCATAACACATTATGTCACAAGAACTAACCTCTTCAAATATTTCCTTTGTGCTATAACCAACTGAAACAGCTCAGCTGTAACTAATCTATGCCACATTTGCGCTATTGATGCAGTAAGTTGTTGAACATGCTGTCGCTTCTTTATTGCCTTCTGTATATTATGTCATTGCACTAATACATTATCTGCACCTGTGATGTTGTGCAGTGTCATTTTTCCTTGTTATTTTCAGCTTCCAATTGTTCATTTCGCAATATGCTTTACATTGTGTTATTGTTCTTTATTCATGTTCATCTCCCTTTTTCTCTTACATGTCTTATATTCTTATACCCTTACTGCTTAGAACCTTAGCGGGTCTGCAGAATGTCATAATTAAGTAAAATTTAAAAATTAGCTGCTGTTCGTGTGTATCATGTCTTTTCTTCACGAAGCACATTGTGTGTCTGAATAGTAACTTAGCCTCAGCATGGTAGGAATAAACGTTCCACACACACCATGTGTGCTTTACATGGTGTGTGTCATGGGTCAATGAAAGTGGCAACGGATAAAGGCATTGGTGTTTATACAGTGGCCAATAGCTGGGTAAGATATGTGCCGCTGTGCAGGCAGAGAATAATCAGGTAAAATATAAGAAGCAGACTGACGTTTATTTCGTAAAACACACGAACATATTACCCGATTGATGTATACAGGTGCGGTGTATACACGGTTCCTTTCAGCTGCCAGGGCTCCCGCCAACCGGTGGTTCACCTTCTAATCTTTCTTTACAGTGTTCAAAAAGTCTGTCAAAATTTGATCAATGAACAATTTAGTACCAGTACAGGAATGACGCAATGCATCTGATGATTGAGGTTGCATAGCGATGAACTTGCATAGCGATGAAGAAAAATCTACGCATGTCCATGAAGTGACGGCCGGTGATGGGACGAAGCAGTGCACATCGGATCGTAAATCCTGGCCTTGTACTCTGCTCTGGTTAACAGCCTTTTATTTTCTTCTTGATAACTTTTTGTTATCTCATATTCTGAGTGGTTAAACGTTGTGTTTTTCGACGCTGTGGCCTTTCATTTTGTTTGTTCGGGTTCCACCTTTTGATAAGCTTTTTGCTCACAGGTTCTTCAGTTTCTACATCGGCTGTAGATGTTGGGTGACAGTTTACGAATGCAGGGAGATCGTGCAGCCTTAAGGAGCTTCACCCCTAATAAAGTTATCTTCCACACAGAACACCATGCATGCCCGATTGATAAATTCGCATGGGCAAGCGCAGGTAAGTTTTTGTGCCTTCTTTCCTTACCTTCATGAGCATCTTCAGTTGGCAATCGGCATTTGTCGTGTCACGACTTTTTTGTGCCCGTGAGTGGTGGCCCTGCCTTCTGTAATGATCACTCACCAACCATTGGCTCTCTGTTGTTTTAACCCCAGTACTGAAATAATGTTCCCTAGACTTGACGCATTTGCGGATGGTTCTTTGTGGTTTTTAAGACTCTTTGCTGGCCTAGATGGTGCTTACTTAAAAGACATTGCTTAAAGTCACGAATCAGAACACACACAATGGGACAAACATGATGACAGGGCTGGCGGCACTATGCTCATTCTCATAGTATCTGTTGGAATCAACAAATTCCGAAAACACTCAAAAGGACATACACTCAAACTGAAACATAACCAACCCATATTTAACAAAATACGAGCTGTAAGGAAGTAAATGACTCTTGCTGTAGATGACACTCTTGCTGTAGATATAGCGTTAGGAATATATCTTTACAATAAATTTTCGGATATAACGAACTTATTTTCTTGTAAGCTGCAATTTCGTCGTAATGAGGTTTGAGTTAGCACATATCGAAAAAGACTTCGTTTGACTGCTGGATAGCCAAGCTTGTGATGAGAATGCACATGTATGTTGTCTACTTTTGGGTTGATGCCAAGAACAATTCAGCTGGAAGCGCCAGCCGTCCCGTCATCGTGTTCCTGCCCCTGTGTGTGTCCCCATTCGCGACAAAGTTATACAAGTTCTTCGTGGGATGGCTCTTACCATGCGTATGATCTCCGGGTAGACTGGCTCTGTGAGCACCCCACGGCCAGCAGTGACATAGTCGACCAACTCGTTCAGCGTGGCCCTCTTCACCTCCTTGCCCTTGATGTCGGCCACGGGGTCCATGAAGTCGAAGACGACGCTGCACTGCCGCAGCTTGCGAATCAGAAGCTCCTCCTGCTCCCCGGCACCTACATCTACACAGAGTCATTGATCGATTTCGTTAACTACTCTGCTAGATATAATTACCAAAAATATTTAGTACAAACACAATTAAGATGTTTAGATGCATGCTAGGTTGTTTTTCGCTGTCAAGAGTTTGCACAAGGACTTTTTTCAAGCTGCTGGACAGCAGCTTTTTGTTCTTGTCCTCATGCTCATTATCTTGCTATAATGAATGCCAAATAAATTGATTGACTGACTGATATCAGACTCTACAAAATGCCTTTCAGCTCAAAGCTACCAGTTGCACTAAATTGCCCTGGTGACATGCTTCGCATTGCGATTCAACAATAGCGGTTGGTGTTTCACATCCAAAAACCACAATACAATTGTAAGGAATGCTGCAGTGGAGGGTAAACGAAATTTCAACCACCTGGGGTTCTCTAACGTGGACCTAAATCAAAGTATGCGGACCTCTACAGTGTCGCCTACATCAAAATGCAGCTGCCGCGGCCGGGATTGAATCCTGCGACCTTTAGCCAGCAGTAAAGCCCAACCGCCAATCAACCACAGCGGGCGACATGCTTTGCATCCAACAGGTTCTTTAAGACTACTGCCCTTAAGCCAGGACACATCGAGGTGCCCTGTGCAAAGTGCCATTTACCACATAAGCATCAAAACTGAACATAAACAGTTTACAGGCTACGATTACCTCAATAAAAACAAGGCCTCATGTCTCATACTTGAGTGGTGCTTAATAACACTGATTTTCGTCCAAAGGTGCAAAAGGTCATTGACTGTCAGCGTATTGTCAGAGATAGACTCTAAAACTTTTTAGAGTGTATCAGAGACACACTCTAAAAAGGGTGCTTTTTTGTCCCTCAACAATCATCACCCAATTTGCTTGTGCTTCCTTTCTTGAAAACTCGGAGCTGGCTGCTTTTCTATCAAGAATGCTATGTCACACTGATAACGCGCACGTTGTTCCTTACCTGAATGTACCGGGTGCGTGGCGCTAGTGCATGGAAACCATAAACCTTTTGTCCCACAAGATAAACGTTTATTCTTGTGGGACAAAAAGATGCCAATTTTACTAGACCTTTTCTTGAAGTGTAACTTCCGAAGAAGTCAAATTGCTCTCAGACTGTACTTTAGAGTAAGAGCCGAAGGCACAAGCTGGAGACGAGTGTGAAGCAAGCAGAAAAAAAGAAGATTTCTTTTTGTGTACATTAAATGACAAACTTTTTAGCAAAATAAAAAATTCTGCCCAACTTTCAATTCCACTATGCATTCATGGTCCATGCAAGCAACATATATCTCCTTTTGTACCCAGTAAAAGCTAGAACAAAGGCTGAGTGAGCTTCGATCACTTTAGCTGCTCACATTACTGCAGAAAACATTTGGAGCCGCACATTTCAAAGAGATAAATGTGAGTCACGCAATTCCAAGGAATGTTATGCGTCATGTTTTTACGTCACAGAACATGACACACTATCAACGAAGGCATTACACAGAGCACAATTGCTCATGAATGCAGTGACATGACTCTGCAACCAAAGCGCATGGCTTGTGTCGAACACAATGGAAGCACAATGGAAGCACAATGGAATAGGATCAGTATATGACCTCAACTTCCCATCCCACAAGTCTGGGGGTTTTTAACTTTTCAGTCACACAGAAAATGTGTGTATCTGGACCAACCAGAAATTTGTAGTTTCCAGCAGTCCAATGTATGAACATAAACAAGTCAGTTGGAGCACTTTCGAGCATATTATTAAGGGACAATATTTATCGGCGAATTCTGAAAAACATTTAAAAGCACAAAAGATCATTACACAAAGCAAAAGGTTCTTAGAGAAGTTGGTTAATGAGATGGAAGAACTCTCTACAAAGCTTGACATTGCCAGCAGTCTTAACCTCTGGAGATGTGTTACATATTTTGCAATGCAATGTAACGATTTGATAAGTTAAAGTTGCCATTGAAAGCATTTCGTGTACCTCAAGCTGGTGAAAAAAGAATGCCACGAAATCTGTGCCCCCATTATGCGACAAACTGTTTTCAAAGCCCAAGGGGCATGCCTCGGCCATTGCCTGGCGAGCCGTGTCGCTGCATTTGTTAGGTGGTAGTCAAGTTCAGATCTGCAATGCCTTCGTTGTAATAATGGCATCACATTTAGCACTGTAACAGTGTGACTCAAAAACTTGTATAAAAATACATGATAAATATCTATACTTCTCAAACATGATGCTCTAAACATGTTTTTTTTTCTCATAAATATGAGCAGCTAGAAAAGTTTACAAAATGTTACCGACGGAAATGGAAGCCTTACAAATGCACAGTGGCTCGTAATATATGTCCTTAATATTACACACTAATATTAATGTGCTGTAACATAAGACTATCAAAGTTCTCCATAACTGAACATATGACACGGTACAAAATGCAACGGGCGCTTTACTTCACTTCTTTGGCAACAACAAGAATAAGTGAAATGATCTTGTTTGGTGCACACAGAGAGCACACCTGATTGACACGACCATCACACAGTGTAGCAATGGCAGAACTGCCTGTTCCTGGTAAAAGGCCGCGACGCTATCCCCCCCCCCCCCCCCAGGTGGGGTTCCACGCACTATCAGCCGTTATCAGCCGATGCTCGGGCGCACCACAACACGCGAGGAGACGGGAGGGCTTTCGCAAAACAACTTCCTTTTCCGGCCAATCCCACCTATGTCTATTTTATTTTTCCTTCAGAGTTCGCTTCTCTAGAGTGAGTCCTTTCGCAAGAGATGACATGCATCGCATCGACGGCTGCCGTCATTCAACAGCCGCACCTCCCCCCCCCCTTTTTTTTTTCCCCCAAGGCCGGGCGAGGCGTCGGAGTGTGCGACAACGCGTGCATCCCTTCCACGCACGCGCGATAGTTGGAACGGGGTGACGAGGGCGCGAAGCATTGTGACAACTCAGCCGTGCGCTGACGAACGACAGCCCGACAAACAAAAAGCCGCCCGTCATGCCTCCCCCACCCGTTTTTTTTATATATAAATATATAAAAGGGACGCGGAACCGCAAGGACCAACAACGGAAAGACGAGCACCAGGAGAACCCAGAGGCATTGTGTTAGATAGACATGTGGGGTTTAAAGTCCCAAAAACCACCACATGATTACGAGAGACGCCGTAGTGGACGGCTCCGGAAATTTTGACCACCTGGGGTTCTTTAACGTGCACCCAGCACCCAAATCTGAGCACACGGGCCTACATCATTTCCGCCTCCATCGGAAACGCAGCCGCCGCAGCCGGGATTCGAACCAGCGACCTGCGGGAAGGCAAGGTGTTTCGTTCGAGCAGTGTTTGTTGGCCCGGTATGCTATGAGCACCACTGGAGACATTACGAGGCCCAACTGTGGTCGCAGTGGCTTAAAAAATGAAGATGTGCTCTGTCTGTGGTCACTGTTCTATCCATGAAAAAAAAAAAAATGAACAAGTCTGACATCAATCCACCCAAGAAGATAAGGTCAACAATGTAGTCACCAAGTCACCTAGGAAGACACCATTAATGCAAAAAAAAAGAAACTTTCTCTCCTCCCCCCTTTTAAATTTATTTTTCATTCATTTTCCTTTTCTCGTTTTATTTTTTCTTCATACCTCCTCCTTTATTTATCATCAAAATTATTTCTTGGCTTCAACCCTATTCATTTAATTTTGTTTATTAGTTCAACCCTGTTATATTTGTGTTATGGGCTCTGATACATTCATTTATTTTTTCTTCTTTTGCCCCAAAGTAAATGTATGTACACAGTCAGCGATAACCTCACAATACAGCAACATAAAGCAAATTACATTCATTTGTTTTGAAAGACACTAAACACTTCCACAATCTTTAAGACTGTTGATCTGCCCACACATCTCTTTTTAAGCCGCTCATTTTGGTACAGAATTGAAACGTTTTGCCCAATCGTGTAGGAGATCCCGAAGTCAGTATTCAGTCAAGATAATATTTTCGCTGAAAGCAGCAAACCTTTCCTGTCCATAACACTTTCTTTTATAACGGAAAAGCCAATACACCTAAGCTGGGAGCGTTTTTTCAGCCGACACGGTATTGATAGAGCTGAAGGGCAGGGTTCATCACAGTTTTTGTAGTTGTAGCTCGTACCGAATTCTTTGATTGATTGATTGATTTGTGAGGTTTAACGTCCCAAAACCACCACATGATTATGAGAGACGCCGTAGTGGAGGGCTCCGGAAATTTTGACCACCTGGGGTTTTTTAACGTGCAACCGAATTCTTTGATTGTCATGGAGTACAGCGTGAATCCTGAATTTCTTGCATCACGAAGGTTACACTCCGTATACTATGAAACCACGATATGACTATAAAGCACACTGTTGTGGAGGGTTTCAGAAATTCCAAACACCTGGAGTTCTTTGACAGGCACCTGAACCTCAACGCACGAAGCTCTATCACTCTTTGGAAATGCAAATGTCGTGGCCGGGATCAAACTCATCTTTCTTGTAAGCAGCCGAGCACTGTCACCACTGCCCCACTGCACTGGCTTTGCCAAAGATGTTATGGGGAGGAGTTCCAGATGATGTTGACAACATGCAGGTGGGTGGGTAGAGAGAGCAAAAAAAAAAATAATGCAGGGTAGCTGCCATCAGAAAGGAGAGATGTCGTAATGGTATGACTTCATATCTTATCAAGCACCCAAGGTGAAGAACAACACAACATTGTGTGCCGGAGGCCTCTTTGTGACGCTGAACAAAGTGGGGAAGTAGTGGAGAGATAAGCTATCGAAGAACTCCCAAGATGAAACTGGCATCGGTCACAAACTGGAAAGGACGTCGCCACAGAGGTCATCGGAGAAACTGTGATGCTGCGTTTTCATGCTCTCTCGCTGTTGCGAGAAGAGAGCGCCACTGCACCTTCTCCCCCCTCTCCCCATCTACAGCCCTAAAGATTTTCATGTCACCAATGATTCATTATGGGCAGTAACAGCGCACAAACTCACGGGACGAAGAGAAAAAACACAAACAAGCGCTGTGATAGTTGGGCTAGTTGATGATACATGATGGGCAGTAACAGCGCACAAACTCACGGGACGAAGAGCAGTAACACAAACAGGCGCAGGACTATCAGTCCTACTTCATCAATGATTCACAAGATTTTACGAATAAGTAAGTTGATGCAATACAATGCCACAATGCCATGAAAAACAGCTGACTAGCTGCACCCTTGCAATCGCTACGGCCTTTACATTTAGGGTGCAGCTACCGAAACATTTATCCATTTATTTTTGTGCACAACACTCCATACCAGGGTTGATCATTTCATACGATGTCAGGATGTTGTGCTTAAGGTCATGAAGTTGCGATAAATGTTGACAATGCCAAGCGGCTCAAGCTTGACGACGCCAACTTTAGAATCAAGTTTGAATATATGTTACAAGCGCTGCTGGATATATGCAGACACTATGTTGAAAAACAGCATGCAACGGCATCTATGTGGGTGCCTTAATTCAGGTTGTTGCCTTGCTTTCATGCAACTTTAAAAAAGCAGCTTTTTTGGTTTCGTGGCAAGTAACAGTTTTTTATTTGTTTTAATTCAAGCAATGGAAAAGCAATTAAAATAAAATCTGGAGTCTTAGGTACCAAAACTCCGATATAGCATTGTAGTGAAGGGCTCCATAAATTTTCACCACCTAATGCTTTCAACATACACCGACATTGCATAGTACATGGGCCTCCAACAATTCAACATCAAAATGCAACCGCTAAGCTCGGGATTGAACCCATGCTGTTCAGGTCAGCAATCGAGCAACTGTTGATGCTGCACCAGCGCGACACATCAAGTAGAAAGCAAGTGGTTTGGCTAGCTGAACATGATAGCAACTGCAGTGCACCACTGCAGGTTTAATTGAGGAGCCGTGACAGCAGAATAGGCACAATAGCTTGAGTTATATCGCATTAACAGAGTGCATTGGTTCTGTATTTCTTTATGGTTCACGCGAGAGTTTACTCACTGTAAAGAAGACTTTGCCGGCCCGGCATTCAGCCATGGACACCGAATTTCGAGTTCAAAAGGATTTATTTTTGCATTATTAAAATTTTTTTTGTACTGTACTTTACAAAGACTTATTCAGCACTTCCCATGCAATAAAAAAGCCTTCAGCAACTATGCCTTGTATAAACTACTGAATTTGAATTCAACCAAGTTTCAATATAGCAAAGTTACCAATTTTACCGACTTCATTATACAAAGGTTCAAAGCCTCTGTACAATGACTGTTCAAAATATTTCAAACTGCATCTGGCACTGTTCAAATAGCCTTCAACTCACTTCATGCATTATTCAACACGTCTTATAAGGTTTGAAAAATTACTGTTCTGTATGCCTTCAGGTATCTGTGAAGCACATATGCCTCCTAAGAGGACCAACAACAAGCCAGTAAATATCACACATTGGTGGAAGTGCTAAGACTATAGTGGGCCAAATCAGTCTTTCTTTCCATTATTCAAACAGGATTTATATAATTATATTTCCTTTGAAAGTCGCAAAATCCAAGATGACCAAAAAAAAAATGAAAGCAGATATGTTGTACCGGAAGTGAGAGCCAGGAAAAGGAGCAAATCGGCAAACAGATTTTACGTTTAATTATGACACCACGATATGAATGCAACCCACAAGGCAGTTCACATGCCCAAATATGTTTTGCAATGTGCAACCTGGGATACAACTAAAATCGTCTCAGGCTAGAGCTCGAAAGCTGGAAACGGGATGCATAAATGCACCGAACCGTAGACACGTAAGTGGGTATGTCGCACATGTGCAAACATATGCGGACATGCACGCTCGTCCAAACCAAAACAAGACTGACGCCGCACGAAACGAGCACACTGTTGTGAAAGCCCTAACAGCTCCATGGTAGGCAAAGCAGAGCGAAACAAAAGGGGCCCAGCATTATTACAAAAGTGCAAGAGGAACTACACACGACGCAGCATGCACAGTGCTTTATCTATCGCAGGCCTCACCTCGTGTGATCTCACTTGATCTGGATACGCCAACGCAACCGCCCTTTCCCTCCCTGCACTTTCGCGCCAGCCGCTGCCATGCGTTACATGCCTGGTTACTCGAGGTCATCAACACCCGTACGCCTGCCTGAACCGGGACGGTTGAGGAGCGAGGAATGTACGACACATGCTGCGGCAGCGACAACGACAAAACGACTCGCACTCTTCTCTCCTTGGGGCTTCGAACAAAACAAGGACAAGAAGAAAATAAAAAAAAGGGGTGACCCTGAAAACAAAGCCGCAGCAAAGATACACAAAATGTAAAAAAAAAAGGCTTCCGGGACGAAGTAATGGGATTAGCATACATTCCACGTAGTCCTTTCCCTTCTGCTAACTGCCACAACTGCGCTCCCAAGAGCCTGAAGCCGTATGCATCCATGAGGCATTCAGAAAGAAGCAACAAAGTAAAAAAAAGGGGAGGGGGAGATGAAGACGCGAGTGTCAAGTTTTGCACGTAAATAAAGCTATATCGTAGCACTAACGGTGAGACCATTATGAAACAGTAATTAAGGCCAATTGCTTGTCATTTCAGACAATTAATCAGATTTAGAGATGCAATTTCTATCATACCCTATGCGTGACTAAAAATGAATCGAGCTAGTTCAAGACGGTAAGAAATCGTGAAAAGCGATATCAAATTTGAGCATGCTAAATACTTTCATCATCAAAAGCCCTCTAGGAATGAAAACTGAAACAATATATTTTCTTGGCAAATCAAAAGCCAGGGTGAGCAATTGACAATACTCAAAATTAAAGCCTAGTCCCACCCTCCTCCTATCCCCCACCTTTCCCAAGGGAAAACTATAGAACTAACAAGCCACTTTCCTTTTTTTCGCGAGCAAAAGAAGCCGCGGACCTGAAACACCACAGCCGGCACTAGTTACGCTAGTAAATACTAGCCACTAGAGCGCCTAGTTTATGAGCGGAAATGTTTTAAAACAATACACCAAGAAAATCTGGCAAAAGATCACTATCCTCAATCCTGATGCATCACTATGGAAGCCAGGCGAAAAAGGTTTACAAAGACGAATTCTCACGACCGAGTTAATACGGTAACACAGGGACAGACTTTCGCAAGTGTGAAGCTCTTTGAATGCTCATACTGGTGAATGGCACACCTACTTATATCAACACTAATGTGACGTGATGCTACAGTATTGATTCTGGCGACTTCTTACCCCGGTAGAGTCGGTTGCGATGACATCGTGGGTTCAAAATATTCGAAACTGCTGCTTGTGCGCCACCAGTGGAGCCACAGAGCGGAGCAGCCACAGAAACAGCACACTATCTTAAGCAAGCATGTGAAGCAGAGCTCGCACAGTTTCGTGACGTCAGGGTACAGTAGGAGCAGAAACTAGCCCAACTTCTTGGGGAATCGCCCTTCCCTTTCATGCCTTACAAACACAACTGAAAATTATGCTGTCAATACCCTATTAACACGTCTGCAGCAAGAACAGTGCGATACTAATATCAGGACAAATCCAGGTGACCCAGGTCAATGCCGCAAAAATAGCAGTCCGCAATGTCTATAAGAATAGACCAAACCTCATCAGATCATTTCGACACGAACGTGCGGTACACGGCTACATTTTACTTGTTATGGAATCGACGTGCTGTGTCTGTTCTAGTGAAACGATTAACCATTTTCAATTGTTTTTTTCTGCACCAGTAAACATTTTCAAAGTCTGGAAAAAAAAATCAAATGTGAGCATAAACAATATATCATACTTCGTTATTACCAAGCAAACTTCAGTTTATCGCTCTAAGGCTATGATATTGATTAGCTGTACGTTTTGATAATGTATGCTGTTGGCCTTCTTTGGTGTGTGTGCGCACAATGTGTCCAGTATATATTGAAGCCTTCGAGCTATGAATAAATCAGTTGGAAGTGAGTGCTGTGTGTTTGATGCATGGGTGTGTGCGTGTGTGAGTGATCGTGTCAAGTTTTCGCGCTCGAATTAACTTTTCGAAATGCTCTACCAACTAGCCCAACAACAAGTTCTCTTAGAATATATCATACTGCTGCTAAATGCAACTAAACACCTGATACATGACGAGAGTACATTAAACCATGCATTCGCATGTTTTTCTTCTCGTTTAATTATTTCTTTATTGGGAAATGCCTATTACAAAGTGCTTCAATATTGCAGTTGCAATAAACACACGCACCTAAGCTATACAGTTTAAAAAATGGCAGCATATCCACGGAGTGAATGATGGAGAGTGGGGCGAAGCATTCGTCCGTCCATGCGTCTGTCTGTGTGACCGTCCATGCATCTGTTTGTGCGCCCGTCCCTGCGTTCTTTCGTGCATCCGCCCCTGCGTCCGTTCATGCGTCCATCCATGCATCTGTTTGTGTGTCCGTTCGTTCATCTATTCAACACTCCAAGTCCCACCATCTCGCATCTTTTTATCATATATTCCCCATATAAAAGCACCGCCATCCAGCGGACATTCCAAGGACTAAACGAGAGGTGGCACACGCACACTTTCTTACGGCCTGCGCTTTGGGTCCACTTCCCACCTTTAACCACCTCGAGTTCATGGTATATTCTAGTTCACTGTATTCATGGCACTGCGACCAAACGCTCGCTAAGCCTTTCGAAAACCAAGGAGGTTACGCCCAGCGAGTATAACGTAGCAACCTTTCCCTGTCAGATAGGGCTCAATTTACATGCCAATGGCTGCTAATGAGAAATGACAGACAGTAGAATTCGGCTTTTACTTTCTTACGGCTTGCGCTTCGTATCTACTTCTCATTTTTAACCACCTTGAGTTCATTCATGGTATATACAAGTTCATTGTATTCATGGCACTGCGGCTCAACGCTCGCTAAACCTTTCTAAAGCTAAGGAGGTTACACCCAGCGAGTATAATGTAGCATCCCTTTCTTGTCCGATAGTGCTCAATGTACATGCCAATGGCTGCTAATGGGGATCGCAGCGTGCGCGTTGACTAAAAGCCGAATGCTCATGTCTCTCATTCCCCATTAGCATGTACATTGAGCACTATTTTTTATTGTTAAACAACGCACAGAAGAAATCTCTCACTGGCACCACCTTGGAGGTCAAGTGTTATACCTATTTCGGGTATGTGCCACTGGTGGTTACATACGAGGGACGCCCAAGCCACGCCATAAGGAGCTTCGCTCTTAAAAAAGTTAGACATAGAAGGAACCAATGTCTTGTTGGGATGTCAATCGGACATACCAAGGAGACCTTTCAATGAGATGAAGCCATGAGACGTGTGAGCGAGACCTGTCAGTGAGACACATCAGCAAGACATATTAAGGAGATGTTCCGAGACTTATCAGCCAAACATATCAAGAAGGCGCTTCAATGAGACGTAGAGGCAATATGCAACGAGAAGACGTAACAAGGAGGTGTTTCAAGCAGACATATCAGCTAGACACATCTAACACATCAAGTAAACATACAAGACATGCTAAATAACAAGAAAGTATAATACGAGCGCCGCTTTCAGCCACGCATTCTCGTGACCAGCAAGTAAAGAAAACAGCACAGCTTTGTAAAAAAAAAAAACCGATAACAATGACATGTCTCTCTGATGTCCCAACAAGATGCCAGCTCTTTACAAGTTTCTATGCAATAAAAATACTTAACTTTGGCGTGTGCCTAATGGAAGTGAAATAGTGACCCTTTGAGGTACTTTGGCGACAATTCTGTACACCACTTGTTTTTGCTAGATGTGTTGACTAGTGGCTAAGAAAGAGAAAAATACGCCGAGGTTTGAATGAATTAAATCTCCAGTCTAATAAACATATCTCCAACTTCATTTTGCAGTGAAATACTGTACATGAGGATTTCGTTGAAGGCACAACCACCCTCAAAGACTTGCTCGACGTGCTACTTTCGAAGAGCAACATAAAAGCATCATTTTTGATTGAAACGAACATTACTCAGAACTAATTTACACTATATTTCTAAGCCCTAGGTTTAGTTATACTTATGCAAACAGTGAACACAAATTACTTCATGTTAAATAGATGTTCCATTACAATATAAGTTGGACTAATTGCTGTACAACACTAACTAGAACCCTTTTTTACAGCAAAACGCCATGTGCCTTAGAAGATGTTTCTTTAAATGTGATGCACTTACTGACAGTTCTTCATGCCTTCCACTGGAAAGAGGTAACGTGACTTCCATTCGGCTTTCAACGGTAGTAAAATAAGCAAAACCCGAAAAGAAAAAGGCAAGCCCCGCTAACGGGACATTGACGTCGCCATCCGTGACGTCAAATTTTCGCGCTCAAATTTATTTATAATCCGCTGACCTTCCGCAAGCGCAAAGTGGATGCAGAAAGGGCACACGACACGGGAAACTTGGCCACACCAGAAAGACTTTAGAAAAAATAATGAAAAGAGAAACATTGCCCAAGGCAAGCTTGCCACAGAGTTGGGAATGCTTCTATTTCTGAAGGTCCCCTCCCCCCAAGTGGAGCAAATGCGCAGAGCTGCCACGGGCACAAGTCGCCGGGGTCTGGCACGCGCAGCCACAGAGACTGCATCCCCCCTCTCGCCATATTCCCATGACAAAAATCGAGAGTGACAGCGCAGACCTGTGTACAAAACAAAAACGCTGCAGTGCTGGCGGCCGGCAGGCACAAACAGGTAAATGCCGGCGGGAGAGGAGGGGTGGTCTGGAGCATGTATTCAAGACTCTTTCCGGCGACGACTCTCTTCCCCAGTCACTGCAAAAATCTCTCCCGCCCCAACCCCCCCTCAAAGGCCAGGCAGACATCAACAAACAGCTAGACTGGATCAATCACTGTGTCCCTGGCTGTGGTTAATAAAACGTTGGTCGCCATATTCTGTCACAAATGTACAAGTTCATTTCAGTCACCGATTCGAGTTATCTTTCTTTTTGTTCTTTTTTTCTTTCTCTGTTTTCGTTTTAATTTTTATTTTGCACATTTATTACCATATCACATATGATTTTACATCGCATTGATTTGTATAGTGTACTTCACATTTTGAATTGCATTTTCATTGTATTCCTATTACATAATTTCATATATCTACAGTTTTTGCCTGTTCACCACATGCTGGTCTTCTGGTAATATCGGAATTGGACTTTGTTATTTGTAACTGAGAGCCCCCGTTTTCGATATTTATACTAAGGACCTTCACCTGAATACAAACATTCTGTAACTGATGCACATGTAACCAACACAATGAAACTGAAGAGTGAAGGCGAGAAGGTGGTGACAAAAAAAGTGACATGGGTAACTTGTCGGTGTGTATGGGATAATGTGCTCATTAGAGCAAGTATGTGCACAAGTCAAGTTGCGAGCCTGTTGAACATACAAACCAGAAATGAGGGACATGTAACCACCGCAGCTGTCTGCACGAATTAGTGAGCTTTTCAAGTATCGGAGCCTCTTTACCAGGCCTTTCAGTAAGGACGACGAACCTTTCATTATTACCACGTGTGGTATTCAAATTAGCAGTGATGAAGTACTTATGGTTGCAGTGAGAAACACCTAGCACAACTTTCTCGCACAGATCAATGGCAGACAAGCTGCAATACTGGGAGGTGGAGCTGCATTACCATAGGTGGAGCTGATACTTAATCTCAAGTTGTTACCGCCAATAATGCCACCTTACTACTGCCTACAATACCACCTCAGGTTCTGAGTAGATGAGAAGAACTGTCGATGGATTGAGGTTATGTTACGAAGTTTTATGCAATAACCTAGAGGAGAATCTGGAACTGCAATCGTTCAACCAGGCTAGGAACGATAGAAAGTACAAGCTTCGGATTGGATTGCATTAGCTGAAGAACTGTATACAAGTATTTTCCCACACTTTCCATTTTGTTATCGCGCAATATGGACAGTGGGTGTGGTATAAGAGGCTTAAGACCATTAGGTATCTTGGTTCACCGTGCCATTGCAGCTCAACAGGTTGTATTTGACAGCGTTAGCAAAGCGTTGTACACAGACCTCTGCCTATAGAAGCTACGTCCCATGCCAGTGCAGGAAATGGCATTGCGATTAGGTTTTTCTACAAGCACATCTAGCGAAAACTCAATCAAATCAGCTGCCAAATGATGGCGAAGCAACGCAGATGCATTGTTAGGCTCCACTGACACGACTTTACAAGAGAATTAGAGATTCATTGGGGTCAGGCCACTGGGAAAAATGCACCTCGCATTGTAGTAGATATGTGTGCCTACCTCAATACAGTAATTGGATACTTATAAATAAATAATGCATCCTTTCAAGGAAATAGCAAACGCGTTCAAGTGTCGTAAAAAAGTTACTTTGCAACCCCAAGACTAGAACACAATTGCGGACCGATGCATGCTCTGGTGGTTGAATTTGTCCAGGCTTTACTTTTATTACCCCATCACACAAATTTTCTGCAGTGAGTTTCACACATAATATCAACTGTAGGAGATTACCGTCCCAAAACCATGATACGATTATGAGACCCCTGAAACTTCGACCACCTGGGGACCTTTAACATGTACCTAAATGTAGGAACAGAAGTCTCAAGCCTTTTCGCCATCAAAAATGCAGCTGCCGCGGCTGGGATTCGATCGTGCAACCTGCGGGTCAGAAGTGGATTACCACAACCTCTTGACCCCGGTGGCGGGTGAGGTTTCACATACATAAAAATGAAGTGAATATAACTCCACATCTTTTTGTTTAAAGCTCGGTAAATAAGTGCTGCACATCTCAAGAATGAAATCCATTTGAAGCAAATCCGAAGCCTGAACTTCCGATCATTCCCATGGTGGTTCAGGCACCACTCATGAAGCCCCCCCGCACTGACACTAACAGTTGTATAGTATGAAAGTCAACAAACTATGGTAACACAACATGCGCTGCATCATCTACCTCAGCAGTGCCCTGCACGTCTTATCAACCTTATCAGTCAAGTCTGAAGTAACGGGCAAAAATTAGCGTAGGACATAACACCAGTGCAACAAGCCTGACATCAAACCCCCCCTCCAACTGCACAGCCGTGATCACTCGTCCAATCTAGCTGCCTGCAAAGAAAGATAAGGCCGCCTGTGTGCGGATAGCTGCAATGACCTAATTACACTAAAGCCACCGTACCGCACAACAATTGCACACAAGCGTTACCGAGGTGCGATTCAAAGAACTGCTACTAGTGCAGAAACACTGCCACGTGGCAACTCCTGTGACACAGTTGGATGACAAGCTTATGATGAGAGGCTCAGAATCAAGCAATGCATTACAAGTGCTAAATACAATGGTACAAAGAAATTTGTGCTGGTGATCCATTAAGCTTTTTAAAGCTCGAAGCTATGCAAAAAGACCTGATGAAATCATTAGGTAACCCGTCAAAATGTGCAGGTTGTGGCTATTGACAGCTACATGAACATTTTATGATGTAACGACACGCACAAACTGACATTATGAAACGCACAAATCAAGGAGGCCTAAAACATATAAGTGCAGGTTTCTCGCTTTTAACACCCTTTTACATTCTTTCAATGCTTGGTGAATAATAATGAATCACTGATGCTCACGTAATAACAATAAAGGAAACAAAAGTGTCGCACGTATTTTCACATCTGCAAATCCTTTTATACAGTTGGTAACGCAGCCACGCATAAAATTTCTGCGAGGTTTGAAGTTTCCGTGAGATCAAAAGGGATTTCATCTTGAAACATCACCAAAGGTACGCGAGGCAGCAAGCACAGCTAAGGATTTTGGCTATGTTATGGCCAAATGATGAGGCTCGATGTGCACACATTTTGGCACACAAGTTTTACTGCATTTTTTCAGCTGCTACTGAACATAAGATAGGGCAAGACTACAATGTCATCTATTGCTACTGCCACAGGTTTTTTACTACCTTAGTACAAGTTTTGACTACATAAGATCAGCCACAGAATGACAAGGAAGTTATGACACTACAGCTTAAAAACACTTCTGTACACAGACAGCCAGAACTTCAGAAGCTATTAATGATGTTACGAATTTGACGTAGTGTGACAGAATGAATGTTTGCCCTGTTCTAAAATTAGACAATGCAAATGGAGTTCCAGTTGTTCTAAAGCTTTTTTAAGGTCTTTTGAAGCAATGGCGTTAAAGAGCTAGTTTCCCAGAAATTCCCGGGTTTGTGTGATTGATTAAGAACGAAAAGCCAGAAATGTTCAAGAGCAATAATTCTAGATGCTATAAACACATAAAAAGCTTCAGTGCAAGTGGGAATCGAATCCAGGACATCTGCATGGCCAACAGCTACTCTACCACAGAGCCGCATCGCTGCTTGGAACTGCCTCAAGAATACACCCAATGCGAACGTCCCGTCTTGCAAACAGACGTCTTAGCGCAAGCAACGTTCAGTGGCAGGAGTATGAAACCCACAGAAGGCGAAAAGACATCTCAATTTTACAGAGCGGCTTTAAGGCATACGCATGTATGAAGCAGTCCTGACATATTTATTCATCATCGGCAACAAAAGCATACTCAATGTGAGCAGCCGCACAGTTTAGCGAAGTGCATTACGGTAACATAGTGGAAACTCACAAAGGGAAGAATTATGGCGTATTGGGCACTTCCGCACAGTACATGAAGTCGGCATTCTGAAGTAGTTTAAGATAGCCAATGCTACTCATACATGCATTTCTTTTCTAGCTCTGCCCTTGAGGTGTCCACGAAGAAGTGAGGAGAGGTTACAGATTGAGAACGCGATGCAAACGGCACCTAATTATGCTATCGCATTCTACTCTTGAACTTGTGCCATCCATCTTTCAAAGAACCTCCAAGGCCTTGAAAATCACTTTTACATTCACGGTTCCCCCCCCCCCCTGGTTCTGCTTGCGCCGAAGTTAACATTTGCATGTGCGTTCAACACAACCAACTCGTAAATGACAAGGATGTATATTCACATTCACAGTATACCCACACATCCGCAGGCCCCGCCGCGGTGGTCTAGTGGCTAAGGTACTCGGCTGCTGACCCGCAGGTCGCGGGATCGAATCCCAGCTACGGCGGCTGCATTTCCGATGGAGGAGGAAATGTTGTAGGCCCGTCTGCTCAAATTTGGGTGAACGTTAAAGAACCCCAGGTGGTCGAAATTTCCGAAGCCCTCTACTATGGTGTCTCTCATAATCATATGGTGGTTTTAGGACGTTAAACCCCACAAATCAATCGATCAATCACACATCCGCAGACGCTAGTGCCAGCATTTCCCTGGCGAGCATTGTACGAAATGGAGCGTGAACTGCCTGCGTTAGGCCTTCAGAGATATCTCTTAAAACTGTCCATGAACGTTTCATGCCATATCAGTAGACTGCATTTCGACAGGCTTTGAAGAATACTTCCTACATCAAACAGCATGCCCGTTTGCATTACAAGTGATGCCACTTTCTGTCGCTACCCAACCGCCACACATCGACATGTTTGGTGAACTCTGAATCTCGCATTGACAGCTTCGCCATTTTTTAAAACATTCTAAACTCTAAAGCGCACATACATTAGCACCTGATAAAAAAAACAAGAAAAGCAAGGTCTTCCGACAAGTATTCACTTTTGCTAAAACAGACCGACTGTTACAAAATGAACACCTAAGCACAACCTACCAGTTGACAGACAAATCACCTGTCAACTAGCTGGCATTTATTTTATTTTATTTTTATTCTCCCCATAGTTCGCTCTTCGGTCAAGGATACCTGCCAACTACTACTGCAGGCACAAACTTTCTGCACCAGGCTCGATAAAAAAAAAAGCCCTGCAAAGAATGCAGGAAGCAAGGCGGCTCGTACTTTTCCGAAATGATGCTATAGTTGTAACAAAAGAAGTATAGATGTACAGATATATATGACATAACATACGTTGTTTGTAGGACGTGTGTCTACTATCTTCAAGGGACAAATATAGCAGCTCCATAGTGAAGATTCAGCGAAGGTTGGATTCAAGACATCAATGGTAGAGTGACTAGAACACATCTAGTTAGCCGACTGTTTGATCCTATCGTCGTGTTCTGAAATCCGCAGAACTATGAAAGAAAGAAGCCAGGTTTTTTTAAATGTGAAGTGCTGGCATTAAGCTTTCGGCATCCGAGTTAATACCAAATGAACCAATGTCTCAACATCAAGTGTTCCTTCGCAGGGAAGGTCTTGAAACTTGAACTTGCTTGTTTAAAACTAAACAGAACGCGTACCAGATAGATTTGACTACACACTCGCTGCATTCCCAGAAATTCTCAAGAACTCAGTGGTACTTCACACAAACGAAACTATCTCTCAAGACATTCAAACTAATAAGAATAATATCTGGGATTTTACGTCCCAGAACCCCAATATGAAAGTATAAAGCATGCTGCAGAGAAAGACTGAAATTTCAATTACTTGCTGCTTTGCTATCTTTAATGTGCACACACATTGCACAATGCACCGGCCCCTCGCATTTCCTCTCCATTGAGGTGCAACCCCCATGGCTGGGTTCGATCCCGTGACATACGTGTTAGCAGCCGAGTGCCATAATCCTTATAACACCGCCACTGAATGTGTTTCAAGGCATCACTAACAGCCGCTACACTAGTAGCAACAAAAAAATGGCTAATTTTTTCACGCCAAGCCGGAGATCCACAACTGCGGCTTGCGACTATTGTCTCCAGCCGGATTCCTGAAAAGCCAAAAAAACAAAACACTACCTGCACCTGTTTTTTCGAACGAGTCTACCTAGCACAGAGCAGACCTTCGAGTAGGGGGATTTAAACAATGAAAACTTTCCTTTCTCTTCCCAGTTCCAGCTGAAACCTGGGCATGTCGTTGCTTTAGTGACGTGTTCTAACAGTATTTTTTTTATAGTCTATGAAAAAGCACAACCAGCTGTGAGAGCATGCCAACAGCACCACAAAACGTGATGGTTCACATCTTCACACGCATGTTAAGTCATGCTTATGTAAGCCACATTTCATGCAGGTTAACATTTTTGCCGAAAGCAGAGACCAAGCAGCGAAGGAACTGCTAGAAGCATTTCCCATAGGAAGGAACGGGTCTGTGTCCATCACAGATCAATTGCGCCATAATATATACATCATGCTTTCTTGCAGTGGACAGATTCTGGGCCGCCATATCCGAGGTCGTGCTTTTATGCAACACTGCCCATGCTTCCACCAGGCTTTTGTTTTTCAACTCTTGACAGTCAATAACGGTTATGTCGGCACTCCTGTCTGTTCTCAGTCCTTTCTTCACGCTTCAAGCAATACGCCAGAAATAACATGTTTTACTAAAGATGGGCAATATCCATAACCACACTACTAATATACTTTACCCGTCTGCCTTTTCTTGCCTTGTTTTCTTTCATTTTTTTCTCTGAAGTGCCATTTGTCGCTTCGACAAAGTGTCCCTATTTGACTTCAGCAGGTGTGCATTTTTTTTTTAGTCCAATCATTTTGCTCCTTCCACACAAGCAAATCTGTTGCACACCGAGTTAGACAAGAGCATTGCATGTCACTCACACTAAGCTAGCAGTGATCGACAATTAAATTAGCAGTTCCAATCGGCAGCGGGCTCGAAAAGCAACGCCGAAAGCTCTCAGGTGCATTTATGTGCTTTGCTCCACCACGCACAAGTTCTATTGCCAGCTACAACTGAATATACTATTAAATGTGAACTCCGTCCACAGCCACTACTGTCCCTCACACAGAGAATCCGCACAGACGCACCATCCAATAACGTTTACCGATTTTCATGACGTCACGCGCTTCTCAAGGGTTTTCGGTAGTCCGACTTTCTCGTACAGACGCACGTTCGTGCCGCTGTCTTTAGGTCAGCAACTTCAAAGGGCCCATAAATTGCATCGGGGATTCTGATCAAAGACCTTTAGCCAATGATATGCGTAGCATTTACATTAGCTGAGACAAAGCACTTCGCCCAGAACCCAGCTATCACGGCAGTCTTTCACTGGTGAATGAAAGAAGAAAATTTCGGGGGCTTGTTTCTTTGTTTTATGCAACCATAATCAAAACCCAACAGAAAGATATAAAGGACGTCAAGTACACTCTTTTAAGTATACTGTAGTAATTACAGTAAAGATGTGCAGAAGGTAAAGTGAACGAAAAGACAACTTACAACAGGGACTGCAATTGTAACCAGGACCCAGCCCGAATGCTTGTTGGATCTTTGTCGATGGCAAGTAGTTTTTTTCGCCCACTATTTTCTTCAAATCTATACTGTAATTTACTACAATGCACTTAAACGAGGCGCTCACACGAAAATTTGCAGCTGTCACTTCTTTTCGCGTCATATGAAAAGGCCAAACCACCACGAGCCCAGAAAATAGGTTGCTAATTAAAAGTTTACCCCGAGAAAGTAATTACATTGTTCGTAAAACCTAGTTTCGGCACTTACTGTACCCTGATGCCACAACATGGTACGAGCTTCTTGTCACATGATATTGTGAAGATAACATACCTACTCTACACCGTAGCTTCATTGGCAATGCACAAACGGAAAATTCTCAAGTTTTGAGGACCTGACCTAACAACCATAAAGCTTTATAATAGTACACTAGGGGAAAATCTGGCGCCAGTGTCTATGGGAGCGGCCATGCATGGCACATCAGCCAGCATTGGAATGATGGGCAGTACATAAATGTCTAATATTCGTTCTTTCAACCAAGTTTGGCTTCCCATAGCCTGCAGCAACTTAATCACCAGACGAAGTTGAGCAGTTCCACGGTTCCTTTGGCCCTTTAAGGTTTCACCAATTAAAATCAGCCCACGAGGTTCATGCCAAGCTGCTCTTTCATTCACAAAAAGAAAAAGCCACAAGATAAACAGAGCCCTGACAGTTGGAGGCCATGAGCATGAAGAAAGTATGCATATCTTTATACTAACTACCTTTCCCATGGTGACTCAACAATTGAAGCACCTCAATTCTCTCCCTCAAACAAACATTATAGACAACAATGATCACATATACCCATAGTGAAGCATCAAGTCGCCAGAACTGACACAGTAGCTGAAGTCAAGCTAGTGTTCGTGCAAAAGATGTCTGTACCTCTTTAAGGTTGTAATGGAGTATAGGGACAGTGGCAACCATTTTCCTCTGACTTTTTTTTTTTACCTTTGCAGGCGGTCGATGCCAGACGCGGCTGGCGAAGTAGGGAGCCAAGTGGAGCACTTCGCGGGACGTAACTCCTGGACTTGAATTCGATCATGAAGAAAAACAAAACCAGACAACTGCTCGCTCTCAAGATGTCGAGGGTGCGAGTACGCAAGTGTGGACGGAGAAGAGGGCTGGCACGCGATTCAACGACGTCGGATCGGCGTCGTCAGCGCGACGCTATCGTTCCCGAACGAGGAACCCATCACAACCGAAGTTTAGCGGCACGGCGGAACTTTCGTTGCGCGCAACACACGCGCACAAATCGGCAAAATGTTGTCCCCGGACTTTCTGCCGATACAGCGTTGGTTCGAAGTTTCGGCACCGACGTTCAACGCCTGAACGTCAAACTTGCTTGCTTTATCTCCCAAGTACAGTACATGAGCGTCCAACGCACTTTTTCGGGTACGGCGTAGCGCCTTTGGCTAAGACCGTTTTGGTGCGTCGAGCGTAGGAGGTTCTTTTTTTTTTTCTTTCTTATTTTCATTTCGCGACGTGGGCAGACCGTTGGCGTTGTAGCTAAGCCGCTCCTCTCCGAAACGCAATTGCCGAGAGGCAAATCGCGTTTGTAGGCGAAACGCGGCAAAAATGAAAAAAAAAGCGACAGAGCATGAGGCGCGTTCGAAACATCGGCAACTAGTGCTTCACAAGTGCCCAAACATCGCACCGAAACCAGCTGTCATGAACGCCTTTTCCCAACCAGACTGCACTTCGAAGCCTTCGCCGGGAATCCGGAGCCCCGTACGGTCGGTATCAATGTTTTGTTTTCTTTTGAGCACGCTCACCAGACGTACAAAGCAACGCATGCCCAAGGACGGGTCGGCAATGTCAACGGTGTAGTTCCAGTAGCAGACGAACAAAAAAAAATAAAAAAAGAAAGCATACCGGTTGGCCCGGTATCGAGTGATAGGAAGGAAGCACGTAGTTATGCATTCCCCCGGCACCAATAATCGTTTAATAAGCCTACGCCACTCGAACCAGCTTCACTATCAATATATCACCCGAGTACGATCAATGCCTCTGATCGATGCCAGAGCGTAGCTTTGACACCGGAAGCCACCACCAGCAAGAAAATGCGGGGGAGGATTAGAATTAACCTTTCGCCTTTTCTGTACTACAGCTTTTTTTATTCAGTGACTCCACCAAAATATATTGCAGTTCTGCTGCAGTCCACACCGGCGCGCTGTCCGCTTCGCGTTCTTTCATTTGTGTTGAACGTAAAGTTATTCCGACAGTTCCGCAAATGTGTGTACACCGGCACTTCCTATGCGGAGGGGGTGCTTGACTTTAGGTTTAGCGACGGGAACCCACCCCCACCCCCTTCCCTGGGATCAATTCCTAGCTAGCTTGGACATGATGGAAGGCGCTATCATTCGCAAAATCACGGGCCATGCCTGGGGTTGACCCGGGAAAATAGTAGGCGGTGCCCATTCAAAAGGAGAAAAAAAAACAATAAGCGAGCACTTGGCAGATTTGGTTGTCTCTGTGGTCGCGACCTTCGCAAAGGCGAAGCGCATTACGTAGGGGTTGGCTCTAGGTATGACTGGCATCTCGCTTCGACGAGGTGAAAAATGAAGAGGACACGCTCTTTCGCGAAGTGTTCACTTGGGGTGGCTTTGTTTTTGTTCGCTACGCAGCTAACGAAGGCAACGCCGAGGGGGCAAAAAATATAATGAAGTTCTCTTTACCTCGTAACAATGGTAGAGGTTGAAGCTCCACATCGTTGGCGGATCGGTAGCGCGAAGATCCCTGCGATTTGCGTTGTTTGCGCTTGAGCGATCCCTTCTTGAAGGGGTCGATCTTGTCGACAAACGTCGCCGAAGATGACACCGGGTGTGATCCAGAGTGAGCCGACATGTCGCCCGGTCTGCCGTTTTTTTCTTGTTTCCTAATCGCCCTGCGCGCACTGTTACGAAGTCGTGGTGGTGGTTGGTGTTACGAAAAGCGAAGAACAGCACTTGGAAATCTTTCTGCAGGCTCGTCGGCAGCCTAGGGCGCCGTGCGCCGCTCGTGTGTACCGGCGACTCCTTGGCTCGACGGGAACCTCGGGCACCAGCGTCGTGGTCTCGGCGTCCTCAGTGCGACGTCCAAGGCGTGCCGACGGCACCTCCGGGTGCGAACTTCGGATCCATGCCCCTGCGTGGGATCCGACGGGGATTCCCTTCTCGTTCACGATAAACAAGCGACGGTGGAGGGCTTTTTTTTTTTCTTTTTTTTTAGGCCTAAGCGGCGTCGATCATCTCCGGACTCTTAGGCCTAACATCGCCGCCGCTGCTGCATCGGTGGTGGTGCTGTCGGTAGAGCTTCATCCATACGTAAAATATCCACCGGGACCGCGGGCTTTCAGCGCTTTTCACAGTCGTGCCTCCTACATGACGGCCGAGTCTCTCGCCAACGTGCACATGAGAGCGAACGGTTTGGAAACAAACCCCCCTTCGAAATATCACATACACTTTCACCCGGACCGAGCTTCGGAGCAGACCACTGAGGATTTTTTTTAACACATAAACGCGTTCGGCAATTTCCGGAAGGCGCTCGGCTGTTCGGCTTGGCGTTACGCGTACTTCGGAAATGTTCGGCTCGGCCCGGCACAAATGCCCACTTATCCAGTGTTGATCTGTAGAGAGCGCTGCCAATAGGTTTAATTTATTTACCATAAACGCAAAGTCCTCACACAATTCGAAGTAACGTAGTGAGCCCCTCATACTACACAATTTTGCAATTTTTTTATAAATGAGTGAAGGTGTTTTTGTTTGTTTTATCCATGACCTACTACACTCCTGACCTGCCCAGAGAGCACCTCTTCCAGCGCCCACGTTCTAGTTCATACCTTCTGCCGCTAGGGCCGTAACCTACGAGCGGCGTGGCGCTAGGCAGCACCTGCTCGCTGACGTCATCTTCACTCTTTGTGGTCAAATTTTGACCAACAAAGCACTCGTAGTGCGTATTTATGATCCAAAATTTAGAATTATTCAGAAATAATAATACTAAAAGACATTCAGAATTTTTTTGCAATAAAATGCACGCGACCACGCATAGGCTGCCCTACATCGTGTAAATCTACGGGTTCCCACGTTTGTCAACCAGTGTGCTATAAATACTCAAGCGCTCTGAACACCTTGCTTAACCAGCAATGTATGGGAAGAAATAGTCACATATATGCCGCCAGTTCACTGCAGAATGCAGGCATTCTTATACCAGCGCCTACAAAACAACCGTAAAGAAACAGACGAACAGGTTATAGGTAGCGCCACCTACGGCGAGCGATTGAACGAGAGCGGGGACACGCGCTCCCATAGGAACCCCGCTATCTGAACAGGTCAGGAGTGTAGTAGGTCATGGTTTTTAGAAGTAGTGCGAAACGAGCACTTTGCCGAATTAGTTTCACAGTGTTTTTTTTTTTAATTGGTTTAGTGATAATTTGGTTTGTTTAGCCGCTGGTTTAGCTTCGCGTGCAGGTACCCTAGAACACCATTAGCGACCGGTTTGGTTCGCTGTCATTCTGTCAAAGCTGCGAAAGTGAAACTGCATGACAGTGCAACAAAACTGTGCGCTCGTTTCGGCGAGGTGATCAAAACATGGGCGACGTCTCGACGCAGACATGCCTCTCGCCGCGCGTTTGGAAAATGATCTGCGAGACGGGAGTGTCGGAAAATACCGAAGACATTCTTACGAAGACCCTTACCATTGACACGGTGCGGCTGAAGGGCGTGCTAGACTCTTGCGAAGGTGCCCGGATGCTTTCGTTGCCTTTGTGGTGTGTCTGTTACGACAGTACTAGCGACGAAAATCTTGACATGATCCGCGTGTGTTGGTCGCCTAACCAGTCCGTTTAGACGGATGCGCGTTTGATGAGAGCTGATGTTATCGTTATCACCCTGTTCCCTTGCCGTTCTTTTTGTGTGCCTGTAACGTGCTCTACACACAAATGAGGCCAGTATTCACAAACCGAGCATGCGCTTATCTGGCGCCCTGATTACTGTTTCGTGTGCCCTTAAGCGTTAAGGGTACTGACGACACGGAAAACGAGAGATGTTTGTGATCAAACAAACCGCCAATCGTTAGGTGATGTGTCACGTGGGAGATAGCCAGCGCACGTGGTTGCACGTCATGGAAATAGTTCGGGCATGACCTCCGAGATTGCCCGCCGGCGGGTTTGAAAAGCCTGTCGGTGCGCTATCTCGGAGCTCATGTTGTGGGAAAAGTCGACTTTATTTCCACTCGGTGTCGCTGCTGCGGTGCTGCGCCATCTTGGCGCTCAAAGCGCACCCTAGACCATAATTTGCCACCAGGACGCGGGTTCGATTGCCTACGCCAGCAGCTGCATTTAGATGCAGGTGAAATGCGAAAGCTCCCATGGAATTGTGTATAAATAAAGGTCAACGTATTTGAATACAAGTTTACCCAGTGAGGTCACTATTAATCTGGAGTTTGCTCACAATGGGTTTACCTCGATCATATTGCATGTAAAACTACAGGATTAAGGTTTCTTTGTACTGCCAGAAGTCACATTGTGCTGTTCTAATGAATGACAAAAAAAATGCCGTCATAAAACTTCAAAATTTATTATAGTGTGCAAAATTCGATGTAATTAAAAAGTTTCATATTATTCGGCACACACTGTGAATTCGTTTTGAACACTAGTACTCAAAATGCATTCATGTCTATTCAGTATCAAGGTACCTTGTTAACATGGTACTTTCACGTCTCCCAATTATAAAGCACTGCCTAAAATGCTCAAAATTAATACCTGTGGCAGCTGCCATAGGTAAAAATAAATGTCGACATTTTACGTCCCAGAACCACGATATGGTCATGAAAGAGCGCGGTAGTGGAGAGCTCTGTAAATATTATGCTTCAGGTGTTCTTCAACGTGCACCTAAATCTAAGTACATGGGCCTCTAGGAGTTCACTCGCATTCAAATGCGGTCGCCGTAGCTCGAATTTCATCCCGTGTACTTTGTGTCAGCATTCGAGCACCACAACCGCTAGATCACAACAGAGGGTACTGCCATAGGTGAATTATAATTGATATCAATTAGCTCCATTTAAATAATGAGTAGTGTGTGTCACAATGTGCTTCTTTGACTGCACTTCTTGTGTTTTCTTTTTCGTATGCTGTGACCAAAGCGATAAAATCGATGGCATTTTTTTTCTCCAGTTTCGTGCTTAACCACCCGTCATTGACAGGTTCACAATATTTTAAAAACTGACAGCCACACTTGCAAAACAACAAACATTTGATTCAAAGACCACGCTGAGGCTGACGATATTCAATTCTTTGTTAAAAACTTCAGATGCCCTTAGTACGTCTCATTCCTGTCTGGCGAAATTTTTGTGCTTTCCAACTCAAACAGCTTTTCTTTGTTAGTTTGTTTTTCTTGTACTTTTAAGAGTCATTTCTCTAACATCTTACACGCTTCAATGAACACGGCGAATGTGCCGTACATTTTCTAGTTGGGGAAGGCCACGAGACATGGCACTCAAGAGCATTGGAGGTTCTGTCGCCATCGATCCATCACATCAAAACAGCCTACATGGCACTATCCAAAGAAGAATTTCGGGACAAGTCTGTAAAATTTTCCTTGTGGACAGATTCAGAGAAGGTATGGAGCACTGCATTTGATCAATGAACACATTGCCTTTGCCTAGAAGAGTTGTAATACACTCAACATTCAATATAACGAATCCGTATATGATGAAGTAAGTGAAGAATAGTCGTCCAATAGAGAGAGTCAATAATACACCTTTATAATTTTGTGGAAGGTGCACTTTGTTATACACTCAAACCTCTTTATAACAAAGTTGCATCCCACAAGAAAACAAGTTTGCTATATCCGAAAATTTGTTATAAAGGTTTATTTCTAATGCTACATCTACTGCAAGGCTATTCTTCATTTACTTTGTTATAACGAATGTTTTGTGACATGTGGGTTTATTTTAGTGACGTTTGACTGTACCATTTTTAGATGGTATTCGTAAACTGTATATTAAAGTGGCATATTATAGCACATTGTGGTCACTTTCAGACCTCTTTTTCTTCAATCTTGAAGGGGGGGCACTGAAGTGAGACAATAAATTATTTTAGAGTAAACTTACGCATTCTGAAAGCTCTGTTCTCATTAATCTCCCACTGAAGTTTCCAGTTGGAACGTCACAGATCTCGAAATGTATTTTTGAACTTTAGCCTGATTGGCTCAACAAAGAAGCGTGGCGGTTTGTGCTAGTTGGTACGTCATGACGATTGTTGTAGCGCAAGCCGAGAACGACAACAAAGGGGCGAGGAGACGAGCGCTAAAGCGTCTACTTGTCTGGCGCTCGTTTTCTTGTCCCTTTGTCGTCGGTCTGAGGTCACACGCTATAACAAACGTCATGGCTCAACAAAATTTTCTGAAACTTGGCATGTCACAGCTCTGGCTACATCAAAAGACAATCTACTTCATTTTTATTGGGAACTATGCAGCGCCTAGTAAACGTCAAAATGTACGAGATCACAGAGACTGGCGTGGGAACTGTCAGGTGGCGCCACGACCCGCATCTTTATGTTGCATGTTTTACCACTTACCAAGCGTCCTCTCGCAGTGGTCCTGGTGTCCTTGGTATCGGGAAGGAGTAATTTACTACGAGAAAATCATTTCTCGCTTTGGTGTCCCTTTAAGAAGGCATCGAAGTTAAAGTCTGTTGCATGTAGCCACAGCTTTGGAGTTGGCCCGACACGTAAAATTCTTCAAAGTTTCTGTTTAACAGAGTTGTTTTAAACTGCTTGTAAGTGCAGTTGAGTATGAATCTTTACGAACCACACAAGCTCACACATTCCACTGATAAGGAGCTGCTCAACATTTGTCGTGATGAGGAATTTTGAACTTGAGGACGCAAGTTCAGGCTGAAATTTTGAGACAACAAGGAACTTCGAATGAAAGTGGAACGACTGCATGACGAGCAATAAAACGAAAATGACAGTCATGATAAGACACGGGAAGACAGCAGTGTGGATGGTAGAACAAACGATATATCTGATCGTTCATTTGTTGTTAAGAGGAGGAAGTGGATTAGACTGGTTAGGTGGGTACGATAACTAAAAGCCTGTTAAAGTGGTAAACATAACTAGGACTTTTCAATGCCTCTGTGCCTCCCACATTTCTAAAATATTACATTTTGTTTGTTTATGTATTTTATATATGCACGCATGTGCACACATTAGGTGTGTGTCAACACCCATTCTTGAAAGGTTATAACCTTGGTTAACGAAATGGTTACTAATTTGATTGAAATGCATTTGAGCATGGGAGACTGTTAAGTTTTTTGACAAGATTAAAAAGTTAGTAAATATAAGATAGGGTTCGATGGCTGAAGATTGGTGTGATTCAGAAAAGTATATTGTTCTTCAGTGGGCATGAAAGACTCTGGTGAGGATGATTAAATCTGTTTTTTTTACTGTTGTTGACACTACACCCAAGGAGGAGGAGAATTGAAAGAGGAAGGTCAGCGAGGTTAGCCCAAATTTTATTATAACAAAACCACCTCTGCCACGAAAATATTTCGTTATATCCGAGAATTCGTTATGAACGATTGTTTGTAACACAGTATCTATGGCAAAGCTTTGGGTCGCTTACTTTGGTATAACTGATAAAAAGTTCTATCGGAATTCGTTATATCTTGGTTTAAGTGCACATCAATTGCACCTCATGCTGTGGTATTGTAATTACATGTTCTTTTGCTAGACACAATATTAATGATAACTAACAGACTACAATGCCAAGGAAAGTATGGGAGATGTCATTAGAATCATAATGTAAATCTGAAGGAAGAAAAGTGCACGAAAAGATTGGAAAAGATTGGTCAGCTGTCATCTCGTAATAAGACCACGTACTGAGTGACGCCAAACAGGCAAGAAAAATGTTCCACACTCGCCGCCACGGCAACAGGTGGCTCTGACTGACACTCCCATGTTTAAATTCTGATATATATCCTACAATGTGGACGGACCGCAACTGTAGCTCAGTGGTAGAGCATCGGCCACGTTATTCAAAGGTCGAAGGTTTTGGTGCTGCCTGTGGCAAGTTACCTTTTCATCCACTTTTCTTTCTTTACACTTATATGCAATTACTTCTAATAACTAACACTATATTTTGCATGGAATTATTGTCTGTTAGTTCTCATTAATATTATGTCTAACAAAACAATGAGCCCTTAAATTTACACTTTGCAATGTTCTTTTGCTGATGCTGCAATGAGCCTGTATGCGCATTTGACTTCGCAGGACGTGCAGGACTGCTTTGCGTGGCTGCAGTGCAATGATCCTTGCGGGCCTGTCCTGGCTGTGCTTAGGATAACTGCTATCCTCGAGCGTTCTCTCGGCAATGTACGTGAAAAGGCCACTTTGCTTTGAAATGCAAAGCTTTGTTTGAACAAATAATAGTTGCTGGGGTTTTTACATCTGGAAAACATAAGATTACGATAGATGCCATATTGGACGGGCTTCGTAAATTTTAACCATTTCAGATTCTTTAATGCACACCGAAATCTAAGTACACGGACCTCTAGCATTTCATCTCTACTGAAATAAGGTCGCTGCGTCTGGGATTCGATCCCGCGACCTTTTGGTCAGCGGTCAAACACCATAATCACTAAACCACCGCAGCGGGCAAGTTTAGTTTCGAGGCGCACGTGAATAGAAAAATAGCTTTTCCAGGCAGCAGCCACTGCATTAATTGTGATTAGATTCGTCATATGTACAAAAAGAAATTAAAAACAACAGTTTTTTCCAGACTGGCATTTTTTTGTGAACATTTGCAAAATTGTAATATTTAAAAAAGCTGAATTTTACAGCTTCCAAAATAGCTGCTCTGCATGCTTGAGCACGTATGTTTTTCTTGTGAACAGCCTTCACCACAAACCACCAGACTAACTACCTTTAGAGCGCAGCTCTTGGGCCCCCGTTCCTGTTGGAGCGGCGGCGCCGTCATTGGTTGCATCAGCGTAACTGATAGAGCGAGCGAGAACGAAGGAGAACAGATTTTTAGTCTGTTGATAGCACAAGCCACCGGCCTCTGAGCTCGCTTTCTTCCTCTGCCGCGTTTGCTGGTTCCTAGGCTGGAGCTCGTGCGCCTGCAGGGGCTCGCGTGTGCATTGCGGCTGAATTCCCTTGCTGTAACAGAACCGTCCGCGTTTCACTTGGTTCGCGACACCTGCAATGCATAGACCGGCGTGCACAGCACTTGGGTTCTGGAGGTTTTCGTGGCAATATGTAGAGAATGTTACATAGCTACAGCAGATAGCCCGAACTTCAGACACTGTTGGCATTGCTCCAACATGAAGCTGCGTTCGGAATTCGCGTTGGGCAGCATTTCAGACATCGTTGAATTTTTTCCTTCCATCACTGAACCATATTTTTCCTTTCTTTCATTTCTTCCTTTCTGTCTGTATTTGAAGGAACTCGTAATGTAGTATGAGGTTCCAGCAGTGTGTTCCGAAAAGCATTCGTGCCACTCTTGCACGTTCGCTGGAATATGAAGGGGTGAATATACGTAGATTTAGAAAGGCAGTCTGACCGAGAGGTCTTGCAAGAAAACATTCTTGCAGGGAAACAAACTTCCAGGTGCTTGCAAAGCGTGCCGCCGGCACTGTTCACTATGTGGCAGAAATATCAATCATTAAGTATTGAACTACGTAAACGAATAATACGTGATACCACAATTCATAAATCTTCACCTATCAAGACGGCTAAATCAGACAAAATCGATGAACACACGTGAACATCACAAATACATACTGCTCATTCATATTCTTGCAGGTTCTGTTTGAAAAAGGAGTTAAGGTGCCATTTCTTCTGAAGGACATCCTGATTGCATCACAGCTACACGAAGCTTTCGGGCCCGAACTCGTGAGCATTCCAGATCAGTTTAATTTTGCAGCTGGTGTCTGTAATTCCTGTGTAACAGCGGGGCAGTTTAGGGCTGAAGTGATACGCTTATAATCTGTCCGTACTTTCTGGCCAATTTTTACCCTCCTACTTTCAGCTGCTGGAGTGGATTCTGACTTGAGAGAGAGCAAGTGTCAAGCTAAGGTGGGTGAGGGAGAAGCCTTGTGTTGAGAGTTGAGGCTGGTCGAGAAAGGGCAGTGATGTGGAGAGGGTGAATAGGATTAGAGAGGAGGATAGTAAAGATGAAGCTGTGGTTGGAGCAAAGGTGGTAATGAGGAGAGAAGTGCATGACTGGCTGTGCGGGTGAAAGTAGTCAACCAATGGTAGCGTGCACTCCAGCTCGGATGGTAGGAAGGGCAGAAGGAGAGAGAAGGAAGCCCCGCCGCGGTGGTCTAGTGGCTAAGGCACTCGGCTGCTGACCCGCAGGGCGCGGGTTCGAATCCCGGCTGCGGCGGCTGCATTTCCGATGGAGGCGGAAATGTTGTAGGCCCGTGTGCTCAGATTTGGGTGCACGTTAAAGAACCCCAGGTGGTCTAAATTTCCGGAGCCCTCCACTATGGCGTCTCTCATAATCATAGAGTGGTTTTGGGACGTTAAACCCCACATATCAATCAAGGAGAGAGAAGGAAGAGCGGGCCGATTCCACCAGCTCCGCCATTATATAAGCCTTCATTCACAACATACACCCAGTTGAAATTATGCATATTTTTTTTTCTCTTCGACTGGCTGTTCTTTGGATATCCATGCAGATGACTCTTTTGCAAGTCATTGTGGGTCCTCCGCAGTCTCTCAACCTGCGCAACGTCACGTGGCACGGATTTGTCAGGCCGGAGGAAGTCGACAGCAGGTAAATGAGGCCATCTTGGTGCGGGAATTTCTTTGGTCATTGTAGGAGACCGGGGTACCTGTGCAAGAACTGGCTTTCTTTTTCTTAATTAAAGAACTATATATATTGGAATGAGCGTGAATGACGAACGCTCTGCTGTTAGGGAAGACAATGATGTTGATCGATGCCTGTAGTTCTCGCTCGCACACGCGCTCGCTAGTAACCTGACCTACCTGATAAGGAGCCTTTCACTCAGCGTTTGAATCTTTCTTGACATACAACACCCCTACTTTTATATAAATGATTTTGTTTGCTTCATAGCAAAAAGGATATACATTAAGATGCAGTACGAGACACCATCACAAGGAAGAAAAAAAAAGGAACAATCAAAGCAGACCAATGGCAATGTCTTGCGATGACTTTCGTTTTGTCAAATTTATAACATTATCTCCAGGAGTGGGTTACCCCACAGTGACACAGAGTACAGGATTGCATGCCAGTCACAATGTACTGATGATCTTTGATGCAATGCAGTACTGGGCTGCACTTTACTTGCCAAGCAGGCACATTCGAAGCACGAATTTAGGGCAATAAGGGATATAGAGTCGTTTTCTTTGCTAAAGTATTTTGGCTATTGAACACAATTTTTCGCACTGATGATATCCAGATAGCACTTGTTTATCTGTGCAGAAAAACATAGCCAGCAATCAGTAGTGCACTCAAGCCTCGTTATCACAAAGTTGCACCTCATAGCAAAATAAGTTTGTTATGTCCGAACATTCGTTATAAAGGCATAATCTTAACTCTATATCTACTGCAAGACTACTTTTAATCTACTTCCTTTTAACCGATATTTCGTTATATCTGGGTTTGTTCTATTGAGATTTTAGTGTAGTTGAGATCTCTATGCATATGACCCATTGAGTTTATTTGTCTATATTCACAATACCCAATGCACTCCTTAAGAAAGCTTCATGTAACGGAGATGTTACATGATTAAGTGGAATGTATGTCGTGTCAAATGCAGAAGAAAAAAAAACGAAATATATGCTGTACCTTCTGGAAGGTGCACTGTGACGCAATATTGCAATGTATACAAGTGACGGAGGATCTACGAGTTCTACTCAGCTAAAAAAGATAGAAAGTAGCATGTGCCAAGTAAAAATTCATACCTACATAAGATTGGCTGTAATTATCTGAGCATACTCGTAATTTCACACAAGATATATGATACTACAATGTTACACAATGGAACATTTCAATGTTATACATTGCAGTGTTATACATTGCTACACAAAGCTCTATAGAAAAGCACGTCAAGAATGCAATTGAACATTTGTATTGGATGTCTCTGTATAGGCATTTCAAATGTAGATGCATACAACTCATCTATATCTCATTTCATGAAAATAGATGAACATAGCTTTTTGTTTGCCAATGTGTTTTTGGCTAGAAGATTCAACATTCATCAAAACAGCTCAACAACTGCATGCCATCAACAATAAGTCATTAGTAATGAATTCATTTGTGGTGATCTTATAAGAAACTTTCACTGTCAGAAAGCAAAGTGATGCGTTCATGATACCCTCCAACCTTATTATTACAAGATTGCATCTAACACAAAAATAAGCTCGTTATATCTGAAAATTTGTTAAAGGTACACTATTTCTAACACTATCTATCGCAAGACTATCTTTCATTTACTTTGATACAACTGATATTTCACTGTATCTGGGTTCGTTATATCGAGCTATGAGTGATACATGAAGCAGTTGCAAGCAGATGAAGAAAAAACCCTTTGCCAATATTGTTCGCTGCCTCAACTGATGTTTTTTTTTTTTTTGGTTTTAACAGATATGCCTACCTCTTGATCTGCATTGTCTTCAGCATCGGCGAACAAATTTTGCAGCGCGACAGTGTTGATGATGTGAACAAGCAACGCCGAAAATGCTTTTCGCTGGACAAGTACGCGTCAAAGCTGAACGACTTTCGAGGCAAGCAGCTTCCCATTCGACTTTAGCCACAGCTATGGTGACCACATTTTGCACCAAACATTGTTTTGCCCTGTTACGAAAATCGGAAGCATTGCACTTCACCTGGCTTTGCACAGCCTTCATGATCAGCTCACCTTGGCCCAAGCGACAGATGACACCATCAGCCCACCTTGGCCCAAGTGACAGTGTCACACTCGCTTGGGCCAAGGTGGGCTGATGGTGTCATCACATGACACTGTCGCTTGGGCCAAGGTGGGCTGATCATGAAGGCAGTGCAAAACCAGGTGAAGTACAACACTTCCAATGCTTCATCATGTCACATCACGATGTGCTATCATAGTGGCATCATAAGGATGTTACAAATACTGGCAAATAGCCACGCGATATCATGATCGTGGAGTGTCCTAAAATTAACTATAGAGAACTCTTGGTCTGCAATCGTTCACCCTGCATGGGAATGATGGGTTGCATTCGCCTAGTGTTCGTGCTAGCGGCATTGTTTATTGATGTTTTGCTTTTGTTTTGAATAAATGAACGAATCGTTACAAAATTCGTGACCCAATTTGAGTTGGTGAGTATAAAAGGTCAAGTTGGTGACGTCCAACTTGTGGGGTCTCCGCGAGGCGAACGAGCGCCTCGCCACACCACGCTCTTGGAGTGAACGGACACAGCAGACACGATCGGTACAATGCACACAACATACGTACATTTATTAACTAATTTAGACGACGATATCGTCCGCCGAATGATAAACCAATTTCAACTAACACGCTACCATACAAACAACATAACACAGGGACACACTAAACACACAATAACATGATAAACACACACTAACACACCCAACACACTAACAAGGCGTCGTCGCCAACGCCTGACTTTCCACGTGGGACCTCGGCGCGAAGCCCGCGGTGCCGAGCACCGGGAACCCACGCTACAGACAACCGTTCGCGGCAGCCGCCACGCGCAGAAGAGACTCGCTCAACGCTCGCCCACCACCAAGGCCTGCCTTCCACCAGGGGCCACCGCCGGCGCTACCACTCTACCAACAGTGGCACTGAAAGCGAACACAACGCCATCTATCGCCCGGCGGTGGTCACCACCAAAACACAGCCTTGGGGCGAGACTCGTGCGCCACGCGGTGCAGACACCTTTACAGGGGGGTGTCAGCAACCCCACATTCCCCCAACCTTAAATCAAACCATATCACGAAATCAAAAATTAGCTACACAAGCTTTAACAAAAAAAAATATCGCACGACCATAATGTCCTTGCACCACGACACCGCCGCTGGTCGACACGGCTGCACTGTCCGGCTAGACTTCACCTCAGTACCGGCCCCGCAACAGCAACGTTGCCGTCGGCGCGACGATCCGTCGCCAGCGCCGACACGTCTTCCAGTTGCGACCAGCACTCACGAGAGCGCCGGACTGCAGGCAGTTGCGCAGGTCCCAGGCATCTCCATCGCCCGACCTCACTCCTGGCCAGCGACGCTGACGATGTGCAGGACAGCCGGCCATGGACGACATCCCTCCCGCTGAATACATCAATAACAACAAAAAAAACTTGAAAGAAAACAATCGAGCAGGTCCTCGGGAAGGGAGCTTCGAGCTTTTCGTCCACGTGGTACGTTGGTCAGTACTGCTAGCTAATACATCGGTGGCGGCCGAGACGCCCATCAAAATAAAACAAAAATCACTTTTCCTAACTCGTGCTCACAAGAAAAAAAGTGAGGGAAGCAGAGCGCAACACCTCAACGCCACGATCCACCTAGTTGTGCCACGTGCAACAGGCGGCTGCGCAAAGCCTTAAACCTAATGAGTCGCTCGGCAACAACCGGCATCCACCCAGCACCCAGCCTAGGCACAGAAGAGGCAGCCGCGAGGAGACGTCCACTCTGTGAGGTGGCCCTATCACTCGCCGCACACAGCAGCTTACCGAGCGATCGGCGTCCACCGCCCCGGGCGGTGTTACGACGCCTCGGCGTCGAGCCGCAATACCAGACAGCAGTGACGCCCGACTGCCTGAGCCCAAAGATATAGAAGAAGCTATTTACAGAAAATCAGACAACCCACGAGGCTTCCGTACTCACTCGCTTCGGGCCTGGCCTACAAACCACGTGCTCTAGGCCTTGCTCACCCCTGGATGCGGACCGCATGGCTCTCGTCCTAATTCAACAACGTTTTTGAAAACTATCAACAAAAAATAACACTTGCGAACAAAAAAAAAATAAATAGAAAGTCAACCTGCAGACAAATTCAAACACGTTACAAAACCAATCTCCTCGCTTCTCAACAAAGCACACCACCGACGCTAGCAAAGAAGTCCCCCCTAGGCCTACTCTACTCAGACTCTAACAAAATCCCTGTATTGAACCGCAAAAACTGTCGTCCAATACTCCAAGAGCCCCACGTTGGGCGCCAGTGTGGGGTCTCGGCGAGGCGAGGCGAACGAACGCCAGACCACGCCACGCTCTTGGAGTGAACGGACACAGCAGACGCGGTCGGTACAATGCACACAACATACATACATTTATTAACTAATTTAGACGACGATATCGTCCGCCGAATGATACACCAATTTCAACTAACACGCTACCATACAAACAACATAACACAGGGACACACTAAACACACAATAACATGATAAACACACACTAACACACCCAGCACACTAACAAGGCGGCGTCGCCAACGCCTGACTTTCCACGTGGGACCCCGGCGCGGAGCCCGCGGTGCCGAGCACCGGGAACCCACGCTACAGACAACCGTTCGCGGCAGCCGCCACACTCAGAAGAGACTCGCTCAACGCTCGCCCCCCATCAAGGCCTGCCTTCCGCCAGGGGCCACCGCCGGCGCTACCACTCTACCAACAGTGGTACTCAAAGCGAACACAATGCCATCTATTGCCCGACGGTGGTCACCACCAAAACACAGCCTTGGGGCGAGACACGTGCGCCACGCAGCGCAGACAACTTTACAGGGGGGGGTGTCAGCACCCCACAAACTACTGACCATTTGTCGATTGTTGTTTCATGACAAAGCAGCTCCAAGCCACGCGAAGCCAAACGAAGGTGGAAGTACGAAAATTAGACAAATTGGTGTAAAAATATATATCATTCCCACGCTAGCTGAAGTTTCGTGCATAGCAGTTCCCATAGACACTAGCGCCAGAGTTTCCCCTAGTGTATTAAAGACGGTAGTCTTTCTTGGGGACCTTCGACGCAAAAACTTTGGTCTGTCTGTACATTTGTCTGTTTGTCCACCTCAACCGCAAACCGGGTACTCTAAATAGCACCAGCCGATAACCCGAACGGCCGACCCCATCCACAGTGCCCACCAATGTTGCTCAAGAATCAGCATTCATATGCGTGCGATTGTCAATTAAAAAGCAATTATTGTGCATATCTGAGGCACCATAACAACACGTATATATTCTGCATGTTCGTCTTTTACTAGAAAGTGCATACATAAGTAATTCTAGCACCGTAGCACTTATCACGCTGTGCTGACCATGCAACGCTTGCACGAAGAAGCGAGTGTTTCCAACGTTTTGCTAGGACGACACGGTGGTGGCACTTGCCCGTCGAACTTGCGTTTTACACCTTATCACCTCTGAGATGGGCACGCACACCCGTCTCAGAGGCACATGTTTTGTTTTCCGAAAAAAAACTGCCAGATGGCGCTCATGTCTCACATGTGACTTGATGCGCTGGTTTGCCTCCGCTGCACGCTCGAGGCACTTTAACGTAGCGCCTCTGGAATATCATTCACCAATTTTCTTGCGCAGAACATCAAATACAATGTTTTGTTCACTCTCTCCAGACGCAAGACTATCGTCTTTCGATGACATTTGCGGATTACATGCAGATACGGGGCAAATTTTTTATATGGAACTCTAAGATAGTGATGGTGACTTTTGCATCGCTCGTGTTGAACCCAAAGCTGTGAAACGCCACTGATCCGGCCAGGCACTTTCCTCGTTTGGCAAGGCATCGAAGGCTGGTGCTTTAATGTAGACGGTCCTTGCTGGGGATAACCTCTAATTTAGACTGCACCAGAAACAAGGGACACGGGGGAGGGGAATGTACTCAGATTTGGGTGCGCACTAAAGAGCCCCAGGTGGTTGAAGTTTCTGGAGCCCTCAACAACGGTGCCCCTCATAATCTTGTGTTGGTTGTAGGTCACTAAACACCAACATTTATTAAATGTGAAAAAATAACTGTGCATCTATTTTCATTGCACTAAAAGTAATGAATTGCAAATGAAAAGAAAGCGATTGCTTCATTTGTGAATTATAGTTACCAAAAGACTGAGCGGCACAAGGCATTGTACGATTCCGCAAGTATGCCTTTGCATCGAAGTATTGTTCCAGTCCAGATTTACACTCAAACCTTACTATAACGAAGTTGCATCATATGCAAAAATAAATTTGTTACATTAGAAAATTCATTAAGGTTTATTCCTAATACTCCAAATATCTACTGCAAGACTATTTTTATTTATTTTGTTATAATCCATATTTCATTATACCTGGGTTCGTTATATTACGATTTGAATGTGTATTCATGTCTATTTTTTCCTATCATTGCTCTTCCCCAGGTGTGAATTTCAATCCGGACGAGTTTGTGTCCATATTTGAGTCCAGTTCTCTGGTTCTTCCGGGAAGAATGACATACTGGAAAGCATGCATGGATCTTTTAGGCAAGGGTTTGTGAGTGTCTTTTATGTATTCTACTGTAACTTAAAGCCACTGCAAAGCCCTCGCAATGCACTTTTCTACAAACTGAAAAATGTCACCCCTTCCACAATGGTCGAGATTGGTCGTTTGTTGTGTTCCATCCCTAATTTCTCCATTGAAGTGTCACTCTGGGATGCTGCCATTTAGAGAATTCTGGGACTTGGGGAATCGACAGGGTGCGAGTGAAACTTGTAGCATTTAAAATAATATGTCTAGTTATTGCAGTTACAGGGAGACATAGGTAATATAGGTGTCACCCAGACATTTCCAAGCCGTGATAAGAATACAATTTTTTGATCATTATTGCCTCCCTTCCGCAACTTCAAACTAAGCCATTGTGATCAAAAAACTCAATCTCTATGAGGCTCTATTGCAATCTAAAGTGCATCGTCTGACACGTGTTAATCCTGCTTCCAAGATGTTTTTCACTCATTGTTAAATATTTCGCAGATATGTCCAGGCATAACAGATTCTAGAGAAAAAGAAAAGCTTATGAGACTAGTGTATGTTTTTTTTGCTATTAAAACATTAACTTTGCATAAGCAGCGCTTTTTTAGCATTTTGTAATGTCTTTAGTTCTGTGCTTTCTGAAGGGGCACTAAAGGAAAATTACGAATCAGTTTAGATTGATGTATTGTATTTGAGAACTTTTAATGTCGCTAATTTCATCATGGCTGGGCTAATACAGAGAAGGAAATCAAGGTCAAAATCACAACTTTCAATTTTGTGTTGAAATCTGCACGTGAAATTGTGAATTTGAAATTGTTTTTTTCTCTATTTTCGTGTCACTGGCTCCACTATATTTTACACTTGGTATGTGAAGCCCGAGGCCCCTCAAAGGACAATGTACTTCATTTTTATAGATTAGGGACTACATTGGTTCTAGTTAATTCCATCAAAGTTGTCATGGCATTTGGTGTGGGGACTTCAAGGTGGCATCACCACCTGCATTTTCTTTTGACACATTTTCTCCCTTACCAACTGTGTTTTTGCAGCAAGCGTGTCGACTTGGGAATCATAATAACTACAAATATAAAAGAAATCACTTTCCTGTTCAGTGTCTCTGAGTGCCACATTGTATACGATGTGCAAGCTAGGTAAAAACGGTGCATCTGCGCAAATTTTACCACATAATTGCACCAACTTGTTTTAGGTACGCACAATGTTTAACGCTGGCACTGCCCCAGTTGGAATGCATGCTGAGGGTCCTCTACACAGAAGTAAATGACTGCTCCCATCGCCTACTAACAGCAGAGGTAGGGACTATGCTATTTCCCATTTCACTCAATTAGTTGCATGGTACCAATAATTACATAGCACAGGCTTGCAGTGTTGTAACAGTCACATGCTTGACTGTCTTAGGAGCAACCTGTTCTTTGTGCATTCTCATTTTTATTTCTCAACGAGTTAAAAAAATTAGAAAATGCTCGTGTGTGTGACTTGAATCAAGCCCGTACAATCATAGCATCAGCAGTTGCTTCTGAATTCACTATTTTTTCTTTCATGCAAAAAATAATCTGATGAAGTTGAACCCCTATTTCTGTGTAGGTCCACTGGTGTCTCTTATACGAGAGTCTATTACAAAAGGAAGGGGTTTAACTGAACTGTGTTGTGCACTGATATGTAGAATGCATGACGATCCAAGGCAAACAATCATTCAGATCACGAGCGAATAAGTTGAATTTAACCTAAACTTTTGCAATGTAATCATGCGTAACATAGTAAACATAGTCAGTGATGTTACAGCATAACTGAACTACATCATGAACTGATTTATTATAGTTAATGTCGTAACAACCAAAATAGCTTGAACTGAGCTAAGCAGAATGAATGTGAGTTAGACAATTAGAGGACATAATCACCATAATCTTGAAACACTTTTGAAAGCCAGTATTCAAATGACAGCAGTCAAATAACCCATAAATAACAGCAAAAGTGATTGCAATATTTATAAAGGTGTAATTAATTGGCACTCGTGCACAACAGATTACAAGCTTTTTACTTTTAATTTAAAAAGCTGGTAATTACCAGCTTTTTAGCCGGTAAAAAGCGGCTACATTTAATGTAGCTAACAGAACTCAACTTCTAGCATGGGTCACTTTGTTTCATTTAGGTATTTTTATTCTGAGTAAGAAGCCTTACAGACCCACAAGGGGGCATAGGCTGAGGAAGAACTATGGTAAAAATCAGCACATAATATTGCGGGCGTGTTTGTGATTTGTCTTTCACTGTATTCAGTTTATGGCCACAATGACTGTCAGCATGCTCAGCTCAAAGTGCGCCTTCAGTGTTCAAGAAACGTCACGATTGTAGTAGATCGTTTTGTCAAGATTGCATGCAAGACACAAACACTCGAGCTTGTTCCAGAGCTTGCACTATGACCAGTGATAAGACTGGAAAATTCGATGCGCGATATGTATAAGACAGGTCATTCAAACAGTGACCAGTTTTATCGACGGCCGATGCTCTGTTCACCGATATCAGTGAATAGTGCACATTTCTTGTTGTTTGAGTTTACATTTTCTCGACCACAAGTTTGGCCAAATAAACAGTTTCATGTTGGACATGCCATCACAGCCTTCGTCAACACTACGACCATGTGACAACATATTGGACGCCCAAACGGGTTAAAAATTGTCACAGAATGAAGAAAATGGTGCACATTTTAGGAAACTATTTCGGCCCATTCGTGACACTCGCTCGTCCCAGTGTCATGAATTACGTTGCCGTCCGAGTGACGGCCAATAACCGGCGCTCGTGCATTACACAAGTTCGCGTAGCCCGCCTCGAACGGTACCATCGCAGGCATATTTAACTCATTGGCAATCATCTGGCCCCGGGGAAAATACAACGAAGATGCACGCATGTACCGGACCAGAAGCAGAGTAACGGAGCCGGCGCTTGTACTCTGTGGTTGGGTGAACCAGTCTGGGCTTGGCCCACAAGTACGTTGCTTCTTTGTGCCATTTCATTTCTCGTGTAAATAAACCCATTCCCTCATAACAATATTATGGAATGATGCATAGGTTAGAAAGAAAATTCTACCTTGCATAACAATAAGTACTACACAGAAATTGCAGCAATATAATACATATATATTGAATTACTGCATCAGCTTTTGAAGACTCAAGTGGTTTAATTCATATGCATTTACAGTTCACAGAGATTCTTGCAAAAGGCTTTTATGTTGTTGGTCGCTCGTCGCCTCTGATAGCCCTGTATTTGGCCATTTCGGTTGGGAATGCCTTGCTTAGCTCCAGAAGCAGCAGTGCCTTGAACCTCTGCGCAACACAAATAAGAACAATGAAATGTAGGGATCTCGGCTGACATCAGTAAAATATCGCAGCACGAACAATGATTAATGTTTACAGGAATTGAAAATTGAGCAAGCTGCTGTCAATTCACAGCTAAGGAACTTTTTCTAGCCGGGCATTCATTTCTTATATCCACATATAAGAGTGGTTGGTGCTAATTTTGAAATTAAAGCAAAATTTTTTTCCTGCCACTACACACTTACATGCAATCACGTGGATGTGCCAGCAGAACTAATTTTTTTTCTCAATAGTTTCCTGTTTCAGCATATCTTGTTTAATAACACTTCGATAGCATGTTGGCCGAAAACATGCAACTGTTTGTTTTTCAGCAGCAGGATTTGGTTTAGATCTACAATTCTTTTTTTACCTTCTTTTTTCTGTCCTGGTGGTTTGCCCCGCCTTATACTGAATAGCGATTTGTCACAAGACCGCACACAGGATTTTTGAAATCACAGCAGAAGAAGCCACCTTAACAATTAACTTGATTGTATTCCTGAGGCACTTCCATTCTCAACACTTACAGCCACTAGGCTAAGGAAGGTGCCGTAAACAAAGCGTGCAGAACCACGAGAACGCTACACTGCTTGCGCTACTGCATTACGGCCACCCATGTCCTCACCATCCTCTTCTTTAATCGAAAGACAGCAACGCATCGGTAACTATCATTGCTTTGGATTAAATCGCATTTGAAGCATAGAACGTGGTAGCACATAAAATTACACGGAGCTGTTACGTTACTAAGAATCGTGTTCTAAGACAGAGAGAGAAACATTGCTGTAAACCAAGTGCCATTTATTTTACTGCCATTTCATATTTAAACAGTAGCCTATAGACCATTATACGGATGGGTTTAGGTGCCACCATATTGGGCCGTTAAGCTTTGTGGTTTGCAACTTTGACAGCTGGACAAAAGTGTCACAGTATGTGAATACAATGTTTTGTGGCCCAATTATTCCCCATCACAGTATACAAAAACAATAAAACATTGGCATGAGAGCACAAGATGGTGCCACCCATATGTCTTTGGTAAAATAGTCGGTAGCACGAGATATGGAAATGTTGCGAATTGGTACCAGCATCAGGGGTCTATAATACCATGGTATAGCTGTGCTTTAAGTGCATGAAGAAACACAAAGATACACAGGACAAGTGCTTTCTTGCAACTAAAACATTTATTGGAAAGAGAAGAATATATAAGCAGGCAATCAATAAACACCTTTGCGTTCCTATGAGAAAAGTTACAGTTTTCAACTGAAGTGCAGTGATATGAGGTAAATACAAATGACACTGGATGAAAAAACAACTTGATGCCGACACAGGTCAAACCCCCAACCATCACATGGCACGTGTGGTGCTCTACTCATTGGGATATAATGGAGGCTACTCCCCTGTCCACTTGTTTTTGGAAATTAATGTATGTGTACAAAATTTAACCCTCGAAGTGTCAGCCAGAATCACTCGTGGCCACATTGACAAATGTGGAATATTCTCTTCACCCGATTTCGTATAGTAGTTGCAGGTGAACCTTGGAAGGCAGAAGACCATTAAACTCTCGTATACTAAACAAAGGCACCATGTCTACTGTTTGCACTTAATATTGGCACAAAATTGGAAAGGCCTGGATCAGGAAAAGGTTGCTCGCACAGTTTGTTGTTTAAGACAGTCAACATACCAGGCCTTCTGCAGCACATGTAAGAACCTTGCTATTCGTGCATCTCATAAGAGATCTGCTTTTCACTTACATAAGAGATCTGCTAGCCACTTACGCTTGCTTTTCTGCTTGACGTCTTTAACAAGTTTGGCCCTGCCTAAAGTGTTTATTACAGAGAAAAATGTTATGAAATCACAACACGGGTCACGTGCAGCGTTGTAGTTGTCTGCCACCGGTGTTCGTAACCGCTATCGCACGAAATAAATAAAAAAAACTCAATAAATAATGAACGCCATGCACACCATCGAATTCGAACCCGGGTCCCCTGCGTGCCAGCCCAGTATTTTACTACTGAGCCTTGCTTGTGCTTAAAGCTCATTTTCAAACCGACCTTAGCGGGGCTTCATGTCGAGAAAGGAATCTCGTTAATACAAGTAATAAAATGTTTTAAAACAGCAAAGGAACAGCTAGGCGTCACACAATGCGACTTCCGTAATGATTGGGTCGTCCAATGCTACAACCCATAACAAAAGCTTGTTCTTGATACCCTATTAATTGTAGCGCATACCCACTTCGTCGTCGTCAGCCACTGCATTAAAAAATTTACACAAAACTTCTTGCAAGTGTGTAGCGGATACAACGCTTCTCCGAAGAATGATGAAGGTTAGCATATTGCATACCAGCCTACTACACAAGAAAATATGATTATTAATGGCATAATGGGCACCCCGCTAGTAGTGCCCATTAGTGGCACCCCGCTAGTGGTGCCCGCTAGCTTTCGCTGTGACTGCTGCGCATTCCGCACAGGCCTGGCGGTTTTTCTGCCAGAAGCTGGGAATTTTTTTATTGTATTCCACGATTATCAAGAGCACAAATTGAGCACTAGATACAAATGTATATTTTGTTCACATACATATACTTTCTGAACCATACCGTCGATCACTAACGTCGATCACTAATTAGATAAACTGATACAGAGGGGAACAGCACAATCACAGGACGGAGAAAGAATCATCACACAACATAGGGGCTCTTCGATTTTCCACTTCTGGCTACCCGGGGGCTGCCAGAGCCAGCCAGAGCGCGCTTGTTTTTCTCGGGCTGCTCCGTCCCACCCCTCAGGGCGCACTTCCGGTTGGCGTTCGTTTTTCTTGGGTTGGACAGTTTTGCAGACCTGCGGGGAGCCCGAGGGTCGCCAGACACTTCCAGGACAATATAGTCGTGGAAGCTTTCTGGGAGGTCTTGGACAGGTTTCGGGCTAGCAGACGCCGAAAAGGAACAATGCGCGCTCGGCGCCATCTTTGTGAGGATTCGATGGATTGCAATGTGGGCGCTTGAGGACTGCGACTTCACTAGTCATTATGCGTGGCGTTATATTCTAAAGCCTGTTCTGCCTTGCGAGATGAAGCGATTACGAGTGGTGGCGAGTTTTTGAAGCTACTGTTCATCACTTTTGTTGTTTCCCATGAAGCTTCTTCCTGTGGACAACGCGGTGAACTGTTGCCTGCTGTCTGCACATGCCTCAAAAATTATTTGCTACATGTTCATACGCACGCATGAAGACAACTTTGGAGTTAATTTTTTTTTTTTTTTTGCATTGTAGTCGTTTGTGGAGTCGTGCCTGCTTTCTGTGCACTTAGCGAAGACGATTGTGATCGAACTAGCTCGCTCTGTCATATGTTTGCGTACGTGAACCTCTGTCCTGAATACTCGATCGCTCTTCGATGGTGATAGAAGGCCTTAGATAGCGACTGTTATGCTCACTGGTCAGAAACCCGCTTCGATCTATTGGCCAGCATATGCGGTATAATATTGTACGATACGACCCGAGGGAAAAAAAAAAAACATGAAGAATGGATTCAGAAACGTATACATCCTTTTGTGGCCCATTTTATAGTTGGTTTTGTCTTTTTTCACCTCTTCGTAATAATTCCGCGCAGTATGTACTATGACCTAGTAGGTCAAATCAAGGCTGATATACATGACATTTGTTAGGCGCCACTTAGGACTGAAAAACAACAGGCCATATGTTCTAAAATGGGTCGAAAATGTGTCATGCAAATGTTTAGTTTATATATGACGTGCACTCGTAGTACCGATACCTGCGCATGTCTGAACTTTTGACAAAAACGTAAGTTGGTCAACACATGTTTGCGACGCGTAACACGCGATAGCTGAGCAGGTACATATTCTCAATTTCGCGTGATTTCGCATCGTGTTGAGCAGTGACTGACGACGTAGTACAGTGGCACATGTACTAAAGATACGTGAGCTTGTTAAGTCGTTAGCGTCGCGGCAGCTCACCTTGCATCGTTCTCTAGGCGGGGAGCGCCAGCTGGCTGTTGCGTCCGCGGACGCGGCATGTGATCGAAGTCGTACCCCAAATGCGTACGCTGGAGGATATTATTTCACCTTTTCGGCGAGCTTATCTATGTATTTCCAGGCGGACAATGCAGAAAAAAACCAACACGCACATGGCGCATTGTTTCGTTTGCTGCCACGACGGTACGAGTTTTGTACGTTTACGCTGCGATCTTCGGGCAGCTTCGGATTCCTTACACATGTGACCAGACGCTGTTTCCTGTCCAAACCGGAACTCGCTGACAGACCCTCTGGCTATAGCTGCCAGAGTGCTCAAAATCAAAGAGCCCCATAGATAACATAGCAATGTCTGGCCAACGCCTCCTAGAAAAACTATGCCTGGAACGTCGCTCTTTTTTCAATTGGTAGCCTCCTGCCAGCACGCAATCTCTGCAGCCATGCCTCCTGCCTGGTGTTGCGACCAGTCGCCGTGTGAGACCGCTCGTCTCCATAGCGCTCAGTCACGTGACATAACCGTACCGCGCTGTCACGCGAAACCACGGCTGCTAGGAGGCAACTGAGAGAGCATTGCTGTGTTCCCAGGGTCGGCCGTCAGAGACGCTCGCCTTCGTACCGAACGCGGAGGGTAGGGCAGCGCGTTCGCGGCTCACGTTACAAACAATTTTTTCAGGGGGCGTTGGTCTGGCTCCCTGAGCGACGAGGCTTAACTCCCCGAGCAACGAGCCTTACCCTTTGCAGTGGGCCGCGTATATTGTGCTGGCATTTTACTTCTCTCCAACATTGTGCTCGCCGGCGAGAATGACGGCCATTTACTGTTCTCAGATATTTTGACGGCACCAGCTGCTAAAGTAGCGTCCAGCATGTTTCCCTTCAGTGCATGGTGCTGATATCGGAAAATATTCTAATAAAATCGTAAGTGAAGGACCGAACCGCAATTTGAGAGTTCAAAACATTCGCACATTATGGGGTACACTTATATTGCTATCAGAGAAGTGAGAAGCTTTGGATATTTACTTACGCGGTAGGATTCGATCTTGCCTTTGACTTGCTCATTCTTCGTCAGCGCCTTTTCCATGCAGTCCTTCGTAAACAGCTGCGGATTCCTTCCTTGGTCAATGTAGCTGCAGAGAGACGAAGGTAAAACGTTAGCAAAAAAAAAAAAAAACATCAGGTCAGCGCAAGCCTGCTAACTTACTCGAACACTTCCAGTGGCACTTGTATGTTCTGGACTTGTGACTTGCATCTGTCCACCTCTTGCATCAAAGTGACGATGTGATTTCTGAAACAAACGTGATTTTGAAACGCCGATGTCATTTGCGTTCGACGATAGCGATCTCGCGAAGCGAGGCCACGTTAGCAGCACTTACATTTTCTGGTTTAGCGTGGTCTGGCCCTGAGGCTGAAAGTCACTAACAATTATTCCTAACTGCCGAACATTCTCTATAAACATTTCTAGGTTTGTTTCTAGCGCTTCGAGTGGGGCGGACATCGCGACGCCAACGCCCAACGTTACGTCTGCGCCTTCGTTCACAGCGCCGGATTTTACTCGACATTAGACTTGACTTGGATGTACAACGGTTTGTGCTCGCGTAGGTAGTGGCGCTGGCGACCGACCAACAATAAGACCCCTGACAGCGCCAAAATTTAAATGTAGTTGTTCTAAAGCTTTTTGCAAGTAATACTAATATTGGTAATTTAGAATTATTTTGCGTCACTTCAAAACGCCTGCCTAAATAACATAAGAAACTAGTGCTTCCAAGGTAGGGCCGCGTCACTACGGCCGCATCAAGTTTTGGTGACGCTTAGTGGCGTTAGCCACCGCCCAATCTAAAGGGTACAGCCATATCAATCTATCCATCCAGCTGACGCTAAACGCGCAGTTTTCAAATGAGAAAACCCGTGTGTGGTGGGAAACGATGTGGGTACTTTGAGCATGGCCCGCCCAGAAAAAAAAAAGAAAAGCATTCTTGTCGTAAGAAGCCAAAACCACTTTGAGAGCAGCCCAACAACAGAGCAAGAGGGGCGACGAACGATAGTCCTAGCCGGGTGCCTTTTTGCGCGCGCTCCGCAAATGTTCTTTCACGCCGACAATACTTTCTTGACCTCTGCAACGTCACGAGAGGTCTCTTGTCTACGTCAAACCACAAAAAAATGCCGATTGGGCTTGAATACTCGGATGAACACGCCCCCTTACTTTAAAACCGACTTATTAAAATAATTTACAAGCAACGCTCATCACTGATACTTAGTCGGAAGTAGCCCCCGCATGCAGGACTATCAAACAATGCAAGTATATCGAGTTCCCAAATTTGATGTCAGATGTTTTTAACCAAAACATTGTTAAATGTGACGAAGACTTGAAACATTTTCACGTGCTCATGTTATGTATGGTTGCAAACAGTGGCGTAACTAGATAGGACGGCGCCCAGGGCAAATATATTTCCGCGCCCCTCATTATCCCCCCCCCCCCATTAAAAGCGCTAATGTAGGCTTCCGCGATTGCCTACTGGCGCGCGGCGGGCCATTTCGGAGGCCAAGGGCCACCAGTTCTGATTTCGATGAGCTACGCCCGCGTTTTTGTATAGTATTTTTCTTTTTTTATTCAAACTTCCGGAAGTCCCTTACCCGTCATTGTTCTCTTCCAGTCCACACTGCAAAAAGCTTGACGGCACGGGCGCTTCCCAGGCCCAAGTTTCTCGTACCTAAGCTTTCGCGCTATTTGTGCATCCCAAGGAATGCAGGGTGAGTACAAAACAAAGCAACCAGCTAGACACCGCGCCCTCGGGTCTGGTATGGGGGTTAAACTGGTCGGAGTGTTCTGCCGTTTCGCTCCGTTCGCTGTTCCATTGATGGAGGTCATCCTTGTGCGGCCGCATTCTTTCAGGGAAGTTCTTGGTTTCTCCAACGTACGAAGCGGGGCAGTCGGCACATGCTGTCGGGTACACTACGCTCTGCGCTTTTTTCGCAGGTGCGTGTTCTTTGGGCCAAAGGATGAACCTGCCCATGGCGGTGGATGGCATGTGGGAAACGTTGACCCCCGCCCTTCTATTGCTTTGCTGGCGCCCGCGATGCAGGGAATCAACAAACGTCGCCGTCGTGTCACGCTTTCTCCGTCTTTCCTCCAGAGAACTCTGCGAATAAACGCCTTTGTTTAGCCTTTGGTGCCGAGGTCACGGATTATATTCGCCCTTCCTTCCGCCGCTGCGTGGACGATTAGTCGTTGGACGATCGGCTATTTCGTTGGAGTTTTCTGTTCTTACTCAAAAAAGGTGCATTCGAACTTTTTTATTTTATTTTGTTTACGTACGTGGTTGGTTTCAGGGAAGCTTTCAGTAAGTGGTTTGGGAGGCTGGTGGGGTTCGCTGAAACTCATCTAACCCAGTGCTGCGGAGCACAAAACAAAGCTTAGCCGAGGGTCATGGGAAGGCACGGAGGTAGCGCAGCAAAATGAAAATAGAGGATCCTTTTCCCGATGCAAAAGCCATTGCGGCAACCCTTTCCTTCACCACCATCCCCACTTCCAGTCGTACATTACAACCTCGCCCCTCCCCCCTTCCAGGCGGTTTTACGGAAAAAAACATTGACAACCTTTCCAGGGGGCGCCAACCCGAGGACTCGGCTTGGCGCCCCCTCCCTAGTGGCGCCCGGGGCACTTGTACCCCCTTGCCCCCCCCTAGTTACGCCACTGGTTGCAAACAAACACTCAAATAAATATATTCATAAATATGAGGCGCATTCCAAATATCTTCGTTTCGCTTCCTTTGTCATGTTCAGTATGAAAACGAAGCTTAATGAATGATCTCCTTATAAATTTTCTGCAAGGTAGTGACCTCAGAGTGGATACTGACATGAAGTCAGTACAAACCAGATCAGGTTTGACACGAATTACCACAGTATATGCCATGGTAGCTGTGAACGTTCTAATCCAACAAATCTAAGAACGTTGACTACCACCACGGGCGTTCATCACATCCCAGCTGGTCAAACATCCACGAAAGTAAACACATTTGACAAGTTTTCACAGCACATCCTTATAATAGATTTGCAAAGTGCCACGCATAGTGAACATGTGTTCTGTATGTCACTTTGTTCTCCCCCTCTCTCTTACTTGTTTGTCGGGACATGGCAGCATGGCTGCAAACACGGTGGATGAACGATTCTGAAACTTTAGGCTGACAAGTTGCTTGGTAGCATCGAGCGGCTGTGGCAGAGTATCAGACATATAAAATATGAGATGCCAGAACATAAATAAGGACCTGCGGGACACCTCAATTTTGTATGATCGCCTAATGGGAAGAATGAGTGCACGTGAGGAAAACGAACACGGCTTGCTGCTAGTGTCGCGATTTTAACCCACTGCATTTGCAATTGCAGAAAGCCTATAGCATGCGATTCTACAGCAACACTGATGCTCATTGCATTTCCTGGAGGCAGACTACTGGGAAAATGTCGCCAATGATCATCGCCTCCTCAAAGAGCCAGCTGTGTCATCCTTGTTTGTTTTTTTCATTTCGGAAAATCAAGCCCCAAAGAAAACCTTCTTGACAGTGAATGCCTTCCGCTATTTCTGCTTCCAAGATGGACTGCCCTGTGCTCCACCGGCCAGATGACATTCCACTGGAATCGGCGAGTATGAGATGAAAGCCTCACTACAGAAAATTGTAACAATATTAATATTAATAAAATCTGGAATTTTATATCCTGAAACCATTATATGATCATGAGAGAAGCCTTAGTGGAGTGCTCCAGTAATTTCAACCATCTGATATTCTTCAGGGTGCACTGACATCGCACACTGCATGGGCCTCTGTCATTTGGCCTCCTTCGAAATGCGACCGCAGCAGCCGGGATCCACATCCTTCAGGTCGGCAGCCAAGGCATGAGGCTGTAACAGACCACAATGTACTTCAGGAACATGCTTCTGCCAGCCACAGCGAGCTCATAAAAGCGATTGCTGCACTGGAGGCACAGCTTGCGGCAGGTGAATGCCAAGCACCTAAGCAGCAAGCAGAACTAATCGAGCAGGCAGTGCAATGAAGCAAGGCTTATGCCAAACTCGCTAGTTGTCGCATAGAGCTATAAACTGCAAAGAATAAGCTGAAGCACATATAAGGAATGGGATGTACTTCAAAATGAGTTGGTTACTTCCCAGCACTGTATGGAAAAATTAAAGGCCCAGTGTGCACATTCTGGCCGAGAAAAATTCGAAGAATGTGATGAAGACATACAGTTTCATGCAGGACTGCCACACTACGAATCCTTTGCAGAGCTGTTGGACTATCTGGACCGTGCTGTGTTTCCCACCCCTTATGTAATACCCTCTCTAGGGGGTCTTTAAGGTAATAAAGTGAAGTGAAGTGAAGTGCTGAAAATGGATGCAATATAATGCATTATGACCAGAATCCATAAAAATTAGGTTTACAGGGATCAGACACACAAAGTGGGTGTACTAGATGAACTGTTCATTGTCTATATAAAGTTTCGTCTTGGAGTGTTCTGGCAGCACGTTGGACATTTGTTCTGAATATCTGTTTGCACAGTGTCTAGAGATTTTCCATCTGTGTGAATTTCATGCACCTACACTTGACAGCATTGACAACATGGCTGTCATGGCGAGCTATTGACAACACATTGCCTCTGCCATTTGGGGAAAAGTACCTATCGACTCGTGAGTTGCTCGATGCAGAAAAAATACGGTCACACTGTGTCACAAATGATGACGTCAACATTTGTGACACAGTGTGACCTCTACTCCCATTACAAGTCCACACACGCACTTTAAAGAGCTGCTTTATGTGTCAGCAGACCGACTTGTCACATTTGTCTCCGAGCTATTCACCGCAGGGGCACCTCAGAAAGAAAATTTGTGAGAAGGAATGCTTTTTCGGGCATAGAATTTGACATGGGAGACTGTCTAACTTGGCAGACAAGGGATTTCGAATTGATGACCTTGTTAAGGAGATGGTGCAGACCTGAGTTTTCTACCCTTCCTGCATAATGACAGATTTATTGTTGATAAGACCCAAATGACCCGAGTGATTGCTGCCCTCCGGATCCATGTTAAAACAAGAATTCATAGGATTAAATACTACCACGTATTTGATCGCCCCCATTCCACTTTCATAGATACCATGGCAGGCTAACCAAATATGGACGATCTGCACCATCTTGAACAACCTTCAGTAACCTGTAATGCAAGATACGGAATCCATTTAGGTTCATTGCGATTCTAATGCATGTACGAATGCCACACACTCTAAGCAAATAAAGTATGCTGCCTGAAGGATATAAGTCTGAAAGGCCCATGGCCAATCTTGTTGAATGTGGGGCCATATACTGAGATGATTAATTTCAGCAGAACAGCATCAATTTGAGCTATGTAGAATTTGACATGTTCAATAACAAGGTACTGCCAACAAAATTGTAAAGTGTATTGGCTATTTGCGTTTTCCAACGTCCCACAACACAGCACTCTGGGTGCCCAGTCATTTTGTATCCTTGTAGTCTGCGTGCTATTAGCCTCCAAACACGCTGAACCAACATGTCTACTATACATAATATAAATTGTCACTATATAATTTTTTTCCATCATTATGCATTATATTACATGTCTATATGCATGTAAATCCTGAGTGTGTATGTCTGCTAACGTGTTTAATGTGTAGATTTATTTTCTTGGTTTTTTATAGATGACGAAATTGTACACGACAATGGACGAGGTAGGCATTGTTTTAATTTTACACCGATAGCCACTTTGTATAATATAACATCATTTTAGGACAACAGTTTCTTGACAAAACTTGTTTGAATATTTAATACATTACCCGCCCGTTAGTTTGCACATGTGAAACACCTAGAAGTAGGTATAAGTTGCTGCTAAGGCAGTTTGCCCAAACAAATGAACTTGCATCATGTAGAGCGGATTAATTGCTTACTCAGTAGGTGTGTTCTACAATTCGCTTCAACTACTTTCGTGCACCAGAAACAGCTCAGTTCATACTCAGTTTCCCAGAGAGATTGATAACTTGTGCGTTGTGTTTTGAATATAAGTGCTTTACAGGTGGGAGGGTGGGCAGCCTAGGTTGAGGTTTGAGATAGCTTACCTCCCTCTCTTCATAGTCCCTTTTGCACCGCACCTGGCCTCAGAATATGTATCTTTGTGAATCATTTAGAGTTTCTAATATGTCTATGGGCAAATAATGATTGCATTGTGGGTACTAAATGCACAACTGGGTCACTATGTTTGACTGACACAGCCTTTACGGTACACTTTCCACATAAGCACTAGGACTGAGTTGTAACTAGTACCAGTTTCTAAGTGGAACCAGTTGCAACTGGAATCAACTGCGACCAGTTAGTTCCCAACTGAGACCAGCTGGTACCAGTTAATACCAGCTGAAACCAGTTCGATTCCCAGTTACACATTGTCATCTGGGATAGCTGTTTTATCTGATAACGTCAGATCAGTTTCATAAGGACACATTTTTTTCATACTTTTTTGTGTTTGTTTGACTATAGGAAAGGTTGATGCAATCACGTGTCACGTTTTGCTTGTTCAGGTTCTTGCTAAGGAAATGGAATCTGGCTCGACAAACGCTGTCAGGGTGGCCCTCGGAGATGCAAACTTTGTAAGATTTTTTGTGTGTTGATGAGGTTGAATTCTGATCTGCTTGTACCCAGATCCTCAATTTAATGTACCTTAGCCATTCAAGAGTTTGACACATGCCTTCTTTGTTCTTCAATGGTTGCATGATTGCCACTCTAACAGCACCCTCTGCAAAAAGGCATAATATTCTTTATAACTGTGAATGAAGTACCAACAAAATTGAAGAGTGCTGACCAAGACAAAAAGGTTTTAAAAATTAAAAATTTACGTGTCAAATACAATCGCATAAATGTCAGTTTTTTATGTTTTCAACCTTTTTACCTTGGTCAGCCCTCTCCCATTTTGTTTGTACTTCATGCTTTTTCCCGAGCAGACAATGTTTCGTCAAACCATGAACTTTATTATCGTGAACCTTTTTCAAATTTTAATACAAGCAATAGTACTCTGAAGGGTGCTTACAGCTCAACCGTAAGCACTATTTAGAGGCTTACAGTTGAGCACACAAAGCATGTTCTACACTAACAGAGATGTGTCACTGTAAAGAGTCTTTGAAAACAGTGCTGCTTGAAACATACAGAGAGTTGAACACAAGTTAACCTATGTTTTCAAGGATTACTCGCTTTCAAAAATCGATATTCTATTGCTGATTAAGTGTTCCTTTTTACAATGGCACAGACTGCACATTTATGTTGTATATTCCAAGCACACAATGCTCTAGTGTTCACTAACAGTGATTTTTGGGCAACTAATTGCTGCAAATGCTTACTGCAAATAGTGTCTACTTTGGAGCGTGCGTAAATTGATGCAAGTGGATTTTACTCCTATGCAGGAGATGTTCCTCGACATATTTTCGTACCTTGAAGGACCAAGGTTGAGGGATAAGGTGTCCCACGGTGAAGTGGACCTGAAGACAGTCAGCCAGGGTCTCGTTCATCACATCTTGCACCTGACGGCACTTACATGCAGTACTGAGCAACTTTCAGGTGGAGATATGGAGGTGCGTAGATTAGCCTGTCTCCCATGAAGTTTATCTCTCTATCTAGCTATATACATGCATAAATACGTGCATACATATACATATGTGTGTGTGCATGTTCCTGTGTGCCCGTGCGTACCCACGTGCGTGCATGCATGTGTGTGTGTGTGTGCGCGTGTGTGTGCACTTACGTATGCCAAAACTATCTGCTTTAATCGGGGACCAATAGTAAACTAATATGACAACCTACATTTTTGTTGAAAATTGATTGATTTGTGGTGTTTAACGTCCCAAAACCACCATATGATTATGAGAGGACGCCGTAGTGGAGGGCTCCGAAAATTTCGACCACCTGAAGTTCTATAATGTGCACCTAAATCTGAGCACACGGGTCTACATCATTTCCGCCTCCATCGGAAATGCAGCCGTCGCAGCCGGGATACGATCCCGCGACCTGCGGGTCAGCAGCCGAGTACCTTAGCCACTAGGCCACCGCGGCGGGGCATTTTTGCTGAAAATACTTTGTGCTATATATTTATTTATTTCAATACCTTCAATGTCAAAAGGCATTCACAGAAGGAAGTGGTAGCCAAAATACACTATGTGTATTTGTTCATCGGCTAGTTTGAACGATAATTTTTCACTGCAAATTTAAATGCAGGAACACTTGGAGTGGTGATGATGTAAATGGGCAGGTGATTCTGTGGTGGCCTGATAATATCACAGCAGCCGCCAGACACCCTTTTCCATGTTTTTTAGATGTGAAGCATCTCTTGCTCGTGCCTGTGTCCCGCGACGTCGGCGGTGTCCGCACTTACACTATGCATGCGCAGCTCTCCCCCTTCCCTCTATCAAAAGCTGCGCATTACTCTCTCCACTTCTTTCCTACCACCTGCTTGCACTCGCTCCCCTCTCTCACCTCTAGTAATCCCTCCCAGCGGCATCAACACACCCATTGCGCATGCATGTCGCCTCCCCTCTCCCCTCCTACACCCCCTCTCGCTTTGCAATGCCTACGCAGGAAGCGTACGCTTTCTCCCCTCTCTCCTCTTTAGCTGTTCCTCCCCGCGGTGTTTACTCTGCCATTGCGCATGCGCGACCCCTCTCCCTCTCTTTCCTCTCGTACGCTCCCACTCTCTCGTCTCGCAACACCAACGCAGGCATGCAGCGTCTGCTCGCGATCTTTCTTGATCGAAAAAAACGACTGCTCGCGCTGAACAACCATTCACTGGCCACCCCATATATATAGGCACTGGATCTTGACCTCCAAGGTAGTGCCGGTTGGTTAATTTTTTTTGTGTGCATTGTCGAACAACGGAAATTCGCAGTGTCCGGGTTGACTAAAAGCGGACTGTAAATCTCTGTGTCTCTTCAGAGTCTTCTGTCTCTCACTGGCCATAAGTAGCAATTGGCATGTTTCAGTAGCAAACACCAGTCCATCACTGTGTGCGTTGCGCAAATTCAGGTTTCTCTCCTGTGCAACGGCGCGATGAGCGCTAGCGTCAACGTTGCTTCAAATGTAAGCATCAGTGCTCGCTGCTTTGCATCTACACATGGTTCTCTTTAGCGGGAGATGGCGTAATTTTTTTTTTCAGTGAAATCTTATTGCATTGTGTGTGAGGGTGCACGATTCAGCCGTAGTGGCTGCAGAGTAACGAAAATATTGTCAGTTGCTGTTTGTCCTTCAAGGAATGCTCCATACATATACTTGCTTCTGTGTGCTGATTTTCAGCCACGCTCGCCTCCTGCACAACAGTTTCATTCTTTGGCTGTCTTTGGTGTAAAAGAATTCGAAAAAAAGCTAGTGCAACAACACCAGACTTCAATTTAGTATGAGCAGGCAAATAAGATGGCTCATTATTAAGTTCATTCTTAAGGTGTGCATTAAGAAAAATCTTGGGAAATAATGATAAACAAGACACTTTTCTGTCAAGCGGAAGATTAGGATGTTGCAAAGTACGTTCCATGGATGACTCACCAAAACAGTGGTAATATCTGCATAAAAACACTACAGTTTTTCACTGTTTCTGATTGGTTAATAAAGACTTCTGTACTTTATTCCCACAAAACACCTGGATGGTCAAGCTTAGACCTTACAGGAGTTTTATGTGATGTTAATTTGAGAGATCATGGTGCCTTTGAGTGTTATAATGTAAGTAAATTAACATGCAGTTAGCATCACTAACTGTATAGTTGATATGGGTTTGTCAAGGAAAATTAGCTATTGTGTGAACAATAAGATAGTTCGATTTGAAGTCACTGTTGAGGGTATTTCATTGATTTGCTTGCTATAAATTCTTTTTGAAATATTGTTTTTTTCAGCAACATATCCCAGTTAATAGCTTGCCATCTTGCTGCTATGCCACTTTTTAAAAGAAATAATCGAAGAGCCATCGTTGCATGAACATCAATGTATACAGCATGAAGTGCTCAGTTTGACTCCAGCTGTAAGGGGGGGGGTGCAATTTTAATTCTTAACTGGATCATTTCACGAATGCACTTCTATGAAGAATCACGTTAAATAACCTTTGTTGGTCAAAATCATTTCAGAACCTATTGAATCAATTTGTAAATCAGTAAATTTTATTAATCAATAAATGTAACTTTGCTGGTTAGGGCTTGAATGCCAGCAATGTATGTGCATTCAAACCTCGATATAACAAACCCGGATATAACGAAATATTGGTTATAATGAAGTAAATGTAATAGAGTTTAGCAATATCTATAGTGTCAGGGATATACCATTACAACAAATTTTTGGATATAACAAATTTATTTTCATGTGAGGTGCAACTTTGTTATAAGGAAGTTTGAGTGTATTTTCTCAACGTACAGACAAACAATTAAGCAAAATGTCAAGTCTGAGCAGTGCAACTGTGTCTTATATTTTCAGAGCAGCTATGCTAAAGCATTGAGGAAAGCGTCACAAAGCTATCGGGCTCATTTTCACCCTACTCAGCTTCTGTGGGAAAAGGTACTGTGGTATTATGTTCTGATTTTGCTACATTTTGTAAAGCACGTTATGATGGTGCTACAGTTTTATACAATTATTAGGTACAATTTGTGAGTGATACTATGCTATGTTCATGCATCCTGCCACGCTTATCGTAATAACAATCTAAAAGCGGAGGCCAGCTGTCGTGCCTCCGCATTTGGATTGTTATTACATGCTAGGCTTATGTGAATACTCAATAACTTTGCATATTTGAATGAATATTACAGTATTGCAATTTTCTTTGATCTGAATTTAAATTATTAAAAATTTTGAAGCATTCGAAATGAATGAATGCGTGTATATTAATCTGCATGTAATCTTTTTGTAAAGGTGGTTTCACTGCACTAAAGGATTTCTATACTGTGAATAGACCCATCAAGGCAAAATCTGCACTGTTCAAAGCCCCACTTCAAAGTTCAATGAACGTATTACCCTGATGTTGACTCAACACTTTCTAAATGGGGAGCATTTCATAGTCGCACCTGGTCGCCAATCCGGCATTGGCGGTACCAATGACCAGCCAGTGCGCATGCCCGTGTCTGGTGCCAACTGTTGCTCCCCCTCCCCCCTTTTTCGCCTCGCCAGGCAGACGCAGGCAGTGTCTGCTAGTAATTCTGCTGTATGGTAGAATATCGTAATAAGCATTCTTCCAAATTTGTCACAAAAATTAACCTAATTGAAATGTGCATTAACTTCGGTTTGTGTTTTTGCTGAAAAGGAGAAAAGGAATGAACGCATATAATCAAACAAGCTTGTATACACCCCGTCTCCTCCCAAAAAAACTACACCATATATCATTAGCCATGTGTCTCTGAATGAATCTGTTGAAATTTATAATCGACAGATACAGAAGGCCACCGGCAAGTTGCATCACCTTGGAACATATCGACAATCTAGCGAAGCTGTAACCATAAATTGGAATGCTGATGAAATAGATACCTGTATGCGTCTTCTGGGCACGAAATGGAATGTAAAGTTGCCAAGACGGTGGAATTCAAGGTCTGCATCATTCAAGGCTCTGCCTTCTTTGAGTAATACGGTCAATTCTCCATTTTTCAAAATACAAAGCAGTGTCAGAATTTTTTTTTTTTTGCAGTGATGAAATCCTGGCACATAGTTTAACACCAATGTGAAAAACAGAGAACCGGTTTAGACTGATAGATTTATCTCTGGAAAATCTAATCTTGTTAACTTCCCCATCATAGCTTTCTTAATAGAGGAAAAAATCCGGGTCGTAGTCCCGTTTGTAAACTTTATAAATCTACAGCTAGGATTTCATAGATTTCGAGCTGCATTTTCGATATTTGAATAACATTGGCCTGATAAAATTTTTTGAAGCTTGGTATGTCAAGTATATCACATCCTAAAAGGAGAATGTACTTCATTTTTGCTTTTTAGGAAGATGTACGTGGTTTCTTGTAGATGCCATCAATATCTGTGACATCCCGATTATTGGTTGGTAACTTCAACACAGCACTACCAGTATTTTCTCTTCAGCCATTTTATTACATATCAAGCTTATTCTTGTGAAAAGCATGCTGACTTGGTATTGTAAAGGCGCGGCTTACTGTTGAGAGAAAAATCAGTTTACTTTTAGCGTCCTTTTATAATCTCTGCTGCTCTATATTTAAAGCATGCATGGTTTCATAAGAATCATGTTTACATCAACATCATAATACAAATGTCATTTAGGTGAAATTGAAGAAACTATTTATTAGAACTGATCACTTTTGAAAACCTTGGTAGCATTCAGTTCATGTGTTTTAGAATATGATTATTATCTCTCACTTGTGCGAGGTTATCGCATCATCACACTATTATTCCTTCTCACAAACATACTAGTTTCTCAAAAAGTATTTATTATATGAGTATCCCATGATTCTGCATTTACCACCATAAAGCCTTTGTTTGTACCGCAAGTAGAAATTCGTCCTTTGAAATATAGATTGCTACGCGCAACAATTGAACTCATGCCACATAATTTCTTAAAAAGTGAGGATAATCTTGTTCTGTGAAAGCAAGGCGCAAATTTCAGTTGAGGGATGTAGGCGCGCATAATACTTTTGATGACATTCAATCGGTTAATTGTTATAATGAACTTGCAACTCTAGAATTACTGCTCTAAGTCTCAGCACATCATGTTAGGGCACCTTTTTTAAGGGGTTGCTAGCATTCAATTCAACCAGGTGTGTTGGATATACAAGAACATAGGTTCACAATGTCACACACATCTGACAACCTTACCAGCAACATGTTGATGTCTGTTGTACTGTGAGAGGTTTTGCGTGCATGGCTGTGTACTGTTGAATGCGGCCTGGATGGTTGCATTTGAGCATTGTTTCTGTGAATGCTGGAAATGACAAGGAGCACAATATTTCAGTCTTCTTGCAGATATGGAGCTGCTTAAATTGTCCGTGGTCAACACCTTCCCTAAAACTGTGTTCAGGCCCAGGAAAGAACTCACAGTTGTGACGCTGTTAAGACGGATATGTGATGAAATTTGCGTCACCTTGGACCAACTGAATCGCACATTGGCGTCGAGGACCAAGGTCTTCAACATGCGTGTGTTGCGGTCACGCCAGCGGGAAAACTTCACGAGGCTTCTGGATAGGTACGGCAAATACAGTGTTGTCAATGCCAAAATCATCATCACCTAGCTGTTATAATCCCCGCGTCCTAATTATCCAACCATCTACTGTTTTTGCATCACACCAGCCAGTTCTCTCTTGTGTCACTAGATTACCCAGTATCATCACACCCATCTCGTTCTCTACCAACCTTCGATACATTTTCTGTTTTCTAGTGCCAATTATATCACTCTAATTGGTCATAAGTCATTGCCTAAATCTGGATAACCCAACCTGTTCAGTAAGTGGTCAGCAGTAGACTACATTGAATGAAGGTTGCCAGGTCATGCTGCACAGCTTTAACTAAGCACGGAAGAAAAATAAACATGATCGTAGGAACAAAACGTTGTGCAGGCTAACAACTTTTTGAAGTGAAACTTTTTGATGAGCTGCAGCCACCTTTCATTATTGCCTGAATATAAATACACGACTATTGTCATTGCCTGTGGCAACTGTTGCACTGCTGAGCGCATGAAAGAAAGTCACCACCCTATTATGGAGGAGAGAAAAAGTTAGGAAGAAGCAATGTGCAGTGCGATAGCAAAAAAGAAACAAAAGCATTAGGTCATGCATCAAGGTTTGCTTCCTCCCCCCCCCCCTCCACCACCATCCAGCCATTAGGGATGGTCTCCTAGATTGGGAAGCAAGCCATCAAAAATCCTGAGACCTTCCCTGTTAATTCAGAAGACCTTTTCTGTAGGAGACCTTCCCGGGAGACCTTCCTGGTAGGGAAGGTCTCCTGAATTTATTTATTCACATCTAGATTGCAAAGTTCACTTATAGTACTGGCTCAAAAAAAACAATCACCTGAATACAAGAACAAGTATGCACCAACACACTCATTGCTAACTTACCAGTAGTGTTACCTAGTTTCAGTGGTGAAGTTTTCCTTTTAGATTTCATTAAAAACAATGTACACCAAAATGTCGACACAACGAACACAAATATAAAAAACTATCGGTTGCTACGAAGTAAGTGATTGATTGCTTTGTCAAAAACACAGTGTTGCAAATATACGTTTATAACGAATTTAGAGATATATCAAAGTATATTCATAGCCAAGGTGACTTTTTTAATGATATTTGAATGTACTTCAACTTGGCACCTACAGTGGCCTCTTATAAATAGAAATATTCTACATAAGACAGTTGCTTAACCCCTCAACCATTTTGGACGAGCTGGACTCGTCCTTGCAGAACTGTGCCCAAACCATTTTGAGCGAATGTGGGTCGTCTGCTTGAAATAATAGCCCCCATAAGTGCTGATCAAGACTCGTTAGTTCACCAGGCTTCTTCGTGTGTGGCTTTACAGATGGCAGCATTTGCTTGCCTATTTTTTATTTTTAAGTGCGATTTCACATTTTTTACTAGTGTTAAAAGAATTGTTTGTTCAGTGAAGGCAATGTGTGACATTGATCATGCATTGTCACGGAAAAAAAGCCTGTCATCATGCAGCTATTCAGGTGCTAATTATTCAAATACAGAGGCTTTCTTCAATGACTTGACATGTTATATTCATCAGTTTCTAGGCAGCAATACAATTTCGCAAATAGAGAAAGACACTATTAGGCTATGGGACGGTAACCTTTCTTACAGTAATCTGAGTTGTTTTATGTTTGCTTAAATTTTTTAAGTCAGTCAAAACATGCTTTCTACAAGTGAACAATTTGATATCAATGCTTAAAAAAAGTAAACATCTTTATACAAAAATTCTTCCCAGAAATAAAGCATTTGAGGGGTTAAATGGAACTCCCCATTGCACGATTGGTTTCATTTTTGAAATCTGCACCCCTGTTCACCTCTTGATAAATAGAATGCCTGTTTAATGAAACACTTTTTTGGGGTCCCTTCAGACACTGTTTAACGGAGGTCTGCTGTATACCAGCTAACCCTGCTTGCTTTCTGTCGATGCTAACGCTTACTTACATGGTTCTTTGTGTTTTGACCATCATCTCCGATTCAGCTGCACATCGCGCTGCATTCTGATAACTTATAAGTGAAACATCGCGTCTGTTTGTGTTACTGTGTGGATTGTCGTAGCAATTGCCGCTTCTTTTTTTTTTCCTCTGCAGTGTACCCAAGCTGTATGATGGAATTTCCTTAACTCTCTGGATAATGTTCTGCTGTATTGTGCGAGTGAATGACACTGAGCTACTCGACGAAACACAGCTGGATAAACTGCTAAGGTAAGCTCCAGTATTTTAAGCTGGACTGGTTGATTTTTGTAAAGTGTTAGAACAGCAAAGAGTTTCAATTCTTTTTTATGAAGTGCTCTGTGAAGTGCTCTTCACCTGAATCAACTCGTAGGGGTATAAAGAATGCATTCAGCAACATTACTTCAACCTAAGGTTATGACCTTAATGAACGCTAGCCGATAATAAAGTTAAGTAAGATATATGGATCATTAATTGTACTATTTTGTGTGTGACATCTGAAGGTCACAGGTTTAGTCCTAACCAGCAAGTTGGCCTTTCATCCACTTTACTTTCTTCACATCTGCATTGCAATTATCACAATATTCTTAACCTAGTTCAATTAATATTCCTGACAGATTCTATGGGTTTATTATCTGGTGCTTTTCGTTAAGATTGTGTCAAAGAAACGAAAACCTCGAAAATTTCAATCATTCAGCATAATGAATCGTATAAGAGCATTGCTGTAACATTAAAATGGAACATTACCTTAGTATTGTCTCTATACATTGGCACAATGTTGCGGAACATTGATGGGCTTGACGACATTGAGGAACCGTTGAATCAATAAACCTTGCTACGATGCGGCACATCTGTGGACAGGCAGGCGCGTTCTACCTAAGACAGCACAAGGTATTGCTCAAAATTCCCAATTTATCCTTGCTTTAGCTAAGGAACTCATGCCTCTGCACTGCTAGTGCACCTTCTCAAACGTACTCCTTCAGAGCAACCATTGTAGCGGCAGTCATGTATTCCTGTCAACTTGCATTGAGAATAGCAGATGCTTTCAGTGATCTTAAAAAGTTTTCTATTAATAGGCTCTGATATACTCTTTTGGTTTTCTATACACTCAGCATTTATTGAAACTTCAAACATTATTAACATTATATCAAACAATTAAATGCAAATTGAATTTCAGGGATAATAACTAATACGTCGTTATTTGTTACAATCTTGGATGCTTGCTGCTAAGGAGCCATATATATCTGTGATATTTTGATAACCTCCTTTGACCTTTTTTTCAGGCTACTAAAAGCACTAATGAAGTTTGTTGAAAACTTGCACTCTCAGACGTCTCCCACCCAAAATCGCTGGGACGAGTCCTGCAAGCTCTGCAAGGATTGTGTTGTGATGCTTCTGCGTCACTTGAACAGGGACTCGACGACACTTTACTCTTCAATGAGTGACCTTGTGTTGTGACATAGCATCTGCGACATCGGAACTGCAAATATGTGCTTGTGTGTCCCGGGGGTTCTGCAGGTTTCGGCATGTGCAAGAACTGTGCAAGTAAGAGATGGCCAACCACATCTGGTTAGTATCTGCACACAAGTAGCCTTCAGGCTTTATGGACACTCTGTAAGCCAGTGTATCGTAACATTTTAGTGTTCTGTACAACTCAGAATGAAGCCTTATATTTATGTTGTCATCTGCTCGGCCTTTATAATGTTTGATAAAAGATATACAGCACTCATATATGTAATAATGCCATTTGGGTAGCATCATTTGGGATCCTAGTCAAGCAGATGTGCTAGTCTACTATGAGTTTACCCAAAAGTGCAGTGTTCATTCACTTTTTTTCTTCTGATTACTGTCATCCTGCCACTGTCATGCCCAACAAGTCATGCCCTTTCGAAATAAAAGAAAAAGTTGTAGCCCTTCTTTGGCTGACAAGTCTAGTAAAAAGTCAGTTGTCTGTTTTAGAACGTATACTATAATACATCAGAGTTGTCAGATGCTGCCGAGCTAACACGCAAATAATTGTCACAAAAGAATTAAGCCCCCCGAAAGTTGCGTGACCTTCGCCAAAAAGCCCGAAAGAAGCGGAAATAATTAAATTTCCCATTATTCAAAATGTTTTATTGCGATAGAGATTATACACTCTCAGCGAAATTTTGCTGTCGCCGTCATGTTCCGGATATGTGCATACAATAAAAGCCACAAAGGAAAACATCAAATGGAAGAAATTTTCAAAGTGCATTATTGGGATGCAACACGTGACCCTGCTACGATAGACAGCTGCGCCACCTGCCGCTCTCTCTTTGGAATGCTAACAGGGAGCATTTACCATTGGCGGTACACACATCTCGAGGCGCGTTCGGGGCGTTCAGTACCGCGCTCGAGATGGTGTGAAGAGCACGCTTTGAAGCAACGCTCCTAATTTCAACTCGTCTGAGACGCGCACTAAAAAAAGTATCCCATATCTACACCCATTCGGGATGCGAAAGCTGCGGAACACATTGCAAGCAATGCTTTGAGCGCCACAGAAAGCGCAGAGGGGTCACCGCACGTGCCGCAGTGTTCAACATTGAGGCGCTGGCATAGTCAACACTTGCAGCGTGCCGATGAAACGCGTAGTAGCAAAGTGGTATAGGTGTTCTCTAGACTGTGGCAACTCTGATAGTGGTTTGCAATAGGGAGACCAGCGTTGCGATCGTTTCAACGTCACAGATAGAATGCGTACTTGTGGAATACGGCAGCTTTGCTTTCGCGACACCACTTGCATCGTCCCCCATGGCTGCAATGGTTCTTGGACGCGATTTTACGATGCAAATCAGACACGAAAGTTCCACAGGGGGCACCGATTCGTAGCTTGCTTGCCCTTATTATCAGGTCTTACCGCTTCTTTAACACTGCTCGAGCTTCAATACAAGGGGAAGCACGCACGGTGAAATGCGGTGTTCAAGTAGACAAAGTCAACCCGGCATCCTATGAGTGACACCATCACGAAGGTGGCCCCACGGTATGTCCTCCAGGCCAATATCCCCCTCATCGGAAGCCTGGGAGTGGTCCTTAAGGAGCCCGAATTCGCATATACAGGCCAAGCTGGCGGACTGGTCTGCTAGTGTTGCGGCATCTTGGGCCGCAACATAGCCCTCGTCAAACATGGTTTCCCCCATTTCCCCGCCCCTTTCTGAATAATAATGTTCATTCCTCCTCCTACTACTTATGGGTTCTTTTCGAGCGTCCTGCGTGTCTAAGCAGCTTAAAGTGAGTTTTGTGTGACACTTGATATGGCGCTCGTCCTGTGTACAAGACTTTGAAGTTCCATCGTGGGAGACCCGAGCCCGGGTGGCCTGGAAGACTACAAGACAATCTAATAAAGTTACAGCTAACCAAAAGGTGTGATTAAAACCCGCGTTCGCAAGATTCGTAGGTGAGCATCGTAACTACTCGGTTATCCAGGCACGCTAGCAGTGCTAAAATGAAGGTCATATTATATATATATATATAAGGAAAAGAAGTGTATCCCTAGAGGGTCGTTTTTCCGTGTTTTGACACAATAATATTGACATCTAACAGACAGTAATGCCAAGGAATGTAAGGGGATGTTATTAGAACCAATGAAACAGTAAATAAGAAGAAAGAAAAGTGGGTGAAGAGATAACCAGCCAAGTGTATATATATATATATATATATATATATATATATATATATATATATATATATATATATATATATATATATATATATATATATATATATATATATATATATATATATATATATATATATAGGACCGAGTTGATGATGATGATGATATATAGGCCGCTCAGCTGTGCGCTTCCTCCAGGCTATGGCACCGCTATCGCGAAGCCGCTTTAGTTTCTTTAACTGATATTTCCGGGAAAACAAGCCCACTGCGTCCATCGCGATATTGTACATCCACGTTTGTCAGCCACGTGTTGCGCTTTTTTTTTAAGTGCCGGCGGATATAAGTTTTGCAGTAGTAGCTGTTGACAGAGGCAAAATACAGATAGCTATGTGGAGCAGTGACGTGCAAGATAATGATGAAAAAAAATAAGAGTAAAAAGCGCCCGCCGCTTGTCTTGCAGAAGTTGACTGTGCCTGTCTCGCATGCATCCTTCAGCGTTCACATACTCGATTCAGCAATACTGAATCATGTGTCACGTGCAAATGAATAAAAGGAGGCGGCACTCGATGGTGTTGCACTGCCGCCTACTAAAAGACATTTGAGCAACGTGTTATGCCGTATCGGAATATAAAACGGCTTCGCGTAGAACTCGGGTCGCAGTCCGCACAGAGCAATCACGCCAACTATATATATATAGCACGCCTGTCGGAACCACCACATAAACCAAGTACTAGATGTTTCTACTATATATATATATATATATATATATATATATATATATATATATATATATATATATATATATATATATATATTGTTATAATAATAATTATTAGTAGTAGTAGTAGTAGTAGTAGTAGTAGTACATAGTACGTAGCCATCTCCACGGCCGGACTAGAGGAATGGCACGCGTGCACTCTCTTGAATTGAGAAGGAAACCCGCGAACGTTAATCATAAATGAAAATATACTTGTTTCTGATGAAATAACCTGCAGAGACGAGTATCGGTGGCTTAAAATCCAATAAAATTTGCTTTGAATTTGATGCTCACTAAACAAGACTAGTAACAGAATGGCGCACTTTGAGGACTATCTTACCAGAAATTGTTGTCACGTTCAACTCGCTGGGCGTAACCTTCTCGATTTTAGCGAGGTTTAGCGAGGGTTGGGCCGCAGTGCCATGAACTAGCAGCGGTGAAAGGTGGGAACTAGACACGAAGCGCAGGCCGTAAGAGAGTCAGACAGATGGACAGACGCACGGACGGACAGAAAGACAGATTCATGGACGTATGGACGCATGCACAAATGGACGGACACAGAGAAGGACGCACAGACGGATGGATGCACGGACAGGCGGACGGACGTACGGACGCAGGTACGGGTAGACGCACGGACGAACGAAAACAAGAACGAACGCACAGGCAGAAGCGTGGACGGACTGATAGATGCTTCGCCTCACTCATCATTATGCGCTCCGTGCATATGGTGCAATTTTTTTTTGTCAACCATATACTATGGGACAGTATATTCTACTTTCATTTGATAGTGAGAATTGGGGCTCGAGCTTCATGTTGTGCTTAAGCCAATTGAACGCTGCACTTAACATCTACATACGTACAGAAGGTCGAAATGGTCAGTGTCTTTAAGAGCTAGTAAAAGAACTATTCTACTCTATTGTGAATAGCGAGGATTGGTGCTTCAGACTTACGTTGAGCACAAGCCAAACGCTGCATAGAACGTCTGCACAAAGTCTAATTCGACAGTTAAGGTTCATCGTATGCCTCAGTTCACTGTAGTAAGTGCTACGAACGTGATTCATCTTCAACCACTATGGAACAACTAGTTCACTTTCTTCTGATTAGCGAGGATCGGTGTTATAGCTTCACTTCGAGCTACGCCAAACGCTGCACAGAACATCTGCACAAAGCCCTCGTCAGTCAGGCCAATCGTATACAGCAGCTCACGGCGACCAGTCACGCCAATAAGTGAGTTCGTATCTTTGTTCGAAATTGTGTGTCACTCTGTGTTTGTGCTGGTCATTCATATTCAAAGTTAAATGGCTTGGAATTTTATTATTATTCTCGGAAATAACAAGCCTATCATGCGCGTCGCTATTTCGCCCCTCCACGGTCATTGGTCTATAGTGCTAATATTTCTTTGCGATGCAGGGTGCACATACGCAACTTTTGCAGCAGGAGCACTTAACATATGAAAAAAAAACAAAAACAAATAACTCAGTGTAGCGGTGACGTGAGAGATAAATACGGTACACAAAGTATGATAAAGAGAAAATGCAAGCTGCCACCATAACGTGCGTTGGCCCTGAAATCGGCGTTTTCCTTACACGCCATACCCGTTTCCACCGAGTATTAAGAATTGGGGCACCTTGACATGTTGCTTGTAAGTTACAAGTTTCCTTAAGTTGCCCCAACTCTGGACAAATTTTGTTGGTGATGAAGTCATTAAGACTGCTGATTTATCAGTAGATCTACTGATTTTTAAAACTTTCTGCTGATTGAGTGATAAGGTGCCCGAATGTACTGACTATATTTTCTACAGAAACAATCGCAAAAGCTGCCACTTTTCCAGTGTTGAGTTTGATTAAGTTTGGTGACGGACAACAAAAAAAGAGCAATCCATCAACTCGCTCGATTGACATAGCAGTGAAACTGTAGGAATGCGTTAGTGAGTGTATTTTCCAAAGGACAGTTGAGAAAACTAAATAGCAGAAAAGAATTTGTTTCCGAGTACTTCTGCCTGTTCGTTTTGTAATTTATTCCTTTTGCTCTGTAAGCCTCAAAGCGAAATTCCAAGGCTACCTTCACTGGAATGTATAGGGGTGAACAAGCACTAAATAAGCCTACAAAATAAACGAGCCTGTTAGCCAGTGTTCGTGTGTGTGAAGTACTTTCGCAAAAAATCCACTGACGTTTTTGGAATCGCACTGTCATTTCGCAAGAATTGTACTGCACATCTGTGAGCAAATGAAGCTTGCAAACAAGCAGCCTTCAACCACAACTAGACTAACCGAACAAATTATTTCTGCTCATACTACATTCCCCTGCTTTTCCTCTCTGCCACTTGTCTCTTTGCAAAATAAATAAAACTTGCCCACAGATGTGACTCTCAGGCATTGCTATTTGAATAGCATTTATGGCTAAAAGGCATTGCCCTTGACTGTGGAGAGCGAATGACAGAGGGAGAAAATCATTCTGTGCACGGAAATACATTGAAAAACATTGTAGCGTGACAGGGAGATAGGCTACGTGGTATATACTTCCAAGAAAAATAGCGCGCAAAGACGTAAAATAAAGAATCGGCAATGAATATATTCTATTGTAATATTTCTTGTTGTTGAACGTCCCTAAACCACGACATGATTACAAGAGGCGCCATGGTGGCAGGCTTCACAATTATTTTACCACGTGCAGTTCCTTAACGTGCATTCAATCAAAGCACTCACAATGCAAAGCAATCTTGTTGGTGCAGATACCGAGAGTCAGGAAAGATGTTCAAAATCACCTTGTCCCCGCTTAATTTTCATTGTGTACTTCCAAGATCATCTTTCAAGAAGAAGGCCTGTTGGGGCCTCCCCTTGCTCACCATACACTTCCAATGAGCTGATCTCCGCTCGAAAAAAATCCTGTGTCTGCCCCTACATTCAAAATGACACTGTCAAACTCTCAATACCCCGTCTTTCTCAGAAAGTGGCTAATCGTGTCGGCTTTGATGCCCGAAACACTCAGGCATTAACGTGCTGTGTGTCATAAGAAATCTTTGTATATTTAATCAGTCTTTAATGGTGCTGGTTTGGCACCTTCGGAACACCAACACTCTTGGAGTCATTATTTTCACTGCTTCATGAAAGCTATAGTATTCTGTGCTGTATACTACTAATACCAGAGCTGAATTTGTGATGAAAAAACTAAGCGCAAGGACTAAAATTTAAAATGTTCTAAATATATTCTACAAAATTACCTGCTACCGTATTTTTGAGTGTCATGACAACACTAGGCACATAGTGTCAAGCCTGAAACCGGGCACGTAGGGAAAGGTGTTCCCTATCCACTAACGTCATCGAAAAAACTGCGTCGGAATGTAGCTTACCCAAAAATGTTTCTTTTTCCTCTTCTTCCCTCCATGCCCGGTTTTAGTTTCATACGGAATGGATGAAGGCTGTTTGATGGGCGGACTGTTGCCTTGTTCATTTTTAGTGGACCGGTGACGAGTAGTGAATCCTACCCGTTGGGCCACGTAGCTGTTTTTGATACAAAGCAGCTCTTTGACTAGCCTGTGTAACGCTGCCCCTCCGTCCGCACCGCTCCCATCGACGCAGGTGTTGGAGCGGTGCCAAGTAGCTCACGCCCTCCTATCATTGCATGGTGACATCTCTTTCCCTCGCTTGCCGCGAGCTCGCCGCGTGTGAGCTCTCTCTGGTTTCTCTCTCTCCAACGCTCGCAACGTCCGAACTCACTCCTAACGTGGGCATCATCTCACCCGCGCCACCTCTCTCCATCTGTCGGCGCGCGCTGCGCGCGCTTGAAGTTCCATTGTCAGGGTTGCCAGGTTGGGCTATAGGTAGCCAAATTGGGCAACTTTTTTTTTAGTTGGCGGGATTTTTTATCTTTGGCTATTTGATTATATTTGGGGTATTGCCTTCCTTCGCCTCCAACACTCGTATTCCATTGCCTTTTCACCACATTGGGTGCTTAATCCTTGCTTAGCTTAAAGAGCTTTGTGAATGTGCATCAGCATAAATCTCGCGCCCTTTCTTTCTGCCAAGAAAAGCAAGGCGTGCCTTACTCCTACACAAATAAGAACGAAAAAAGCGGAGAGTGCCGGGGTCATACAGTTGGCGCTGTGCCGCTTTGCATGCTGTGCATGTCCCTCTCAGAAAGGATGAAGAGGAAACGAAGTGTGCCGGCTTTTAGCAGTCGTGTGGTGTGTCAGGGTCGCTAAGCCATGCCTCCCCCCTCCTTTTCTACCATGCCTCCATGCACGCATGCCTACAAGACATGTGTACATACCTTAGAGGCATGCACACATGTTGGAACATTTGTGCAAAAACGACGCTTATCTTTCTGGCGCTTATAAGTGTTTGAACATGTCGCCAATTGGAGAGATTACTTCCTGTCAGAAAAGGTATAAACATTTGAGACCATATCGACGAACTGCACAGACCACACTGATTTCTAATCAGGCAAACCTGGAGGATCGTTCCCGACAGCGCACATCGTTGAGACAGCACATCAGCAAGCGCTCCCAGGCATTCCGGTGGGGAAGCAGGCGAAGTACACGTACACAAAATTGTAGAAGGGTTAATATGTGGGCTAGTTGGTATACATTCGTAATGAAATAATGGGAAATACATCGTAATGAAACAAGGAAGGAGAAGGAGAAAAGTAAAAGAGATCGAAGGCCACCCAGCTGCGCACAAAAATAAGCCCACCAGGTTTGTCGCGATTTTGTGCATTCACGTTGATCGACCTCGTGTTGCTCTTTCTTTAGAGTGCTGGCGGGGCTATACGTTTTGATTGATTTGATTGATTTGTGGGGTTTAACGTCCCAAAACCACTTCTGATTATGAGAGACGCCGTAGTGGAGGGCTCCGGAAATTTTGACCACCTGGGGTTCTTTAACGTGCACCCAAATCTGAGTACACGGGCCTACAACATTTCCGCCTCCATCGGAAATGCAGCCGCCGCAGCCGGGAATCGAACCCGCGACCTGCGGGTCAGCAGCCGAGTACCTTAGCCACTAGACCACCGCGGCGGGGCGGGCTATACGTTTTGCAGAAGTAGCTACTGACAGAGGTAAAGTAGAGATAACTGCATTGAGCAGCGACGTACACGATAAAGACGAAAAAAAAGAAAAAAAAGAGCGTGCGCCACTTGCCTTGCAAAAGTCTACTGCATGCACCTGTCACATATTTTCATTCAGCATTCCCATACTTGGTTCAGCAATACTGAATCAGTGCAAATTGAAGAAAAGGAAGGGCACTTGATGGTGTTGCACTGACGCCCACTCGAATATATTTGAGCACCGTGGTATGCCGTGTTGATGTATAGAACAGCTTCGCGTAGAACTCGGGCCGCAGTCCACACAGAGCATTTACGCCGAGCGTGACACGCCTGTCGGAACCATCGTATAAACAATTCAACATGGTAAGTACTAAATGTCTCTTTCTCTTTCAACTATTAATCAGTCTAAACCAAAAAGCAGTGTTCTTCTCACACGCCTTAATATAGTTTCAACTTTGTATACTCGGCGACAACTTTTCTTGGCATTGGAGCCAAGGCTATACAGAGCCAAATCGCGGGCATCCTATACCGTTAGTGAATGTAGTTCCACAACAGCGCCCGTATTTTCACCGGCAAATATACACCTTTTCACAGGAAGGAAAAAAACACCGCCATGATGGGCTGTGCGCGGGAGTACAAAGGCTAAGGGCGCAGCGTTGTCAGTGCATTTTCGAGGGGACGCGCAAATTTGCACAGCCTAAGGAGGGCTATGGCGGCGCCCAGGGAGGCGTTTGTGAAAAGGTGAATAGAAGTTCCCCCTTTGTTTTCGATGGGGAGCTATATGAGACTGGACGCAGCTGCCACCATTAAGATAGTCGTATTTACTTTAACTTATTCGTTGTGATTTCGCGTTTTCGAACACGCGAGAAAGTCCCACCTTTTCACGTGCGCCTCAAACGTGTCTGCATGAAACGCTGATGGTGCGCCCCCGTCACTTTCCATGGCTAGTCCACGTAGTGCTGCATGTGCAGAAGCTCCGCCTCCATAGCTTTCCCTTCAACGCCAAGAAAAGTTGTCGCGGAGTATAGTAAACTCGCACGTGCACCATGATGTGTTGCGTTCGAGTTACAAGTTTCTTTAAGATTTTCCAATTTGTGGACAAATTTTATTGGAGATCTAGTCATCAATAGTAATCCCTGCAGAGTAGTTTCGCCAGACACAGCAAAATGTTATCTTATAGTTAGCATATAACGTTGGCATTCAACAGAGAAAAACCATGTTATCTGAAAGCGGGCACTACACTAAATAGAGCATTATTCCCACGCAAACCAGTAGCAAACCATGGCTTAACCATTGCCGGTACAAAATAGTTGTTGAGATGGTCAACTCAAACAATTTCTTTTTTTCAATCCTCCTTGATCTGCATAACACGCGAGTCGCGCCAGCATTCTCGCAATGCCAGCAAAAAAAAGAAAAAAAACGGGAATGTGTGCAAGCGACCGCCGGTTTCTTTCTACAGTTGCACAGCCCCGGACGAGCTGACGTGCGCAAACACAGCTTCTCCGGTTGTAGATAATTGGGCAAAGCAAAGAGAACCCGAAACATTTGACCATTTTGAAACTCCTCTCACGCTGGCGACAAGATGGCGGATGCCGGGAGATCGGTTGCGTTGTCGGCTGGGTATATATTAAGGCAATCGAGTCGCCCACTTCGCGTCAAGCCAGTCTGCGTGCACCGTAACAGGAGCGAGAATATTTCTCTGCTTCGACCAGGGAACAAACTTAGCAACTGCCGCCATGGTAAGCAACAATGCCTTCTCTTAGCCCTTCGCTAAGTAGTGTATGTCTACTCATCTACTCTATGATCTAATTTTTTAGGGGCGAAGGTCAAAAGTCATGGGTATGTCCATTCGTTGTATGTATGTATGTATGTATGTATGTATGTATGTATGTATGTATGTATGTATGTATGTATGTATGTATGTATGTATGTATGTATGTATGTATGTATGTATGTATGTATGTATGTATGTATGTATGTATGTATGTATGTATGTATGTATGTATGTATGTACGTACGCTACCACCCACAGTTCAACCTTTGCCAACTGCCCACTACTTCGTCCTTGCAAACATCCCACTGCACACAATCACCGATCCACCACTTTACGGAGCATAAAGCAAATACTGTTGAAAAGCAGCCAATATGAAATGCAAGATGGTCGTGTATTCGTATCTAGGTGCGCGTTAAAGAACCATAGATTGTCCCACTGTGTCCATCCCTTATTTGTACGTGACCGCCTATAGTTCCACTTTGGCACACTGCCCACTACTTCGTCCTTGCAGACATCCCACCACGCCCCGTCATCGATCCACCACTTCACCATCCGTCTTGTGCTTGTATCTAGGTGCGCGTTAAAGAACCAAAGATTGTCCCACTGTGTCCATCTCTTGTTTGTACGTGACCGCCTATAGTACCACTTCTTCACACTGCCCACTACTTCGTCTTTGAAAACATCCCACAACGCCCCGTCATCGCTCCACCACTTCACCAACCGTCTTGTGCTTGTATCTAAGTGCGCGTTAAAGAACCAAAGATTGTCCCACTGTGTACATCTCTTGTTTGTACGTGACCGCCTATAGTTCCACTTTGGACACTGCCCACTACTTCGTCCTTGCAAACATCCCACAACGCCCCGTCATCGATCCACCACTTCACCAACCGTAAAGCCGTTATAATGAAGGGGGAACGGAACCGACGTATCGCTACCACTTAAAAATAATAAAACTTCTCATATAAATATGTACAGTGTTTGTCACGTCTTTCATGGTGTAGTGGGCGTTATTCGGGGATGGTTCACGGTTTGGCAATAAAACCTTCCAGCGCTTGGCCCCACTCATCATCATTCACTGCGTAGATATGCCGTGATTTTTTTGTTCATGAAACCTGGAAAACATTACGAATGATTTTCGTTGAACGTTTTACATTATTTTCGAGAAATACGGGGCCCCAGATACTGAGAAAAAATCACACTAGTCATCCTTCAACTTCAACATGCATGCATTGAAATATATTTCAACTCAGCGATGGCATTCGTAAATAGACATGAAGTTTGTCCTTTATCCGCTTCCACCAGTCAATGAAAAAAAAAGGCTGGGGAGGGGTGAAACATGTATAGAGAGAGAGATGTTGTAGGCTCCACAAACGGAAAAAGCTGGAACGAGCATGCAGTATTTTGAGAGAGATTTCACCGATAAGGCACTAGCGTGTTGCCACGGCCGCTGATTGATCAGTAGATGTACTGATTTTTTAAATTTACTGTGATTTTAAAATAAAACTGTGTTTCCTCTTGAAGGGGTGGAGGTAAATGGGGGTGGCGGCAGGTGAATTGTCTAGGGGGGGGTTCAGCTTTTTTACCCCCTGCTGGCTCCCCCACTGATTGTGAGAAACATGCCATCGCTCCATTTTATTTTTTTTCTTCATCCAATGTGAAGCATGCCTTTCGAAACTGACTTACATGAAACTAGGGAGTCGGGGCATTGTGATGAAATTTTGCCTCCCCTAAAAAGAACATCAGGTGCAACAATGATTGTTGCGGGACAAGTATAGTAAACTAACTATAAACTATGCGATGATAACATACGTTATACTCCTAGAAGCTTTGGTTGCTATTATGAATGTCGAACTCGCTTTCTTGTTTGTTGAAAATGTGCGTTAATTTCTGATTTTGTCTGTTTGCTTTGCGTATCTTCGTTTTAATATTGCAAAAGTGCACCAATTGGATATTATCGTCTTGTTGCTGCTGTCAATATATGGGGACCTATAGGAGCAGCCCAGCTATCTATGCGCAGCTTTTATTCTGCTATTCCTGCTCTTTATGCATGTACCTAAGTGGCAATAAACTTCAACTTCAAACTTCAACATACTACGATGAAAAACGGCGCGCCAAGACGTGGCAACGAAAAGAAGCGCAAATACACAGAGCTAAATAGCGATTGAATTTATTGGCGTGACTATGGCAATCCTTGCCACGGTCAGCCATACCATAGAGTTTTCTAAAATTAACTAGAGCGTACTCTGGTGCTGCAATCGTTCAGCGACCATAAAAATGATGGGTAGTACGCACATTTGCCTAGTCTTCGCACTTGCAGGTGGCGAATCGTACTTGCAGCTTCGTTTATTGCTGTTTCGGTTTTGTTTTGAAAGAAACATTCAACCCTTTGGAACTTTGTGACCCGATTTGGAAAGGTAAGTCTAAAAGAATAAAATGGTGAAGCGCAGCCGCTGAACGTTTGCTAATGTTTGTTTCGTAAGAAAACAACTCCGAGCCATACGAACACACACGGAGCCGAAAGCAGGCCAGAAGTACGAATATTAGACAAATGTGTGTACTACCCATCATTCCTATGTTCGCAGAAGCGCCGTGCGTTGCAGCTCCCATAGACACTTGCGCCAGAGTTCCCTCTAGTGTATATTAGGAAACTCTATAGATGAGCCAAACTGGCGACGGAAGCAAGTACCGCTCGCAGTTACGGGCCTGGTGCAATGAAGCTTTTTTTCGTGTCCTGTTTTTCTCGCCGCAGTCGGTTGGAGCTTTAGTGTCTGACGGGGTGGAGACTGTGTACAATGAGCTGGAAAGTGACAAGAAGCACCGCTACGTCATCTACAAGCTCACCGACGGGAGTGTAATCGAAACGGACACAACTGGAGAGCGCTCGGCCACCTTCGCAGACTTCGCGGAGAAGTTGCGACAGAGCTATGCAGACCAGTGCCGCTGGGCCGTATTCGACTACGCTGTGGAACGTGAGGGCGGGACTACCGCGGATAAGAAACTGTTCATATGCTGGTAAGTACAGCCACTAGGGGAGTAAATCCAGACAAGTAACAACTTGGTGATCTTGCCATGGTGGCCATTTTTTTAGTAAATATAGCTCTTAGGTTTAAGAACGCAGATATTTACGCATTTTGCTGCGTCGGGTCGGCACTTCCTTCATTTTTTTAATAGAGGAGGCGCTGGTAATGTGAACGAGAATTATCATCACCATGAGCCATACACTCTTAGAAAAAAAAGGTCGCAGTATACTTGCTAACTTTGTGGTAGTTATGATTTGTCACATATGTTACAACCCTGGTAGTAAACGCAGTTAGTAACGGCGAAGGTGGTAACAGTTACTACCTTTGCGGTTGCTACCAGCATTTAGTGACTGCTACTACCCTTGCCATTACCACCCATGGGTAGTAACTTTTAAAGGTTTCAAGAAAAAAAAGTAATGGGTACCCTGCCCATTGATTTTGGCATAATATTTCTCCATTGCTAATGTTGATCAATCAATTACACAACTTCGAGTAATGTAGCGTGGTGTGCCATGATCGCGAAGAATGCATAGACTTAAGAAGTTCCTGTTTTTTTACGCATACAGTATGAAGTAAGTGTGGGGTATATTTAGCCCCTACTTTTCAGGGGCATGTATGGCACAGGGGAGCACTTGTGTTTAAGGATGAATTACAAATGTGAAGCTGCAGCACTATATTATACTACCTGGTTAGGTGTGTTTGGGGACGTAGCACAAAACTTTTAATCAACGCGTAAAAAATTATATGTCATATCTATTCATCATAAAAGGGCCACAAAAGGCGGTATGTACAGTGGCCGAAAAAAGGTACTGAACTCATTCTCAGTGCAGTTTAATGCTACACAAGGCTAGTATATCATCGGCGAAAAGGTAATAATCGTTCTTGGGGTTAGACGCGCCAAAACAAAGGTAATATTTGGGGACACGCCGCAGTGGAGTAATTGTGATCGTCTGGTTATTTTCCTCTAGCAGTCTTGTTATTTGCTGTAATTTACTAAGTTTGTTGCAATTGTATATTACAAGGCGAGTAGCCCTTGCTTATGGTTCGTTAATTTGTGCTTCTCCCTTTGGACAATATCAGAATGACGTTTACATATCTCAATTGCAAAATTTAAAAAAAGTATTTTTTTATCTATGGATATATGTTCTGCGTCATTTTTCGTTTAATTATAATACGTCGAGATCATTTCTCTCATAAATTATCAGAATCGAAATCACACACTATTTTGAATTAGATAGTCAACAGCCTGGTAGCAAAACAGTAGTAACGGGGCAAGAAATGTAGTAACGGTTGCAGTTACTACCTCTTTCATTCTATAGTTACTAGTTCTTTACTAACCTAGGTAGTAAACAGGTCACAAAAAGTTAGTAATGGTTGCAGCTAGTAACTGTTTACTCACATAGGTAGTAAACAGGTAGCAAAAGGTAAGTAACAGCCCAATAAAGGTAAACTAACGACTGCGGTTACTACCTGTTTGCTTGCAGTTGCTACCTTCTTAATAACTTTTTTTAAAAGGGTACACGCTCTCTTCATCATCTACTTCACTACCACAACACGTGCGCCACTTTCTACGACGTGGAACACAAAAAAATTCGGTGGGCGAGTCCGCTACGCGCCTGGAAATCACGTAACATCACGCAACTGCTCGCGTGACTAAAAATAACGTTAACATGCACCCCACAATGTCTAATCATGTGACCAATTTCACGTGATAATGATGATATGCGGGGTTTAACGTCCTAAAACCATAATATGATTATGATCGAGAGACGCCGTAGTGGAGGGCTTAGGAAATTTTGACCACCTGGGGTTCCTTAACGTGCGCCCAAATCTGAGCACACGGGCCTACAAAATTTCCGCTTCCATCGGAAATGCAGCCGTCGCAGCCGAGATTCGAACCCACCCGTGACCTGCGGGTCAGCAGCCCAGTACCTTAGCCACTAGACCACCGCGGCGGGGCGACCAATTTCACATCGTAAACCACGTAAAAGCTATATTCACGCGACTCGAATAGCAATATAGACTTGGCACGTGACCATTAGTCACGTGCCAAGTCTAGCCAAACCTAGCCATACTACTAGTAGCAAACTCTTAAGCATCCTTTGCAAAAAGCTGCGCATCAGTAGTAGGACCTAGCTAGGTCGAAAACTGTATAGCTGCACAGATAGTCCCAGCCTTGCGCCACTAAGCACAAACAGCGCACTGACCGAACGACAGTTTCGTCTTGCAAACAGCGGTGGGCGGCCTCGATGTACTAAGGCGCTTGTAATGACGTCGCGGTGCGCAGGCGCCGCCCACCCCAAAGCTCACTCACCACCCTCTGTGATCACGTGACAAGTGGCACAGCAGCTGTCAAGCTGCTTCTGAGCACAGCGCATCGTAGAGCTTTGGTGGCCGGTGTTTGGTGACCGTTGTTTTTGTTTAACCGAAGTTAAATACTACTATCATGGGGTTCTAGTGTTCCTGGTTTTTGGCACACGGGGCATTCAGTGTTGCGGAAATTGTTCTGTCTGTATCTGTTCTTATGTGTTCTCTTCCTCCATCGTAAGCTTTGGATGTGGGCCTGGGTAACATTGCCGCTCATTGCAGTGAAACTTGACTACGTATTTGTATGTCACCGTCACCCCCCCCCCCGAAAATGTTATATTTTGTTTGCGTATACATACACGCACAGATACAAACGGATGCACAAACATACATGCATAAACAATAATTGAGCCCCCCCCCCCCCCACCCAAAAAAAAAAAAATTCTGGCTTCGCTGACGTCAAACGGTGCGGGTTAGCTGCAGCGGTAGGCGGAGTCACGCAGGCATCGCGAATCACGGAGTCATCATGCTTTTCGTAGTGCATGCACTTCTGGCTGAAATTGAAGCGCTGTAATTTTCATGCACAGGTGTCCGGATCAAGCCCCAATGAGGCAACAGATGATATACGTCAGCACAAAGGAGACCCTTCGAAAGCAACTCGTTGGAATCAACTTGGAAATCAAGGCGTCTTGCGTTGAAGAGATCGAGCTTGCGATAAAAACAGCCGCTCTGCACTAGTACAGTGTACTATGTACTATATTATGGACAAACGAATAAAGAGAAATAACGAAACTGCACATGTTCTCTTTGCGTGTATGTAGCCACTCTATGTCACCACTGGTGCTTTCAAAGGTAAGGGGGAGGAAGTTCAACCCCTCCCCCAATTTTGTTCTGTGTTGTGTGCGTGATGGATGTGTTTCTATCTATAACATGTGTTTCCATCAATAGCAAACGTCTAGCAAAGTTTCGAATTTGCTCGCTATTCTAGTAGGCATATCAATGATACTTTGACAGAAAAGAAAGACAAACATGAAGTAGCGTTTGCGCAGATGACTCCACAGAGAGGAAGCCAATATTCAGGTCTCCACTAAATATTGTAGGTAGACCAACGTATGAACAGTGCTCTAAAGCACGCTCAATAAATTCGATAAAGGGTGCTACAGCACTGTTTGGAGTCGTATAAAGAACAACTAACACAGTGTTCAGGCACTTCGCAAGCATATGTTCATAGTGAACATGTACGATTGGGTATTCTGAAATAACTTCATAATAAAAGTTGCTTTTAAGGTACACAGCAACGCCTCCTCCCCTTTTGTTGGGTCACGACACTGATATGCAGTTGTATCCTGAAGAGCTTCCAACGGCGCAGTCATTAGAAAACCAGGTTTCGGTAAATGCCAAGACGTTCATTCATGTCTAAAGAAGGTTAACGGAACCATGTTTGTTACTAAACTTCGTGCGTTAAGGTAAGGCAAAGAAAATTGCTTGGTGCCACGTAAGGTTTTGAGACGCCTAAATGAATAAGCTTGATGTAATATGTTTTATATTGTGTAGCCATATTCATATATGGTAAAACAACAACAAAAAAATAGTGACATTCTCAGAGCTATCTTATGAGGTTGTGGTCACTGGCTGTCTTAATCCATATTACTCCGTCACGTTGACTGCGCAGAACAAAGAATTTTTCATCCTCGACCCAGGCGAATTGATATTCCATTTATCTCGCCTTTGTTTTCATTTGCCAGAACAACCGCTTATTCTGAGAAGTCACGTTTTCCTTGATGAAAACCTTTGATTTCTTTCTTCTTAGCTCACCTCTTTTTGCAAGCCAAGCGTCACGAGTACACCGGGCAGGAAAACGCACTATAATAGACGATGGCTTAGCCCCGTCTGTGCCTGCTCTGGTGCGCTGCTGTCGGTGGGCGGCTTCGATATCATTTTCAGATAATTTTTCAACCTTGATTCATCAGCCAAAACATTCAGTTTTTCTATGAATTTTTCGTTAGTTTGTTCAGCTATTCCATGGAATTCCAGGTTAAGGCGTCTGCTATATTGATAAAAGTTATTAACTTCTTGCTTAAGCATTTCCACTTCGCGTTCGTTAGTCTGCGCTTCAAGTTTCGGCAAACACGTCATCATACTTGCTTGAAATTTCCTGTACTGACCTTTCTATACCACATACAGTGTCGGCAACGCCTACCAGAGCATCAGCTTGCGATTTAATTGAAAGGGGCAATGATAATTTCCTCCGAATTTCACCCACTTCTTTTGCGAGGTTCATTTCCTGTTCCGCATTTTCTAGTTCAGCGCTCTTGCTGCTTCGAGCTTTTGACGTTTCACAAGCTGCGCAGCTCCACGAGTTCTTCTCCGCTGCAGATTTCTTTTTATACGCCGATTCTGTTATTCCTGAACATGCACCCAAATGATACGTGTATTTAGACTCTGAACACGACAGGTATGGTGTGTTCCGCACAACTTCATGACAAGAAAGGCAAGCGTCTGTCATATGTTAGTAGGGAGATTTAGAATACCGTTTGCAAGCACTGCGGGCGTAGCGGGCGCCATATGAGTTTTAGAATAGCGTTTGCCCTGCTGCGATCGGCAACGCACGATCGCAGCGACACCATAGCCTCAAAACCAGCGCTTGCGTGCTACATGCGGGCCGCCATCACCACCCGTAGCCTCCAAACCAGCGCTTGCGGGCCACATGCGGGCCGCCGTTACCGCACGCAATTTCGGATTTTTCGCGTGCGGTCTGTGAACGCCGACTCACGTTACGACGCATGCGCAGTGGCAGCGATCGCACCACAAGGGCTCGCGGTGCGCTATTCTAAAACTCCCTAGTTCCTCAGCAGCGGCGGCAACCACGTACTCAACTGGGATGTACTTAATTTTACATACAGACGAGCACCAACCTGGGAAAAGGAAGACGGTTTCCTTTGGCAGTCAGTCGACGAACCATACGGTGCCACCGCTACTGATTGTGTGCGACAGAACACAATGTCTTCTTCTTTTATTACATGTTCTCGGCGATGACGTAAGGCTTGTAATGCCACGTTGGTGCCACTAGTCACTGATGCATGATAGCTCCGAGTTTTCTTGACACATGTCCATTCCTATGGAAAGAAAGGCGGTTTCGTAGTCAGCAACACGGTGCCACCGCTGCTGAATATGTGTGTTCACGCATATATCCGCGCATTCAAGCGTCCCGACCAATGGTCTCGACAGCCTTTAAAAAGGCAAGGAAATTCGGTGATACGAACAACGTGCGTTGTTATTTGTGATTATGCGGATAGTTTTTTTTTGCCGTTATCGGCGTTCCTTCTAGCATTAATTCACTTAGTGCTGCACAAATGACAAATTAGCTTTGATGCAAGTCAGCGCTGCTGTTTGTGTCCTTCTTCCGTGTTTTGTTGTGTTACCGACACGCACAAACAGAACTTTGATATGTGGGGTTTAACGTCCCAAAACCACCGTATGGTTATGAGAGACGCCGTAGTGGAGGACTCCGGAGATTTCGACCACCTGGGGTTCTTTAACGTGCACCCAAATCTGAGCACACGGGCCTACAGCATTTTCGCCTCCATCGAAAATGCAGCCGCCGCAGTCGGGATTGTCTCCTTCTTGTCCCTTCGTCATCGTTTTGTTCTCGCGCTATAACTATCACCACACAGAACCCGCGTAGCATGTAGGATTAGGGTGTTGTAGGTAGCCTGCACAACTGGGATGTACACATGAGCTTGGGAGGCTTAGAATTTACTTATGATTTAGTAAAATAAATATATTTTTCTATTTGAAAGACCGAATGTATCGCTAGATGGCGAGCGGTAGGATGTGAATTCTTAAAGAAGACACACATTCTTGATCCCTTCGTCATAGGAATCGGTGTAACATGAAAAGGAAACGTTCCCTTATAGGAGTTCATGTTTACTGTACATTGATAAAGAGAGCTTATACAATGTCTGTTGGTGGTTGACAGCTAAATCACCATTTATAGTAAATGTATCCATATTGACGCTCATAGTGGTACATCTCGATCCCGACCTGTAACGTTTATGAATAATGACTGTTGAATGATTAAACATGCCATTGTGGTCATGGATGCCCACGGTTGTATGTAAACGGCGAGAGCGGAACCAAACAAAGCGTGTGACATCCAGACGCCGTTGTACACCTAACTTCGGCTAAAGTCACCTAATCGCGGCATGTTCGAGTTATTGAAGGCCACTGCCCGATTAGAAAGAAACGTACCACTCGTTATTTGTGTCTTCTCTGTCGGCTGGCCATTCGAGGATACTATATACATTATAAAAAACAGAACCAGCAGATGACGATCCTGTCTACCTGGTATCTCGATACCTAATCAACGAGGTTAAGAAGACGCGCGGTGACATCCCAAGCTTGTCTGGAGCGTTTTTTTTTTTTTTTGAACCTTGCTGACTAAGTCAACATTCCTTGCAGGTCCACTGGGATGTAAGACGTACATATTTTTGGGACGTTTTGAGGTCGTCTCTAGGACTTTGTGAGTGAATGGGAACAATTTAAATTCAGCAGGATGCGGCGATGTCGCGCACCGGCGTTGTCACACGTCGGTCGATGTTTTGGGACGTCCCTGGGACTTTGCGTTATAGCGGTGTGCAGTGCTTTGAGCTGTCGCAACCCTTTTCGTTAGGTGTCTTACAACAGTAACTGTGCCAGCAAAGGCACCAGCCTAAAGCGGGTTAACTATCTTACTTAATGTACAAAACTGCGACCAATTCCCCCCTTTTTTGTTTTGTCATAACTGCGGCCACTCAACCTGTTAAACACATGCATCTTGTTCCGTCGATAGCTCAGTTGGTCATTCTTTCGTCGGCACTCACGCGCGTCGGACGCAAGAATCATGTGCTCCGTAGGAGCGGCGTTTGCGGCACATACTAGCCGCGGTAACAGGATGACCGATGACCAAGACGCAGGATATGAGATTATTTTGCCACCACTGCCCAAGGGACGCGTCGCGCAAAACACCGTGTTTTTACACGGTGATGTGCGCGGCAGACCGTATCGAGTCGAAGATTTCCGAGACGCGCTCGGACCTACAGGACTGCTGCCGGAGGTGTTGGCACTGGGGGCCTACCAGATAAATCATGTCTGGGCAGTCACCATGAACAACGCGGACGCTACGAAACGCTTGCTGGATGTGAAGGAGTTGAAAGTCAAGGACCGACGCTGCATCATCGTAGACCCCCAGGATCAGCAGGTGCGGCTGCGTCTTCATTGGCTGCTGTACGGCGTCAACGATGAAGACGTGCGAACGGCGTTGGCGGCTTATGGGAAGGTCGTACAAGTAACAAGGGAGCATTGGCGTGTTCAGGGTGTCAGCGACAAGGGTTCAACCACACGGACTGTGCTTCTTAAGCTCAAGAGTGGCGTGAAGGTTGAAGATCTCCCCCATCAAATCAGGGTGGCTGGTGAACTGGCACTTGTGGTTGCACCTGGACGGCCAATGCAGTGTCTGCGCTGCCAAGGTACCGGTCATGTTAGAAGAGAGTGCAAGGTTCCCCGATGCTCGCGTTGTCGGCGGTTCGGCCACAGCGAAGATGCGTGCATGCGCACGTACGCATCGGCTATCGGATCAGCCGAAGGTGACGACACAGCAGAGTTGGTGATGGACGTGTCCGAGGCTGAAGACGCGGCGAAAGGCGCAGGCGACGCGGTGAACCCTGAACCTTCAACAGGTACAGTTACACCGACTGGTGGTGATGAACCAACAACCAAAGCAGACATAGCATCTGGGGAGCTGGTTACTCAAGAGCCAGCCGGCAAAATCGAAGAAGGCTTCACAAGCACCTCATCGAAGGAGCCTGAGCCGGTGGAATTAACCGAACTCCCGGTGTCGTGCGAGAGTATCAGTGGTGGGGCGGCCAAGCAAAAGACCCCGCGAGCAGTCTGCAGGACGGCGTGAGGCGTCCAGCGAAAAGCAAGAAGAGGGGCCACCTGCGAAGGCGACTTCGTTCAGACGCAGCAGCACAAGGCTGCGTCCCAACCCGATATCGGACAATCACTGGCCACCTTTGTCCTCCAGTGGCACGGGTCCACCTGGAGGCTCCGAAGATGTCTAGCTCTATGCTAGACGCCGAAGGTAAGCACCGTGCCCCGGGCTAACTTCTTCACTGTGTAGACATGGCTGCTGTACCGAAACTTAGAGTGGCAACGTTAAATGTTCGAGATCTCGCCGCCAAGCGGAAACAGAGCCAAGTCTACAGGCTACTTGTGGATCATGATCTGGATTTACTTGCTGTACAAGAAACAAAAGTAGACGGTGAGGAGGGGACCCGGGGCATGGTGCTGAGGTTTACGGCGCGTTACCACGCAGTTGTAAGTCAAGCAATAGGCACGTCTGCAGGCTGCGTTTTGTTCATTAAGAAGTTACCGGGTCTGGTAGTGCAAGATACCTTCGCTTGCCCATCTGGTAGATTGGTTTCCTGTGATTTTGTATTCAATGAATGTCAGTGGCGTATAGTGTGTATTTATGCACCAACCATTTGTGAGGAGCGATCACTTTTTTTTCAAGCCTAAAGCAGCACTTCACTTTGGAAAGGAAATCTGTATTACTTGGTGATTTTAACTGCGTCCTCAATGGGCGAGATCGAGCAAATGGACGCGTCAATTACAATAAAAGTAGTAGGACGCTAGCGGACGTAGTTACTCAATTCGAGTTAGAAGACGTGGGCAGCTGTATGGAGGGAACGCGGGAGGTGCGTTTCACACATTTTCAGGGGAATAGCCATGCGCGTCTTGATCGCATTTACGTGTCGCTTGAATTAATAGCCCACTGCAAGACATATGCTGTTTACCCAATACACTTTAGTGATCATTGTTTAGTTAAATGTGATATCGGAGAGAAAACACAAGGTGGAACTTTCTCATGGGAGCTGTGGAAGATGAATTCCACTCTGATCACTGACGAATATTTCTTAGATCAGGTTATGAACTGCATCAATGAAATAAAAATGGATGATGGAGCTAAACTTGCAGAACAATGGGAAGAGTTCAAGCAGCAAATAAAAATAAAAGCTATTGATCGTTCTTGCGCATTGAGTTATGAAAGGAAAAAGAAAGAAAAAGAACTCCGAAAGACTTTGGAAAGACTAGTAGACTTGGAGTGCAGACAACCGGGAGAGTATAAAATTGACATACGCAATATTAAGTAGAAACTTGCACTATATGACGAGGAACGCTACCGCGGTGCACTCGTCCGTGCTAGGGCCGAGGCTTTAACGGCTGGAGAGACGCCAACCAAAAGAGCGTTAGGGGTGGAGAAAACGAACGCTCGACGGAATCATATCGAGAAAATAGAGAAGGATGGTCGCGAAGTAACTGATACGGACAGCATTTTATCCGTATTTTCAAGTCATTTTGAAAACCTTTTTGCGTGTAGACAGGCAAACCTAGAAAGATTTAAAGACGAATATTTAGGACTCATGCCGCAAGTGAGTGAGGAAGTGAAAAACGCTTTGGAATTATCTATATCTGCATCTGATGTTGAACGGGCGATTGATAAGTTAAATCCTGGGAAATCTCCAGGACCAGATGGTCTTTGTGCCAAGTGGTACAAATGTTTTAAAAGCGAATTGTCTTCAATACTTGCGGGCGTTTTTAATGAGGCATATGAGGAAAAGAAATTACCACCATCCTTTGGTGAATCGCGTACCGTTCTGATTCCGAAAACAGACGAGGTTGAAAAGCTCAGGCACGTCACAGCGTACAGGCCAATCGCACTGACAAACGTAGACTACAAAATATTAATGAAAATTTTGGCGGCCAGACTTCAGTCAGTAATAAAAGATATCGTCGGTCCACACCAAACGTGTGGAATAAAAGGTCGGTCCATAGTTACTAACGTTCATAAAATGCGATCCGTGCTCGAATGTGTTGACACCTGTCATGCTCGTGTGGCCATACTCCAGCTGGATCTGGAGAAAGCGTTTGATTGCGTTTCCCACGCTCTCTTGTTTGAAGTATTGAAGCACATTAATGTTGGTAAGATAATTATTGACGGAGTAGCCATGGCATATCGGAACGGTAGTACGAGACTAATTATCAACAAGACATTGGGCCCCCCCCCATAAGAATCGAGCGCTCAGTGCGTCAAGGTTGCCCTGTTAGTCCACTTTTGTTTTGCATCTATATTGAAACTTTATGTCAGTCGATATTGCAGAATGACATCATTAATGGGTTTAGAGTACAATCTTCAGAGGTCAAACTACTCGCATACGCTGATGATGTTGCGATTTGTAGCACTACCTATGTCGGTATTGAAGAATCAATCAGAGTTTCTAAATATTTCGCCGAGGTTACTGGAAGCCACATAAACTGGGGTAAATGCCTCGGCTTCTGGCATGGATATTGGCCTTCAACACCAGAATTTTTCGCAGCCATTAAATGGACAAGAACGCCAGTTAAATATCTTGGAGTACCGCTCGAGTCATACAAAAGTACAGACGAATATTGGACACAGCAAACGAAAGAAATTAAAGAAAAAGCGAATAGGTGGAATGCAACTTATCTGTCCATGTTTGCTAGGGCTACTGCATGCAACTGGTTTTTTGTGTCTAAGCTGTGGTATGTGATGCAAGTGCTGTACTGTTCCCGGGTCAATGTGCAAAAATTACATCAGGTGTTTGCAATATTTGTGTGGGGGTCTAACTGGGAAAGGTGCAGTCGCACGAATTTGTTTAGACGGGTGAAGTGTGGAGGCCTTGGGCTAGGACATCTGTTTATCAAACAATTAGTAAATAGGTTTTTCTTTTTTCGTGAGACGAGAGATCCTTTCCTACTAACAGTGTGTCAAACAAGACTAAGTAGGCTGTTGCCCGAGTTTGTTGTGAGCACCCATGTTACCCCAGGGGCTGTGCAAGGATACATGAAGGAAGTAGTGGCCAGCGTGCGGTTTTTGTGTGTTCGCTTTTCAACTGACTACCTGTGGTCTGTTGGAAAGAAAAAACTGTACAAAGATTTATGTGACACGATGCTTCCCGTCCCACTGTACAGAGCGCTATATACAGCACGCAAGGGTCAGAACGTACTTAAACGAGTAAAAAAAATGCCAGCAGCTCCAAGCGCGAAAACGTTCTTTTTCAAATTACACACTGGAACATTTCCTGTAAGAACCTTCCTAGAGGAGCGTGGGTTTTATATGCCTTGGGGATCTCACTGTCTAATCTGTAAGAAACCGGAAACTATTGACCATGTTTTCCTGCACTGTTGGGAAGGAGTTTATTTTTGGGACGTATTACAAAGGACAATCAAAAAAGAGTTTCCGTTAGACCCTCATGGTATCAGGTATTTGGCAATAGAGAACGAGGATGGATTACCTTTCGATTTTCTCATGATGACTGCCTTGCACAGTATATGGCGCTCTAGAATGGCTGGATTTCATTGTGACCCAGACAGAAGACCAGCAAGAGAGTATTTTAAGGAAAGCATCTCAAGATTTCTTGAGGTAGTAAGAACAGACGAATGTATACCTTTGTGGGTAGAAAGGGTAGAAGCCCTACTGACCATGAAGGAATTCTAGGATGCGATGTGTTATAGTTAATTTTTAAGTTTTTTTTGTATTGTATGTAGTGAATTGTAATATATCTTAGTAACCCGTTTGTGAAGTGTACCGGAAATAAAGAAAAAAAAAAGTCGATAGCTCAGTTGGTAGAGCGGTGGACTGTAGAGGTAAACCTAACGCTGTCATCCATAGGTCGCTGGTTCGAATCCGGCTCGACGGAAGTTTTTTTTTTATTCTTCAAGGCTTTTTGTCCTCTTATGTCTGGTTTGTAACATTCCAACGCTTCAAGCCTTGATGGTTCGCGAAAGAGGACATGTGGGGTCGCCCTTTAGCTAATCCGCCGCGAAACCCTTCCTTCTTTCCGTGTCTTCAAAGCGCTCTGGTTTTTCAGACACTATTCGGAAGGTGCAAGGGACTGAACATAAAAAGTTTTGAGAGCTTTCCGCTGTGCCAAAACGTGGCAGAATGAAAGGTAAATTCGATATTACAGTGTGTATTCCAAATAGACTTCCCAGCGCTGGCCTGCTAAAACAGACCAGTGTGTAGTCTTCACAGCAAAACCGTGAGAAAACTGTGGTGGCTTTTGCAATGACACCCACAAGAGAACGCTGCAATCGGCTGCTGTGCCGAGCGTGTGAAGTTTAAACATGCAGCGCGCAACCTTACGCATTTACGGAACAAAATGACAACGCACATCACTAATTAAAGGGCTTGTAAGCCACCCAGAGGCAGAAATATAAATGTGGCGTTGCAGTTGTGTACGATTCATTAGCGAACGCCGTTGGAATTCTACGTCTTTCCTCGCTTCGCTCTTTCCTTCACTAGGCTGCGTTCGTCGGCTCGTTGGACCACCTCTACATGGGCTCTTCCTTAGCGTCCGAGGTGGAAACCCAACTGGCGCTTACGTGTGTGAGCAGAAAACAGCCTTGCTTTCGCCCAATGACAGCATCTCTGGCGCGCAGCGTCATTTGTATTGTATGCAGCGTCACTTGAAGTCATGCCAGTTATTCTCAATAGAGGAAAGGCACGGTGAGCAGCACGCGAGCGTCCGTTGGTGTTTTACGGGCTCTTTAAAGCTGAACAATTAAGGTGCATTATTGCAATAAATCAACCCGTCGCTGTATCGTTTAAGCTTAGACGTTTCACATCTCCAATGTCCCGAATCTACTGTATCCTCACTGTTTGGATTGCAGAAAAAGAAGAAAAAGAAAAACACCAGGCATACTAATTGTAATCTTTTCTAATACATTACAATCATTTCTAGGAATATCCCCTAAACTTACATTGGTATTATTTTCTGTTGTTAAAAAAAAACAAGCCCTTAAATTTACCCTTCTTTCCTTTATGAGAAATGCTGACATTTATTTTCGGCATTTCGTTCCACAATAGAGACACCAAAAGTGCACATAGTAATTCTGCTAAAGAACTATGCGTCTGATTTGAAGAAGTCGAAGCCAACTTTTAATCGTTCTACAAGTACAATAATGCATAAGAAAACAATTCGCAAAATCTGGCAATGCCGATCAAGCATGCAAATTTTGGAACGTGTCATGAGAAGCAGTACAGCAGAATGTAATCAGCGGGCTCCTGACGGACAACCTCTATTGACTTTGAACGATGAATCAGAGATGAAGATGAAGCAGGGCATACACAAGGATATGCTGCTAGTGGTACTGCCAGATATATTTAATTCTTTGCCCCCCTTCTTCATTTTTGCTTTGTTTTATATATTCTGGTTTATAAAACTATTCTGCATTTTTCAATCTTTTAAGGAAAATATTATTGTTCTTATCTGATTTCTCTCTTTTTTTAGCAAGCAGTGTGTAAAAAAATTCTATTATAAAGTACAGTGTGGCCAATTTTTCGAGCCAAGATCTTGGCGACAAGACAAGACAAGACAAGGCGCGCCATTCGTGCGTCGGCCTTGCCGGTAAATCGTTCAAATTTGTATGCCCCACCTGGTCATTCATAAGCATAAAGTTAATATGCTACTTTATCATATAGCTAGTCTGTTGTATTGACTATTATTTCAAGACGCTAATGCAAGCGCTGACCTGCGACTCCAGTTGGCGCTACAGTACACTGGTGTGCAGTCATTGCTACCCCGCCAAACATTCACGTCACACACAAAAAAAATAAAACTAGCAAAAAAATGACTGAAGTGTTATATTTTCATTTTTTTCTTCCGTACACGCACAATAAAAATTTTATGCAAGTTATCTTTGTAGTATCCACCGAATATTGTGGATAAGACTTCTAATGGGTCTAGCTGCGCGTCTACATTCACCGGGTGCCGTCACTCTCAGTACAGTGTTCTAGAACACTGTACTCTCAGCTTTGCTTTGCACACTCGATTAAATTGTGCTCAGAATTAGTGAAACAAACGTGAAACTTGAACAATTTTTTTTTCTACCCCCCCCCCCCCCCCCGTCTCCTCTTTCTGATTTTCACCAATCTCCTGCCGTTCAAAGTTAGCTCACGCCATTGGCATAGACATCATTGGAAAGAAGAAAAAAAGCCGCCGAGTCAACATGGCGACGTTTTTCGGCGAAGTCTTGCCGATTCATTCGCGAGCCGTCGACGACAACGAAGACGAGAACGCGGAGTCGCCCAGCGTGTACTTCGACCTAGACCAGAAGTACCAGGACGTACCTTCGCTCCCCGCCTACGACCTGGTCTGCGTCGCGACCGGGATCGCGCCAAGCATTTTCGTGCAGTGCTACCTCCTGCCGGACTCGCATCAGGTCCTGGGCACCATTCGGTTGAACCCCACGAAGCAGCAAGACGCCTCCAGCGACGTCTGGGGACTGGACTACAACCGTCGCACCGACGTCTTGGGCAAGCTGATTCACTATCCGGGTCACGGCGCTGGCGTTTTGTACTGCCTCTGCGACAAGGAAGTGCCGTTCGAGAGCTGCGCGCCCATAGCGCGACACTTCGTCGAGCTATCCAAGTCTCCGCGCGTCACTTCGGTGTGCTTCACGGCATTGCCGGCTAGCGACTACAAGTCCAAGGGAAGGCCCGAGTTTCCTCTGCTGAGGCAGCTCCGCACGTTCGGCTCGGCCAGGAACGGCACCGAGGAAGCCATAACCGACTTGGAGACGCCTAACACGGTCTCCGGCATGTGCGCCGCTGTTCTGACTGAATGCGAAGTCGGGGACATGCCTGGTACCCTGTTTGTCCTCTACACCGACACGCCTGAAGTCGACTCCACCGTAGTTCGCGCGCTCGAACCGACTCTGAGGTTGAACTCCCTGCAAGCCCTGAATCAGCCGCTCGACAATTGCAGGAACGAACTGTTGAGGCGAATTCGGGACGCCAAGATTGACCGCGGTTACCTGTACTTCTGAGGTCGAAGCTCGCGCTAGTCGTGCTTTAAGACGAACGCTGACAGATTTTTTTCATTTGAAGGCAGAAAGCAGAACACACTTCTGATGTTCTGACGCTGAGCTCTGCGAGTACATGCCCGAGATGTGGCCAGATGTGGCAATCAGACGAGCTTGTTACCTCAGAAGCACGGCTTACCTGCAGGCCACCTTGATTTAGTGGTGCTGGAGTCAAAAATGGAAAACGGTTCTTTAGGGATGCCATGTTGAACAAGCGTAGAACCACTGACAAACGACAAGCTGTTTTCCTGTGCTGCTGTAATCTGATGGGAATCCCCAAGAAGCAGTTTAATCATATACCTTGTTCGACCATCAACCTGCGGTAACCAAGTCACTTTTGACTGTACGTCTTGGTTGGAGAAGCTTCGCGATAGTTGTGGACAGAATAAGCGTACGTGCTTAACTGAATATCAAAACCTCTTGCCATTAGCACTTGGCAATAATTTAGATGAATTGACAACAGAGCTTGCTGTCTGCTGCGTAGGACGCATCAAATAACTTGAAAAAAAATCTCATTGACGCAATACTTGGCGTGCCGCCACACATTACAAGGCACGTCACGCAAAATGTGTCTTTCCCACTGCACTGTGTTTCACGAAGGTTGGCATTTGAACAAATTAGCATGGTTTTTTCAACTGAAGGTGGCTCAAACAACGCGGAAAAAATTGTCAGAGCAAGGCACTACAATCACTCTTCATCTGTGGTTACATGTCTAATTCTATTCAAGTTTCGTGCTACCGTTGAGCGATTGTGAAATTTCAGGAGCCTTATGCGGCTCTGGCAAACAGGCGCCGACATCTACATTGTCGTAAGCACAGACTTTCGTGTGGTCTTGTTTCGGTATTGTGTCGCCAAGTTTTGGTGGCCCAAGGTGTAATGAAGGGCGAGCAGTCTGTTGCCTTTTGAGAGTCGTACTCGCTGTCTGAAAGTGATTGAGTCATGTTATATACATCTCTGGCATATTTTGTTCCCCAGACTATTAAATCAAAGAATTCTTTCGATGCTTGTCAATTTTCTGGCCTGCCTTGTGTGCACTGCATGGCAACCTTCACACCCGATTTTTTACGACGCCGAGTGAACACTATTATGCCAACATATTATCAGACCATAATCAAAGTGGAATGCTGAGCAGTTAACAATCGCTAAGGCACATATTCTTTCGACCTTCTGGTCTTTACACACTATTCCAAGCACAATGCAGTTTAGAAATTTTAGCAATTGCTTAACCATGCGCTATATTAACCTTCTGATGCACCAGGGTAATGTTAGACTAGATTCTAATTGGAACATGTTTTTAGGAATCAAAATGGCTTATAAAGGGGCCTTGCAACACTTTTTTGAGCATGGTCAGAAGACGTTGCCAACAGGTGGTCGAGGCTTTCGAGAACACGAGCAAAATATTATAGCACAGCACGCAGCCTGAAATTTACAAATTGTCACAGTCAGCAAAAAATTTATTTTTCTCTCGATAAATCATGGAACAAGAATCGCTCATCACAGCTATTGTACCAGTCATTCGCTGATTTCAACATGGCATGCTCTGACCTTACAGGGACCGCCATGGGAGGCCGGCACTTTACGCCTGCATGTGCGATCGCGCTGAAAATTCGCTTATTCCACGAAAAAGCACTCAAGGTCACACGACCCATGACTTGCATTTATTCCGCTTGCCATCCCCCCTACATGTTTACCTTTATTAGCTTCCAGCACTTTCGTCGTGGAGAGAGAATGTGATTGCAGCGTGCAACAAACGTGTTAACTACCCTTGTACTGGACCGATTCTACAAATTCTTGCTGCGGTGTGTTTGTGAGGCAATAAGCTCTTTTAGTGAATTCATTCCATGCATAGCTGAAATAGTGTAGCAGGGCTCCTTTAAAAGCTATGCTTATGATATATAAAGTGCTGTCATACCAGTGTATCGTTAACTACATTCTAATCACATCATATTTCGAGAATTCAAAGTGTTTCAAAACACATTCTAAGCAATGCATATTTCGATGAAATGGTTCCGAAGCTATACATTTGCTATATAAACATTCCCGCACACTGGTTTATTGTTAATCTACATTTTCAGCAGAATATATATTGAAGCCTTAAAACGATTATAAAACTATACATATGCTACATATACCTTCTGGTGCACAAGTGTTTTGTTTACCTTAATTCTAAGCAGAACATCTTTTGAGGAATCAAAGCGACCCCAAAACTGTATATATGCTATATTATCGTTCAGGCGCAGTAACGTATTAGACTACATTTTAATCGGAACATACATCAGAGAAAGTGATTACTAATTGTGTGTGTGTATGCATGTGTGTGTATATATATATATATATATATATATTGGCAAACCAGTGTATTGTTAGTCTACACTCTAAGCAGAACGTATTTAGACAAATCGAAGCAATCCCCTTCAGACACAAAAACCATGTAGACCTGGCAGAGTTGAATATTGATTGCCTATATAACACATAAAACAATGCTCAGGGAGATGGATATAAATGCTGCACACCAAAAATAAACGTCGGCCCTACAGTCATTGCTCTGCTTTTCAGCCAGCACTGTCCATTTCTTCTGAATATTGTATTGCTAGGGCGATTGTAGAGACGCTGTAAGCGAAAACTTGTCAACAATGTGGTCTGAACAAGGCCCAAGTGTGACGGCATGCCGTCGTGCTCTATGGATGGCGGTGCGCTCTGCAACTGTGTGCGCGTAGTCATCACACGCGGGCATATTGTAACCATATGAAGATAGCAGGTATGTCACCTGCAACCCTCCACCAAAGATGGCTAGCGCTAGGAGCGTCGAGCGATAAAAATTTTGGTCCAGAACTGTCCTTTGAAGTTGTCGCACATCCAGTTTCAAGAACGACAAGACACAAAAGAAGCGGACACAACACCAGGTGTTTCGGGAGAGTGCAGTTTTTAGTCCAGGGCAAAGAGTATTTACAGACGTATGGTACAATCACGGGCTAAATAACGCGCAGCATTAAATTCATACCTTTTGCTTTTTTTTTTCGTACACAATTGTAAGGTCTATAACTTTTTTCTTTTCATGCGGGACAGTGTACACACTCACTCACACACCATGCACACACACACATGCGCACATTGAAACGCCTCGTATACGTCGCGTCTAACCGCGCTGTACTGATAAGTAAAGGAAAAACAACGCAGAAAACTGTAACTTGTCCTATTCAGAGCAACACTTTTCTTTGTGCTCTTCTAGAATGAAGAAGCGCGACAGCAAAAGTTGCCCATGTCACGAGGAGACACAAGACACTGTTTTTTTTCGGGTGTATTCACACTTGTGAGAGGGTGTTACTGAAGAACGGTGCCTACCGAATTGATGAAGTAATCACTCCATTCCATCAAAGGAAGATATAAGTGGTGCTGAAATGGGTGCAATTGCTTTACAGTATGCAGGAAAGAAAAAAGGCATCCAGAGCTGTATTTTCATTTGCAATTAAAATGAATTTGTTATTTTACAATTGGTATCGCACTGTGTAGGCAAACCAAGACAACAATCGGGCAGTGACAATTGAGCTAATTAGAACATAGGGCACGAGAAACAGATCACAAGATGAATTAGGACCAGGTGTTCCGTTACCTAGCACAATGAATACACATCTGTACGAAGTAAACTAAAGCGAAGTACAGAAAATGGAAAATTACACGAGCAACTTTCACACTTTGTTGTCTGCACTTCCCACAAGTATCAATGCCCATTGGCACAAAGGTTTAACGGCGAGATCGAGAATCTATAACATTTGCGCGACATGGATTGTGTGACAGGCTCGCAAAGAAGTGAGCGAATCCACATGGACACTCCGACATGATGCAGCATATTTCATTATAAAGCGATTCGGAGTGCAAGCGGGGATTGCAAAAATATGAAAGGGCTTCACCACATCCAGAAGCAAGCAGCTCCGCATCCGTCTGAGGTGTAGTGTGCGATCAGTAAGAAGAGACACAAGCTGCAGGATTCTTTTGTTCTTATTAGCCATACTCGGGTAAAATGCACCGGCACTTAGGTTGCAGCTACGCACACAAAGCAAACAATGCCGACACGGTTCAGCTGATCTATTCCAAATGTGAGAACGCCCTTTATAAAATGGCTGATGTGTGCGACACAGAATCCTAAGTATAGAAAACATGGCTGGCAATAGACAGAGTTTGGAGGAATAAAAGAAGAGTGAGTCGAAGGTTTAATACCAAAACGAGATGAGGAGCCAAACACGTCGACCCTGAACACCATAGCTTCATGCAAAGGCCACTAGGGGACATTTGGCGCTACTGTAGCTGGAAGTTGCCAATGAGGCTGTTCAGCATGCACACCACTACGTAGCCTGTATCACAGCCGCTAAATTGAGAGGTCTTGAATGAGCCACGTGATGGTAGCGTATTTCATTTTTTTCTGGTTTTGCAAGAGACAGACTAAAGCAGTGACAAACCACTTTGTGCAGCAAACAGGCCACCTCGTTTGTGTGAAACACTGCAGCCAAAGGAAGTGAAGAATTATTTCGGAGCTTCCACATCAGTTTCGCAGTAAACTGCGCATGCACACACCATGGACGCCGCCATATTTCTGATCCACTAACAGCTGCGGCATATATTTCATGCGCAAATAGGAAAAAGAAGAAAGAAGGAAAGCCAGGTGAATAATTATGTCAGCATATGGGCAATCAGTCTTGATTACTTTAAATTGCAATCAACACTAGAGACAAGCTACTGCTAACGAGTTACAAAAACTTCTCTGCCAGTAACTACCATTTGCACACAAGTTGGGTGCATTTCAAGCGGCTACATATCCCAAAATGACATTCCAGAGCGGTGCTTTTGCATAAAGGCATATGTGATTAAAATGAGAAACATTGCATTGATGTGACAGATCACACTCCAGAAAATACGATAGGCTAGTCTCACTACAGACGGCTTGATATGCCAGAGGACACAAAGTTGAAAGGATAAACAGCGACGCGATTACAGAATTTGTGTAAAAGATCCATGTGAGGTCGAAGACCTGGCAATGTCTGTCTGTGGATGCTCAAAAACAGTGCTGCAGCGGTAGCGTGTGGACAAACATGCACTCGCACAATTAGGAAAGGCTCAGTTAGCATATGCGAGGCTGTCTGCGCAAAAATTTGCCAACAAACAAGCGACTTTAAGCCTGTGAAGACATCTCTGCCATGTTCCATGACTTGCCATGAAGGTCAATCACAATTTATGATGCAAGAAGCTTACCATAATGGAAGTGAGACAGAACAGTAGTAGTAGGTTTATTACAAGCAGCTTCTACATAAACATATACTGTTTCATTCCCACAACACTCACCAGTACGGAGGAATATGTAATCCTCCATGTTACGGAATACTGCATTTACTCATTGTTACGTTTCAGATCGCTTGTGCTCCCTATTTAAAAATAGCCAATCGGGAAGGACCAACACGGAACTGTATTCCGCAGTATCGTACAGGCCCGCTGGTGTCAACGAATACACGTTCTAGATGCCTTATCACCAATAGACGACTGCTAACAGTACTTGTCCATTGCCTTTCTCACTCTGTCTTCAGTGTTGCAATGTACGCATGCAACTACACGAACCTGTCAAGCCATCAAACCTATCAAAGTCCGAACTGATCCACAAAGTGTTGGAGGAATCGCATCTACCGAGACAGAGAGCTCAAGGCGCAATTCTGACCACTACATGCCCTTCACTTTGATGCTGCGACGTGCCAACCCTACTAATGCAACAAACGCATCTACCGTGTCCCCACCTAGGTTCCCGCGAAAAGCGGAATTACAATTAAGTTTGTTGCCACTGTTCAACAAACTAGAAATGTTAACTTTGTAGGGCGATGCAAGTTGGAAAAAAAAGCTGAAAAAGTTCACCCTCAGCCATAGTTTAAGAATGATGAAGGCTACAAACATGTAAAAGGGTAAATTAATGCCCGAACAAAAGGTGTTGATGCAACGTGTTGATCGTGGCTTTTTGACGAGTCGAGGCAGCCAGACCAACTTCGTCAAGATTGGTGACGGCTGCCCGTTAACCTGATTCACATATGGGCACCAGCACTGCTTGTATGTTAGGTAGTCAGTCTTACTAAACGGGAGCTCTAGCGGCGCCCATGGCACATGAAGATGAAAAAGACCTACTGTATCAATTCAACGTGAAAAAGGAAAGTGTCCAGACAAAGGTTTCACAAAGAAGATTCATAGAAAAGAAAGAGGAAAATGGACAGGACACACACACACACACAAAAAAAAAGACACTGAAATTACGGCAAAAGAGTGAGTGTCACATGCCGACTAGAGTTTCACGTTGCATTTCTCCCTCAACCGTTCGTGCGACACACTATACGAAACACCCGAAACAAGTGTGAATATGTGTTCGCTTGTGAACACTCAACCCAAGACACAAAGAGCGATTTTTTGGTGAGGAAGAAAAAAAGAGGCCATCTGACTGGCAATCTGGGCTTGGTGCCCCTCCAACCGTAATGTCATTGCTAGATAAAAAAAAAGAAATATTAATAAGTTAATCTTCCCTAATGCGAACCGTTTGGTTGCGCATGAAGCGTGTGTTGAATCGCTTGGTGCAGCCACCCCAAGCTCAGTGGCGCCTGCCAAGAGGCAGCCTCCTTGATGAATTGTTTTTAGCAAAGATATAGAAGAAACAAGCTTGCCTATGGCAATAAAGCATACTGCGACTACGAGTAATGACACGCAGAGAAAACACTGACGACACAATAAAAAGATACGATAAAGGCTATTTCACATGATGCGATTACAGAAAAAAAATATATATAGCTCTATTCACTCTTTTCGTTACTGCCGCTAAGATGGTGATTTCAACACAAACTGAGAATGGTACGAGATTTTCGCTCTGCTACCGGCACAGCGAGCAAAGTTGCTTGCTGCCGTCCTTTGAGGCAGATGCTATGCAATTTCTCAGATGTAATGTAAAAGCCTGTGCGTAGCAATATTGTTAAGTTTCCATGATATCAATGAGAACTAACAGACTGTTCTCCGTAATACTGTGCCTAACAAAGAAAACGAACTCTTAAATTTACACTTTTTTTTCAAGTTTTCACGAGTGGTAACAAACGGCACTTGCTTTCTGTCATATGAAAACACTTTCGAATCTTAACTACTTTAAAAGAGAACAAAAGTAGCAACTACTAAAACAAACACGTTGACATAGCCGACTGGGTGCAAGTAAGACATGTCCCGACAAAAAAAAAAAGTTCCGCTGCTAAGAATGCAGCGAAAAACTCGCAAATCCTTTGCTGCCACCACTGACCATTGTGGCAAGAGCGATCTGCTGCTGTGTTTGCAGCGAAGAAATTCGCAGCCTCAAAAATTGCTGTCTTTCACACCATGTGAAACAGCCTTCAGACAAGTTCACCATCATTTCTCGATTTGCTTGCTCGCGTCGTCAGTATTTTATCCTTTAGCGGGCGCATTCCATGCGTGTACAGCTTTTCATTACGTGAGTGCATTTCATCGCTAGGTTGCCGAAAGGGTGCACCTAGCTGGCACCGCTGCAGTTACACTTGGAATGCATTTCACTATAGCGTAGCAACTACTAGTAGAAACAGCATAGAATAAGGTTGTGGACATAGCAGCATCCGCTTATAACAACAACATAGCCAAAAGAAACACTCTCAAGGTCTTATCTCACAAAAACACGCATCAGGGTCCCCTGCAGCTTTTTTTTTTCTTTATATGTCTTATGTTTTTAAACGTTAATAAATTTTCTTACAGTGTTGAAAGAAAAATGGGCTGCCGAGGAGCGAAGTTCATGAGCTACGTTCACAATGCGCAAAGACACAATGTTATCCTGATGGGTGAAGAAACTGGCAATGAGGTTTTGCCTCTACAGGGGAGAAAAAAAAAGACAGAGAGAGAGCCAAGGCGCAGCTTGTACACCTGAATATTGTGTCAATAAGGCGACGAAGTATGCATTGCTGTTCCAGCTAAAGTTGATAGCTTACTGGTGCTCAAGTTTCATGCAAAGCTGGCACTCCACAATCAATTTCCTGTCTTAGCGAAGTCAAAGTACTCAGCTTATTACATTGGCACGACCGAAGAGTATAGACTGTGCCCTCCTATGGCCAAAGGCAAATGGGTGCAATCTCTAGAAATAAAAGCAAGTTCATTCCAAGTAGGGCTGCAGTGGGCGGTTCACTTTCAGAAAGATATTCTTCCTAGCTTGGGATTGCTGAACCCAGACTCCGCTTGAGAACCATAGTGTGTGTGCACCATGGAATGGTGAAAAACTGTCATGTCAGCTGCTTTACGCTCGAACCGCTAGAACTTTTCCTCGACTAATGTATATGATACACATATTAATAGTTAAAGGTTCATTGTTACTACTCAAAACATAAAATTTGGCTGAGGAGCTATGTGAGAATCCGAGACGAAATTTTCTCAAAGATCGAAGTTTCCGAACTGAAACCAGCGACACAAGTGTCTGTAGGCGAAGTGAACTCGAACCTCATTATAATTTAAATGATAATGATTGATATGTGGGGTTTAACGTCCCAAAACCACCATATGGTTATGAGAGATGCCGTAGTGGAGGGCTCCGGAAATTTCGACCATCTGGGGTTCTTTAACATGCACCCAAATCTATAATTTACATCATACATTAAAATTAATTCGTTATATCCGAAATTTCGTTATAAATATATATTTTCTACACCATATAGCAAGACTTGATTTACTTTATTATAACTGATGTTTCGTTATATTTGAGTTTGTTATGTCCATGTATTCATGGTACCATGGTATTCCACAGACCCCAAAGAGCATTGAGTAAGGGCAGTTACAAAAAAAATCACAATAAAGCATAATAAGAAACTATTAATGAGGTTTGAGTGTACATGAAACAGCCAAGAGGGGTGTGAGGTCCTTAAAATGAGCGAACGCTGTTGGATGGAGCATTTATAGTAATTCTCTGTAGGTGGGCAGCGATGCCTGTGGGCGGAGCCAACGTTTTTTCATTAGTTGTAACTGACTATACCTGCTTACATAATTACTTCACATAATTCCAGACGAAACTGGCAAGTACTAAATAAAAAAAATGTAACCGACTAATGTTACAAATCTGGGAACCCTGAGCACTAATGAGCAATCCACGTGGAGCCATTTCGATCTGTCTCCCTTATTGACACAATATTCAGAATATATATTGTGTATTTCCAACAATGTGTAAAATAGAATAAGATGCATGGAACCGACGCACGCGGCTGGAAATTGGCGCTGCCATTGGCCAATCACACTGATTCTCGCGTATTTGTTGAGGCGATGCACGACGCGCTTCTCTTCAATGTCCCGATATCGTGCAAATGTCCATTTGATGAGGCTGACACATTCTGCAGCTGACTGCATCGACAGCGTAGACTATACTCGCGAGCCACGCCATTGTCATTGATAAAACTCCTTTCGTCATGGTACGGCATTTATCTGCATCTAATTAGGAGCTAGGAAACACGCCCCCCCCCCTCCCCCCAACGAACGAGACAGAAAAACCTGCGAAACTGAGGCACATCTCCGGTATATATAGACTTTACATCCCGTTTCACAGGGCCCGTGGAAGCTTGCAGATATTTCTCAATTTCGACACCAGCCTTGTTTGAAGAGCTTTCGAAGTGTGCATGACCGCCAGGCTTCAATTCGTACCACTGATATTAACGCTAACAAGCGAGCTACGTTGCGAAATTCTCAAAAAGTACCCTACTGCACGTCACAGTACAAAGCGCTCTCTATTGTACAGGTATACAACACAGCTCTTCCTTTAACTAAAGTCTACTTGAACGCAAGCGTGCTACAGACAGCCAGGACTTCGCATTTTTGATTTGTCACAAGTCGAGCGGGCTGCAAAGCTAGAACGACGACGTTGCGAGACACGGCATTAAATGAATAACCTTTTCCTCCATCTATTGAATGGCTTGCACATGACGTCACAGCATGCGGTTAGGTCGGTGCGCCTCTGTCTGATTTCTTTGACATGATATTCGTGATAAGAGAAGGTGGGATTGGAGCCCACTAGGCCCCAATTAAAACGTGGCCGCCGCACAATGACGTCGGTGCAGGTCGCCCCGGTTACGGGTTTGTCGCAACGTGGCGAAAGCAGCGCCAAGTTTCGGCCCAGCGGCGTGCGCCGGGCACTCCGGATGGCTTTGTTTCGGGGCTCCGTGTCACACGCAGCCGTGGCGGACCGCGGACTGGCCGCTGCTTATCATCATCGGCTTTCCTCTTCGACTGGAGCAGAGATAACGGCAGGAAACAAGGGGGCACACGTTTGAAGTGTTCCGGAAGGGGAAAACGGGCCGCGATAAAATCAAATCGTCGAGATATGGGCACGCCTTCGCGACGGGCCATCAAACGTCCACCACCATCTTCTTGTGGATATCTGTGTTGCCGACAACCTGCGGAGACAAGACAAGAAAAGAACCGCTGATATATTAGAAGGCACCATAAGCAAGCTGTAAGCAGCATTGTTAACATTGAAGCATGGTAAGCTGGAGCATGAAAACCCTTTTCGAGTGCCTCATCCTTGACACCCAAAGAACATTGCTTCTGATAGGTCTCACTTGCAAATAGTGCTACACAAAGTAAGAAGGCAAAAAGATTTGCAATCCATTTCTACAAACCCTCTATTTAATGCAGAGTTAAAAAAATAAAATAAAAAAACTAATTCACACAACTAATTCACAACTACAGGCCATAGTGAAATAATTTTGTAGCAAAAGCTTAAAATACGAGGGGCCAAGCTTACAAAACACTGCTCAAGTTTTCCAAGTTTCTAGGAGTAGAGTCTCAATAATAGCAGCAGGAGAAAAAAAGTTGGTGGCTCGTCGAATGTATATTCTAGATTCTTACATCCCATGGTGTTGGGGGCATTTTTATCGCCTTAACCACAGATTTTCCGTACACTATTTCCTAGCAGCCTACACAGTAACTCTACTGGACTACAAATCGAGAGGAATCCCTTCGGAAGTGAAGCCACATCAAATGGCTACTGTGGGTATCGCTCTGGCTTCAACGAAGATGATGCGTAGCTAAAGTGCGCGCGCTTATGGCGGTCGGAAGTTGAGCCTGGGTCTCCGCACAGTAAATGTGCCCTTTCTAGCTCTGCCTCTACTTTCCAAGAGCTTCAGAAGACCCTTGGCCCTGAACCTACACTACATAACCCCTTTGGTGTATAAGCAGGTTTTAGGGCACATATTGCAGTCCAGAAGTTTCACTAGCTATTACTAGTTTAGTTTTCTTCCTTCACTCAAGCATGCTTATATTACAAGTCAATGCTTATTTCTGTATCAGCAGAGATCCTGCAATTCTTTTAGTCTCCCAAAAATAGTCTAATAATCTCTTAGCTATCACAAGTGCTGTTATGATAGCACATCCATCTGACCAATTAAAGAGATGGCTGCCTTTCAGTTGTTCTGCTGAGTGAATAATCTGGAATTTCATTACAATGTGCAGAGTAGTATACAGACATTTACTGCAGCACTTACATGCCTCATCCCACAGAGAGTACTTCTGGTATGTTCTTGTTCACATTTAGCCAGCCCAAGCTTGCTATAGCACAGTGCTGCCCTTTTGAATATACAAGTATTCCTCTCAGATTTCCATTTCACAGTACTACACAGTACAACCCCTTTGCAAGAGAACCTAACGCAAGTTCCAGCAGACGCTTTTAAACTACAAATCAGACAATACATTAGAAACGTAGAAGTACAGCACATGCAAACATATGCAGTGCGTGTCTGTTCCCATGTTTCTAATGTGTGTAGTCTTCATGCAGTTTGATTATGTTTGCTGAATTAATGAATCTGGCAGCGCAGAACATACCACAGAGAGGTGATAGACAACTGGGTATAAAAGCCACCAGTGTGGCTACATCAGATTGGTCATGAATGAGATAGTGGTGGTACCCTCCTGGGAAGAGATGGCTTGTAAAAGGGACAATGACGGTTCAACAGAGCTCACCTCTTATAAGAGGGTTAATCTCTATATGCAGATCTGTTACCTTTCTCGCTTGCTTGCGTTACATTCGAATTATTGCCCCAATCTTTAAAAATTCTCAATTTTACACTTTTTCCTGTGGCTAGCTGAGAGCTTTCCTTACCCCTTTCTTCACCCTGTGTCAATGCATTTAAGGCACATATATTCGTGTACTAATATTATCTGCGAGTTCAAGAATGCAATTTTGAGGCTTACTGTATCAGAGAGGTCTAGAAAATTTGGCCATGTAAGGTTCCCGAGTACACCCCAAAATCACATGAACCTTTATGACTTTGTCTCCATCGAAATGCGACTGTTGTAGCCAGGATCAAACCGGCATATTTAGAGTCGGCAGCCAAGCTACATAGTGCAGTGGTTTGTGTACTATATTCACCCGTTTTTCCATCCGCATTCCGAAAATTCCCTCGAAACTGACTTTGGCCTGGCTTTTAAATTTCGCTTTCTCTGCAGGTGCCAGATGCCGGTCAGCTCAGTGGCTTTTAGTTATCTTCTTACCCTAATTAAACCTATCAAGAAGCCACGTAAATGAAGCTGAGATGCGCGAGTTTTTCTTCCCTCCGGTGTTCATAAAAATTGGACGAAAGCCGAACGTTGTTGCTTTAATTGCACAAATGTAACGCACAACAAGGGCAGCAAATAGCCTACTTTCAAACAATGCCAAGTACGAAAAAATGAACAAACAAAAGAACATAACCACAATGAATCTGACAAACACTTTTGCACAATAGAGACTGAACACAAACCAATGTTCTTGCTTTGAGCAAAACACAATATCATACACAAATAAAGAGGATGCCACACAAATGAAGTCATATCATCGAAAGAGAACACACAGCAAAACACACGCACGATTTGGGTTTAGACTAGCTTCATTGGTGTTGAAGGACTTACAATATATGATGTTTTGATTCAATAATACTTCAGCACATAGCTCCAACAAAAATACAATATATATATATATATATATATATATATATATATATATATATATATTACATTGCTCTTCTGCTTCAGTGAAGCTGCTTCCAAAATGACATACGGTCAAACAGAAGGGCCCCTACATAGCTACGTCTTTTGTGGCCAAACAGAGGGTGTTGAAATCTCGACAATGTTTACAACCGCAAAACGAGGAGTTGCAGAACTCGAATATATGTAGTGAATACAAGTAATTGGGCACACAAAACAATGAAGTATATCACAGCATTCCAATCTCGGCCACGCCTATTCTAAAAAAAAATTGATGAGGTGGCAGTATATGGCGGATTTGTGCATTGACGTGGCCGGGGCACTTACCCATTTAAACAACAGTCTCCAAGCACATCAGTGCTAAATCTACGGGACAATACTCATACCGTCTCGTAAGAACACACTATAGGAATGTGTGCATAGGAAATATCCGGCTATAAGCCTTCCCTCGCAAAACGCGCCCTAGAAAATTTCGGACACGCAACACTGTCTTTGCCGGTTGCTACGGCAACGAGTTACATATGCATGTCGGGGAGATAGAACGGCAAGCAGCCACACACCGAGCAGAACTCGTCGAAAGAGATCTTGCCGTCCTCGTCGCGGTCGGCAAACAGGATGGTCTTGTCGACGATCTGCTGGAGCTGCGCTTCCTTCAGGTTGTTGCCGACCATCATCTTGAGCACCTGAAACAGCTCCCCGTTGGAGATGAAGCCGTCGTTATCCATGTCGTAAATCCGAAAGGCAACTGAAAAGCAAGGGAAGGCGCAAGTAAGTGCTTCGTCGCATCGCAATGGGCCCGTTAAGTTAGCATGATCCAAACCCCAAAAGAACACGCTCGAGTGCGGCATCTCCAGAGCTTAACGCAACAACAATTTCCGGTGACTGCTTTAGAGGCCACGAAATGATTACATGGTGAATGTTTCATTGTTTCCCCGGCAGAAGCAAATGGGGAAGGAGAATGCAATTTATCGAAGAACAGAGTAAAAAACGCGACAATCTTCTGAAAGCCATTGCCAGGGCAAGTTCTCGTGCACGCCCTTATGCACAGTATCGAGGTTTCAGTGCATAGAGCACGCTTCGTAGTCCTACACCGGAAGTCACTCTTTAATGGTTAAGTTTACAGGAGTGCTCTCTGCAGGCTACAGTGTGCTCGAGCTCCTTAACTGAACTAACCAATGAGTGCAACAGTACACACCCTCTACCATATTTCCTCTCACCTACTAATGCAACCTATCATGGCAGTTAACTTACAAATATCACATTCAAGTCTTGATTTATTGAACCCGGATATAACGGAATACTGTTTATAACAAAGTAAATGAAAAATAGTCTTGCAATAGATATTGTGTTAGGAATAAACCTTTAAAACAAATTTTCGGACATTGCGAATTTCTTTTTGTGTAAGATGAAACGTTGTTATAGTGAGGTTTGAGTGTACACGCAAAATGTAGCAATGCCTGAAATCTGACAATTATGAGCACAACAAAATGATATTCACAAACACGTGCACACACCAACCCCTCAGTATTCGTGCTTTTTTTTTTTAAAAATCATGCCGTTTGACAGTCTGTCCAGAAATTCAAAGCCTAAATTAAGAGTTGACATCTAACCATAATAGGATATTAACAATTTTTTTTTAGGAAATACAATCCTCAAACTAAATACCGAAGTCACTACGCCGTTCCCAAGTCTATACGTTACTCTGCGCACATTACTCTGGATGGTAACTCCGGTATGCATTCCTCTATGCAGGACAACTAACGTTTGCTCCACACAGCCCACATATTTGTAGTAAATAAGCTCCTACATAAAGAACTTAACTGACCTGTCAATGACTGTATAGTTGGCACACAGTGATGCAGACAAAGAAATGGTTAGCAATGGTGCCGATGTCAAAACTTCAGGATGTGGCATTAAAGAATAGATGATGTCTTTGCAATTCATTGAACTCTTAAAGATACACCAAATAGAAAAACAATTTTTCCCGTATTAGTAGTGTACAGTTCCACAATCTACAAAATGCCACTCTTGCCGCGAGGCACTTTGTAAGTGAGCAAACACATGTGTGGAGACGCCATTTTGAGATTCTCTCACCAAACACTGAGACGTAGATAATTTTGACGGTGTCTACTAGCCTCACGTCGTTCCTAATCGGCAAAAATTATGTACATTGGCTTTTGTGGGGGCCATACACTTAACGTATGAAGATACAGAAAATTTCATACAGCCAATGTCACGAAAATAGGAAAACTAATATTGAAATTCGCAGTGTCACTAGCGGAGATTTCAGTCCAAAATTTAAAAATGAACATGTCTTTGTTTTGTCTTTTAATAATCACTGATGATTGCAAAACTTATAAAATTTGAGTTCTCAGAGTACAGTGTATCAATCCAAACCATTTTATTGTTTCATCTTGTTGCCCCTTTAAAGCAATGCATTTTTTAAGTTAATTCATAAGAAATGATGAGCATGTAGCGAAAGCACGATTTTCATCAAACACAATCGCCGCGCCAGGTCAAACTACACTCGGTGACGAGACACAGAATATAGAACACTTCTTAAAAACACTCACATCTCAGCTTGGACTCCTTGTCACCTTTAACGCTAAATTGAGACACTCCTTGAATAAATTCTGCAGTAAAGAAGAGAAAATATGTCAATATACTCCAAAAAATGACCACTGGTGCCGCGGCATTCAGCCTACATTTTGATGGCACTGCGTGGTTGCTTGCTCAGAAGTGAAAGATGATATTCTACGGCAAATTCGGCAGATACCACACATCGTGAGTATTTACGTCATGCGAAGCATGCGGCAGGAAGGTGACCATAGCACAATTTTTGACTGAGTGGAACGCTGCGTGAACACCGAATGTTAAAGGATTGCATATGCGTTATATAAGCAGTAGTTTATATAACAGTTTCATATCGACGCCAGCAGCAACATGATTAATTACCAACACAGGTGACCATGCATGACTAAGGAAAAGGACTTCATTATGTACACGGCAAGCGTTTTGAGTTATTCATGTTTTGACCAGTGAATTGTGTTCATCACACAGGGATTCCCTGCTATGCCGATTTTATTATGTTACAAGCTATAGAGGCAACAAAGATAGCATCTAGAAGTAGGTGGCTAGATAGATAGATAAATATGTAAATAGAAACGGCCAAAGTGCTCGAGGGTCGCCAAGAAATGCTTCACATTTGGAACTTCTTGACCATTAAAAGAACTACAATATCCTCAGTAAACAATGCAGAGGAAAAGCAATAACAAGAAAAAAAAGTTACGCAAACGTTTTTAGGATCACTTTTTGCGAACTACATCAGAAGTATGCCACATATATATATCTATATATATATATATAGTGAACGGAAAGATGGCCACTGTGGTAGCTCAGTTGGTACGCATTATTGGAAGGGCGCAGGTTCGGTCCCTGCCCAAGGCAAGTTATCCTTTTCTTCACCTTTCTTTCTTTGTACTTACCTTACGTTTACTACGAATAACCACCCCTATGCTTTCTTTGTAGTGTGTTTGTTTATTTGCATCATTACTAGCACACTAGGATAACGGTATATACAGATTGCTTTTGGTTTCGTTCGAATTGCTGGAATGTTGCATGGTTAGAAGATGAGTGTTAAGTTCTCCAACCCTAGTTAGAGCAACCGAAGCAGCACTTTTATCACTACATATCAAGGACGCAGGGTCAAAAGTCACCTTTGAAATCCACTTCTCCATTTCCGTCCGTGTCAAATATGTCTATTACACGCTGTACTAGAGGGTTTTGCTGGAGCTCTGGAAGGGACATGAACTCATCGATGCTCAGGGATCCCGAATTGTCAAGGTCTAGCTTCTTGAACCGCTTGCCGAGCCTTTTGATTTCATCGGCGTCAACTAAAAAAAAAAAAGGAAACAGACTCAGCAATAAGGGACATTGTGATCTTATATAAGAAAACGCGATGTGGCACAATAGAAAAACAAACTAAATAATGAGGTGAGAGGCTTTCTTAAGATTGATTTAAATTAACTGCGAAGAATAACCCATGACACCAGTTCACATAACATATTATCTAATGCAGCAACTTACCCAGCCTAGCATTTCGAATTGCTAACTTGAACGCTAGGTAAAGTAATCTAGAATTGCAAAATTCTGCCGTTTTTTCTTTTTTTTTCTTTGTTTGGTGCTCCCAGCTCCTGCCCTTGCACTTTGTTATCAGATTCATACCAGATTTATTGAAGTGGTACATTTCTTTATAACCTGTGTTTAAATCGGTGCTATTCTTCACTTTTTGTCTTCATTGTGCATTGATACTGTACTCACTTGATTGATTGTAAAATATTTTTTTTTGTTTTTTCTCATCCTTGACTCTCTGCACTTAATTCCGTGTTTTATATAATCGTGTACTTGCCCCTGCCCTCTATACCGTACAGAATGCACCTAGAGAGTATTTCAAATAAATAAATACATGTTCAGCTACCTGGTAAAACATTAAATTACTGCGAATTTACCTACAGAAGAAAACTAGCTAGATAGTCAATTATGTGTGTAATATCATCAGCTTCAGCAGCAACCAAACTTTTGGAAATTCTTGTACTAGCAAGCTATTAAGCTTACCTCGACATCTCGCAGCAGGGGACTCGATAAACCAATAAATATCAAACACTATCTCCAGTTAGAAGGAAACAAAACAATTCTTATGAAGAAGCAAGAACATTTGGAAAAGGAAGTAAAATTTGTATCATAGTGAATTCTCATGGTACCATGATATTTACATATGATTATCCACATGGATGATTAGTATTATAGCTAAGCTATTCACATGTTTCACTTGTTTATACCAAAAACAAGCAGAGCTCATCCACCATAAGGCAAGGTTTAGGGGGTGCCATAGTCGAGATACCCTAATACCTAATTCTGTTTGCCGTGGCTTCTTTCGTTCCAACAGACGGCTCAGTGAAAATTTTAAAACATGATCGAGACAGGACTTGATTTTGTTAACCAAAGTTGAAAAATTGCATCGTCCTCTGTTCGCGAGCAGCATGTTACGTACATGCGGGCAACAGTCTGCTGAGGAACAAAAGAAAAAATATTCACTTGTTGGCTGCGGTTTTGTGAAAAGACTTACAGCACTCCTATGAGTGTAGCAGCAACTAAATATATCAGCACAGTTTCTCTGCATCATGAAACTCTGAGGATGACCGCATATGTTGAACTCCCATTTCAAGTTTCTTTCCCCTGACTTGCTAGTCCTTGCGCTCTATTTTTAAAATTTTAAAATATATTTTCCACACCACACACAGCAGACGTTAGGGCACATTATATAATGCGGTGCAGTGAAGCCAATCCTCTGCATATTAAATACTTATATGTTTTGAGCGTATCTTTCAAATATATTGCATAAGAAAATTTTTTTTTGTTGTTTCAAGACACGTAAAATAACACAGGAAGAAAAGCTACAGTAATTTGGTATCGTTCTTGCCCAAAAAACTCGGTAGAGAAAGGGTTAAATCTCCAAAAACACAGTAGATTTTGAGAAAAGATACAGTAAGAGCCCTCAAATCAATTTTAATCACCAAAGCTTCTGTTTCCTGCCCCCCGATGCGCTGTACACAAAAATTTGCAGACACACAATCATTGCACAGTGTTACATGATTCAAATACAATGACTTGTGAAGGAACTCACAGTTGGAGCACATCTCCATCGGGAGTGAGCTTTCGTTTCCCTGAAAAATAAAGAAAACATTAAAAAAAAAACAGTGATTGAACTCAATGGGATCAGCCACAAATTTAACGTTACACCAATTCAATTGTGTACTAATGCATTTCAATGTAGCCTGAAATGCATTACTGAAAGAAAAAAACAACAACTTGCTACCAGGTTAAAGTAGGAGGTCGTCTTTAGAGGAATGCTTGTGTAGGTTAACTCGAGTCTTGCTGTGTTTACTACTGTGTTTTGAAGCAATGTTTTTGATAGAGTGGTAATAGATATGTGCTGAAAAAAACTTTTGCTGTTACGTATATCAAATGTGTCAACCCACTCCTGCGATAGCACAACCGGGTTTGCAGCACGTATAAATATATCAATAAACACAATAAAGCACTGTCGACTAGCTGATTATGCTTCCTAATGAAGCGATTTCAAAGTTTTAAGCTGTGCTGCGAAGGCTAATTATGTAAAGAAACACACCGAGTCATACAGAGGCACAGAAAATGACATTCAGTCATCAATGTGTATACCGTTTTTTTAAGCACAGCTACGAGTGCGCTACTTCAGGCAGACTTGACAATGTAATGTTGACTAAACTATCCTTTGGTTGTCCATTTTCAGATGGTAATTTTTTTTTCTTAAATGTGGAAACTTTGCGCTGAATTGTGCACAGTTCACTAAGCCTCAGCTCTTCTTGCTACGGCATAGGAATCGCAATGCCGGCGGCGATTATATCCTGTATGCTTGGCTTAAATGTGGAAACTTTGCGCTGAATTGTGCACAGTTCACTAAGCCTCAGCTCGTCTTGCTACGGCATAGGAATCGCAATGCCGGCGGCGATTATATCCAGTATGCTTGGCAGAGAAAGCAGCGGCCAGACGACTTCGATGAGCAGATTTGGAATATATGCAAAGCTTGCCACTTCGAACGCATTGAAGTTGCTGGCCCTGACGTAAAAACTGTGGTGCTTGCTATGGCGACGGCACAGCAGAGTTTCTTCGTTAACAGACAACTTACAGCCAGTTTCAACAAATTCTCTTCTATTTTAAAAAACAAACTTTCATTTACGAGTATAAGCTGCCTTCATAAATAGTGAAAAATAAATTGGAAGCATGCTAAGGTGACTTCAAATTGAATTTACGTGTTCTTGTTTCCGGATTTGATGACCACCAGGGCACATTAATGCATGACAAACTCAAAGACGTCACCATGGCAAGCAGGACATTTGCAAGGTACCACTGTTGAGTTCGAAAGTTATGGATAAATAAATTTTTCAATGAGGTAGGTCATTTGAAATACTTAAAATGTACCGTGCTCTGGGAGGTATGGCACGAGTGCACACATTTTTTTTCGAATGTCTAACGAGTTGCAAACACATTATTAATAAGTGCCATTAATGCAAACCCCTGAAGACTGTCCATATGGCATCATGCGAATGGCATTTACAATTGAAGGCATTACCAGCGAGTGAACAGCATCTTGTGCGTTCATGTGAAACTGGTACATCGAGGGAAGGACTGGAGTGGCACTAACCGAATTTTTAAAATCAATCGATAAACAGAAAAGAAAAGAGCCAAGATCAAACATTTATTACTCAAAGTAAAAGATGAAACTCCCGTTGCAGTATGACACGTATGTAAAGAAACGTTTTTCATAATTTAGCAGTTTTGGTCAAGTAAACCTTCTGAAAATTTATATTGGATGAATAGATTGATAGAGTGATATATACAGAAAGATTTACAGACAGACCGGATATAAGTACTTAATAAACGACAAAGTTGAACCAGCTGTCACCAATAAGTAGTCAGCAATGAAGCAAAGATGAATAATGAACTCTTCATGAGAAACCAGCATGCCTGGCACTGTTTAGTCATGCGCTGATCACACATCCAAGAAACGCACAATCGTGCGCTTTCAATCAAGAATGTGACACGGAAAAAAAAAACAAAAAAAAAACTAAGCATCTGTGTAGTGACTAATGTAAGCTGTACATGAAGATTGCTAAAGAAGTAGAAGAAGCTCAGATACGAATGCTAGGAAAAAAAAAAGAGCGAAAAGAACACCAGAACAGAATATGAGAGCAAATAGGACATATGGAACGCTACGTTTGCAACCCTGAATTGTGAGGGGGGAACAAAAAATAGCACGGTAGGCTGCAAATATAGATCTATTCCTGGAAATACCACTCCTTCTTGGCTTCCCCAATCACATGCTATGTTTTCTTGTGAAAGAAACTCTCAGAAATTCACGTCTTTAGCCTTCTCCGCGATTTAAAAGATGGAACTGAAACCCTATAGGGACACTAAAGTAAAACGATTTTTCTTATATTATTAAATTACAATTTCACAATACCGAAAACGCCACTCTCGCTCCAACAAGACGTTTGCTAAGCGAGAAAATTCCAGAGCAGCGGAGCACCACCTTAAAATTCCTGCACTTAACGTCATGGCATTATAGATTTTGAGGGCGTCTACAAGGTTATATGAAGCTGCTTATTGGTAAATTGAATTTTGTGAACATCTACAAGGTCATACGAAGTTGCTTATTGGTAAATATGAAGCATATTGTGCTCTGAGGGGGACCATTTAGCATACGGGAGGTTCAGAAAGTTTCATTGAGCTACTGTCGCCAAAATACGAAAAATACATTGAAATCCGTGACATCGAGTTCAGAGTTTTCAGCGTTAAATTTAAAAATAAAACTCTGACCTTGATTTTCTCTATTAAAACGAATACATCTCTGTGCAATTATTGACATTCATTTTCAGAATAATTTTTGTCTAAATTAATTTGAAGTATCTCTTTAATGTTTTTCAATGAGTTGTTAAATTATTCTCTTCAAGGTTTTTTTTTTATTGGAAGGCTCAGAATAACAGACGACACATCAAATATAACTGAACTCAGTTTGTCCTTTCAGGGCTTGTGCTATTTCGCAAGTCAATTTTTACAATGAAATTATATTTATAAACATAATAAAAGGAATATAAATACAAAGTTGGTTTGCCTAAATTTTGTTCTCCTTAGATATCAAATTTTTGAGGATGATTTTTTGCGGAGATGTATGACATGCATGTTTAAGAGCTCGAAGCTTCATGAGAGCGAAATTCTTTCCATGACTGTGATAAGGAACAGACACCGAGTAAGATAAAAACATTCATGAACAAAGATCTAGAGTTCTGTTTGCTAAGATTTTCTGCCCATGCGATATTGCGTTGCACTGCAGCGCTTGCAATGCTCACCTACAGTTTTAGTTGCCAGAGATTACATAGTAACCAAAAAATATGCTTAACTGCGAAAAAGATACCAGGCCAGGAATTTAAACTTCGTGCAGGTGGCAGGCAGTATATGCAATATTATTCCTCTTTAGATTATCACCTTTTATTGAGTCGTTCAATGAAAGATCTATGTTTAGTTCTTGCATAGTCGGGTGCTGCTTGAAAATAATCCAAGATAAAAAACAAACATCTAACTTGGTCAAATAAAGTTTTTTCATTAAAATAAAGTTTTTTCATTCCATTCCATCTAACTTGGTCTGCACAATGTAACAGTTAAAGGAACAGCAATAATGTAACTAGTTCAGTAAAAAAAACACTACTAAGAAAAAATGGTTGTTTGTGTATTAGTAAATTACTATTTCATAATGGTTAAAAAAAAACATGTATGGTTTGAGAAGACACTTGAGAAGAAAACTTGGGTAGCAAAGCCACACTGCAGTTCTCTCACCAGTCTCTGACAATATGGACATTATTCTGATGTCTACAAGGACCTACGTAGTTTTTATTCAGTAAAAATGAAGTATATCGTCTTTTGAGGGAACCATAGGCTTAAAATAAGTTTTATGGGCGAATTATAAAAAAACATCTAGGAATCTGTGACATAGCTATCGGACCATTGGAGTTAAACTGAAAACTGAAACTTAAAAGTTAAACTTAAAACTGAAACATTTAACACCGATTTTTCTCATGTATTAATAAAACTACGGGTGTAAAATTAATGACACTTGAGTTTTCAATCTATAGTTCATCAGTCTTGACTTCTTTTTCTTTGCGTTTTTATCGTCATCAGCCTGACTACAACCACTGCAGGAAAAAGGCCTCTCTCATGTTCGACCAGTCAACTCGGCCCTGTGCTTGCTGCTGCCACTTTATACACGCAAACTGCGTAATCTCATCTGTGCACCCAACTTTCTGTCCTTCCCCTCACGCACTTGCCTTCTCTCGGAATCCAGTACGTGATTCCTAATGACTAGGGGCTATCTTGCCTTCACACTACGTGCTCTGCCCATGATCATTTATACTTCTTGATTTCTTTGCATTTTAGCGCCCTTTCAAAGCGTAGAAGCGTGCCATGTACCTATTACCCAGCGACGCCCACATGCTGTGCATTGTCATGCCTGCACTCGCTAGACACTTGCGCAAATCTTTTTCACTGCCGCAGTACTCCCTGCAGACAGTGACTGTGTGCAGCTGTGCCAGGAACGTGTAGTGATTTATGGCGAGACTGTACACTATTGGGGGGTAATTTCACGGCTGAATGCGGCAAACATAATGAGCAATGACAAAGGCTACTCAAGCCTCACTGTCAAGGAACGCAGGGCTACAGTGACGCGCAAGAGGTTCATGGCTGAACACCGCAGTTGAAAGAAAAAGAACTATGAGAGATCTACACTTGGTAACAACCTAAAAAATATGTCAGAAGATATGTTATATGTTCTGTCTTGCCTCCTTCGTTAATGGTATGATATTTTTTTTTTATATTTCTGTAAGCATGTAGAGTATTCACGGTTTGAACAAGACAACTGAGGGCTAAATTATGCTCATACTTTAGTTTCCACCATTTTTGGGTCATATCAGCGTAATTTTGACTTGAATGTGTAGGTCAAAGCCACCACTATCTTTAGAGACCAGATTTATCCCAACATGACATGGTTATCTTGAGCAATCATGCATACCAATCGTCTCACTGGAACATACTGCCGCATTTGAATCCGTAAATACTGTATGAACAAGCCCAAGTACAAATTCACTAGGCTAAAATATGTCAGCTTTGCCTTCATCTGTCACTGCCCCTTAGCAAGAGATAATTTGCATAATTGCTCCATCCAACCACGCTTAGTCATTGTCATGATGTCAAACACTTCCGCTTCAGAAAGTTGACTTTCTTCATACATACACATTTGTGTTGCTGTTTTCAGGTCAGAAACTTGAACGTCCTGGTAAATTATATTTTTGTCGGGCATTCCGACACCACCGTTTAGCCAAATGTCGTGCTTGAGGTAGTACTAATGATGAACCTTCGACTCTTGTTTACTTTCCACATACAGACACATTTGTGTTGCTGTTTTCGGGTCAAAAACTTGGACGTACTGGTAAATTATATTTTCGTCGGGCATTCCGACACCACCGTTCAGCCAAATGTCGTGCTTGAGGTAGTACTAATGATGAACCTTCGACTCTTGAAGGGAAACTAAAGCGCAAGACGATTTTTGAGCCTCAGTAAAAAACAATTTCACGATCCCGAAAACGCCACTCTCACCGCGCCACGATGCCTAGTAAGCGAGAAAATGTGCAAACGAAACTGAGCTCCCCCACTAAATGCAGTGACGTAAGAAATTTTGAAGGTGTCTACTGGGTCCTACGCAGCTTTAAATCAAAATCGAAGCACATTGCAATCAGGGGTGCCATAGACTTAGCATATGAAGTTTAAAAAAATTTCATAGGGCCAATGGCAAAAAAATACCGAAAATACATTTTCAAATTTCTTAGGTCACACGTGGATATTTTGGTGTGAAATTTAAAAGTGAAACTTCAACCTTGATCCCCTCCGCTAATAATTAACTTATAATAACAAAACATACGGCATCTCAGTTCTCGAAGTAGTTCATAAATGTTAATGAAGCCATTGTTCCTGTTTAGTGTCCGTTTAGAGGGGAACTCGCAAGCTTTTTCTACACGAACCAAAAACGCTGCAGATTGGTAGTCGAAGCTCCTAAGAACATGCGAGCCGATTGCAGCATACGACTCGACGAAAAATTCTCAATGTCAGCTAGAAATTGTTCGCCCTTCTTTCTACAAACGATGCCATATGCCCAAATTTTGTGCAGATTGCACTTGATTTGAGCTTTGTGAACTGCACAGTCAACGTGACTGCCGTGGAAGGCCGCCACGTGCCTGCACTCCAGGTCGCACTGAAAGTATGCCGTGCGCTTGAAAAAAAGAAGAAAAGATAGTACTGAAGGTCATGAAACAGGCTGACCGCACAATATTAAAGAGAACTAGGCGAGAAGAGAAGGCATGTGTGACGTAACTTATTTCCCCCGTGCCACCCCCCCCTGCTTATTTTCTAGTGTGCTCGTTGGGACGAGAGAAGAGAGAAGGCAATCACAGCATGTAACCAATCTCTAACTTCATTCATACTTGACGGATTCTAAAAGTTTCTGTGGCAGTAAACTTGCGAGGCAATAAAATCCTACACGACGGTTGCTTGGAGAAGTGTTTCAGGATGCCTTTATTACACATAGTATTTGCACTAGCCAAAAAAAAAAAAAAAGTACTTGTGGTTCCCTTGGAAACCAGCAAGCCCAACTATTTTTTACAGGTGAAAGGCAGCTGCGTTGTAGCTCGGTGGGCAGAGCTTACATTTCCTCTAAAGTTGTAACTGAATATTGAGATCTGGCTCAGACATCTCAGCATGCTGGAGAAAATTTTTACTGGCAACACTAACAAAGTGGCCGATTTGTAGTTTGAGAACGCGAAAGCACACTCACTGTGTAATCCTGAATGGAAAAAAGAAAAGAAGGCTACAGATCTACGAAGTGAATGCTGACGACAAAGTGAAGCTACGTCTTAAGGTGCATAATGTCTACATTCAAGTTTCCGACTAGTATAGAGGAGGAGAGACGGGAGGACTGATGGAAAAATAGACATGCACAGACAGACAGATGGGCGGACAGAGTATGATTCATCTTTAAACCATATGTGCGCTATGAACGCTCTATGTACGGTATATGTAGTACCTGTATTGTGGTCCGGCGGGGACCTACGACAACGGACATCGCAGGTGCCCGCAGGTGCCTAAGGAGCTTTGCTTCTAAAGTGCGACTGCCATGAAATCGCAATGTCGGGCTGAGAGATGGCGTCGCCACGAATGTCGGGTCACTACTCTTGTTACCCAAGATATCCTAACATGGTGCAGGCACAGACAACCTCCAAATGTGACAATGCATTACCCCTGATGTTCTTAAAGGGGTACACTGACATTGTTTGTGGGAGGCGAGCTAACTCCGCCATACAACAGAGATGGCTCTGAGAAAGTGTGAAGCTCAGGACATGATTTCACACCAACTAAGCCACTTTGCAGGGTGGCCGGGGTAACGTCGCGATATTTTGAGTGAGCAAGTAACGAGGAGCTCACACCGTCTTTTGACGTTTGTGTACAGTAAGAACCGAAACTGGTTTTTGAAAACATGTGGCAGTTACTTTTGCAGGGTGCACTCATGCTTAACTGTACATTTTCTATGCTCTTTCGGGCTTGGCCTTACATTTGACGAAAAAAAAAAAAATATGCACCATTACCACTTTGATGAGATCAACATTAAAGTTACATATACCATGCAACGGATAAAGACAAGCCCTTGCCCTTGTCTGTCGCATCTTCTTAATCTTATAAAGGGCTTACCACGCTCAGACTAGCAAAATCTTTGCACTACTATGCTGCACAATTACTGTACACTGTTCACTACAAAAGAAGGAACTATAAACTTTGAGTCACTCGAACTTAGTTCTTTGCTCGTATAGAATGCAATGTAGTCTGTCTTCAAAAAAATCTGATGTGGCCTAAAGAGACAACATAAAATTCAGTGACAACACAATGAGCTGGGTTCTCGCAAAATAGAGTTAGGTAAACAATTTGCTCTGTGGTGGTTTGCCACAGGACCTTGTCCCTAAAGACTTTTCTGACACATGCACACACAGACACCAATATAAAACCTGCATGCATAGGGTTGGTTCACCACCATATCGGAAGCATACTGACCTCTTAATCAGCCCGTTATATTAAACAAATTATTCATTTATGTACTTTGTTTATAAATTTGCCATTCAGTGTGTCCCTACAGTGTGAAAATTGACACAAGACAGCATTCAATTTTTGTGGGAATAAACTTGCGAGCTGCATGATGTTATATAAACTGAGCACTTCAGAGATTGAAAGTAAACAGAAACAATGCGCACCGCTGTTTGGTTCAAAACATCCCTTTGATAAAGCACGTCACTTGACACGAATTTCAAAAGAGTGCGTCCGATTCGGACATCACTCGTTTTTATCCACGTGCTAACACACAGGTGTAGAAAACAATTTACTTAGCCAGATGCAGAACCATGATGGGAATGAAAGCTTTGTCATGCAGCGATCATCAGCAGGACTGCTGGCTATTTCTAGAAATTAGCTTTCTGATTAGTAACAGTGCTAGAATAAACCTCTGAATTCAAAGGCAGTTGTTACTAAGTCTTATCCACTAAGTAGGAATATCAATCTATCTTACCTGGTGCCACTACATGATTTAAGTGCAATGCTGTCATTTGCACTCCTTACTACAGCAACTGTGAACTGCATCTGTGAACTGAAGAACTTGTTAAGGATTACACAAAAGAAAAAGTAAAACTACCGTATTGAAATGAAATACTAGAGAAACCATGAGTACGAAATATTGTAGTCCAGGACTGTGGATTAATTTTGACCACCTATGGCTCTTTTAGCGTTCACGTACATAAGTGCGAGGTCAACCATTCCTCAAGTGAACAACATATTATATCGGGGCTGATAAAACTGGAGCGTTTATTGTCTTTCAGAAAACAAACTCACTCTACGTCACAATCATAGTGTCAACAAATAAAAATTTTTCAAAGTACATATTAAACATAGGCTTCTACGAGGGGGCTTGAATACGAATTAGGCATGCACCTGAAGTTGTATTCAACAGACAAAATCACGATTCGACCTCAGGGATCGCGGTCCTCATCACCGTAAGTCACCCGTTCCCGCTTCAGTCCGCGCGGAGCGATTCGTGAAACGACGGAAGCCCAAATTGCAGTTGGGATCCTCGGGGAGCAACGCCCAAAGCCTCGCTTGTCGCATGAATTCTCCACTGTCGTGTCAATGCAGGTTGCGGAGGGATTGGAATCCCTCCGCAATTCTTTAGTGCGGATGACTCTGTACGTGGCGGCAATTTTAGCAGCCCTTCAGAAGCAGCATACCCAAAACTAGTACACAGGAAGCGACAGTTAGGTACAGCCGGCCGCAAAAGCTTGCCGAATCTGCAGCGTGCGGCAAAGCGACTAAATACTGCATTGCTACACCAAAAAGCTTTGGTGGCTGACTATACATTACAGCGGGACATGCACTCGGCACCCAAACTAAGCTTGCCCACCACATTACTCCGACTGTGATATCAGCCACACAACCAAACGTTCATGTTTCATTTGTCTACAGTCTGATGCCACTCTAAGATCGTTAAATGAAAAGAGGGCAGTGCTAGAACAAATACAAAAGACTAAATCTTGACAGGATATGCACTGTGCAGGCTTCTTATTGTTCGTGTTTAATGTCCCAGAACCACCATACGATTATGAGAGACGCCATAGTGAAGGGCTCCAGAAATTTCAACCATCTGGTTTTTCCTTAGCGTGCACCTAAATCTAAGCCTACGAGCTTCAAGCATTTTTGCCTTTATCGAAAATGTGGCTGCCACGGCCGTGATTCGATACTGCGACCTGCGGGTTAGCAGCCGAGTTAGATACTGTTGTTATGTACTTTTTTTTTTGCATCTAAGCAAGTATTCCATTTCTCCGAGAATCGTGTTGAAAATTTGTGACCTGATAAGTTACATGTCTAACTTTTTATGTTACCTTCCCCCCCTTTATGTATTACCACAACAGGGGCCTTTAAGGAAAAAAAATAAATCATGACAAAGAGTGCCTTAGCCAATAGACTGTCGTGGCAGGTCTGTGCAGGCTTTTTAAGGTGTACCTGACAATAGACAGGTCTCCAAGCATGTTCCAAGTTAGGCAAATTTGGGACAACAATGTTGCAGTTTCGTAGCCATGTCAAATAAACAGTGATTATAGTGAACCTGCATGGGCAAGTACGGTTTGGACAACAGGTCCAACATTTCATGACTGTGATAACTTTATATGACGACATAGAAAACCGACAAAACATTTATCAGCACAAAAAGACGACACCCATGATTCGAAAATAAAATGGCTTATACAATAACACACACAGCTTTGCAGTAGTTATTAAAATAGATGCATTTGGCATGAGGAGTGAATGAGCTCAAGTTGTCAACATACCAAACAATGAACCTGAAACTCTTACACTTACATTGGAAAGCTGAAAATAACAGTTTAAGTTAGCCTCTCATCAATGTATTATATTAGAAAGTTTTCCAATAGAGGCCCCAAAGAAATAGCATCAAGGTCACTACGCATGTGGAAAACCCAAACCACATTTGGGTTTTGGGTTGGGGACGCTATTTCTCGAATTTAGCGGGAACCCCAAAGCCTGCCCCAAAAGCGTTGCGCCAGACAAACGTGATGGCACCCGCTGAAGTGACATGACCAAGACTTGGGTGAGTATCCAAAGTACTGCAGGACCTATTCGAAAACTCTTCGCTTCCGCTTGACCCAAAGTGTGCCTACACAAAGACCTTTGGGGCCCCTGTTCGAAAAATCCCTATTGCTATCAGGGAAAAAGTGTATGGGTAGTAAAGAATACTGCAGCAGTCGCACAAGCAATGCAAGCATGTGTTGATGATTATTGACTTGTTTACAGACAACATATAATGGCTGAAGGACCAAGCTGGTAGTTAAAAAATCAGCTATCTCAGTAACAGGTTGGTTTCGGATCGGTCATCTGCAACTATAACGCGAACAGTGGGGCAATATTTCGGCAGGTAAGGCTAATAATAATTGTAAGGGTTCCACGTTAGGAAAACCAGGCCATGATAATGAAAGATGTCCTTGTGGATGGCTGACATTTGCAACCACCTGGTGTTCTTTAACGTGCACCTTTAATTACAGGGGCATTTAGCACTTCGCCTCCATCGAAATGGGCCCGGATTCGATCCAGCGACTTTCGTGTCGGCGGTCGAGGGAGGTGGGGGCGTTTAAAAAGCAAAGCACAGTTTCGTTTCGGCAAGTGCGGCGACGGCTTCGCAAAGGTAAAAAAAAAAAAAAACACTACGGGACATTGTCACGGTGCTCAGCGATCACTGGCGCGTAGCGGACAAAAACACAGTCACGCTTCGCAGAGCGCGAAATGCGACGAAAACAATAACAACGAAAGTGCAGCCAAGTTCGAATCGAACGCCGCCAACAAACCACAAGTGATAGTAAAGTAGGGAAGGATGTCGAAATTGGTTTAGCACCGAGTGCCAACCGGTAAAATAATACGACGGATGCTTTTACAGCCAAGAATCACACGTAACCATTGCGTTTCACTACACCATAAAACGAACCCAAGCATGGACGCTGGAACGAAGTGCTTTACGACGTCTGGTGAATCTGACTGAAGGCGTGCAACTATTCATGCGAAGGCGCGCCCACGCAAAACAGCTAGCAGTGCACCCGATAGGTGCTTCAAACACGCGCCAGTACACCGTAGCTGCGCGTGTGACGCAGCGATTGCGCGTCGCATTTTTACGCAAGACAAGCGACAAACGATGCCCACAATGTTTTTCCGTTTTCTTTTCCTTATCGTAGGTTTCATTGCGGTGATCACATTCGCTACGAAGGTCGCGTCCAACGCCTCAGAAGCGTGCGGTTTAAAGTGTAAATAGAGAAATAAAACGACGACGCTAAAAGGATTCCCTCCGCCTTTTACACGGACGGATTTGTGTAACGGAACTCTAGATCCGTGAAAATCACGAAAGCGAAGGGTTTTTTTTTTTCTCTCTAATTTCGAGTGCCGCCCTCATCAGTGAGAGGCGAGCAAAAGCGAAAGCGACTAAAATACCAGGCTAAACAAGTTTGGATGGAAGTGGTATCGCAGTACTGCGCACACTGAAGCATCGCGATAGCACGCTTGTTGCCAAAATTCTCACATATTTTAGGGGAGGGGAGGCGAAAAAAAAAAAGAGAGTAAGAAGGCTGCCCGCTTGCTTGCCGCAGTCCCGGAAATTCCAATATCCTTAGGCCTAGGGGGACGTTTAAAAATGCGCCTTGAAGGACACGTAACAACGAACGAGCGGCGATCGTGTCGCAAGGGCGTGTGTAATCCCCCGCGAGCCATTGAAGGAGGTAGGAAGAAGGGACTACGGCTACAAACTCCGCAGCGTTGAGGTGCTGCAGTACTGGGCAGCGGGGGGATGTTGCTGCAGCTCCGTGCACGCACGGAACCCCTCTATCCGTGCGTGCGGCTTCAAAAAAAGAAAGAAAACGCGGGGTGTAAGTTCAACTCACCATGTTTGGCGGTGGCTGGCGTACTTGCTTGCAGGCACGATTAATCCGAGCCCCGAAGTACCGCCCGGGAATGAAACACGACGAATTTTCCTCTACCCTCACTACCCACTATCCAGTGCGATCGTGCGATCAGACGGCTCGAAGGGGGGGATGGTAGAGACATCTAGTGCGCGTTATTTTCGAATTGCCCCCTTCACTTTCTTTTCGATTTCTAGTCGTTGTAAGACAGCCTTGTCATCTCGTTGTCTCGTTCTTGGTGTGCGTGCACTGATAATCATCACCCATGCGGCTCAAATTAAGTGTGCAATTCTGAACAAGCGGCAAAACATTCTGGTGAATGAGTGCGTGCCCGAAACCTAAACTCTCTCTGCGAAACCTAAAGCGAGAGCTTCAAACTTTGTCCGTCCACCGGCGCTGGCGACGTTTGTACTTCAACACCTGTGTATCTCCTACCCCTTCATCTCTCTACGCCAAAGTTACATTAATAATCGGCTGGAATACGGCTGCTGCGGCTACGGTTTGCGGTTGCTGAATTACGGCGGTGAACGTGGTCTGAATTGAGCGTGGAAGCTTTCATCGCGGTTTGATCGTGTGCGCTCGTGCGAGATTCCTTCGAGGAGAGCTGAATTGGTGAAGTGTATCGCACGCGAGATTTACCGATGTCGGCGTGTGTTGAAGACGTGAACCGGCTTTCTGTGAGCGATTGCGGCGATCAGGCCGAGGCCAACGCCGATGAAGACGTGGTTAATCCGTGGAACGTGGTGAGCGCGTCGGCCACCGGAATCGACTACGACAAGCTGATCGGTGAGCTTACTCTGTCTAGTCCGGAGGATCCGCTGACTTTACGCCTGTTATGAGGCTACGTGGCCAAGGCACTCGGCTGCCGACACTCAGGTTTTGGGATAGAATCCCAGCGAGCGCATTGAGAACTGGTAGTTATCGAATGTGGTTTCAGCCAAGATTACTGAGATCGCACCGATCGAGTTGTTTGTGGGTACTTGTGGATTCGATAACCTTACGCCGGCGCGAGCTACAGCTTGTCCGGTTACGTTGCGTAGCTAGCAGACTCAGAATTCGTAGTTATCCACCGGGCTATCAGCCAAAACTCCCGACATCGCATTGTGTTCTAGACTTAATAGCGTTTGTATCAATATTCGTGTGAATTCCACCATGAACTATGATCTGACGTAATAGCCCATTTGCTCGTGTAACCACCAATTTTAGCGTGGGTACATCGCACGAGTACTCTCGCAAAAATCTGACGTGGCAGCATATTTGCGTGCTTACATCGCAACGCAACAGGAGTGTCCTTGCGTACAAATCACTGCGTGCGCCTTCTGTTTCAGTGAAGTTCGGCTCATCGAAGGTGACGCAAGAGCTCGTTGACAGGATCGAAAACCTTACGGGGAAAAAAGCGCACCATTTTCTTCGAAGAGGTGTTTTCTTTTCGCACAGGTACGTGGTTACAACGTGCCTTTGCGCATGATGCACTTGGGATCATTGCGAGTCAATTTTACTTGGCGATGTGTAAATGGCTTCAACAGTTAGTTTTGATCTTTGTAGTGCATTAATATAGCTTATTAACGACGCGTCACGTTTACTCCTTCACATACCACGCTGATCGACCGTTGATTGCTAACAGTAATCTGGCGGTTTTGAGAAAAGAGCAGTGAAATTGACTAAGCTTGATCTGTCACATTCAGCAAGCACTAATAACAAACCAAGATGCCATGCCTGGTTTGTCTGTTACATCCAAGGGTTCTCATAAAGAGAAATTCCCAGATATAGGCAGACAGTGCCACCAATATTCATGTTCAAAAAAAATTAATAGTGCCAGAGTACTTTCATAAAAAAATGTTCAACTCTTTCCATTTAAACTTCTTGTAGACCGCATTAGAGAGAGCACGTTTCGTTTAAGCACAACAGAAAAAGCTAGGATAGCGCCAAGGCACATGCCTTGTTCAAAGCTCCGCAAAATTAATTAAAAACACATGGCATATGTCAAGACACGCTGTTTTACTATTTTACTGTTATTCATTCTGTTGAATTTGGAAAAAGCATGTCTTGTGCATAAACATTCACTTTTTCTCGTATTAAGTTTCCTTCAGATGGGATATATTTTTTCTCTTTTTACAGGGAGCTAAATGAGATTTTAAACGCTCACGAGCAAAAGAAGCCATTCTACCTCTACACCGGGAGGGGACCGTCGTCCGATGCGCTTCACATCGGCCACCTCATTCCTTTCATCTTCACCAAGTATGTTCAACTTGAGTACCCTAAATGGACTACAAGAAGCCATTAACATAGCTTTTCTTGCACTAAGTGTGCAATGGCTATGTTGTGACCATACCCTATCTATATGGCCAAAACATAGTTACTTTGCCAATTTCCCATTCATTGTGGCTTTGTATGCGAAAAAACCCAGCACTGCTTAGTGCGAAAAAGTCCCGCCCTCTAAGGCGCACCGGTGCGTGCATATTCATACGCATCGTCTTTTATTGAGGGATGCTGTCTCGACCTAGGGTTCATTGGGGATAAGTTGCACCTGACATCGCAACCTGATCCTTTATTGAGGACCCCCCCATGGTGGTCTAGTGGCTAAGGCACTCGGCTGCTGACACTCGGGTTTTGGGATAAAATCACGGCCTCGACGGCTGCATTTTTGATGGAGGCAAAATGCTTAACGCATGTGTGCTTAGAATTGGGTGCACATTGAGCAGAAACCTGGAGACTTACAAAGAGCGTTCAGCTTAAATTGAGGACGACGCAGCGAGCAGTGGAAAGAAAAATGGTAGGTGTAACCTTAAGAGACAAGAAGAGAGCAGAGTGTATTAGGGCACAAATGGGGGTTAAGGATATCATAGTTGATTTAAAAAAGAGGAAATGGACATGGACCGGGCATGTAGTGCGTAGACAGGACAACCGCTGGTCATTAAGGGTAACTAACTGGATTCCCAGAGAAGGGAAGCAGAATAGGGGGAGACAGAAGGTTAGGTGGGCAGATGAGATTAAGAAGTTTGCGGGTATAAATTGGCAGCAGCAAGCACAGGACCGGGTTAAGTGGCGAAACATGGGAGAGGCCTTTGTCCTGCAGTGGACGTAGTCAGGCTGATGATGAAGAACTCCAGGGGGTCAAAATTTCTGGAGCCCTCCGCTACGGCGCCTCTCGTAATCATATGATGGTTCTGGGACGTTAAACCCCTATAATAATTATTAATATTATGCTTTATTGACGAACTTGAACACATGACCATTGTTCTTTGTTGCCTGTAGCACCTGAAACAGTGGGCTGCTAGGCGCAAGGATGAAGTTACAATTTCTGGCATGTAGGAAGGAAGAAGTTAGAAGGGAGCACGCAGCAGTGTGATTGATAGAAAGAAAAGTAGTAAATCAGACACAGACATGCAAAGCTCTGCTTGCCACCCTATTTTGCAATTGGGGAAGGGCACCTTAATTTCGCTTCGTTGGGCACTGTGGTGAATAGCTAATCATGCCAATGATAGTATCAAGCAGTGATTAAGTGTGCCGAAAAAACAAATAAGATTTTAAAGAACCAACTATGGGGTACATGGAATGTTTGTAGTAAGGATGGATGGCTTTAATCTCTCTATAGGGCAAGACAAGTGCTACAGTGCTTTTGTGATCCTGTGAACTCTCGTTTTGATCAAGTACTTATCAATAGTCTAGGTAACACCTGGCAATTTTGTCTTTTCTACCTTCTTTAATTCCTAATGCAGAACAGCCAGCTGCTAATTCTCTGGAGACCACAAACCTTTTGATTCAATTTGACGTCGTCCCTAATTTTGCCATTAAAGACATTGTCATTATTGATAAACCGAGTGAAGGTGATATTAGATAGAGCATTTTACTGGCGAGATGATTGTAGGCTCGATTTCGAACCACAAACGCAGGTTCGTTTTCACGATGGAAAGTAAAATGCTTGTTTTTATTAACTCAGTTTCACGTTTATCAATAGCCTTTGCACATCTAAGCAGGCATCTCTTGTGGCTTGAGCCTTGCTTAAGAACGTTAGATTTGGTCAGTCTATTTCTGCCACTCGTGTGTCATTTGGCATGTGTAGTAATATACCGTGTACAGCACTTGCGAATTGAAACGTGAGACTTCTTTTAGTATGAGATTGCTATGAACGATTTCTCATGAAAACAGCATCGTGTCGCTGCAATTCTGGCCACTGAAAGTAATGTTGGCTTTAATGAAAGTATTTGAGTAAAATCAATACGGATATGACGCAAGCTGTACATTCCAGGAACTAAAGTATGTCCGTTACTTAGCCCTAAATTCTAGCTTTCTAACACTTCCAAAGTGTACGATAGGTTGGTTTCAGTTTCGGGCTGTATTCACAATGCGGTATAACATTTTGTATTCTCCAACCATTGCCTCATCGATGTTTGCGAAAAGCAGTATTGCAAATCTGCTTGCCAACGCTCTTCCGGTTCATTTTTTGCACATCCGTTTCATTGATCGCGGCTTAAGCAATGTGCGCAGTAACTGCCGGGAACGACGCTCTCACCTGACGCATTGTTGTCTCCAGAACACGCCACATGTTGCTGTGTCGTCAGAGTCCTGCGCACAGCTCCACTGAAGGAAAAAGCTGGCTCTAAACCGGAACGAAACTCGCGCGAGTCTGCCACATCGGCAGGCCTTGTGGCTGATGCGTAGCCAAGCAGGCACAGTCGAAGGCCATGTTGTGTAATAGGGCATTGTCATCACAGCAAGCTTATTTGTTATTTTTTAAAACTTTTTTGTTGGTGGTGCGACTCGAGCGGCAGTCGAGGCACTGCATTGTTCGCTGCGGTCATTGTTGTCATTGTTGACCAGCCCAGCACACATGCCTGGATGTTTTCGCCATGTGCGTAACATTTGTTTTCAGCTGCGCTGCTCGATGAAATGTGTGAGGATGTGTTTGATTCCAGCCCGTAAGCAGGTGGTGGGCTATCGTCTAGCCTTACTTGAATACAGCAGACTTACAGCATTAAATAAAATTGCTGTGTGAACGAAACAACTGACTCTAATAAGATTGGTTTTGTACCTGAATGTTGCTACCCAGTTCATCTATTAGTTGGTAGAACACCTTTAAAAGAGTTTACTGTTGGGCGAGTCGGTGTTTGGTAATAAAAACCATCAAGGGTAGCGCAACGAGACTGGACAACAGAAAAGAATAGATGGGCACAGGCGTGAAAATATGCTGTTTAACTCTTGTTTAACGAAACATATCTGCTTTGTCCCTGCAGCTTCTGTTCATAGAGAGACTATTCTACAGTGAAAAGGAACTACAAAAACCTAAATTGCTGTTCATTACCTTTAGATATCTTCAGAGGCTAGTGTTATATGAGAGGTGGACTAAAAAAAAATAATCATGAAATAGGTGTTTTTTTGCGTTACACATTGTTATTTCATCCGTAAATGCAAATCAAGAGCCCATGGCAGCAATGTAGTATAGAAAGGCTGTTCCAGTATTTTGCTGTGTGATAAAAATAATGACGACGGAAACTGTGCGCACATTAAGTGACTGATGTTAGCAGATGGTATACTTGCGCATTTTCACATGAAGACAGCTCATCCAGGTTTCGTACTTTAAAATTCTTAGTTAATGCAATTGATTCACTGGGTCACTGCCTAGTATTGGCCACCTTGTAGTCTGTTTTATTGTGCAATACTTCCTGCATTGTGTATGGCAATGTCAGAAATAAAGTGCCATCGAGAGCATAAGTTCTTCAACCAAGAATATGCCACTTTTGCTTGATTTTTTGGCTTGTTATCACTAGTACATCAGTCTTGCAGGGAAAAGCCAGTTCAGAATAACATGATCTCCAAGATTGGCTCGTTCATTTCGATGCGCCGATCCTGCTGACAGTGCCATAGAAGAACACACCAGTCTCAGAGCGATTATGACGGCGTGAAAACTTGAGTGGGTTGAGTAACGCCAAAATGTGTGACATCTTTAAATTTCACCGTGCGCCTCTGCAGTTCTACGCACGTTCGTGTCTTGTTCTGCGACAGTTCACTCATTGCCCAGGGCTACATGGACATTGACTGTAGTTTCACAGATGGCGCCTACACAACTCCTGTAGTGACTGACGTCTGCAGTTAACATACACCAGTTAACATCTACGTGACTGTGCAGCAAGTTATTTGGTTGACGCTTATGCAATGACATATGTGTTATTGGCAGCAGAAGTTAACGTCTAAGAAGCCTCGTTCTTGTCTTTATGATGACATTTGTGCAACTATTGTGTGTGACATCTGTTGTGGATACACCAAAAACGACATCTATGAAACTTCGTAGACATTGCTTCGCTTATATTTGTGCAATTGCTATTGCATAAGTATGTGGTGTAGTTGACATCTACGCAAACATATGGAAAATTGTGTAGATGTCAACTATATTTGAGTAGGCAAAACGGCTGCTAGTACGATCGCATACAGTAAGCTGTTCATTTGCCACTGCAGAGCTGAAAGTCTATTATGGATGGTTAGCTTTAAGGAAAAGTGTCTTACTACAGCTACACAGTAGTGACTGCATTTCTAATATGTTTTACAGGTGGCTTCAGGACACCTTTGATGTCCCACTGGTAATCCAGCTCACTGATGACGAAAAGTTCCTATGGAAAGACATGACCGTGGAGGAGGCCGAGAAAATGGCTCACGAGAACATGCGAGACATCATTGCGTGCGGCTTCGATCCTGCAAAGACTTTCATCTTCACTGACTTTCAGTTCGTGGGGTGAGTTGGTGTAACATTTACATTTCGAGCAAAAGTGAAAGTTTCAGTTTACACTCAGACCTCACAATAACAAAGTTGCATCATACACAAAAATAAGTTAGTTATATCTGAAAATTTATTATACAGGTTTATTGCTAGCACTATATCCGTTGGAAGACTATTTTTTGTTTACTTCGTTATAACCAATATTATGTTATGTTCAGGTTCGTTATCGAGGTTTGAGTATACGATTTCTTTTTTATTGGGGAATTTCATCTGTGTGGTACTTTATCACTCTTTGAAAATATTCATCAAGCTTAAACCGGAAGTGACTGTGTGTGTTTTGGAATTATGCAAATGCAGTACATTTCCAGTTCTCTTTCTTGTTCTTTTCTAATATAGGAGGTGTCCCGAGTTCTACAAGAACATTGTGAGAATACGACGAGGTGTCACCTTCAACCAGGTCAAGGGCATCTTCGGATTCGGGGACAGTGACTCCATTGGAAAGATTAGCTTCCCAGCTGTCCAGGCCGCACCCGCGTTGAGTTCGTCTTTTCCATTCATCTTCGGAGAGAATAGTCGTGTTCCCTGTCTGATTCCCTGTGGAATTGACCAGGTGAGTGTCTGGATCTGTGAGAATTGTTAGTGCAAGAAAATTACAGCACCATTGCACAGCGAAGCACTTGATTGTATGTAATGGCTGGTGAAGCTATGGGGTGTCATAAATGGGCTGCGAAATTTCAAGTATGCGTGCTTACCCTTGATTGGGCCAAGGGATACCATTGGACCTGTGGGATCGAGCATCATTTCGCTTATTTCTTTCATGCCTACTTTTGATCACGTGACCTGCACGATGCTACTAGTACTACTACTGTTAGGAGGACAGCACTAGTTAAACAAATTTGCTGTAAATGACTACGGAACAACTACTAGTAGCTTGTGGCTCGAGTAGCTCTAGCTGCATTATACACTGATTGCACTTGAGGCTTCAAAGGGGCACAAAACGGAAGCATATATAGAAGATGAATAGCAGTATGTGCTACATAAAACTGACGGTGTCTCTTATGCATTCATATTAGACGACTCGAAGGTGAAAGCTATTTTTTTTTTTCTCATCTCAGTTAATGTACTGATGCTCCCCTGCCATCCTTTGAAAGCTTTCTGGAACTAACATGGTTTGGCATGACCTTTGTGGTCGAACCTCCTTTGACTGAGCCACAAGATGACATCACATATTTTGGTAACCTGTGACATTATCGCGGGAGGATTTTTCGCAGCCATCATTCCTTACACAGTGGGGTGCCGCCGGTCATATTTAGCGTTTAACGATGCATCTGAAGCTTTTGCCCTCATAATGGGAAATGATGTAATTACAGTCAACACAGTTTGTTCTAGATTAATTCTATACGATGACAAAGCCGATGCATCAATTCGTACAAGTGCAACAGACCAATGTAATGGTGCAAAACAATTATTGGTGCATGCAATTTTTTTTTATTTTAATGTGATCGGGTTTCGCGCACAAAAGCATTTACTACTGTTTGGCGCAGGCCATGCTGCTATGTGAAGCAAACTTCTCGATTGTTTCAAACTATTCTGATATGACTGTATGCTTGACACGAATAGCAGAGTTTGTTGTGGAACAAATGCAAGCATCGGCTGTAGTTATGGAATAGTCACTAACTTGTGCACAAAAGATGTGTTCTGTCGATCATAAAATAAGTCGACGGCCAATGACTGCGCTTGCCACCATCAATATGTATTGCAACAGCATGTATTGCTTGTACTTTGACCTTTCATTTCCTGAGCCTGATAAAGAGTTAAGCTTTTAACAGTCTGCTGTCGCCTTCACCAACAGGACACTACTGCGAGGAGATTGCCAGAGAGTGGGGGAAAAAAAGAAAATTGCACTGCTGTAGTATGTATGAGCAGCCATGAATGCTGACAATTAGTGGGTTTTTATACTGTGAACCCTGACTTGCGGTTTAAGTTCCAATTTGTAACCTGTTATAGAACACTGTGTAATCTATTGCTATTTCGAATACACCAAATTAGTTTTTTAGGCTTGTTACAGTTCATATTTGTCGTGGAAACTTTCGGCAACGTAGTAGACTCTTAGGAAACGGAAATTTCTTTAACCGAATTCCTGATTGGATGGAAGAACTGCATCTGATATGATTCGTTTCATGCTTCTGTTCTGCACCAATACTCCTCTTTCAATAAACGAAACTCCTGTTAAATGGAGCATAATTTCAGGGTCTCTTCAGTTTCCGTTTAATGAGAATCTGCTGTAATATTTCCTACTTCCAGTTAGCATTCTGTCGAGCTTTTTTTATTGAGAGGGTAGGTGAAACAATAGCATTCTGTCGAGCTTTTTTTATTGAGAGGGTAGGTGAAACAATGCTGTCTAGTAAGGACGTCAAAAGTATTGAGAGCATTGGTTTTCGCCTACTGTTTTTTTTCTGTTGACTCAAGGAACTGTCGATTGTTGCTCAGCGATAAATCTGATACGGCTTAGCTTGACTCACAGCGATCGATTGACATTTACTCGTGTGATCCTTGCTGTCTTTCAGGACCCTTACTTCCGAATGACGCGAGACGTGGCGCCCAAACTGGGCTACCCTAAACCTGCACTGCTGCACTCGGTGTTCTTCCCAGCACTGCAAGGGGCCCAGAGCAAGATGAGTGCCAGCGACCCCAACTCGTCGATATTCCTCACTGACACCCCTGCTCAGATCAAGAACAAGGTGAGCTCCTGGGGAGTGCTTACTTGAAATTGATCGACGAATTGATTTATTTGGTGTTTCAATGTCCACACAGCCGTCAAAAAAGTTGTGAGGTGGCAGGGGTTGCGAGAGTAGTGTTGCATGGTCTTGGGGGAGGGGGCGAGGCTAGGTAGGGGGGAAGAGGGAAACAATGTGGCGCGAGGGCAGCGTACAAGTGTGGGAGTGGAGCAGTGTCATGAAGTGGTTGAGGTAACACGAAAGGTTTGACAGCAGTGCGGACTTCCCAATGGTAGCTGGCAAGCGTGACGTGGGTTCTGGTTTTGGTAGATGACCAAGTGATACCCCTAGACCCCTGACAGAGTTATGCACTGCTTTAACTGCCTCAACGTTGCGGAGGCGCATTGAGTAGCAGAGCAGGTGACATTGGTTGTTGCTGAACATATCAGTTAAATTTGAGGTGATGCAAGGCAGACATTCCTGAACTAATGCGAGACCCTCAGCTTATCCTGAATGGTCATCAGCCGGTCCTCACTCTCCACTCCAGCTGCTCTGGTCTCGCTTGGCTTGGCTTTTGCTAACCTCTCTACCCCGCTTCACCCTCACCACGTTGCCACCCTCTTTCTGCCAGGCTCTACTCTAGGCTTCCCTCTGAACAAACTAGCTTTTCCTATGCTCTCCCTGTGGTCATGCTTTACTCTTGCAGCTGGGCTAGAAAGTGCAAATGACGGGTCCCCAGAGATTTGCCTCGACCGTACACAACTTTGCTGTTAATACCACTGCTGATAAATAAAAAGGCCTTATTCTATTCTGTTTGATGTTGTGCCTACGGTTCGTTGCAAGTGGTCAAATATTGGAGATGATACAAACATTTTAAGTTTTACCGTCATTGGAGATAGTAGTGCAGAGTCTCAATGTAAGCTTATAGTTGTTCAGATTGTATGACTCAAAACCACAGCATAATTATGAGAGACACTGTAGCGGATGGCTACAGCGTCTCTCGAAATATTGATCATTGGGGGTTCTTTAACGGGCACCTAAATCTATAACCACACGTCCTTTGGCATTTCGCTTCCATCAAATTGTGACTGCTGCGGCTGGGACTTGATCTCATGACCTTTTTGTCAGCACTCAACTATCATAACCACTAGACCGTTGCGGTGGGTACATAAGAAGCAAAGCTAAGCGTGCAAAACAATAACCCTATGTTCGCTGTTAGGTTATTGTCAGGATGTTAGGCTTGCCAGCATGTCACACCACATGTTGGTATTGTTAAGACATCTTCAATATAGCATGAGGAAACACAAATGAACTTTTTTTTCACTTATGCTATCAGATCAACAAGTATGCCTTCTCTGGAGGTGGTGCAACCATTGAGGAACACAAGGAGAAAGGAGGCAACTGTGATGTGGACATATCGTACCAGTACCTTCGTTTCTTCCTCGAAGACGACGAGAAGTTAGAGCAGATCCGCAAGGTATGTTGTGTTTATATCGAAAGGCCTGCTCTCGTACTATAATTATGCTTTTACCGTAGTACTACTGCCCTAGTAGTATCATTTCAAAGTGTCATGTTTCTAGAACACTGTGTGTAGTGCTATGGTGTCTAGGGGAAGACAAGTCAGCATCGACGGAGCTGTACCATGCAGTTTGTCGCAGCACTTTTTCACGAGAAAAATTTGTGGCGTGCTGTCGTCTCTGAGATGCCTTTGTGCTTGAACTTAATTAATGAATAGCACCGATGCAGCGGCACTGCTGTCGGCTCTGAGATGCAATATCATTCAAGAAAAATGCTGCCTCTTCCGCGCGCTGTTGCTGACACCTCCACCTCGAGCCACTGTAACAATGTTTGTGGATCAAAACGAAACAATTTTAGGGCAGACTGAGGCGTGTACTGTCATTTTCCCCTGATCTTCAGTTCATTTGAAATCTGCATAATTTCAAATCGACCGCTTTGGTCAGGGCCAGCATTACCTTTGCATTGTACTTAAATCACTGCGCCACAGATGAGACTAAAGAAAGAGAAGACGCACAACGCGGTCTCCTATTTCCTTAGCCCCGTCTTTTGCACTGTTGTGTAAGTACAATGCATTCAACCAAAACGAGCACAAAAACTAGACAAACACACAAAAAAAACACACACAAAGAATGTGTCGTGTGTCTCTGTCGTTTTCATACAGATTTTCTGAGTGTGCACATTGATTCGAACACGCCCACCTTACTGCATTTAGGAGTTTTGTTTACTGAGAGATGGGCGGGGATGCAGTATCAAGTTACAATACCAGTAACATAAGATGTAGCTGTTTGATTTCAGCAGCTTTTCTATTGAGAAGTATGCTTGCAAAGTTGACAAAAAATGAATGTTTCGCGATAGTCACTCGTAAATTAAGCATCAAAGCCGTTGGGATAAAAATGTACGAGAGGGTGCATCATTTGCTCCTATGTCTTCTCTGGTGACGTAGAAATATTGATGTAAATTTTGTTTACACCAAAAAAAAAATAATTTTTCATGTCTACGACCAATTTTGCTTGTAGGGGCTGGCAAACTGAAGTGTTCTCGTAATTTTAGGTAGGTTAGTTGTTATTGGTTATTTTTGTAGTTTGTATTGTTTTGGATCTTGTTAGATAATTTTCATTGGTTCTGAGCACTGCGAGCCTTGTTTTAGGTTTTTATTGGCAGCTACAACAGCGTGCAGTATGAGATGAACCACAACCAGGGTTTCTAATTGGCCGCACAGTTAAAATGGAAAAAAAAAATCACTGTATATCTATGGAGTGAATGATGATGAGTGGGGCGAAGCGCTGGAGTGTTTCATGGCTAAAGCATGGACCATCCCCGAATATCACCCACTACATCATCAAAGACGTGACAAACACTGTACAGTAAAACCTCATTATAAAGAAGTGGGGTATAGCGAACTGATGGATATAACGAAGCAATTGCAATTCTCCTTGAAATTCCCATAGACGCCCATGTATTTAAAGCCTCGTTTTAATGAACCAAAATTTACCCACAATGGATATAATGAATTATTCTTCGTCCACAAGAGCATTTACTGATACTTTTGGTATACGTGAATCCTCAATATCTTACAGCGCGCGGCGGTTTACGTCTCATCACGGCTGCGGTAATTCAAAACTTGCCCCTTTTGCTTCCCGGGAGTCGCTTGCCAGCACGCGTGTGTGAGCGAGTCTCCCTGCTTCCCTTCTCTTCTGAAAATAATGGACTCGCCCGCGCAGCAACTCGTGCGAGCGTGCGCGTCAGCCGGCCTCTCCTGTCCTGTAGAACTCAATAAACAATTGTATCGGGCCAGTTGGTATCAATCCATCTTAGTAGGAAGCGCAGCCACTATTACACAGAACACACAACACAAGCGCTTGTGTTGTGTGTTCTGTGTAATAGTGGCTGCGCTTCCTACCAAGCTGTAGAACTCGTTGACCCGCCCGTGCATCTGACCTCCTTCTCCCCTTCAGCTTCGCGCGCCGCCTGGGCGGCGGAGATTATGGCTTTCTTCTTCGTCGTTTCCTGTGGAACAGTCACACCACCTCTATCAGTTTCTGCCACTAGACACGAGATGGAAAACGGCAGTGGCAAACGTAAGCGAAAAAATATAACAATCGAGCAGAAGTCGTATATGTTAAAAGCCCTCGAGTCTGGCATTAATAAAAAAAAAAGTGGCTGAAGATTTCGGCGATATGTGGGTGCCGCGGGCGACCAGGCCCAGACGTTGTGGGACGCTCTCTTTGACGCCGGCATTGTGCCTGACTGCGACACTTTCTGCATGTATGTTGGTGCCGATGCTGACACGGTAACAACCGAAGAGTTGTCACATGCAGAAATTGTGACTGTGGTGACGGGTGTGCATGACAAATGTGTCAACACCCCGGAGCCTAATGTTGGTGAATTCGACATAGCAACGCCCGCGCAAACGCTGGATTCGACAGACGTGCTGTGCCGCTTATTTGGTGCTTATGATGATGGCGAGGATGGATTCCTAATAGCTGCTGCAGCTGAAAAAGCAGTAATCCGCGTGAGAAAGCGTCGGCAAAAGTCTGTTGAGGGCTATTTTTCTTCGAAGTGATCTGTCAGCTCTTCTTCGAAGTGATCTGTCAATAAAGTGCATTGTTTTTTATTATTTGCTAGTTTTTTGCCTTCCCACGGTTGTTTTTCTCTGCGTAGAGGGCAACTGTGATATTCGTTGGCAAGTACATTCTCTCTTGCGGGTCAATTCACGGTAGAAATGGATATTGGCTGTAAGGAACTAATGGTTATAACAAAGTAATTATGACTCCCCCTTACACTTTGTTATAACGAGGTTTGACTGTAAACATTTATGCAAGAAATTTTATTATCCATAAGTTGTAGCTATACATCACTTCCATTCCCCCTTCATTATAACAGCTTTATTGTCGGTGAAGTGGTGGATCGGGGACGGGGTGCATAGTGAGATGTTTGCAGGGACGAAGTAGTGGGCAGTTTGTAAAGGTGGAACTATAGGCGGTCACGTACAAACAAGGGATGGACAGACTCACGCCTTTGGGAGCTTCGCCCTTAATAACTTCTCGATCATTTACTACCATGAGGAGGACCAAAATCTATCAGCAGAGTGCGACTTGTTTGCCACGTCACATGGCAAAAGCGCGTGCGCCTGTGTTGGCGGCGCATTTGAGTCTTTAGCAGCAGCAGCAAGTGTAAGTGTACTAAGTGTACGAACTTATAGTGCTGTATGTGGGATGTGGTCTTGAGTACTTGTGAGTGTGGTCGAGCCCACCCCCACGTACAGTGCTGCATGGGGTGGTTGGTCTCGAGCATAGGTACGCGTGGTGGAGACCACCCCCCACATACAGTGCTGTTTGTGGGAGAAGTAACGGCGAGTACAGTGCAATCTCTTCGATTCGTTCTTCATGTGAAGTGGAAAATCAAATGTATCATTGAAAAAATCGTATGAACCAAGGAACTTGGCCGGTAGCACAAAGAAAAATGTGCTGGGCCCAAAAACATATTCTGCGAAGTGTGTGTGAATGAAGGAGGGCCAATTTGCACTTCATACTTCACCATGAGAACTTGCCAGTCAGTAAGTTGTGGGGCAGTTTTGTCTCTGCTGGGCATACTTTTAACACTGTGTGTCCTCTGCATGCTTTTTCAGGATTACACTAGTGGAGAGCTGTTGACGGGCCACCTGAAGAAGGAGTTGATTGGCATCTTGCAGAAGCTCATCGCTGACCACCAAACTGCCAGGAAAGCTGTCACTGACGATGTCATAGCCAAGTTCACGACTCCGAGGCCACTAGAACTCAAGCGTCAATGTTAGGTTCCTCACTATACAGCAACGCCTTCTCGCGACTGGAAGCCTCATTGTGAACTCGCTTGTGCGAGAAGTTCTCATGGGTCGTGGTTGCCTATTGCAATGATAATGTTTTATAAAAATTATTAGATTACACTAACGTGCAGCCGTGCATTTTGCTTCGTGATGAAGATGATGCTTTTCAGAAGCAACTCCATTTTGACCATGGTGTATCTGACTTCATGTTGGCCCTGGTGTATTCATGTGACCAGATTGGGTCTATTTTGAAACGATGATGCAGACAGTGAAAGTACAGTTGTTTGACATCTGGTGCACACTCCTGTTCAGCTTTTGCGAAAATTTGAAGTTTATGTTGCAAAATAGCCTATTTCTCTGTTCGCTCAATAGGGCAAAAAAGTTGTGGTATAAAAATGCAACTTCTAAGTATATTGAAGACAGTTCAATTGTATCATGAAAACTGAGCGCTCGAGTATGTAACGAAACACTTGAAGTTATGTGCGCTGTAATGAGAGACTTGTGTGAGAGTTCCAGGTTTGTACCAAAGTGAAGTTTTCTCTATTCATTTGCCAGCCAACGATAAAGGGAGAACATTCTGTAGAAAAAGTCGTTATTGGCTTGAGTGCAAGCAGGAGATGAGAGAAGGTTGCTTGCTTGGAAATCCTGAAGGTTTGACATTCCGAAGTGGGATACATTATGCATAACCATGTATTTGTGATTATAGCATTATAGCTAAAGTGGTTGCTTGGGCATGTTGGTGTGACATATTAGAGGGAAACAGCGCGAAAGATGAGAAACCAGGCAAAGAAGGGCACATACAACAGCGGTGTTGTCTTTTGCACCGTTTCCCTCTTATAAAATTTGTAATTGACCTTTAAATGCACGAAGGACTGTTTTTTTTAAGGCCTTCAGCGGCTTGTCATACGATGATTTTGAGCGAGGCATGGCAAGCAAAAAAGACGCTAAAAGAACTCTCATGCGCCACATCATCAGTGGCGTCATGTGCTGACACCACAGATCGCCGATATATGCAACATCAATGCTTTGTTGTGCAATGATGTCTTAATGCCTCAAATGTAGCGTCATTGTACGATGTCATCAAATGGCAATCTCAATTAGGCAAAGGTGAGCTGATGGGACTCTCGCACTGCAGTCTCTCACATTGCCGCTTCTTACATCTTGCTGGAAGTCTCTCATTTTATAACTCGCCACAATACAAAGTGTGCCGCAGGTCTTTATCTTTGAGCGCTACAGAGAGTGTAACATGCTGCCGCACTTTATTTGCCAAGGAGTTTGATGTACTTTATTTTGACTATAATGCAACCAAGGACCCTTATAAGGTGACTTGAATTGGGCTGTTAAAGTCACCTATTGTCATTTAATAGTAAATGGCAAGGCCTGGAAATCTGCACCATCATTTTTGGTTTGTCATGGTAACCTTGTTGAAAAGGCAGTTCTCACTTTTCTTTCAACATATGGAGCTAGCACGGGACAGCGTTGAAATGAATAAAAATATTTTCAATGTCGGGTTGTGCCAGATAATAGAACTTTTCCTTTAAACCAACATTTACGTTGCAGCACAGTTACGTGGGCAACACAAACAGGCACATTTATATGTTGCAGGTGGGAATGCTAATTTTTCGTAAGTACAATTCAGTGATTTGTTATACCCTGTGTTTCTATGTGCACGTTTAAACATTCTCGTCTCGTGTCTGAGCACTGCCATCTGAAGTTTACAGCTTGCGGGAAAAGACATGCGTGAATGTGAAGAGCAGTTTGTTTTTGTGACTTCATGGGTATTTATTGTGTAGGCTTTATAAATAAAAGCACTTTTTGTGCCGAATGCGTCGTCTCCCTCTAAAGTACTTTCCTTAGATGGAAAAAATGGGCATCAATGCATTAGATTGAAGTCGCTGGTTCTGCTTATAATAAATGTATTTCGGCTTTTTTTTGCTGCCTAGTTGCTTGTAAAGTTTTCCATTTGCTTGTCACATTTTTTGGGCAGACTTGTTTGCATATTTCTTGGAAATATAATCGGCGATCATTCGTTCATGAATAATGCATTTGTCGACGATGTTGTGTAGTTGAGTGTTAAGTTGAAACATGCGTTGGGGGAATCAACAATGAAGTAGTAAGGTTAATCAACCTTTGGAAAATGTGGATTCCTCCGAATGGACACTACTCTGGGGACATTGTTACAAAGTAAATGTGTACTTTCCTTTGTAGTCGCACATATTTTTACAGCACCAAATAATTGAAGTGAATTTTCGAACTTCTCTTGGTTGACATGAGTTAAAATTTTAAAATATTATTTAAAATATTTGCTAGAATAAGGGAATTGATTAAATATTTTTTTTCTTTTGAGCATCTTTTGAGCTAAAGTTGGGCTGTTTTTTTTTTGGTCGTACTTTGTCATGATTTTCTTGGTAGCATCTAGCAATCCTGCATTGCCACCAGAATTGTTGCCAAATAGTCTTCAAGGTAGGTATCCAATAAAAATCCACAAAGTCAACTACCAGTTTTGGTACACGATTCCATTAAACCCTTTAGGAAATGTTTGTGCTTGTGACTTGTTTTCTGTAATATGCACAACTAAGGAAACCAACTGATGTACCACACCTGCATGATTGTTGGTGGACCCACCTGAAATTGCATGGCAAAATAAAAAAAGGTGGCTGCATGACTTTGCATGAAAGCTATTCTGTAAAGCTAGCTCGACCTTTTTACTGAAGGCTCCTGGTCAACCCCACAAATCAATCAATCAAATCCATAGTCCTCTCTGGGCTTTTGTTATCATGCGTGACCCCCTCAAAAAATGCATGGCCAAATCTTTTGACGTTTACTTTTGTGCTACCGTGGAACAGCTCGGAAAGGAGGGAATCGGAAATTTTCCGCGGGCTTTTGCTGATCGTGCGGGTCATACACAAGAAAATACGATATATGTTTCAGTAGAGTGAGAATGTAAACATGTAGCTATGCCACAGCGAACCTAATTTTTCGTTTGTGTTGGTTGCAGTTGTCGGTAGCCCTTACAAAAATAACTAGTTTCGATTGTATGTCGAACCTCCAATTTTGTGTTTCGCAAATAAATGAAATGGGTTGGCATACAGTCTTGTAAATAGGATAGTTGAGAGGGAAATTTGGCCCTGGATGTCATTTTACTGAAAGACTGGAACAGGGCAGCAGGTAAGTCTAAGCCAAAAGCTCTCGAGTTAGAGTTTCAAAGTAAAATTTGTGGTTCTGCTTGAATGAGTGACTCAAGTGTGTAGTTAATGGAATTACACAGACAAAAAAAGCTACATTTATGATAAACAATGTGTATTATAACTGAGTGCAACACGGAAAAGTTGCTCAACACTTGTGATGAATTTACATGTTCATAAATTATGAATAAATAATCTACCTTTGTTGATTTCATGTTGTTCACATATGTCTTAATAGTGGATGGCATTATGTTGGGCTTCACACTAAAGTTTACTGATGTCACTTCCGTCAAGGAAATAAGCAAATTCGAAAGAGTAGCTTGGGTTCGTTAATAATGTGATTTGAATAGTGCACACTTTGTCTCGGAGTAAGCAGCACAGCATAAGCGCTAGTGGGAATGATTTCTAGCTCACTTTGAGAATTGATTGTAAACTCCAGGTTGCGTGCTTCATTATATTGTTAGGAATGCATGTTCTCGGGAACCTTGACTACAGATTTGAAGTTTTTTTGACCATGCAGAAAAGTGTCGCAGAGCCCTTAAGGCGAATAAGTAGAAAAGCCTTGGAAGCTCCACCTTCACACTTTCACATATTGCAACTTATTTTTATCATATGTATTGCGCTTATATGTTCATGAGTTGAATTGTATTTTCACTAATAATAAATATTGAATGCAAAGCATTTCTTACCGAACCTCAATGCCTTTGGCTCTGTCTATCCAGCCGCCTACGACTTTTAGTTCTCCTGGCCGTCTTGATGATAGGACCTATACTAAAATTGGTATGGCATAGCATGACTGCATGACGAGCATAAGTGACTAGACATAGCATGAAAATGCAGTAGTTTGAAAATGCAGTCTTGTAGTAGTTTCATTTGTATAAGTGACAGGTCTTAACGTGGAAATCATGACATGCATGTAATGTAAGTCATGACTACGCCACACTCATGGTGTGCTCACGGTCGTTTCGCTAGCTTCATGTATACCAAACCTGGTATTACGTGACGTGAATAAATGACAGAAGTATATGACTGGTGCAAACATGATAATCATGACATGCATGTTATGTAAAACATGCTCATAGCGTATTTGGGGCTGTTTTGCTAGCTTAACATATACATATACCGAATTTGCCCCCCTCGCAGTGTTCTTGTGGCAAAGGTACTCGGCTGCTGACCCGCAGGTCGCGGGATCGAATGCCGGCTGCAGCGGCTGCATTTCGGATGGAGGTAGAAATGTTGTAGGCCAGTGTGCTCAGATTTGGGTGCACGTTAAAGAACCCCAGGTGGTCGAAATTTGCGGAGCCGTCCACTATGGCGTCTCCCATAATCATATGGGGGTTTTGGGACGTTAAACCTCACATTTGAATATCCATCATATACCAAATTGGGCATTACTTGACGTGAATGGACGACGCACACAAATTCCAGACGCAACCACAATAATCATGACATGGAAGTCATGTACGGCATAATTGACGTCTGCCTCGTAACGTGCTAATTTTAAAGTGACATATCAAACTTCCTCGTTGGTGCTTCACATAGCATTGATACGTGAGATCTGCTAATTTATCGCCAATGATCACACAGTTGTTAGCGGTTGTGTTGTGTGGTCATTCTTTGTTCACCTCAGCAATAATGTCACCAGATGACGTCACAGGGTGACGTTGAATCCTGTTACGATCACGTCATGTAACAATGTCATGGGATTACGTCCCATAATGATGATGTCATCCAGTTACTGTGCTGTAACATAACGTGATGTCACCATGTGACGACACAGCTTCACGATAATGTAAGTTGTGGCGATCTGCGACGTTGTGATGACGCCATATAGCGACACCATCGCGATACGATAACTGGCATCACCCCGTGTCTGGTCTTTTTTTCGGTTGCCAATTCGTCACATTCCCGCCAGCGCGAGCAATGGTTAAGTCATGACGTCATCACTACGGTGTCACGTGATATGACGTCACAAGAAAGCGTTATGAGGGCATTGTCCAAATGTGATCATTATGCTATGATTAATGAAATCTGAAAAAATAAAAGCTACAAGTTAACGAGCACAAAAAGAGCCGACACAAAACAGGCGCTACTAACTACTGTTTATTTTCGTCCAACCCACCGAGTTCAAATGCATATACTCATGGTGTTGCGCATGCGTAACGCTGAATTGAAAGCAGTATAAAATCAAATATAATACAGAAAACGACCCTGCGATAACATCTTCCGAATAGCAAGTTGCAAGTCAGAACTGCGCGTGTCAAACGGATGATCGTAGAAATTCAAATTCGGAAGCATGCAAAGATACCGAAGCTTCACTTACACGTGAACCAATATCAGCGCGTATTTCTTCAGTGTGCGTGGATAGCCAACTAGCCTATTTGTCCGTTTTGCTAGAGGTCACAATATCAATTGCGAAATCAATCACGAAAGCATCAGACTGCCGAAGGTCCGTCGATGCCGGAGGTAGTGTACAACCAGTTGTGTGCGGGAAGCTTGCAATGCCTTCGATTTAATAGGAAGTGCAAGAAGCAAGTTAAATACAAATAACTTTCGGAAGGGTGGGGCAGCATCGATACATTGACTCGGATGGAAAAAGTCAGTTTCGCCGCAAGCGTGAAGCAATGAATGCGATAGCAACAACTTGGAATGTAACGCTGAGAAGGGCAAGCAGATCGAAACGTGCAGCGCGCCGCTAACGCACAAATGATGCATGAAAACAACATACACAGGACGAGAGCGAACTAATAACGTTTAGCACGCGAGACGTAACGCCCTGTTTAAATAAAAATTACGCACGAAACGTAATCACAAGTACAGATGAGTGCAAACTAACAAGTGTCTCAGTTGTTATTGATATGTGGGGTTTAACGTCCCAAAACCACCATATGATTATGAGAGACACCCCAGTTGTTATACTTCGCTGTGTATGAAAAACGCGCTGTTTTCGC